>JAVQMG010000106.1:8837580-10057620 GCA_032878915.1 Castanopsis chinensis
GGAAATCAAACCTAACAAGTTATCAACTTATGACCCATCCAAATATGTCAACAAGTATTTTAGAGGAGCAATGCTAGAACCACAAAAATTTCCACAATTGCTGCCACAACTTGCCATGTGACGAGTTGAGAGTGTGTTAGGCCCAAAAATAAACATGTTCACATGTGTGAGCATGTGAGGCAGATTGTCCACCAAAGTGTGACTTGAGGGGCTGGATCTTGATTTTACATAGCTGAAATAGGCAAACTTGCAATGCCCATTATAACAGAAAATATCATAGTATACTCACATGATGCAGAAGTTTTGGAGGTTATGTCACATAACTGAAGGCTTTTGTAAAGTGAGCATGTGAGTCAATTATCCACTAAGTCAGAGTGCAATAAAAGTTACCAAAATATGAGGAGGGTGCAGTAATTATTTTTGTCTACTATAAATAAAGATTAAAGGTATTATTAGAAGAGGACACAACAAAAAAAATTTGACAAACTAGATTCACATACCCGGTCAACGGAAGGATAATTTCATATTTGTAAGTGCGTTTGCCTCACATGAATTATCTAAGGATAGTTTTTGTTATTTAACTTAGGAGTTTGTGTGATTTGAATCTTTCTTATTTGTATGAACTTGAATTCTGAAATAAAATATTTACACATTGTGATTACATTGCTTGTTCCCTTGTTTTCCTTAGTTGAATATTTTGTACTTTTGAAGTCCTATTAGTTTAGGCAGTAGCAGAGCCCATCAATTTGGTGTGAAGTTTTGTCTTCCAAGTAGTTCTTTTCAAGATAGTTTGTATTCTTACAAACAGAGTTGTAAAAAAGTGGACTATGTGCGTGCACACCTCCACCATTCACAACTTACAATGTAGCGAGTTGTGACAAAAATTGTGTAAGTTTTTATGGTCCTAACATTTTTTTTTTTTTAATGGTTCTCCCTTGCCTCTCTCATTCTGTTTGGGCCAAAGTTTGAACAAACCAATCCCATCATTAGGCCACAGGCCTTTAAACAGAGTACTGTGAATAAAATCCAAAAATAAACCCCCAAATATATGGGCATCCATTATTAGCCCACAAGGTTGTGAACCCATATATCCATAGGTTCACATACAATACCAAAAAATGGTGCACCAACCAAGCCCACACCAAGTATTTGATAGCTTCCTCAAATCAAAAGACAAAAATATACTCTCAACACTCTCTCTCTCTCTCTGTCTCTCTCACAGTCTCTCTCTCAGTACTCAGCAAGCAAAGGCAAAGGCAAAGGCAAAGCCAGCAGATCACTTCACCTCCTTGAAGAAACAATGCAAACGCTTCTGTTGCCATCGACGGCGGTGGCAGCGGGACCCTCATCCTCTACTTCTCAGTTCCCTCCTCGTCGACCAATCCCAGCCCGCCACGTCTCCAATTTCACTCTCTCCCTTCCTCATACTAGTAATTGTAAACCCCTCTCTTACTCTAAAACCCTCCAATCCCTTAGTTTTTCTTACGCTGCTCCCGCCCACAGAGGACCCAAGCTCTCCTTCACTGCTAGGGCTTCTCAAATTTCCACACCCAACGATGACACTGAGAAGGCAAAGCTCACCCAGGTTGGTTCTCTTTCTCATCTTCAAACTCGTTGCTCTGAAAAATCTTGGTTTTACTCAAAATTCATTTTATGTCAATTGGGTTGTTTTGCTTTTTTATTTTTAGTCTTTGGATAATGTGTAGTTCTAATTAGAACAACAAATACAATGCTGGGTTTGACTAATTTTTGGGTTTTGGATATGTTTCTAAAATCATAGTTGGTGACTTTTATTTATCAAGAATTTTATATAATTGATTTTTTTTTTTTTTTTTTGACAACCCTCAAGGTGATCAGAGATTAAAATCTATAAAGTATTCAACTTTTACATTACTTTTATCTTAAAGAAAAATGTACAATATCTATAGACTAGATGGTGTGTTGCATCGAATTGATAAGAAATTTGACGTACGTGTTAAGCTTAAGCACGGAGGAAACCATGTCCTGATGATGTAATTATCAAAGCTTATAAAATTTAATTATAAGTTAATGAATTGAGAGAGTTACACCGTTTAACATTAGCAAAGAGATACACGGAGTGTAATTATATATGTACACATTTGTTTTGAATTAACACACATTGCAAATTTTATATTAATGGCATTTCATTTACTGAAATTTCGGCAAAATCATGTCCTTTTTGTATAATTTTAAAATATAGAAAACCTAAGATTTGAACATTTTATAGATAAGATAGTTATTAATATCTGATTATCTCGATATGTTGTGAGCATGAGGAGAAAATATGATCTAACTGTGCATTTGTGTAAGATATTCATCAAATTCTGCATTAGGGTTTTCCTCATCATATTTAAACTGTGTCTACAATTTGAAGTTGATTAGTACTAAAAGAGGTAAGTGATTTGGGTGGTGTAGGTGGCGAAAAGATTAGAGAACACTTCGAGGAGTTTCAAGAGGTATGGTACCATGGGGTTTTGGGGACAGCTTGTATGCACTGTTGTGGCTGCTGTGATTCTTTCGTTTTCAGTTGTTATTACTGGGAAGGTCTCATCGCCTGCTACTTTTTATGCTACTGCTGGTGGTATTGCAGCAGCGTTCATTTCGGTGTTTTGGTCATTTGGGTATATTCGGCTTTCAGATAGGCTTCGACGAACTGCCAATGATCCTTCAAAGGTATTGGCATTTCTAAAAAAGGCTTAATATTTTAGTTTTATTATGGTCTTATTGCCCTACATATTGTGTTTTACTGTGATAATTGAAGTTAGTGAATGTATATCAAATCAAATGTCAAAATGAATGCATATTCCAATTGAATTGTATAAGCCTTCTTGAACTTTGTCTGATTGGTGATGGTACTGTTTTTGGTTGAATGCCATTACGTTGTAATAAGTTGACTAGATATTTATGTGTTTGATAATGTCTTTTCATAAGTGAATGTACCCGTGGAGTGGACAGAATTTGTGTTTCAGTATTATATTCATAAAACCTACTAAGTTTCTGTGTTCTATTACTTGCTTGTGGTGTTCAGGCTCCTCCACGTGCTGATGTTGTGAAAAGCTTAAAAAATGGCATAGTAGTAAACCTACTTGGACTGGGTGCTGCCATTCTTGGCATGCAAGCTACAGTGGGATTGCTGGTTGCCAAGGCTCTCACTTCCTCTGCGAATCCTTACTACCAGGGGATCGCTCCTGGATACAGTCCTGTTCTCGCTTTGGATGTATTCTTGGTGCAGGTACTCATTTGACATATTATAACTTTCCAATTGAAATATTAACAAAGTTTTGAATTGGAACACATCTGAATACTAAGCAGTATTATAGTATGACAATTTTTCAACCCGGCTCTTGTGAGTCTAATAATTTCTATTATCAGGAAAACCATACATGTATAGAAGTTTTTCAAATTTCAAAGGGAGTGTTTGTTTCAGGGCCCGTTTCTAGAAATTACTAGCTTTCAGTGGCTTGGTTTCTATTCATGTCGTTTTTTGCCAGTCATAATTGTTCTTTTTGCTATTGCTGACTCATCTTGTCACTTTTCTTCCCAAATTTCAGAAAGAATTAGAAACAGACTTTTTAACACTGTAGAGCAGTTTTGTGGATGGTAGACAGATACTTGATTTAGTTCTTATTGCTAATAAATGTGTTGATAGTAGGGCGAAGAGTAAGCTTCCGGGGGTTATTTGTAAGCTTGGACATTGAAAAAGCCTATGATCATGTGAATTAGGAGGCTCTTCTAGATTTGTTGAAGAGAATTGGATTTGGGGCAAGGTGGTGTAGGTGGATCTGTATGTGTATATTTACAGTCCAGTTCTCTGTATTGGTTAATGGGTCTCCAATTGACTTTTTTGGAAGGTCGAGGGGTTTGAGATAAGGGGACCCGCTATCTCTTATGTTGTTTTTTGGTTATGATGGAGGTTTTCAGTAATATGATGAAAAGTGTTGAAGGTGTTGGTTTACACCGTGGTTTTAGGGCTGATGATAGACGAGGTGGAGGGGAATGTGTCTCGCATCTTTTGTTTGCGGATGATACAATTCTGTTTTGTGATGCAGATGAGTAGCAGATTCTACATGTTTGGATGTTTCTTCTTTGTTTCCCGGCTGTGACAGGATTAAAAGTTAATGCTTTGGAGAGTGAGATGGTTCCCATTGGAGAGGTTCCAAATGTCCATGTCTTGGCAAAGATTTTGGGTTACTAGATTTGGTCTTTGCCTATGATCTATCTTGGTATGCCATTGGGGGATTCCAACAAATCCCCTACTATTTGGAATCCTATCTTGGAGAAAATTGAGCGTAAGTTGGCTGGGTGGAAGAAGATGTATTTGTCAAAATGTGGAAGATTGACGTTGCTTAAGAGTGCATTATCTAGTCTTTCTACTTACTTTTTATCTCTTTTTACCATCTCTATGCTTGTGGCCAATAAAATTGAGAGGTTGCAAAGGGATTTCTTGTGGGGGGATTCCAAGACACTTGGTGGGATGAGATAAGGTGTGTGCACCTCTGGAAAATTGTGGGTTAGGAGTAAGGAAATTTGCTACTTTTATTAAGGCCTTAGTAGGGAAATGATTATGGTGGTTTGGGGTTGAGGAGACAAGGCATTGGAGAAGGGTTGTAGCTCTGAAGTTTGGGGAAGATTGGGGAAGAGTGGGGGGGGGGGGGGGGGGATGGACCTCCAAGCTAGATAGGGGGGTACATGGGTGTGGTTTGTGGAGAAGTATCCGAATGAGTTGAGAGGTTTTTAGCAAAAATATTCGGTTTGAGGTAGGGGTGGGGGATAGAGTGAAGTTTTAGATAGATCAATGCTGTGGGGATTCTCCACTCCAATTGACCTTTCTGGTTGTGTATGGGGTTGCTTCCAATAAAGAGACATTAGTGGCCTCTTCTCTTGAATGGTTGGAAATAGAGGAACAGAGAAGTTGAGATGTTCATTTCATTTGGAGACCAAATGATTGGGAAATGGGTGGTGTGGATGAATCTCTCCGTACTTTGGGTTTTAATTTACCTCCAATTAAGAATGGAGATCGTATGGGATGGAAGTTGACGAATGAGGAGTTTGATATCCGATCTTTTTATAATAAATTAAGAGGTCTATTGGCCATTATCTTTCCTTGGAAAGGTGTTTGGAAGGTTAAGACTCCTCGGTATGTTTCTTTGTGTGGACAACTGTTTGGGATAAGATCCTTACTGGTGACAATTTGAGGAGTAGAGGGATGGATTTTGTTGATTGGTACATTATGTGTTGTTGTAATGGGGAGATGGTGGATCATTTGTTACTTCATTGCAATAAGGCTTACCGGTTGTAGGGTTCGGTTTTTAAATCTTTTGGGATTTCATGGGTCTTACCAAGATTGGTTGCAAACACTCTCTTTGATTGGTGGAATTGGCCTGAGAAGCATTTGTCTAGCATCTGGAATTTAGCTTGATTGTGCTTGATGTGGTGTCTTTGGAGGGAGCGAAATTGGAGGACGTTTGAGGATATGGAAAGCTCTGACGACCAGCTATGCCTATTTGCTTCTTTCAGTGGCTCCCTTTTTTACTGGTCTAGGGATTGGGGATTCACCTCTAGTGAATCTCTCCCTATGTTCCTTAGCTCTCCTTTGTAATTAGTATCTTTTTTTCTTTCTTTCTTTCTTTATCTTTGTTTTCTGTAATTTTTTCTCAGCCTTATGACTTTCTGCATGAGGTAGTGTTTTTTTAATTTACATTTTTATTACTTAAAAAAAAAAAAAAAAAAAAAAAAAAAAAGAAGGTGAATCATTTGAAGTTGAAGTCAAATTAAAGGAGCTCCAAGGGACCTGGAGCCCTTTATAAGCATCATATTGTGTGAGCTAAAAACCATAAAAACTTGCTTTGCCTCAAAAAAAAGAAAAGAATCGAGATGAACCCTGGAGGAAAACAAAAGAACAAAAAAGAATATAGATATACCTAAATTGGTTACATTTTTGCTTTGTAATGAGTTCAAAGAGTTTTGAGTCCTGGAAGTGCATTTTTCTTCTCAAGTCAAGTTTAATATTCAACTATGCCAAGACAAACTTTCATTGGATATGTCCCAAAAGCTTTGGATCAGTAAAATTAGTGGATTTTCATTTTTTAATCAACTGAGTTGGGGATAAAACTAGCTACCAACCACTTACTAAATCCTGCAGAAGCAAGAGTGTCTTGCGCTAGATACAAATTTTTGAGTTGGTGGGTTTCAAAAGAGTTAATTGAAGATCAAGTATTAAGCTAATCTTTAATTTAAATTAACATGTGTAGTTTGGTTCTTCCCTATTAAAATAATACCATTGTAATCTTTTTATTTCATTTTGCAGGCATCGGCAAACACCATCCTTTCTCATTTCCTGGGGCTTGTTTTCTCATTAGAGTTGTTGCGATCAGTGACATTACCACCTTCAGAAAGCATTCCTGTTCCTAGGGTTGCATAAACTCTTTCTTTGGGTAGTTGACATAATATATTTCTAAGGTGAGATCATGTTCTTGGAGCCCTGGTTGCTCATGACTAGAAAATTCATTTTTCTGTGTGAGACCTTGAAGTTGTATGCATTCCTTTTTCTCCAAAATCTTGCAGCCTATGTTTCCTAATGTAATATAATTGATTACAAGTACTTGTACTTAAAGTCTTAAACCCCTGAGGAAGAAGTTAATGCTTCCAAATGAGGGAGGTATGATGTTGCATTAAGTTGCAGAGATAATGGCTAAAGTTGAGGGTTGATGGCTTTATCCTGTATGCCTGAGAGCCTTGATAATGTTTGAATGTGGGGCCTCCCTAACCCAATAATCTTAATTTGCTTGTTTATGCTTTATTGTTTTCTATTTTTTTATGGGATTATTTCAAAAAAGAAAATTTCTTAGATATTATAAATTTATTCTATTTATTTGTATTATTCAAAAACTACTAATTATATTATTTAGAATCCCACCATTTCGACCATTGGTTAGACCACAACAATCAAGGACCATCTTTTTTGATTCTTTGTCCAGTCTAGGTTTTTAAAGAATGGTATTTGTATGAATGTGTAGGTCAAACTACAATTTATTTTACTATCAACTCTTTAATTTGATATTAATTTGCCATTAATATTTTAATCTAGATGCTACTTTGATCAGCGTGGTATTAACCTTAAATTAGGGTATTTTAATTTAGAATTTTGTTGTTTATTGTGCACATTATAAATATAGGATTACTGTAATTAACCTAAAGTTAGAGGTTATGAAGGTTAGAGCTCGTGAGTTAAGCTCATAGGCTGCTCTCATTAGTAATTACCCTACCTGCAGGTTACAGGTATGACGAATTGAGATTTTGTAGACAACAAATTTTAGGATCACAACCTATTCTACACTCATGATTAAAAGTGAGTAGTGAAAAAAAAAATGTGGTGAGTTTATGTGAAAATTACAGTTGACTGAGCAATGGGCACTAATGGAACATGAATCAGAGCACTTTCTACTGGTCCAGGAGGCCCAGTGGCTACACAAAGGGATCTGTTTACTGTTTGTCAATGCGCCAGGGCTTAACTACCAAACATAACTCTAACCTCTATATATAATTTCTTTCTGAAAAATTAGTTGAGGCATGGTTCCCATTGGTATATCCAGCAAAGAGAGAAACTTTTTTAATAACTTGTTGAGGTGGTAGAGTTGTGGTTAATGTAATATCATTTTCATATAGGACATTCTATTTCTATTGTATACCAGTTATAACATAACAACTTAAGCATTATTGGGAAAAAAATTTGTGTTACACCACAAGCAGACTTATTGAATCTTTTACACTTTAGAAAAGGGCCCCCCTCTCCAAAAATTTAAAAAAAGGTCTCCAGTCCCTCTATTGCATAAACAAAATGCCATTAAAATTGTGCAAAAATATCCAAAAAAAATTTAGAATAATTATTAATTCTTTTAAAAGAAAAAATATAGTGGTGTTTTGCATTCCTTCCCCACCTCCAACTCCAATAAGGCCCTTAATTTAATCCAATTAAAACTCTAGTCTGTTTCATAGAGGGAAAAAAGAAATTTATAGTACATGAAGTTAAATGAATAGTATTTAAGTGATATTTAAATATTAAAAAAATTACACTTAAATTTATGCCTTTAGCCTGAAATTGTATTGAGATGACTCTTAGCAGAGAATAACATATTTCTAAGTAAAAATATTATAAATTGGGGGCATACATTAATCATCTATTTTAAGAAAATTTTTATAAAAATTGAAAAAGCTGTCAAAACAGTTAATCACTTTTTTATTTTTTTATAAAAATTTTCTTAAAATGGTTTATTAATATGAGAGATGCTACGTCCACAATATTTTCACAACAAATCATAGGTGGTTAATTATTATTGGTTCAAATTTGAACCTAATACTAAGACTACTTTTTTGCTTCAACAATAACAACTAATAACAACTTGAGAAAAATGCTCATACACCCCCCTAAACTTTCAACTATTGGCCAAAAGACCCCCTCAACTTTTTTATTGGCCAATTTACTCCTTAAACTATTCAAAACTGCCAAATCAATGCTTAAGTTAATCTCACGTTAAAAAACTAACGGAATAAGTCACGTGACTTTTAAAAACAATCTTCAATCACCAAAAAGTCTCAAACCCAGCTGAAAGAAAAGGAAAGAAAAACAGGTCCGGCGGTGAAAGAGCGGTCTGTTCAGAGCCACCGATTCAACACCGATTCAAACAAACAAATAGCCACCGACTCAAACAGAAACATAGCCACCGATTCATCATTTCATCAAACAAACCTTCACTGATCTAGCCACCGATTCAAACAGACAAACACCAACAACAACCATCACCGATCTAGCCACCAAGAAACCACAAACCCAGAAACGATGAGGAAGTGCGCCCCACTGAGAAACCCAAAATTTTCAAACGAAACCCAAAATTAAACCAACAACCCTTCAATCTTCAGTTTGGGGATAGAACAATATAGCAAAGAGGGAAAAAAAAAACCAACTTGTTCCGTCACCGATTCAGCCACCGAGAAACTACAAACCCAGAAATGAGGAGGAAGCACGCTCCACAGAGAAACCCAAGAATTCCAAAAGAAACCCAAAATTAAACCACCAACCCTTGATTCTTCAGTTTGGGGATAGAGCAATACAGTGAAGAGGAAAAAAAATTCATCGGAAAAGAGAGTGATTGAGCATGGGCAATGGAGCTACTGTGGTTGGGAGAGAGAGGGAGAAGAGTGACTGAGATGAAGAGAAGGAGTTGCCGCCACGGTCATTGCTGGAGGAGGAGGCCTTGTAGGCCTCCCTGAGCTTCACTGACCGGACTTTCATGACCGCCGGACCTGAGCTATTTCACCGCAGGCCCTGTTTCTCTTCCTCTTCTTTCAGCTGGGCTTTGGCCTTTTGGGTGATTGAAGATTGTTTTTAAAAGTCACGTGAGTCTCACGTGCTTATTCCGTTAGCATTTTAACGTGAAACTAACTGAAGCATTGATTTGGCAGTTTTAAATAGTTTAAGGTGTAAATTAGCCAATAAAAAAGTTGAAGGGGTCTTTTGGCCAGTAGTTGAAAGTTTAGGAGGTGTATGAGCATTTTTTTCTAACAATTTGCTACTTATAATTTGTTGTAAAAATATTATAGACATATTATTTTTTTATTAATATATACCTTTAAAGCACGTATTAGTAAAACCTTTAAATTTATGACTGATATATAAATATAGATAGATATAGATACAGTATAATATGTAAAATTGCATTGACAGGCAAAACTTAAAACCTGAATCATTACGTGTGATATGATTGCAACAGTTGGCCACCAATTTTATTAAACAGCAGTTGGCATCTACATAAGCATAATTGTCTTCACCTATGCAATGAATGAAAAGAACACAGTTACGGAAACTTCTCAACTCTGGAGATTAAAGTGCATTGCATCATGGACTTTAAATTCTATTTGTCCTTTTAAACCTGATAGCTATAGTTAGGTACGATGATGCATGTGAGAATATGTCATAGGTGAGGTACAGCATTTGTTGGGTCATTTTATGTAGCACTAGACTTATTCACAAAGACGAGTTTTAAAGGAGCGGTTAAGTGTGCATTAATTACTATCTGGTCATGAATGGATTTCCTTTTACTAGGTGAGAAATGATATTGATAGCCTGTGGAGTACATTAAATATTACTATTATGGGTGGGGTCGTTCAAGAAACTACAATTGCAATGCCTTCACTCTGTCTCTCGGGCACAGTTGCTTCAAACTTCATACAAGTTTTTTTTTTTTCTTTAATCAAATAATCCTCCCAAGAAAAATAAAAGGTAAAGTGGTTGAAAACTGTAATGGGATAATACATCCAATGTGGGTGTCTGTCAAAAAACAAACTCACCCTAAAGTTGCTAAGGAGATCAAGCCATGTCATGGTCACCACCTACGGATCCATCCATTCTTCATGCTCAATCAGCCACAACAGTAACCCTCAAAAATAGTGCCTCCTAACATTTAAAAGTTGTAGAACTTATCCAATCTCCTTATATATTGGACTACTGCCTTGACACACGTCTCCTCAATTGACCTAAGTAAAACGACTAATTTACAATCTACTCCTGATTTTAAAATAATCTCTCACCAAATACGGCATTTCCATACTCTGTAGATATGCCTCCATATTGCTAAATTAGGTACAGAACCCCACATGTTGAGGCTCAACCATTTTGATTTTTCTTCTTCTCCCATCAGTCTACTAACTTAACCATAGAGCCTTCTTAACTAACCTTTAGGTTGGCTAGGGCCAAACTAAGTTTTCTCTTTCTTAACAGATTATAAGGATTTATCACTATTTGAACCTGAAGTTCTTATAGCAATTTTGTTTCCTCTATGAATTTCTTTCCACCCATAACTATGCTAAGAGTCTGCTAATCACTATTCTTCTATATGGGGTAAGGGAGGCAATTGCCCCCAGTCCCACTAGAAATTTCGTAGTGCATTTTTTTGTTTTTTCCCTATCCTATCTATCCATCTTCAAAAATGATTTTTTTTTTTGGATTTCCTAATGTATTTATTTTTAATTAATGTAAAATTTTATTTAAAAGGAAAATATTTCCTATTATAAGTTGAAATTTCGAAACCCATCCTTTCAAAAATATAAAAATAGAAATAAAATCAAAGCCTATAATAGTGAAACATAGATTGAAGAAAAAGGGAATGAGGTAAGAGTTTTGATTGAAAAGGGGAAAGAAGAACATTATTATTATCTTCTAAAAGTGATAAAAAAAATTAAAAGAACTCAAATTATTAATATAATGATTTTTTTTTATATAATAATTTATTCTTCTCCATAAAAATTTGTATACGAATCATAAAATATAAGGCTGTTTAGTTTAGATAATAAACTCTAAAATTTTATGTGCATGAGTATAGTTTTAAAAATGTTACATTTTCATCATACATGAGTTATCATTAACTAGAATATTGAAATTCACTAGTTGTACTAGATGCTTGTTTAACTACTAATATTATTTTCATGTAAATTGTAAATGAAATTTTGAAATAAATAAAAACCACATAATAACCTATTTATGTATAAAAAAAATAGAAATTTAACACAATATAATTAATGCCATTTAAAAAAATATATTTTTTCTTGCATTAAAAAAACATGCATTCATATTAATGATTTTGATTTATTTATGTGCGTATCGTGTACAAATTTTATTCTTATGAAATCAAATTCTGACTGTTGTCAAAGATTATTTATGCATTCTCACAATTATTTTATTTGTTGCTTTTTGCTTTACTTTATACATCTACTAAAAGCTCTGTAAACTTTCTATATGAGATAACTAAAAATACAAACCCACCAAATTTTTTCCACATCTCAATCTACATAATATTTTTCACACGAAAAATGTTATATCAAATAATTTGTGCTAGTAAATCCAAAATAAATAATAAAAAAATTGCTAGATTACAAGGATGGCTATCGATCTGCTTGTTACGTCCGTGACACTCAAAAGAGTTAAGTGCAAGGATGAAAAGAGGTTGAAATTATTGGCCCTCTTTCACGGGTCTTGTCTTGTTTACTGATTACTACAGCTTGTAGTACCAAAATTCAGTTCAAACTCAATTTGATGACTCTGTTTGTCAATCAAGAAAAGAAAAATATGTACAAACTGCCGCGCCAAAACAACCTAACTTGATGCAATTTTGAAAAGCATATTACCACACATCATTATCATAATTTGAAGTTTTGAACTCGAATAAATCATTATAAGACAAAATGGTCTTATTTGGTCTCTTATGCTCATGATAGACTCTGGTTAATTGTCTGGCATTTTCATAGAAACATACCACATTTCCTCCACAAATCACAATTAGAGTTCATTTGAAAACCGTTTATTTTGTTGAAATTGAAAATTTTTTTTGCTGAAAGTGTGAAAAAAAAAAAAAAAAAAAAAAAGTTAAACGCTGAACTTTTAGAGCAATAGGACCCACTTTAGAGAGAAGGTATTTGGTATCAAATAATACCATGTTAGTAGTATCAAAATCCAATAAGCGTAAGACATGTTAGCAAAAAATAACTAACATTCTAACACTTGAATTAATACATGTCTTAGTGGATAGTTATTTTTGCACATATCTCTCTCATTTATTGAATTTTGATACGGATGATGTGGTATCATTTGAAACAAAATACTTTTTCTACTTTAGAAGCAAAAATAAGCTAACTTTTTCTCAAATCTCAAACAAAACCTTGTCACACGAAGAATTGTTGCAAAAAATTGGACATTTTTTTGGTGGTACTAAATTTTTTTGTCTACTAATCGTAACAACTATCGGACGAAGAGGTAATCATATAGAAATACATAATTTAAAAAAGTGTATTGTTTTGTCTTAATTATATATGTTTTTTGAGAACTAATATAGAGTATTGTCCACGGCATCATGAGAACTAAATTTCCTGTCTTCCTGTTCTTCTTTTTGACAATTCCCATTTGTCGAATTTTCACTCTGGATCATTGTGACACTGCCACAGCATATGTACGCTAGAACTTAATTATATTTCAGAAGAAGGGATGATCTAGATTCTAGTGGCCAAGCCCCAAGTCCTAATTTATATTAGGGATTTACTAACGTGTGCCCTTAGGGCATATTTTAGTAATCCACTTTGGAAAATTTTTTATGAAAAAACGAAAAAATAATTCCCTATTTTGAAAACTTTTTCAATTTTTCATAAAATTTTTCTTAAAATGAATGGTTAACGTGTGCCCAAAGCACACATTAATCGGACCCTTTATATTATGCTAAAAAAAAGTTTAAAGTACTTACTTACTACAGTGTTTTTTTTTTTTGGGTTGTATTTATTAGAGCCCAAGCTTTAGTTTATAAAGGGGAAAATATATCCTTACTAATTTTTTTTTTTTGCTGAATATATCCTTACTAAATTTACTATTATTTATTTATTTTGTTAGATTATTAGAGCCAAGGTTAGTGTTAGTGTATGGCTCATGCCTGTACTTGCATGACAAGTAACCTAGTCCTAGTATAATTAGAATAGAGTTACTGAGTTAGTCCATAATTTTTTTATAAGAGAAATTACAATATTCTCTCTTAAGCTCTGGGAAAATATTAGATACCCTTCTTATTTTTAAAAAGACAAATAACCACTTAATATTAATTTCTATTATAAATTAAGTCAAAATATATATTTCTTAAATCATATTCTTATCCAGATTAATCCCAAAACAGTGATTACTAAGTAGATTTGGTTATATGATACAAATTTTTTTGAAAGAAAAAGATAAGATTAAAAGAAAAAATAAGACAATAAGTGTCATTTTAAAAAAATTGAAGAAATTTAAGTGATAAAAATTGCGATAGCTCACATTGTGTGGATTTGATTGAATTAAATGCATGAGTGTGAGTTGAGCAAACGTGTGCTAAGCCTCACATTCTAACTTTACTAGTCATTTTATCTTTTGTAGAATATAAGTGCATACGTGGCTAGTGCTTTACTCAGTTATTACAAAGCCAATTAAAATTCAATCTTTTGTAGAATATAAGTGCATACGTGGCTAGTGCTTTACTCAGTTATTACAAAGCCAATCAAAATTCAATGGGGGGGGGGGGGACAAAAAAAGACCCCAATAACCTCAAAGTACTCCATCTTTCATTCTACCGGAATTGCATTTCTTCAAAAGCTCTATTCTATTAAGTTTTGTCTCTTTTCTAAAATATTTAAGTATATATAAAAAGTTTGGACATTACGTATGCATTTTTTTTTAATATCCAAAAATAAGAACTCATGACCATGACCCAAAGTATCAATGGTGCTGGATTTTTTTATATCCTTGTTGATGGAGTAGTGTGACTTTTTTCTTAATTTCAAATACGCATGGATGAAAAGTAAATGGCCCACTAATTAATAAGAGCATCACAAAATGGTATAATGCTGTTTAATATTAGGATTACCCATGACTTGCTATCTCAGGTATGAATATATATATATATATATATATATATATATATAATTACAATCATATGATATGATCAACTGCCAAAATTATAAAAAGGGGAAGGTAGGGAAAGATAAGAGGATTAGCTTGGGATGTTAAAATTTTCAGGTGTCTCCAAGGGTGGTTGCTGCTGTGGCTTGATAAAAGGTATAGTAGTTACTATAATAGCTAGGTGATGGCCCATTTCCAACAGTGAAGTTGGGTGGAGTCCTTTTAATTCTTGACTATATTCATTTTCTTGTCACTATGTGAAACAGTACTTTAATCTCTTTTGCCCCACTTTCCTCTTCCTTTTAACTTGACTCTTCTGATGTGGGGTACATATATATTAACATAGGCAAATGTTAGCAAGCACGCATAGGTGTTTGTTAAAATTATACAAAAGTGAATCACATTTAGTAAAAAAATTAAATAAATAAATAAAAAGGACATAAAACTAGGCATTTTAGTTATTTTAATATTTAAAATAACATAAAATTACAAAAAAAAAAAAAAGACAAAAAATTGTACCAAAAAAAAAGTCAAAATTTGTTATTAAAGACACCTTACAGCGTTTGTTAACACAACCCATTAACATATATGTCTTTGCAAAATTGCCCCCACTATTGTTTGACTGTTCAATAAATACAAAAACAAAATGTGGTACAAAGCATAAATTCACAAAACAGGACCGAGGAAGAGCTAGTTGTTAAAAGAAGTGCTAATGGAAAATTCTTAGGTACTCTCGGAGTATAGAGAAATGGTGCTCCCTCCTCTCACATTCATGGTGGGCCCTACTATAAATTTAATGAGCGGACCCCATTATGAATGTAAGAGGAGAGAGCACAATTTTCGGTACTCTGGGAGTACCTAAGAATAACTCAATGCTAATATCTCTGCTTTTCCATATGATGTTCATATAGAGTTTGAAAGCAATGTCTCTTTCAATATATATATATATATATATATATATATATGGAAGAAATGTTTTCTAAAGCCAATGGTTCAGCCAAATAGCGTTTAGCCACTTGTAATCCACCACAAAAATTAAAAATCCATCAAAAACTGTCTTTGTTAACCTTGTTATTATAATGATTAAAATTAGTGCTTCTACATCCTCTGTTTTTCAATTTCATAAAAATTTTCTTTAAATGATTGACTAATGTATTTTCTAAGGGCATACATTAACCAAACCTGTAAAACAAGTTAGAAGTGGAATTAGTGAGGGTCTAGCTTTGCTACCTAAAACCAATAATAAAATGGTGGTTGAGAGACCCCCTTGCAAGTTGGGAGTAGTTAACAAGCATTGGCTTTATTGACAAATTTGACTTCCAGGCATTACAATGGGATGATGGCCGTTCATTTGTCACTATATTTAACCAAATGTGAGTTAAATATAGAAGGTGTTATATAAAAGATGCTAAAATGTAAAGAATTTTAATAAGAATTGTAGTTCTACGTTTTATACACTAATATGCATCATTTATATTTTTTATCTTGAGTTAAAACTCATGACAATTGAAAATCTTAAAGTTCATTTTATTAATATGGGTAAAAAAGTTGTAAAAACAAATTTGTTATATGAATTAAACTGATAACCATGATTCAAACTAAGTGTTTATATTAATAACCACAAGATCTAACTAAGCAAGGGGGTCAACAAAAGTAGGAAGCACTAAAAAGCTCAATATAACCCGTAATCTTTTTCTTTAAAAATAAATTGTTGCTAATGAGGACATCCAAAAAGTTCTCCTAAGTAGGTCCGTTAAGATCATTTTGTGTTGTCTAAACTTCCACTCATAGTAAAAATTTGAAACCATTTTAACAAAATCAAAAAATAAAATTTTGAGCGAGTCACTCAATTGCAGGTTGGACTTGGTTCCTCTGCAATATGATATGGGCTCCAACTCACTTGGGTGTCCTGTAGCATAAAAGAGATTCCTCACTGCTTTCCCTAGTTTTATATCAAGGACGCCCAAGTTTACTAAAGAGTAATTCAGAAAGAGCTGGAATTGGCAGAGGCAGTACAGTACAAGAGGGTGGTTCCCATTTTCATTTTTCCCATGTTCAGTTAAAGTACCATTTACTACTACTCAACTGCACAGAGTTAGACCATCCCTTTGCTTTCTCTTCTACTTTCACTGCTTCTCTCTGTAAACTCACACCAACTTGTATTCCATTTTCTTAATATCAATCTTTTATTACCTCTCATCTTGCTCGCTGCTCTCCACAGTCACTTCCTTGTTGCATCTCACGCCAAAGTTTATAGATTTGGTCACCAAAACAACCATACCTGTAGTTGTTCACCCTCTCATTCCTAGACTACCACTATTGCTCTTATTTCTTCACAATGAACTTGTAGCAAACATGCACAACCAGTTCAAGAAACCATGAGGGCCAAATCCAACACCAAGAGCGTCCATTTCTGGTGCAGAATCACTTCCTTTGTTCTGCTACTACTTCCTTCACTTTCTCTTAACTCAGATGGGGTCTCTTTGCTTAACTTCAAGTACTCAATTCTAAGCGACCCACTTTCAGTCCTAAACAACTGGAACTACGACGACCAAACACCGTGCTCATGGACCGGAGTCACTTGCACAGAAATGGGAAACCCTGGCACACCAGACATGTTCAGAGTCACCAACTTAGTCCTCCCCAACAGTCAGCTTCTAGGTTCAATCGCTTCCGACCTTGGAATGATCACATACCTTCGCCATCTTGATCTCTCCAACAATTTCTTCAATGGGTCTTTGCCTATTTCAATCTTCAATGCCTCGGGGCTGCAGGTTCTTTCACTTTCAAACAATGTCATCTCTGGTGAGCTACCTGAGTTTATTGGTAAGTTAGTAAGCTTACAGTTACTCAATCTTTCTGATAATGCATTGGCTGGGAAAGTACCAGAAAATCTCTCTGCTTTACCGAACCTTACTGTTGTTTCTTTGAGGGGTAATTATTTTTCTGGTTTTGTTCCAAGTGGGTTTGATTCTGTTGAAGTATTGGATCTGTCTTCGAATCTGTTTAATGGGTCTTTGCCTTTGGATTTTGGTGGAGATAGTTTGCGTTACATGAACCTATCTTACAATAAGATTTCAGGACATATACCACCAGGGTTTGCAAAGCAAATACCTCAAAATGCTACTATTGATCTCTCATTCAATGGCCTTAGTGGACCTATTCCTGAGTCTCTAGCTTTGCTCAACCAAAAAAGTGAACTCTTTGCTGGAAATGCGGACCTATGCGGCAAACCTTTGACAAATCTTTGTTCGATTCCTTCCACTTTGTCTACTCCACCTAATGACACAACCAAATCTTCTCCAGCAATCGCAGCTATTCCCAAAACCATTGACTCAACCCCAGTAACAAGTTCTAATGGGACTCAGGACCAAGCACAAGGTGGTCTAAAACCCGGTACAATAGCTGCAATAGCTGTGGGAGACTTGGCTGGTCTAAGCCTCCTTGTCATGGTCATTGTGTATGTCTACCACCTGAGAAAGAGAAAGAAAACTCTCAATCAAACCAATGCAGCAAATACTTCGGAAAAGAAACCAGAAGTGAGTGTGAAACAAGACCCAGCTGTTGCTAAAAAGCCAATGGCCTGGTCTTGCTTAGGGGAAGAGATTTCAGAAGCAACAAGTTCTGATGGTGACCAAGACGATAATAAAATGGAAGTTGTAGATGAAGTGAACCCAAATGATGAGGATCAACTTGATCAGAAAGGTAAGCTTGTGACTGTGGACGGAGAGACAGAGCTAGAGCTAGAAACATTGCTGAAAGCTTCAGCTTATGTCTTAGGAGCAAGTGGAGCTAGCATTGTGTACAGAGCAGTGCTTGATGATGGGACAGCATTGGCAGTGAGGAGGATAGGAGAGAATGGAGTTGGGAGGATGAGGGATTTTGAGAATCAGGTCAGGGTTATAGCAAAGCTACGCCACCCCAATTTGGTTCGAGTTCGTGGGTTTTACTGGGGAGAGGATGAGAAGCTTGTTATCTATGACTTTGTCACCAACGGCAGCCTTGCTAATGCTAGCACCACTCACAGTAAGCTCTCTCTCTCTCTCTCTCTTCATTTCTCTAGCGCATTTTAGCAAAATCCCTAGTATTATTCTTTTTTACACATCCAATTTTACACCTAATTTCGCACATTATTGGTTCAAACCCAAGCAATCAAAGATTTGAGATGGAAAAAATATCCATAGACACAGACACATAGGTTCAGCTCAGTCGGTCCCAGAAATATGTATACCGTGCATGAAACTGACACATAGCCATAGGTTCACCTGATTGTATAAAGTGAATTATTACATGCATTAACATAGCATTGTGTGTGATTGGCAGCTGATTTGAATGATCTTGTTGTACATGAAGATCCTGATTGTTCCACGTTGTATAATTACAGAAAATGGTGTTAGACATAGTTAATAATCTCACCCAATATATTACCTCCAACATAAATAGGATTTATAGAGGATAGTCTACAAATAATGGTGGTACCAATAAAACCATATCGTTGTTGAATGGAAGAGGATCCTCGACTTTTATCCTGACTTGTTAACCCAACACATGCCAATGCATGTGTCATTTTCTAAAAAAGACCCTAGCTGACTGTGACTGTCTCAATCTCTTTCTTTCATTCTTTGTAATTTTAGGCATATCTAATTTGTGCTAGTGATGACATTGAGTCACTGACCAGTGAATGACCACGCATTATTGTGTTTGTTTGTGCATTTTTTATTGTTTGTGTAAAGTTGATGATTGAAAACTTAGGAATATGATTCCCTCCTCGATCCTTGTGTGGCTTTGAGAGAAAAACAGTGAAGACCGATCGAGAATGCAATGTAAATTAATGCCCCACTATCTGGACCCGATGTTATCGATGGTTTACTAATCATATATAGCTGTTATCTCTTTTTTATTTATGTATTTATTTTATATACCATACCATGGTTGTTATCAAATATCAATCATGACAATTGAAACTTTTTAGAATAAAATTAATAAATAATTTTACCATTTTCCTTTTTGTTCAGTACATTATATGATTTAGACATTAGAGGAATAGAGCTAACTGTTCTAGGTTTTTTTTTTTGATAGGAACTGTTCTAGGTTATTGACTTATTGTTACTTTTCAAATTTGAATTCCCCCTTCGATATTATGATGGGTCCAAGTTAATAACTTTTGCGTAAAAAACGTTCCAATTGTTTTTAATTTTTTTTTTAATGTGGATGTATTATAGGATATAATTAAATAGTTTAGCAAAACATAGTACTTTGCTAATTGCTACACGAATTTCAAAACATATGTGGTCTGGAGCTAATATTTTTATATACTTTGCTCAAGGCATGTGGAATCCATTAAATAATAGGGGTTTTTTTTGTTTTTTTGATAGCATTTAATTATAGGATTAAATGCCAACTGTAGTAACTAATGTATTCAACTACATTGTGCCTTTCAAAAAAAAAAAAACTTACATATAGTAATTTACTGAAATTCATAATTCGTTCGAAATCAAAATTTGGGTTTACAACGGCCCCACACAAATCTGACAGTTGAGACCCTTATCAAACTTTTGTCGTTATATTAATTATGTGCTCACTTTTTCTCTATAGCTATATAGTTTCTTTAACAATTGAAAATATTTAATTTAGAGAAATCTTAATCAACGTGTCTCATTTAAGAATTATTTTTAAAAATATTTTTATATGAAAATGATAAAAAAAATTATTGTTGTTGACAATTTTTTATATTTTCCATAAAAATTGCATTAAAACTTTTCTAACCACGGTAAGAAGGCACTTAAGTATAAAACCTTAATTTATGGTTATCAATGTTTTTGTTGAATTCAGAAAAAGCAGGCTCATTACCAAGTCATCTTCCTCTTGAGGTCCGGGTCAAGATAGCAAAAGGAGTAGCTCGTGGACTAGCTTACATCCATGACAAGAAACACGTGCATGGCAACATTAAACCAAGCAACATTCTCTTAAACTCTGATATGGAACCCATAATCAGTGATTTTGGTCTGGACCGGCTTGTCTTAGGCAACACTAGCCAAAAAGCAAACACTTCAGCCCGGTTCTTGGGAATTCAAAGATCCGCAACCACTCGTGAAGAATTGTCTAATCCCGGTCCCAATTCTTATGCACAAGTTGGCTCCTCAATGGGAAATGCATCATCATCACCATATCAAGCACCTGAGTCCTTAAAGAACATCAAGACCAGCCCCAAGTATGATGTGTACTCTTATGGGATAGTTTTGCTTGAACTCTTAACTGGGAAAGTGTTTTCGGACCAGGAATTGAGCCAATGGACCGGCGGTTCAGTGGCCGAGGAAAAGAACCGGGTTTTGAGGCTGGTTGATGTGTCAATCAAAGCTGAAGTGGAAGGCAAAGAGGATGCATTTCTGGCTTGCTTTAAAGTAGGACTAAGTTGTGCTTCTTTTGTACCACAAAAGAGACCGTCCATGAAAGATGTCCTTCAAGCCCTAGAGAGGGTCTCAAATTCCTTGTGCTAATAATTAATGATGTATTTGGGTCCCACTTTTGTGTTCTTTTTCATCTTTTTTTGACTTGAATGTTGCATAAAGTGCATTAGGAATGTGGATAACCGATGTGAGAAAGTGAAGTATGTTTGACTGATTGTAATCAAATTTTCAGTATGTATAAGATACTTTTGGTGGTGATTGTAGTTGATGACAATTTGCAAGAAATAGAGGTTCTATAAATTAAGAGTGAGTATTGGCTAGAGAACCTGTTTTGTGGGGTTGGGCATGTCATGTTTAATATTCATCTCTGGCTGGCTTTGATGTTATGGCCCTAATTTATTAAGCACTCTGCACTGCAGGTTCTTTAATTTACAATGTGATCATTGCTGATCAGTTTGGTGTCTTGTTGGATCATAATGGATTAGTTGGTTCTTTATTAATATTGACCGTCTCAGCGAGTAACCATAAATAAAGCCGTGTAGGAACTCAATTATTAAATAATAATTTAATTGACTTAAAATTACAAAAAGTACATAGTTTAGTTATAAAATTAATTATAGTCTTAAGTTATAACCTCACTCAATATCTTTTTATTGGAGGTGAATTTTGACAAATTCATCATTGGATTACATTTTTTTTTTCTTATATCCTTCATACTTGTAAAATTTTTAGAAAATTAAATATCAATAGCTATATAATCAATAAATTGTTTAAATTACAAGTTTTTATAATTTAAAATTATGCATAAAATATAATCTTATAAATTATATAGTAAATAGTATCCAATTGACACAAAATTTGATATGTGTATTAAAACCGTAAAGAACATGCAATCCAACGGTTAAATTTTCAGAATTTGTAATAATGTTTATGATATTGAGTAAAATTGTCAACCAATTTTATAGTTAAACTTTATGTTTATTAAAAAAAAAAAATACCTTCCAATCTTTATAAAATGTTAGGTAGAATTCTATAAATGTTAGACTCCAGTCGAGCAACAAGACTCAGAAGAAAATCATTTCAATTTGAAATGATTGTACATTTCTATTATTCTAAACAATAACAGAACAAAGAAAAGCCAAAAATTATTGATTAAACTTATATTTTTTATTTATAATTTACTCATAAAACAATTTGGCATAATAAAGTGGATAGAGAGGGAAAGCTCAAAATTGCTTATTTGATTAGTCAAACACAAATTTTTATTAATGGTTTTCTCATTTTCTTTATTTCATGACTATCCTGAATGTTGAAAAATGAATAATGGAGATGAACAATGGATTCAAAATACTGATACAATTTCATAAATTTATTAAGACTTTAATTAACAAAATAAAAATAGAAATAACGTTTTTATTTATTTATTTTGTTTATGCTTTTTTTAATTAAGGGAAAAACATTTCTTTAGACTTTTTTTTTTATTCAATATATCTATCCGACCTACTCTGAAACCGTGCTTAACGCGCGTTATCAATGAGCCTTTTATATATTTAATTTCCCAATACTACTTTGTTTAATATTATTATTAAACATTATAAATTCTTCTTGGGTCTGTTTCCAGCACAATGATACTGACTTGTCAAACACCTTTATTGGAGTTCTCTTTCAAATTTCAATTTTCAATAGACTTTTTTGTTTTTAGAAGAAAAAATATATATTATTCTTAGAATGTTAGTTGGACAAGTATGTTCGAAAAAGACATAAGTGCTTCAACATTGACAATTTTTTTTTATAAGTCTAATAGAATTTTATGATCGCATTAGGTAACTTGAGAATGCAAAATGCATCAAACTGTTCATACAAATGCATAAAAAAACCAGCTCCAATAGATGATGCATTTTGCATCTGAATTTGTATGCTTGCTATAGTATTATGTATGTTTGCATGATTCTGTAGCATCATTCTTTACCCAATTTAGTGTTTTTAATTTTATTTTCCCTCTTCGGTTATCAAACTTTTGCAAGATAGAAGGGTGTTACATTCTCAAGGAGGGCATGTCTTAAAAGACATAGTGTCTTATTTAAACTCATTTCAGAGTTGGTCTTTCTCTCATGTTGGTAGACAAGGCAATGTTGTAGCGCATGTCTTAACCCAAAGAGCTAGATTATCTTTTCCTTCAGAGGTTTGGATGGAGTCTATTTCTCCAGCCATTTCTTCCTTTGTATTGTCCGACCTTCAAGTCTTGTTTTTTATTGAATGAATTATCTTTCTTCTCAAAAAAATTATATATTTTCCCTCTTATTTCTTTACCCTTATCTCTCTTTGTGGTGTAGTATTATGGGTGGAAAATATGATTAATATGATAGAATGTAAAATAAAGAATGAGATGTAGCGTATATTGTAAGTATAATAAATATAGCGGCTTTTGGTGATGCAAAATGAAATTTTTTATTTTATTTTATAAGTTGATGAGAATGCTCTACTATTGTCTAACAGTGTTCTCTCTCTCTCTCTCTCTCTCTCTCTCTCTCTCTCTCATCTTTTTTTTTTAATCAAAAAAACTACTCTTTATTATTAGGTCAATATACTAATTAATTTTTGGTGTAAAGAGAGGTTTGAATTCCAAATCTAATGTTGACAAAATTGAGATTCATGGCTTATGTTTGGATTCAAGTTAAAAGAAATTTAAAGATTGTAATTTTTGTTTTCTTGAAATGTCAAGATTGCAAGAATTAATTGCTTAATTATTAGAAAATTCTTATCTAATTATACAAAATTCATTTATTTTGCATCACCAAAAAGTTATTTTCTACTTTACATAATTACTTAACTATACATCCTAAATCTCATTCTTCATTATATAAAAATCAAAAGTGAAAGAGAATAGAGGAGAAGAAGAATAAAATACACAAAAATTATTAAGTTTTACATAACAGTACAGTGCTTTATGTACAGAGTTCCTCCACAATCGTTTTTGCGCCAAACACCAAGCTCTTGTATCGGATATACAAAATTTGATATATTCTTTGAAAATTTGAATGTAACCGCATGTTGTTTGAATGTTTAGATATTAAGGGTCTGTTTGGATAGAGTTTATTTTTGCTGAACTGAAAACTGAAACTGAAAACACTGTAGCAAAATAATTTTTTAATGTGTGAATAGTACTGCGGGACCTATTTTTAATAAAAAATTGCTAAAAAAGGACGTGAACAGTGTGCAAACAGTGCGCACACAGTGCGCGCCTGATCTGTTGTTCCCCAGCAGAACAAAAAAAAAAAAAAAAAAAAAATGCGCAAAAGCAAAACGTGGACGTGGCCAGCAATAAGCTGGATCCAAACCCACTCTAAATGTACAGATTTTATGCTTAGTAATTTCTGACGAAAATTGTCCACACATCAAAATATTGTGTACATTAAACATATAGAATTGTGTATATTGTTTTAAAATTTTTGTATATTGAATATACTAAATTGTGTACATTCTTTGAATAATTATGTACATTGAATATACAAAGTTTTTTACATTCTTGGAAAGTTTGAATATTGAATATACAAACCTTACACTCTCGGCAATTTGTAAAGAAAACTGTTCACACATCAAAAAATTGCGTGCATTGAATTTAAGAAATTGTGTACATTCTTTTTTCTTTTTCTTTTTTTTTTTTTTTTAAGTACTTTGAATTTAGAGAATCGTGTAATTATTTGAAAAATTATGTACATTTTTTTAATGTTAAGATATTGAATGTATAAACCTTATACCCTTACTGATTATGATTAAAATATTTTACATATCAAAAAATTGTGTGCATTGTATATGCAAAATTATATATATTATTTGAAAATTTGTGTACATTTCCTAAGGTCCAGACGTTGAACTTAATAACCTTTCGTAGTTTTGTCATATAATTTAAATTAATTTTTATTTTATTTATATTAACTGTTTTTTTGTTCAATTTCACTTATATATTTGTGATTTTTTTTCTTTATTTGACATTACTTTTTTATTAATTCATACATTGCATGAGCATATAGCTAGTGAATATATATAAATATACACAATTTTACTGGTTTACAATTCTAACTCCCCATTCCAACTGCCCTCTATGTGTCGAAGGTATATATGCCTTCGACATAATAATTTTGTTACCTGTTCCAATTAGAAATAGGTCATATATATTAATCAATCTCAACTTTGTTTCTGGTTAGAGCCAAACTGAAGCATAAGGCTTGCCTAAGAATATCAACTGCCCTAACAGTGATCAGAGGAGTTACAAAAAGGTATCACACAAACACAAGTTTTAATCTACAAAATAAAACTCTTATTTCAGTTTATAATTTACTACTCAGTTTATAATTTAATCTACAGATACCTCCCCTCTGTATTATAAGATTATAATCAGATACACACTACTATCCTTATATCACACTAAATGCCTATGTCTCCATACTCAACCACCAACCCTTACATCCATAGTCCAGTTCATCATCTCTACCAAGGGCCTTTCAGAATCCTTCTCAAGCATTTTCTTTTACCTCCCCACCGCTGATTCATTGTCTCTAATTTCTGCAAAAACAAATAGATAAAAAGAGTTGCTTAGCCTCCAGCTCTACCAGCAATATTAATCAACAAGTGTCGGTGCATTTTCATAATTTACAACAGTAAACTGTTTAAGCAACAAAATGAAATCTTGCTTCACTTGTTAAGTTAATGAATTAGTGAACTGGTTTTTTTTCTAAATATGTGTGCACGCATGAGAGAGAGAGAGAGAGAGTTAAATATGCATTTTCTTGTGAATTCTATTTCCTGACTGCTGCCTTATTTGGTCCGACTACATTACTCTCACCCTTGGTCATGGTAATTCTTTTGTAAGACGCATCTTTAAATTCAGCACTTCATTGCTTTCTCATATACTAAGTGTACATAACATAATGCATAACATAATGCATAAAGGTCTTGAATGTGATTCCTATCAATTGTTAAGTAGCAACTTGTTAGACAAGAAATACTAACGTTGTCCCCAAGGTATAGCCTTACTGCCAAGAAAAATAGGTGCCTAAAAAAAATGATTTTACTAATAAGCCTTCTTCTCTTTTTATCAAAAAATTTATTCTCACTAACGAGTTTTGTTTCAGTAAATCCACTCTTTTAATGTGCTATTTTCAGTATACATTGACAAGAACTAAAAACTCTTAACCATTAAGCTGTCACAGATTCAAATGGAAGAAAAAGATGTCTAATCTAAGAAATACCCTTTTTATGTAGCCTGCTAACTTGTAACAAAGATCATGGACACAATGGAGCGATTTGTTCATTGAAACCCTAAGGAGTGTGGATAGTTATGGGTATATGAAAATGTGTTTTGTTGTTTGATGGAATACTCTGTATCAAATATAAAAATGTAAGATAATGAGACAACTCAAAGGGGACATCTACCTGGTTTTTCTGCATTTCCATAATTTCTTCCTGCAAAAAAAGAATAAGGTCAAATTGTCTCTCACAACCAAAATTACCAAATAAATGACCAAGATTTTTTTTACTTTGGTTAAAAATATACCAGTTTTCTCTGTAATTCTTGGTTCATTTCTTTAAGTTTTGCAACTTCTGCTTCCAGTTCCAAGGTCTAGGTCTACCAGAAATCCAAAAGAGAAAAGTGACAATAATCATCAACTTCTATAAACAAAATCAAAATCTCATAAATTTATATAGCCATTTTTGAGACATGATTCAACAAAATATCTTCACTTTCAAATGAATAAAATCACAATGATATCAACTTTTTTTTTTCTAAGTTATATGATTTAGCCTTTTAGACATTAGCCTAGTTAATATGGAACAGATTTACTTTTTTTCCTATATATGATATTTATGTTATACCGGCTGTCTAAGTGGACACTTCACTTGATTGTCTCCCAAAAGCCACAAGTTACTACAGATCCTAGAAGCCAGATCTGTATAGTAGCTTTAGAAATAATTGGCTGCAATGATTATCTTGGGACTGTTCTAGGTGGTGAAGCCTAGGTTGTCCTGCTGCATCAGTTTCTTTTTTCATCAATTTTTTTTATAAGTAATTAAACAGTAGAAATACACATACACACACACACACACACACAAGATCTCCAATTATTACTATCTGAAATTAAGGAGATAATAAAATCAAGAAATGAAGAGCAGTTGAAGGTCCAATTGCCTACTACAAGCATCCAGTTATACAAAAACCTCATGAAACATGAACATAGTAAATTTAATATAAGTTTGATGCTGTTGAAGGTCCTATTGTTTCACTTTCTCCATAATATCCACATAATGTGCAAAGGAACTGCACCCAAAGTCTGACATAGGATGTACAAACTGCTGCTATTAATTAAACCCTTATATTGTTTCACTTTCTCCATAAACAATAGTTTTACTGCTGCTATTCATTAAAGCCATATATTTTCTCAATTATCAGATAAAAACGACTATGGATAGAGTATTATAAATTAAAATAAACTTCATATTAGCTGTAGCTCTGCACTTGCATTCTATATGTATTTTAAGGATATAAAGTAGTATAGGACTTTAAACCACACCAAAATACTTGCTACAGGGGTTAATTTTTATTACACAATTGGCTGGCATAAAAAAGCAAACATAATAGAGAGTGAATTGACTGCTATACATAGTGTGATGGAAAAATCATATGCTTACCTGCTTATGAGCCCGTGATCTTGCAGCTGACTCCCTATTCTTTATCATTCTCCTCAGCCTTCTCTCTACAACTTTCTCCAAAGCTCCACCACATTTCCTTCCTCAACTAAATACGTATGGAACTGATGATAATGATAATGTATATATAGTACTCTTTACCTCTGATGATATCTGACTTGCAGGAGATCCAGCAATACTAGTGACAACTCCAGGAGCTAAACCAACCCTGCCAATTCCTCCACCCTGAACTAAAGCAGTATTCATAGAAGGCTCTGCAACTCCAACCACTGAACCCCTACTTCCCAGGTTAGCAATCTGAGGATTGTTTACTAGATGGACAGATGAGGCAAAAGGCTCAGTTGTTGGTTTGGGGAAGAGTATCTGTTGCTGCTGCAGCTGATGAATTTGTTGCTGAGAAGATCTATGTGTTGATGCAGAGACCTATGATTTTTCTTGTGTTGTCTGGATCAATAATGCCATCATCCCAGAGCCTTGTTGTGGAGTAATAAGAACTTCCCTCTTTGTCATATGCCTCCACAACCTTTGCCTTGAATCTTTCTTCTTCTTCCTTATTGTTCCACTGCATCACATCATGCAAAGTGCATGTAAAGACAAATAAGAAGACCCTGACTTGGTATATGAAGAAATATGATGTCATCTTTTCCTAGGAAACAAAAAGAAGCTTCTACCTGAGTCCCTTGCCTTTTCTTGTTGCCTTTTTCTATTTGAGCTAGCACACCAGCAGCCTGATATTCAAAGCCAAAATGATGTAATTGACAAATCAAAAAGAGGCAGATCTTTATGCTTAATCTCATTGACATCTCAGTCATATGCATGAATGTGTTAAGTGAAAAGCTACCTGGGCACCACCCATCACAGATATTTGGGCATTTGACAAAAGGAACATGAAGTTGGGACTATAAGCAAGAACACATTGCATAATTTCCAGCACCGAAGCTTCCACCAATGATTATAGTAACTTTGGGAGCCTAATTCATTGATTGGGAAAGGTGCAGAGGTTAATCCTTTTGTTTCATATGTTTCTTTTGTTCTTCTAATTTTTTTTAATAGATTTTCTTTTTCTAGTTTTACATAAAAGAACCATGCTGGTAGATTATTTTCAAGCTATAAAGTTAATATGATGTTATACAAATAAGGAACTGAATACCAACCCCGAAGACACATTCATTCAGTGATACAGGGGCTTGGTATATCTCAAAAGTTACTCAATAATCAAAATAAAATTATGAGAGACACCGGCCTTTGCACAAGAGACTGCCATAACCATTTTTGCACCAGATTTTGCAATTCCATTTGCCTCAGATCTTGAGCCAACCTATTAAATAAATGTTAAACAATAAGGTTCCATGTTTTTGCTAACTTTAAGGGAATAAATTTAATGACCATGGCAGTTTAAACCAAAAGGAATTCCAACCATAACTAATCTTCACAACTGAAACTCTGAATTAGAAAATATGCAAGCTCACTCAACTTATCATCTATAAAAAATTGATATAAGAAAAAAACCTAATTTATCAAGAACCAATATTTTGAGACTTTTCTACAAATATCTATGCAATAAATTTTGAACAAATGGGAAGTTTTCATTGAGCTAAAATCATGTATAACTTCCACTATCTTAATCAACAGAAGAGACTGCCATTACTTAGATTTGAGGTCTATGGTATGGCTTCAAAAACTTGTTCTGATCTGTGTGACTCAAGTCCATTTTTAATTCCTAGTCCTACATTTTTACTTTAAAATTGAATTTCTATTGGTAATTTCCAAAATTTGTTTGAACTCGAATCCGTCAAGCATAAGTTCACTTTACCCTTTAAATTGCCAAGCATAACACAGATTAATAACACTCCCCCCTTTTCAATCTGTATTCTTTGCAAATATAATGACACAGTGATGTTAGAAAAGCTATATTAACAGCGAGGGGCATACCATAAATCCAGTGTTCTGAAGGAAGACCAAAGGAATGTTTCGTTGAGTGCAAAGTTCAATGAAATGGGCTCCTTTTAGAGTAGATTCATTAAACAATATCCCATTCTTTCCAATTATTCCAACTGGCTGTCTGAAAATTCTAGCAAACCTGTTACAAGAGTCTGCATTGACACTATTGGGATTAAAAAAGTAATAAATATCAAATGCTAACACATAAAAGCATAACAAGCTAAAGTGATTCAAATGCCCTCACAGTGCCATACAATTTCTTGAATTCATCAAATTTGTTTCCATCAACAATGCAGGCAATGACTGACCGTATATCAGAGAACTGCTTAAGGTCAGTTGGGGCAATGGAACGAAGTTCCTTTACATCATATAATGGTTCTTTAAATTCATGGTTTACAGTTTCCAATCTACTTAACAGTCCCTCTTTCATCCACCATGCACCTTTGGTGCGGTGGTCACTCTACAAGTATAAATGTTTGTTGGGTGTGGGAGGCAAGAGCCAAGATTTAAGTCTCAAGGAGAGAAACTCACACACATATACACTTAGATTAGGCTAGAGTAGAATTTTTATCTTGTATTAAAAAAAAAAAGTCCCTCTTTATCAGGCATGTGCAAGTTTTTAATGATGTTCTTCCCAAGAGCAAGTACATGCAGTTCATCTACAAGAACACATAAAATTACAAATATGATCACTAAAAGGAAAAAAGAGTACCTAAAGTCTAATTTCTTAAATGCAAGCGTGCGCACACACAAATACACACAGAGTTATTCTAATAACTTGAGAAAAACAAATTTTAGGATCATAGATTTTTTGATAAGCAAATAGTCTCATCGAGAAAGTGAAAAAGGGCGCAACCCAAGGCCGCAGGAAATATACAAGTGTAAACACAATCTCATTGAGTTCTAGATGTTGAAACTCATCAAGACAACTCTGCAAACTGACATGGCATGGCCAGCATAAAGATTCTTACTGAAGCAGAAAGCACTGGGAAGATCATAGTAACTTTCAAAAGAGGAGCCTTTAAGATGCAAAGGCAGAATGATAAAAGTAAATACCATGAGCAAAATAATCTGAAACTCCTGATGTCTTTCAATGCACAGTAGCACCCCCTAAATCTTCTTTAGAGACTTCTTCTCCTGTAGCTATGAAAATTTTCGAATAAGACAGATTTTAGACACAACTATAGACAAAGTAATATTCATTCACATATATGCACACCGATTGACAAGCAAAGCAAGCACAGATATACACCCTATAATATTTCATATAACATAGAAAGATACCAAAAAAATAAGGAACACTTATGGTAATTACCCCATGAAGCATTTTGGAACACCAGAAGCAGAAGGCCTGTAACTAACCTTAATGAGTGGTGGTCTTGCCATGAAAATAGCACCATTTCCTTTGACCATGACACTTGAAGCAGAAAAGAATGCTGTAGCCCAATGGATCTATAAAGACAAACAATGTTGTAGCCCAATGGATCTTAAAGTTTTTCATCAGAAACCCAAGTCTCACCAGGCTTAAATCTTTCCCATAATCTCCATTGGTACAATTACAAACAGGCCTCTAGACTAGAGTGCTTAGCCCAAACACCAAAGTTTAAGGAGGAAAAGCTTAGGATAGGACCACTCATGACTCATGACATGCCCAATGTCCATTTGCCCCTCTTTATGAACGAAAAAGGCTACCTACCTTATGTTCATTCCTTTTTAGCTCTTACGTTGCTTGAAGTTGAAGCTCTTTGAAACAAAACTTAGCTGCCACACCCAAATTGCGATAATAGTGAATTGTGAATCCACGGAAATGGAAACTCCAATTCCCAGTTCAAAACAAAACCCAGAAATGGAATCATCACAAACCAAACAGATCTTCATCCTGTCAGGTCAGAGCAACATGGCCGGCCGCGGCGGCGTAACCAAACACCACAAATGGGACGGCGTCGTTCCACAAGAGTGCCAACCCAACCCCACCGCAATCCTCCGATTCAGCGCCACGCGCCACTGGGAGGCGGCGCGTGAGCCGCTCCACTCCGACATCGACACCAAGAAGGTTTGCGGGGTGGGGCCCGGGATGTCGTTCGCCAACGCGGTGAGGGAGCGCGTGGGGGTGGTGGGGCTGGTCCCGTGCGCTGTGGGTGGGACCGCCATAAAGGAGTGGGCGCGTGGGGAGCAGTTGTACGAGAGCATGGTGATGAGGGCGAAAGAGAGCGTGAAAGGTGGTGGAGAAATCAGGGGTTTGCTTTGGTACCAAGGGGAGAGTGACACGTCGCATCAGCGTGATGCTGAGGCGTATCAGGGGTACATGGAGAAGCTCATCAGCAATGTGCGTGAGGATCTTGGTTTGCCTTCTCTTCCAATTATCCAGGTTATTATCCTTGCATTGCATGTTTTAAGATTTACTTTGGTCTCTATTATTCAACTGTCAAAGCTAATTGACTCTTTCTATATATACATGTTAATGTTCCCATAGACTTTTAACTCAATTGACACCAAGTACAAGTGTTAGGGAGTTCAAGAAGGGTTAGCAGCATATTGGCATTTGGTTAGTTCAATATGAAAATAAAAAATCATTTCACACCCAACTACATTAGTTAAGTTTAATATGAAAAACAATAAATTGACAGAGACAATTTCACACTTACTTAACTAATGTGTCAAGTTTTGATTGATACATGATAAAAATATTGTACATTTATTGCAAATGTGTGTAACATTGTACAGTTTTCGTGTCTATAATATTAATTTACATTGTTAGTATAATGTAAACTAAGAATTCTTCATGGAAATATGTACTGATATCATTAACTTCTCTTCTTTAGAGGCTTGTAACTTTTTATGAGACTTGTAGCTAAGGCTGCATTTGTTTTGGGTGTAAATGAATTTCGAAAAATATTTTACACCCAGCAACATGTTTGGTAAGGCCTATAAAATAAAGTCAAACGGAAAATCATGGATTTTGACCGGAAAATAAACCCTTTGACCCGGAGAGAGAAAAAGAGAAAGAGAGAAAGAGAAAGAGCACGAAGAGAAAGTAGAGAGAGTGAGATCGAGCTTGCACCGTCGAGCTCAGACCACCACCCCAAGCCTAGATGCGCTGTCAAGCTCGCGTCAGCGAGATCGTGCCATAGAGCTCGAGTCGGCAAGATCGTGCTAGCGAGATCGTCCCACCAAGATCACACCGTGAGATCGTATCGCTGAAGCCTGCTATCACTGAACCGGTCTCGTCGCCCATGACCCACTAACCACCAATCTTTCTCTTTCTCGATCTACGTCTCCCTTTTCCTCGATTTGCGATGACTCTCTCTTCCTCCTCCCTCTCTCAGTTTGACCGAATGATTTATTGTTTTTAGAATGGTGTTGTTTTGATTTTTGTTTGTTTAAAAATTTATGTATTGCAATTTTCTATTATAAAATTTGTTTGGGAGCTAAGAAAATGGCTGGAAAAAATGTGAGAAACTAGTAGAAAATTTGCATTTTCAAAATATTACCATACACTTGAAATTTTTTTCTAATATAATTTTTAAAATGCAACCAAACACTAGAAAATATTTTCTTTTCTCAAAAATATTTTTACCTGAAATTATTTTACACTCAGAAAATGTTTTACATTAAAATAAACGTAGCCTAAGTGACATTGGCTGCTCTTCTATACTAGGAAAACCAAAATTCAAAATTCCCCAAATTTTAAAAGCAGTCCAACGTTCCAGATGTGTATATACTTACAGACTAAGACAAGGAGAAAAAAAAAGATGGAATAAGTTAGCTTTTGTGGCACCCACGGTTGCTAGGTGGGATCATTATGAACCTGATTAGGTCGCACCTAAAATTTCATTATTAGGCGATCAAAAAAAAAAATTCATTATTAGGGGGATAGTAAATTTGGTTCATCATATTTTGTACTGATTGCAATGGAATTATACAGGTTGCAATTGCATCAGGGGATGAAAAGTACATAGAGAAAGTTAGGGAAGCACAATTCAAAATCAGTCTCCCAAGTGTTGTATGCATTGATGCCAAGGGTCTTCCACTCAAGGAAGATAATCTTCATCTAACCACAGAGGCCCAGGTTAAGTTGGGCCACATGCTGGCTGATGCATATCTCACCAATTTTGCTCCACTTCAAATTCTTCCTCCTCATCCTTGACTTCAAACAATGTGGAAACTATCCTCTCCTCTCCTTTCAGGTTTTGCGAGTGGTTTTCCCTTTGATGAGCTTTAAAGTTTAATGACGATGGGCTTGTTTTGTTTACATAATTTGCTTCTCTAAATTGATACTAAATACAATAAATATAATGACAAGACAAATTTCACAATATTGTTCACAACATTTGAGAGGTAAATTGTGATTGGCCTACAATAGAATTGTTGTTGTGTCGTTATTGTACTTTGTTCTCAAAAAAAGTATCATTATTGTACTAAATATGTCGAATTTTGGATTTTTTGAGCTTTGTTCGGGTATATTGGGCCTAAGTATGTAGCATTTATTTTGGTTTGGTGGGCACTTGCCCAAAAACAGAGTGATTGATGGGGCTCGGTGTTTACATCAGAACGTAGTTTTCCAGCATTCTATGGACTTTACACACACACACACATACCAAAGAAAAGTCTTTTAGTATAACATCGTAGTCCTTGTATAAGGTAATTCATATTGATTGAAAAGGCTGTAGGCACTCCAAGCCAAAAAGTGGGATGGCTAATTTATAGTAAACCAAAGAACACTCCCTTACAAACTGGTACAAATGTAACAAGTCGCATGAAAGGGAAAGGAAGACCTGCTCTAATAGACTAATACCAAACCAAGGTAAAAGACTGCAGCATATGCATCATCCAGTACATTGAGTAGAGAATGCCCATCTCCATATACCCATTCACAAAATCCTAAAATGTTGCACGGCAAAGAATTAAGAACAAGTATGTTGGGGAATAGTTCCTGACCATCTAAGTGAAAAGCCTAGAATAGAGCTACAGTAATGGAATGCAATAACTCGTTGGACCAAACTCCAATATGTTTGAAGAACTTTGAACAAGTAATAATCTTTTCTACTGCTACGAACTCTTGGCATAATAGTCACTCTACGAGTATAAATATTTGTAGGGTGTAGGGGTTAAAAGTCGAGGTTCAAAATTCCAAAAGAGAGTTTCACATACATATACACTTAAATTAGGCTAAAGTAAAATTCTATCTCATAGCCAAAAAAAAAAAAATGTTTTGTATACTAGCATAATAGAAGATCTCATAAAAGGAGCAAGGTCGACTCTAAACATTTTGAGGGCTAAGAGATCAACTAAATTGAGGCATTTTTTGTTTTTTTTTTTAAGAGAATTTTAACATATAGCGTTCGCTCTTAACGATAGTTCTTTATCATCAGACCAAGACACCAATCAGTTTTGTATTTAAATGTTAAAAAAGTATTTATTTAATATTTTATAAAATTACATATTATAAAGTATAATTTTGAGTTTGAAGAATAAAATCTTCTTGATAGTATGATTGATCCATTAACTAAATCAAGTAGTTGAGTACAATCTAAACAATAATGCATATATATTAGATTAAACACAAATATTATATATTATTTCTAAGTGTCAAGAGCCTCGTAATTTAATTAATTGGTACCCCTAGTATTTCCAAAAGAATTGAAAAATAGTTGATTAAAGGTTTTGAAGTTGGTCTCTATCAAACCATGATAATATTATAATTATTTAATAATTAACTAAAATACAAAATAAATGTATTTAATTTGTAAAAATTAGCAAAATAGACTAAAAAATATCTAAAGAAATTTAAACAACTTTCAAATGAATTTTTTCACTTTTTTTTATAAAGTAGAAAATTACAAAATCATGGACAGACATAAAAAAGAAGAAGTTGTATTTAGTAATCATTCAAGTAGAAAGTATTTTAAGTTATAATAGACCGATTTTCAAAATAGATTCATAAATAGCATATTCACAGAAGCATAATTCTTAAATCACAAATACATTTAGCAAATATTTTTTCCATTCAATTCAAACAATTTTTAATTTCTATCACCTTTGGATTGTTCAAAGCGGTTTTAGCAATAAAAAATTTTGGCTAATATTTGATCATTTAGGGTCTAGAACTCTAGATTTGGCCAAAGCATGCTAAAAGGCCGAAGCAAGTATCTTAGCATAGACCATGCGTCATGTGCGAGACTTATTAGTTGGATTATTGATTCACCTATTTTATTTTGGGAGAGAATTTGCTGCAATCTTCTATATAGCAATTGTTGCATATAGGTAATGTGACAGCCTAAGAGAAGTAACCAGTGTCTAAGGGTCATGTGCAATGCACATGACCAGCTTAAACCATGATTTAGTGTCACTTCTCTTGAGCTACCACTCTACCCTGTACGCAGCATTTGCAGCAAATCCACTCTCTTTTATTTTTTATTGACTCTACCTTGCATTTTATAGTAAGTCTACCGAAAGATTATTTTTTATAGTTTATTTGGCCAAAATACATAATTGATTTGTAAAGTTTTCCTCTTCTCAAAAAAAAAAAAAAAAGTTTGTAAAGTTTTCTTACTAAAATGTCTTTGAAGGTTGAAACGAATGTTGTTGGTCTAATTGGGAAAAAACTAGTTAGGGATAATTATAATAAACCCACTTGTACTTAGGCCACAAGTCACTTTGTCTACCCGTGGTTGAAATTTCTTTTTTTACCTATCTCAGATTTACTCCATTTGTTTTCCGTAACTCACCTCTGTTAAATATAAGAGTAAATATGTATTTTTGCACTCCTTTTATGTCTCTCTCTTTTCAACACAAAATCAAAAGAAAATAAGATTAAAAGAAGTAATTTGTAAAAAATTAGAAACTTGACTCAAGAACTTTGATTCATCACAAAATGTCATTGCAACACTAAGAAGAAAACAACACAAAAGGGAAAATATACTAACTCTTAACTTTATCCATTGTTTCTTCTTACTTGATTTTATTTATTTCTCAGGCTTTCTCTGTCTCTCCTCTCCCTCTCTTTATCTCTTTGTTTTGTCTTTGTCTCTCTCATCTCTAACTCTGGTTCACATTGATGGTAGCTTTGGGTCATGGTAGGGATAGCGAAGGAGCACAGGAGTGGCTATATGGGTTTGGGTTTTGATTTGTGGAGGAGCACAACTGCCTTGAGTCTAGGTTTGGAGGAGAAGCGTGACATAGGGGTTGTTATGGTTGATTTGAGATTTTGGGTTGCTGGGATGGTTACATCTTGCTTGCGATGTCTTAGTAACAGAAATTTTTTTTTAGAGAGTCGTAATGTAATGAAATAAATGGGTAAAGCCAAACTAATTAATTATCATTAATTCATAAAAAAAAATTATCATTAGATGTCCACTCTCATAATCAAAATAAATTTTTTTTTCATAATTTGAAAGTGAAGAAATGCTAGGGACATTAATTTTGATATAATTTTATGACCCGACTCACTACATGATGAGTAATAATTGATAAGAATGTGTTAGTGGGGCATATAAAAACACATCCTTATTAATCACAACACCGTTAGTACAAAATTATGCATAAATTAATGTTTCTTGCATTTCTCTTTTAAAAGGGAACAACTAGTGTACGAATTCAATTAGAGCATTCTTATCAAACCTTTCAAATGCTAAAAATCTTATTTTTTTTTAGCATTTGAAAGGTTTAAGTCCCTCCATCAAACATTTTATATTGCAAAATTTTTGTAATTGATGAATAGTGCCATCTCATTTTTGAAATGGCACTATTCACCAATTGCAAAACTTTAAATTATTTTTTATTCAATGGGGCCCATAAAGGAGAGAGAGGAAAAATAAAAAAATTAGTGAAAAATAATAAAGAAACAATATTTAAATGAAATTGTAAAAAAAAATAAAAGTTTTGATATAGGTTGGATTGAAAAGTGGTATTCTATATGTTATAAATATAAGTTTTGAAAGAATAAATGTTAAATTTTTTACAATATTCCATAAAAATGCTCTTACTCATCTCCTTTTATGGTCCAATCGAAAATGATTTTTTGTTTTTTTTTTTTAAGCCTCACCAACCCAAAGCATATGCCATACCCATACGGGTCCCACAAAGTACTAAAATTTGAAAAGTCATACTATGCGGTACAAGTGCTGAAATTTATGTTGCTGTTGGAACGATTTCCTGCCACGCGACTTGAAGGGCGTGATCGATGATGCATCCCAAATATTCTTCACCAACCCTAAACCAGTTTTATGACTGATTTTTTGTTTTTGTTTTTGTTTTGTTGTTGTGTGTGTGTTTATATATATATATATATATATATATATGTAAATTTATAGTAATTATTAGAAAAAAATTATAGTAAATTAGAAGGATTTTACATGTATATCCTCAAGGTTTTACCAATTTTAGGAAACTTTATATATATTTAAAAAAGACTTAAGTTTTTTTAAATTTTTATAAAAAATTTCCTAAAATGAATTAACCAACCATATTAAGAATGAGCTAAAATAAGCATATCAAGTCTAGGTGATGATAACTAATCGTTAGACTTCCCATAAATATACAAAATATAGTGTGTTGAGTAAGTACGACATACACACAAAAAAAAGTTTACTACTAGAAGTTCCTAAAATAGCAAAAGTAACTACATTTGTTTGCTTCCACATAGAAATAAAATAGATGTACTAACCACAACAAAAGGAAGGCTGGTCAGTTGTGAGGTGTCCACAAATTAAGCTGATCTGGCCATGGGCAAAGCTGGTAATTAGCTCAGCTTCCTTAAATTAGAAACCCTGAACCAAAAACATATTTGCGCTTAACTTGATTAACTCCTCTGAGTAATTCTTTAAGTACACCAGAATTTGAAGAATGAACCACCACCAACTAGGAGTTGATAAGGAATTAATAATGTTTTTGAGATTTGACATGTTAAACACTTAAACCCGAACTGATTGGTGCAAAAAGCACCACAGTTTGATTGGCCAGATTTTTTTATTATTATTATTTTTTTTTTTATTTTTACGAGTGAGACTTTAACCTCAACATCCTCGGGAAAAGAGAAAAATTTGAATATGTTCAAGAGTGCAACTTGAATTTTGTTACTGATAACGGGTCCAAAATAGGGTAACAAGAGATATTGTATTTGTACCCTACTTCTTTTCTTTTTCTTTTTTTATAAATTTTTTTTAAAAATATTTGTACGGTCCATTTGAGAATAACTTATTTAGCTAAAATTAAAAAAATTTTTACTCAAAGTTTATCTGTAGTACTTTCAGCAAAAAGTAAAAATTAGCTGAAATAGTAGAATGAGACCCATGATTTAATAATACAAAAAAACTAAATAGCAGTAAAAATAAGCTAAACACAATTTGCTTCTTAGTTCTTAAAAGTGAATAAACCAAACAAGAAAAAGGGTCAATTATATTTGAAATTTTGAATTAGTCAGTAGGACTATTGAAATTTTGCTCCATTTATGTTATAGACTTTAGTGTATGATTTGACAATCAATTGGCTAGTTTTTTTTTTTGTTGGCTTAAACTATCTATTATTTGAGTTAGTATCTCATGCGCCAAGTGTATGAGACCTGCCTCTCACAAGTAGGTGAGCCACACACTTGTGGGGCCTACTTGCTTGTGAAAGGCAAGTTTCATGCGCTTGGAACATGAGAGATTTTTTCTTATTATTTTTGGGTTCTTTTTTATTTCTTATTTTATAAAGTTTTAACCTATAATGTTCACTTATGATGATTATGTTTTTTATTATCAGACTAAAATATTAATTATCATCAGACCAAGATACTAAATGATTTTTAGTATAGGTAGTGATTGAATTCCAGATTTTTTATTCAACTATTAGAGACTTCACTAGTTGAGCAAACTGAAACCCTATTTGTGGACACTTTATTACTTTTTATATTAGTTTTTATGGATTCTCGTTAGTTCAACAAGTAAAGTATCTTATCATTAAATAAGAGATCTAAGATTTAATCTTCATCTATGCCAAAATCAATTGGTAACTTGTTTGATGATAAAAAAACAATCATCAAGAACAGACACTAGAAAGTGAAACAATCTAAAAAATAATATTTATTTCAAATATTTTAACTTTCATCTTTTTGAAAATAGTAGTTTTTAGGTTTTTGTCTTCCTCCAAACATAAAAATAAACTAGAAATTGAAATAAGCAATTCTCAAACCGTGACTGTACCACTCCCTTCGTACATGATCCAGGTACATATTATTGGAGCTTTCGTGAACACTGAACAGTAAAAGGCGACAATTATTTTGGAAACCAACAAGGGAAATGAATAATGAATGATGAATGCTATCAATGAATCGTTTAAATCGAGATTATATTTTATTATTTTAATATGCAGCAAGTCAATTGGCACACTTACATCTCCCTAGAAGAGCAGATTTGTTACCTCCAAATAGTCCATAGACGTTATTAATGTGGATGTATATTTAATTTTTAGGATCAATTTGTTAAAAGTAGGTCCAGGAGTAATTGTATTTAAATGAAAGGTAATGTTAATGAATATCCTTAAGATAATTATTAATAAATTATAATAAAAAAATTTTGATACAACTTTCATGAAAAATATAAAAAGTTATCAATAATATTTATTATTTTATTATTTTTTAATAAAATATTTCTAAAAATAATTTCTACACCAATGCCTTTAGGGCATTGTTAACATTTCCCTTAAAGAAAATAAGATTTTAAAAAATTATACATAAATAAATAAACTAAAAGTTAAAACAAGCATAATATTGAAAGTATATTGAAATTAAATTAAATAACTGCTATCAATTTTCCATGATGCACTTCTCTCAAAACACACCCAAAAAAAAAAAAAGCATGATACACAAAAAAAAAATTATTTAAAGTTGCTTTTTCTAACTCTCAAAAGGCTCATTACATGTTCATTTATAAAATTATATGTATTATTTACTATTTAAACAAATTACTTTTCAAATATCACATACCTGGGTCGAAGAAAGATAGTTCTAACTTCCAAGTTTGATTTGAACCCAAACTTTATTAGTATTTTACAAGTAATAAATTTATAAATATGTAATAAAATTTTGAAAAAAGTTAACAATGCCTTAGAAGTATTTGTTTAAAAAATATTTTTAGAAACTAAAAAAAACAACTGATTTTATTACCAGTTTTTAATTTGCCCATAAAAATTGTGTAAAAATTTTTACCATTAATATTTTTTATTAAGAGAAGGTTAAATTTTTTTTATATATTTAATTTAGATAATCTTTGTAATCCAAGAACCCAAATACAAAACCATGGCTGGGGATTAGGTCAAACGTCACTTACCAGATGTGTTACTAAAATCCCACCCTCACTCTTACTCTCGCTCTCACTCTCACTCTCACTCTCACCACCTCTGGCGCGTCGCCTAAAACATTGGTGATTGGTTTCCATATTTTCTGAGTAAGTAATAAAAACTAATACATTTAGATTAGATTTCCTTCAAACACATTTAAAAAAAAAACAAAAAACAAAAACAAAAAACCCTGAGATTCGGATCTCTACCAACCAAACCCCATTGACACTATATATAAACACCACAGAGCATACACATCTCCCACCACTGCATCATCATCATTTATTAATAATTCAATTTCTATAATCACCAAATTCATACATACTCCGCCGCCACCGGAAAAATGGCCACGTCAGCATCGCAAACTCTCCGAACAACTTCGTTTCTCAAAACGCCGTCGTTGTCGTTGTCGTTGTCTTCGAGTCAGTCACTCAGCTCGGCTTTCTCCGTAGCTCTCCGTCCGAGCCGGCGGTTCTCGAAGCCCTTGGTGGTGATCGTTAAAGCTTCTGGCTCTTTGGACGCGAAGCCGACGGTTTTGGTGGCGGAGAAGCTCGGCGAGGCCGGGCTGAAGCTTCTCAAAGAGTTTGCTAACGTGGATTGCTCCTACAATCTCAGTCCCGAAGAGCTTTGCACCAAGATCTCGCTCTGCGACGCGATTATCGTTCGGAGCGGAACCAAGGTTAGCCGCGAGGTGTTTGAATCGTCCGGTGGGAGGCTCAAGGTGGTTGGAAGAGCCGGCGTCGGGATCGACAATGTGGATCTGGCGGCGGCGACCGAGCACGGTTGCTTGGTAGTCAACGCGCCGACGGCTAACACCGTTGCCGCCGCCGAGCACGGTATTGCTCTCTTGGCTGCCATGGCTAGGAACGTTGCTCAAGCCGATGCTTCTGTGAAAGCTGGTCAGTACATAATAACGTTTAAGAATATTTTTCTTTGTGGCATTTTGTCGAATAGTTATTTTGGTGGAGTATGGATCCGTGTTTGGTTTAAGTGCCTTTTGCTTTGAAATGCAGGAAAAAAAAAAAAAAAAGGTACTTTTGAAAATAGTTTCTTATGCAGATCTGCTTTCTTTCCTTTTATTTTAGATTCTGGAATTATTATTTTCTTATAGGTTTGATTTTATTGATGGAACAAAAAAGTTCAAAGATTTTAGGCGAATATTCTCTCTCTTTTTAAAATGTTGATTTTGCATGCTGGTTAATACTCTGTTATTGTTTCTTACATGCATACTCTTTGCCTTTGGTTTAAAGATTTTATCTTTGCTGAATTTTTTTTTTGGTTGAAAATTTTAAATTAAAGGGTCTTTTTTTTTTTTTTTTTTTTAATATATAAAAAAAGAAAAAACTTTCTTAAGAAAAGCCTCGTCTCTAGACAGTAAAATCTACAGGTATTTACAGGGTATTTACCCCTGACGGGCTAAGCTGTTTATGCACATACCCAGGAGGAAGAATTCCTTATACTTTGTTTTTTGTTCTGGGAAATTATTTTCTTGTTTGGGGTTTAGAGATATTTCCATGCTAAGCTTAGTTGATTCTTTACTCTTGAGCCACCTAGTGGGCAACTTCTAATTTAGCATTACTTGTGGATAAACATTCGACCCATTTATGAAGAATCTGATTTTAAAAAAATGTGTGTGATTGTCTCCTAGTTGGTCTCTGGCGTTTTTCTGTATAAGCTATGTTTCTATATTAATTTGTCATATCATAGTTAGTAATTGTGAATATTCTGAAGATATTAGATTCAAATAGTAGTGAAGACACATCGAGATTTAATTTAACTCAGTTTGGTTAATCCAGGAAAATGGCAGAGGAATAAATATGTAGGTGTTTCCCTTGTGGGGAAAACACTTGCGGTGATGGGGTTCGGAAAGGTTGGATCAGAAGTTGCCAGGCGTGCCAAGGGGCTTGGAATGCATGTGATTTCACATGATCCATATGCCCCGGCAGATCGTGCTCGTGCAATAGGTGTGGAGCTTGTGAGTTTTGATCAAGCTATAACAACTGCAGATTTCATCTCTCTACACATGCCTCTTACACCTACTACGTCAAAGATTCTCAATGATGATACTTTTGCAAAGATGAAGAAAGGGGTTCGAATTATCAATGTTGCTCGTGGAGGAGTAATTGATGAAGATGCACTAGTGAGGGCACTAGATGCTGGAATTGTTGCTCAGGTTCTTACATTCTCATACTTGATTCACATATATCTTACGGTTGAAGAAAGTCAATGACATGGTCTCTTTGTTTTAGGCTGCACTTGATGTTTTCACAAAGGAGCCACCAGCAGCAGACAATAAGTTGGTTCTGCACGAGAATGTTACTGCAACTCCTCATCTTGGTGCCAGTACAATGGAAGCTCAGGTGTGTCTAATGAACAGGATTTACAGTTTTACTAGCTTTATTTTTTCTCTTACCAAGTAAACTGATAATATTTGAGTTTGATGCTTAGGAAGGGGTGGCCATTGAAATAGCTGAAGCTGTTGTGGGAGCCCTTAGAGGAGAGCTTGCTGCTACTGCAGTCAATGCACCAATGGTTCCTGCAGAGGTATCATTGTATCTTTATTTACTTATCAAAAAAAAAAAAAATCATTGTATCTTTATTTTGCTTACGGTGTCAGGATCTGGTATTTTATATCAATTGTATTTTAGACTTTTAGTATATAATGTGGTCCCACCATCATTTACCTATGAGTTTATGTAGCACAATCTAAATTCCTTTCTGCTTTTTGTGCTAAGTAGTAAATAGCTTTATTAAAGATGGAAGAATCACTGATACAAATGGAGAAACAAAAGAGTTTTTTGGGGAAAAATAAGAACACAAAAAATGGATATTCTCTCTCCCCACCAAAAAAAGCTTGGACTTTTCAGCTCATTTAATAGTTATTGTGATTTTGAAGTAGTTTCTCTCAGCCTATGTTTCTGGTTCAGGGTTAAATGTTGGAAACTGTTCATTTAACTGTCTCCCTTATCTCAAAATATGGTTAGGAAATGATCGCATTTTTTTTATTAGATTGGAAATTCATGGTAACTAGATTGACAGGCTAATACAGGCAGTATCAGGAACATACCCATTGGTGGCGCATGCAAATTATATGCCTAACTTCTAGATTTATTGTTAATGGTAACTACAATAATAAAAAATTAGCCATATGCCTTGTCTGCCAAATAATGGCTGATGGCTATTAATTCTGCATTGTGTTTGTACTATTAAGAAAGCGGCATCTCGGTTGTTTTCTTTCAACTTTGAAGTGAATTTTAGCTATAAGGAGCACAAAAACATCATGTTTTGTTATTCCTTTTCTATGTTCAGGTGTTATCGGAGCTGAAGCCATATGTTATACTTGCTGAGAAGCTGGGGAATCTTGCTGTGCAATTAGTAGCAGGGGGGAGTGGTGTGAAAACCGTTAAAGTGACATATGCTTCTGCTAGAGCTCCTGATGATCTTGACACCAGGCTTCTTCGTGCCATGATCACCAAGGGTATCATTGAGCCCATATCTAGTGTGTTTGTGAATTTGGTTAATGCTGATTTTACTGCCAAGCAGAGAGGTCTGAGGATATCAGAGGAGAGAATTGTTCTAGATGGTTCACCTGAGAGCCCACTTGATTTCATCCAAGTCCAGATTGCAAACGTGGAATCCAAATTCGCCTCCGCAATATCAGAGTCTGGGGAGATTAAGGTCGAGGGACGGGTGAAGGATGGGATTCCTCATCTGACAAGGGTAGGATCTTTCGAAGTCGATGTCAGCTTGGAAGGTAGTATTATACTCTGCAGACAGGTCGATCAGCCAGGTATGATTGGAACAGTTGGGAGCATTTTGGGTGAGGAGAATGTGAATGTAAGCTTTATGAGCGTGGGAAGGATTGCCCCTAGAAAGCAAGCTGTAATGGCAATTGGTGTTGATGACCAACCAAGCAAGCAAGCTTTGAAGAAGATTGGCGAAGTTTCAGCCATTGAAGAGTTTGTTTTTCTCAAGTTGTAGTGTGGATCACAATTTCTACATCTTTCTTGTTCCTTTTTGGATGCGTGGTATTAGTCATAACCACATCCTAGTTCCGATTTTGATAGTTTCTATGAGTGTTGTAGTTTGATGGAAAGGAAGAACAATAAATTAGCTTTGCGATGAAAGGTTTGTACTGCATTGAGTTGCCAAGTTGCCAAATTCAATTTTCTGTTTTAATCTGCCTAGTTGTAATCGTATTACTTAATGGATGCATGTTTGGTTCTGTCTTGGAGTGTTGCAGTCGTTTTCCAGGAAAATTTTACTTTTGTTTTCGCATGGAGAGATTTTAAGTATGAGAGATGCTACGTCCACAATATTTTTACAACATTTTCACAACAAATCATAGGTGGTTAATTATTATTGGTTCAAATTTGAACCTAACACTAAGATTACTTTTTTGCTCCAACAATAATAATCAGTAATAACTTACCACATTGAATTTGTTGTAAAAATGTTGTGAAAATGTTATGGACATATCATTTTTCTTTAAGTATTCAACCACGATGGCTGATTGATGAGTTTTTTCTCGGAATTTCCCCACCGATAATACTGATTTCTTTAGGAGTCGTAAAGAATGCAAGGAGGGCTCGCTGAAATGCAAGCTGTCTTAACTATATTTAATTTTCTTTACTGCTTCAAAAATACATCTTAAAAGAAAGTCGAGTTAAACTCCTTGCAAATACATCACTATATTCAAAGCTGTGTACTTCGCAATTGTCTATTGTTATAAAGGAGTGGAAACTAAAACATTGATATTTCCCCAATCATTCTAACCTTGAAAGTAAGACTTGTTGGATATAAAGCACAATATTACATTTCTCACTGAAATCATCATATTGTAAATCTGATTGACATGAGGTCAAAATGATCTCAACCTATCTGTTCTACTGGTTTTCCTTTGACTTTCTATATCTCAAAAAACCATGTCCACATTCCGAACAACTAGGTGGTCACAATCTTCACCACACTAATGCGAATTGCCACAATTTTTTACTGCCTTGTTTGAAGCCAGGGAAACATCCAAGCAAAAGCTCTCTATAATTTATGAACCTGTGCTACAGTTGTAGGTAGGGAGATGGGGAGGTTATGTATCGCTAGATAGGCAGCAATACCAGCAGCATAACCAGCAAAAGCAAAACCACTCACCTGCACAAAGAAGAATGGCTTCTTTTACTAAAAAGAAAAATAAATGTTTGGTCAATAAAATTTCATTACACAGCAGTCCATACCTTTCGTAAGTACCAAAAGAAGTCCACCTTTTCCATTCCCATGAATGCTACTCCAGCTGCCGAGCCAATAACTAACATGGATCCACCAGTGCCAGCACAATATGCAATCAACTGCCAAAACTCAGAATCCTGGGGGAAGGATGTGAGGTCATACATCCCCATCGTTGCTGCAACCAGTGGAACATTATCTATAATTGCTGATATGACTCCAATTGCACCAGCAATCACTTCACTACTAGGAATGTGAGCGTCAAGGTAATTCGCCAATTCCCGAAGAATCCCCGCAGCCTCAAGGCTAGGGGAAGAAAAAAAAAAGTTTGTTATAATACAAAAATAATAACTTAGAATATCTCATGTGCATATGTATTTAAGTATGTTTTTTAGGAAGTCAGATTAATATATCATAAACATCTTGATGATAATTCTTCCAGTGACATAAATACAGCTACTATATCTAAAAATATATTATGTAGCATAATAGTAGATGAAACACAGAAGTTCAAAATGTGCTCCATATTCACCTGCTAACAGACAAAAGTATTCCAAGGAAGAAAAGAACTCCTTGAGTGTCAATCCGTGATAAAGCTTGTGGTACTTTTAACTTCTGCCTTTCAGATTCACCATAGTGGATAGCATCAGTTAGAATCCAAAGAACTCCAAGTCCAAGCAGGATACCCATAAAAGGAGGCAAACCGGTTAGGGCCTTGAACACTGGAACAAAAATCAAAGCTCCAATACCTACAAAAAAAACAAGCTGTCCTCGGGGAGCCATCTGTTCAGATGCCATAACATTGGAAGAATCCTGTCCCTTTCCATTAACTTCACTGGACGGAAGAAGAGAAACTCATATCACATCATCCATAATCCAAAAACTTAAACCTAACCTTTCTAAACTAAAATTCACTGGCTTTGCTTAGACATTACAAGAAGCAAGACTGTTTAAACATAGATGATAGATCCTAAGATCACTGAATGGCCTACAAGATCGGATTGTAAAATTGGATTGGGGAATTGTAAGATTTGACACACTATGTTTAATAACTATAAAAAAATTATCATCTTATATTAACAAATTTTAGAAGTAGAATAGTTTGGAATGTAGCTCAAAAGGTAAAACTTTTTGTTTACGAATTATAGATAATTTGTTAAGGTTCAAATCCTTGCAATTAAAATTTGATACAATGTATATAGAGTAATATGTAAGCATATTCTTATTAACAATATCTATATTTTAGATAGGCACATAAATCACAGCTCGCAAGATGATGAAAGTTTTCTATTATATTGAAAAATACATAAGATCTTAAATAAAAAATAGATTTTTTACAATTTAAATCTAGATTCTACCATGGTTTGGGACTAAGGCATGGTTATTATTCTGCCGAATTCTATAACATGGTGTTTTTTAAAGCATTTCGGATTGTTTGATGGAGTTGGGATTATGAATCTATGGTTTTACAATTAAAATCTAGATTTTAACAACCATAGCAAGAAGAGTACCTAGTCAGGGACATAAGAGCCAGTGGGACAGCTAGAGAAACAGCTGAAGGTACAAATAAGTCCTGTAACAAAAGAAAATGCTATAATGGGAACTCTTTATTTAATTTCACCACTGTCTTTTGTAATTAAACATTCCCAGTCACTGCATTTGAACAAGTATATCTCAAGTGATTTAAGGACCTGGCATTGAAAGAGCCCCAGCTGGGAAATGCTAAACTTTAACCAAATGCTTTATAAGCTTTTCTTATCACTAACTATAAACAGGTTTCCTTCCCCATATATATATATATATATATATATATAGGTGTTTAAAATTTCATCATTGCAGAGTAGATTTCATGAGTGAAGTGATTGACACTCAACTTTGCTGTAGTTTAAAATCATCATCAATAAAATTAACTTTTATTGAAAAAGTGAATTCCATAAATTTACAGGAGAAATTTCAACTCCGAGAGTTACAAAAGCTTAACATACCTGAAGCCTAAAGTTTGAACAGAAAAGTGTTTTTCACCACCACAGTTAACTCACATTATACAGCATTTACACCTCCAGTTTTTTTCAACATAGAATCATTTGGACCATTTCATGATAGGATCCTGCTTAGCTCTCTTTCTCAGACACATATGCAGCAGATAAAGAGAGAGCAAGTATGAATTGATTACATTAAACACTGAAATCTTGCAAGCTTCACCTTTTACATAATGTATATTTAGCTACTTGGAACACGCAAGCACACATGTGCATCCAACCGCACACATATCCAGTCTGTGAACTGAACTCCTAGTACTGCAGTCAGATCATAAAATTCAAAAGTTTTATATTCTATTACATTTTAGTGACATTAGGGGAAGGCAGTCAGCTAATGCAGATGTTTTGGTTGGATCTCATTGGATTAAATATGCAGCAGCAGCATGAAATGTATTGTATCAAGACAGTATAATGAATACCTTGGTGAGAATAAATCACATGCATCATGCATAAGTCCCATATATGGACAATGTAACACATAAATGCAGGCATATTCTGTACATGTGATGATTTAGTTAGAATGATGTTAAAAGACCTTCATTGTCTGCAAAGTTGATATCTGACCATGTATCCACAGCATAGTAGTGGTAACATCACCTATGGGAGTCCATGCACCACCTGCATTTGCTGCTATCACAACAACAGCTCCCAGAAGCCTGTCAATTAAATCTGAATCAGAAAATGGAGACTTATCAATAAAATCAATAATTGAAAAAGAAAAATATGATTAGCAAGGACTTGATCTAAATTTTTCGAGAAGAGATAAGATAGCAAGCACACGGCCAGTTTCAATGTAGCAGAGATCTCCTTAAAGCCATGAAGGTCAAGCTATTTGGACATGGCAGCAGACAAAAGTGTCTGAGAAATACAATTATCCTGTTATGATATCGTTATCTGCACTTCAACAGCATCCCCTTAAACATTTTTAGTTAAGATAAGGTTCATGACTACGAAGGCATTAAATTCTCTGAAGTTTTGCACATTTTATTGTCCTTGATTCTGGAAAGAAATAAAAAGATTATATACATTTCATAAGTATTTCTTTCAAATAGCCTTCTACCAGTCATGTCTTCTAAGATTGTGGCTCAGATAAGGTAAGTACATGGTTGGAATATGCAGTGACAAATAGAAAACCTATCTATCATATTAGAGATAGTAGATAAAGATCGAGAATAGGATCTTTAATTTTTTATCTTCCTTGCTGATGTGACAGCAAACTCCACATTCTTCATGATAACCATCTTCTACTTTGGTAAGTATTAAGAGTGTTGGAGCATATCAATATATAAATCATACCCATGCCCATTATTTTAAGCTTTTAGATTAACTATTTGGTTAATATGGTATCACAGCTAAATTTCCTGGTTCAAGCCTCCACGCTTTCTGATAATATAAGTAAGATGCACAAACAAAACAACCCCCCTTAGAAATGCGTGGAATTAAGAGATCCAACATTAACACATATTCCTGAAATGCATTCCCAAGAAAATAATTACAAAAAAGATACATTTGAGAAACAGAGCTCTAAGTTAAACACCTTAATTTCATATAGTTTTTGAGGATGGTACAGGAGAACTCAAACTTGTAATACTGTAGTGAATATTTTTGTTTGAATGAACTGTTGAAATTCAACTCATGACAAGAGACTAATCAAATGCAAAACTCATGAAGATTTAAATCACATGAGATAAAATAGAGTAATAGTCAGCTCATACTTGCGAAATTCTGATGGAGGTACTAGTTTCCTCAATAAAGAAACCATGACAATGGTAGATGTCAGGTTATCAAGGACCGAACTAAGGAAAAAAGTCACCAAACCAATCTGCAATTTTCATGACCGTGTCAAACTTCATTAACTGATAAGGAAATGTAGTGTAGAAGGAAAAGGCTGATACAGGAAGATTTAGAATCAAATAGACCACTAAGGTCCCTGCAGAGAAATGCATTGGTGGAATAACACAAGTTATAGCTAATTTCTATAAAAATTAAAATTAGAAAATTCAATATTTTGGAATTTCTTACTGAAAGAGGGACCAAGCATCATAATTATGATAGAAAATTAGCTAGTAATTTCTGTGTATCATTTAACTTAAAGAGAAGAATAGCAATTCCATTTTTTGATGAATCAGCGGGGGAAACGCTTCAGCATCAAGGAATGATGCTGACAAGCAATGTTCGCCAAGGGACATGGATAACCTACCCCTATATACCAACTAATCCAAGTTATTTGATTGATGTACAATAGAAACTGAAGTTTGGACTACAGTGAACAGACAACTTGGTTTGTCCAAGGTTTTTATCAATCCATCCTTTCTTTTTGTAATTTTTCAAGGCTTTCGTTGACCACCAAACCAAATACAAATACCATGAGTGATCAAAACCTTGGACCATACGGAAAAAATGTAGTTTAGATGTCAAGATTAAATTTGATATACTAAAACTTCATAATTAGTTAATATGGTATGTCAGCAAAAATAGAGCACTCACCACCCAGAGGAGAGTCCGCGGCTTTCGGGTGGTTATATTGTCGGTAACCAGCTTAAAACCTTGATGAGCATCAATTATCTCCACAATGGTCATTGCACCAAGCAAGAAAAATACTATTTCACTGATTTCTGCAGATGCATTCGTTAGCTCTGAAACAGCTATATCAGTTGAAGGAGCCTACACAAGTCAAACACCCACACAAAGTAATTAAGATTGAAAAAAAAAAAAAAAAAAAAAACCCCACATTGCAACCAATACGTTTTTAACAGATATAGCCACATCATTGTAGTAAGAGGCATCAAGACCTTGAAGTTTGTATAAAAGGATAAAGAAAGTAGATTGCACTAAAAACATTAGCAGTAACATTAAATACATACAATAAGTTTATTTCAGATGACAACTTACAAGAAAAAGCTATTATTTCACAATACCAAACATATAAAAAGTTTAAAAGAATCATCAGACATAAATATCCTCATCTCTCTTGCTCATGGGGGCTGTTGTTGGGGGGGGGGGGGGGGGGTTCCTTTTTCCATATAAATGATTCTATCTAGAGATAAACAATAATACTAAAAATTGTTCCTTATACATAGCTATGAATAAAACATAGACGAGATGGTCCTGATACACACAAAGCAACTAAAAAAGAAGAAGAAATAGAACTGGTATAGGGCCTAGCCAATGCATCCAGCTAGCAAGGTTGGTCTGAATGAAAAATATTTATGAATTAGATTTCCCAAAGTAGCATCAATGTATAGATATTCTTAAATGATTCGAATTTGGCTGGTAAGAGTAGAAATAATACTTGACTTTAAGGAAGCCTTACCCTAATCTCTATTACATTAAAATAAAAGTCCAAAATGCCTTCAGGATCATCGGAGTGTAAACTAGATCAAAAAAAAAAAAAAAAAAAAAAACACTTAACTCACAAAAGAGCAACACTTTGAGTATACTGTTTTAGGGAAAGGAGGGGGGGGGGGGGTGGGTTGGAATTCAATTCAGCACCTGTCATATCTAAAGCTAAAAATTAACAGAAGTGTTCAAAAGTTTGATCTCATTTCATATCATAAGTAACCATATTTTTTATTATCAATATGTGGCAGAAGAATTAGTCAGTCCCCATAAGCAACTTTGATGTCTTAATCTCAACACCAAACGAAGTGACAAACTCATCAACTAAACCGATGTTAATGGTGGTCCTAGTGAAAGTGATGTTGCACTAATCACAATTTGTCACCTCCACATGTAGTGAAATTTGTAATACTGTTATGTCTATAGCGATGTTGAATTTACATTACTATGCCAAGGAATTCGGCATTAGAAAAGGATATATCAACTATAAACAGCCCATAAATGCCTACTTGGATATATGAAGCCTTCCTTGCCACTAAAACTTATATCATTGAAGGAATCATCAACAGGTCATGGCTAGATAATATGTCATTAATTTCAAGTAGTGAGAAAGAATCTTACCCCAATGCTACGCACTGCCCATAAGCTCACGGCCATCAGTAATCCTACTCCACTTTTATTGAAAGCTAAAGATTCTTCAAAGATGATGCCTGCATATCCTATTCCAAATAGCAATGCCATTGCAACATCCTATATCACAAGACACAATCAAAACAACCAAGGTTATAACTCAAGATCAATTAGTTCACTTTTTCCTGAAAGGCAGGTAATTATCACAGGAAACCCACAAAACAAAACATAGCTCAAAAAAACAAAAATGGACCTGATTTGCAGCAACCCATGATTGGTTAATTGCCACTGCCCCTGTTGCAGCTGCTGCAATTACTGCAAGAGCTTTCAGCAAATCAGTCTTGGGCTGGTAAGTGGCTTCAAAATCGCTTGAACTTATTTCGTCTAGTGAACATAAAGGATCACATGATCCAGATTTTTGTGTCAGCTCCTGATAACATGCTAAAGGGTCAATTTTGAAGTATTAAGCTATATATTAATGATAACAATATTGAAACACATTAAATTGAAATCTTCACATTATAATTTGAAGGTTTTTTCATTTCTTAGATTTTCGTGATTCACAACAGCAACTAATGTGCTATCTTGGAAAGCAGCACATCTAACTTAAGCAAAACGAAACCCCATTGCCATGATGACATGACATTAACTTGCCAAAATAACAAATGCATATACTAGTACTATTACCTAATATGCAATTTAAATCACACCATCCAGGGTTTTAACCAAATATTAGTTTAATTAAAAGGAAAAAACTTAGGTACAATTCTTTAAGTATTATACCTTAAGTTAATCCACTAAAGTCAAACAGTGCAAACAGTGTTATCTTCTCTACAATTAAATTCAAACATGTGACTTATTGGACCATGCAGCCATGTGGTTGTACTTAATTGAAGAACCTTAAGTACAACACCTAAGTAATTGTAACTATGTATATAGGAAAAATCCTAAAAGAACTACAAAACAAAAATCAAATTTTCATCACTTTCCCGAAGCCCATTAATTCAATGCACCGAACTTCACCAAAATCACTCATTCAAACTCATAATCTAGAGAAATCACCAAATGGGTACTCTAAAAAAGTGAAAATTTTGTAGTAAGTATGAACAAGAATAACCTCTAGCTGGTTCTCAGAGTTAAAGTTTGGTTGAGGCTGAGACGAAGAAGAAGAAGAAGACGTAGAGCCTCTGGCCTTATCTTCAGCTCTAGCAAGAACCCCATTGCCAAGCAATCTGGAACCTCTGGTTCTACACAGAGATGAGCCAAAGCAATGATGGGAAGGAACTGAGTTTTGGGTTTGAGGAAGTGAATAGTTCTTGAAATGGCGGGTTGAAGATAAGTGGGTCCCAATTGAGATTGAGAGGGAAGCCATTGGAGCAAGGTAAGGAGTTTTCAAGGAGAGCTGTTAAGGACTGAAGGAGAAGGAGAAGAAGAAGAAGAAGAAGAGGGTTGGTTTTGGCTCAGTGACTCAGTAGAACTGTTGTGACTCTCAAGCTTAAGCTAATTAATTATAATAGTAAGCTAACAATTTAGTAACTAAAGTAATTTTTTTTTTGAGAAGCATAACTAAAGTAATTTAATAATAATTTACACAAAAAATTTAAGTATCCATTGTCCAAGTATACCAAAAATTAATTAATGTTTTAATTTGATAACGAAGAGTAATCATAAAAAAAAAAAACAAACACCATGAATTGAAACTATCTCTGAGCCAGGAAAAATTATTAGGTACTCTCGAAGTATCATAAATGCGTACTCCATTCTCTCATACGAATAATGAGTTTCACCGTAAATTTAATTAATGAGACCCACTATTTATGTAAAAGATAAAAATATGTATTTATGGTCCTTCGAAAATGTACAGTAATTTTTTCCAAACAAATTGGAATCTATCTCTCAACAAATCGTACACTGTAATGATTCTCATGAAATAATTCTCAAAAACTTACAAACATGTATCGATATTAGAGAGTTATTACACTTGGATAGATGAAAAAACTGAAGCTATTGCAAATGAAAAGTGTTACAACTCACAATTGAATGATTTTGGAACATTGGATATTTTTTAGTTACAAAAGGATTTTTTTCATACGGAGAATTGGATGCTAGGAAACATCACGTCTTGTATTCTGGAAAAGACTCCCTTTAAATAAGCTTAGAAAGAAGCCCCTTGAGTCTTGAAGGATTAAGTGTCTTCTACCATTTAGTTATTTTATGAAATGAATTATGATGGCACATATTTCGCATTAACTAGTAATATTTCCATGTGATGCACAGCTTGATGTAGATGTTCAAAAATTATAAAATAATTAAAACTAAATTATTAAATAAATAATGATAATAAATTATAATATAAGTTTTAAATTCTGATTGTTTAGAGTTTAAACTTTACCCGTGCTTATCTATTTTTATACACATAGAAGATAAAACTTTATTAAAATTAATTTTTAATAAATTTTATCATTTAGTCACTAGCTTTGTAGCTTAATATTATAATAAAATATTAATTTAATAAGATGTAATGTGAAGAGGAAAAAAAATAAAAAACAAAAGCATGGGTTGTGTGGGATTTAAGTTTAGAAATTTTTTTATAATAGACTTTTAGTTTGAATAGAATTCAAATTTGTTTTAAATCAATATATATATATAAGCAAAGACCTCATGAGGTTCTGCCATATGACGCACTCTATGAAGAAAATTAAAATACTCTTAAGCAACATAAGAGATAAGAACAAATTAATTATTGACTTTTTATTTTATTTGGTTCAATGTTTTAAGACTTTTCTAATTAAAAAATAAATATTCTTTGTATCATTTGGCTCAATATTTCAAGATTTTTCATCTATGTTTATCTATTTTTATAAACATAGAGGATAAAACTTTATTTAAATTAAATTTCATTAAATCTTATCATTTAGTCACTAGCTTTATAGCTTAATATTCTAATAAAATATTAATTAAATAAGATGTAATGTGAGGAAGAAAAAACAAAAAACAAAAGCGTGGGTTGTGTGGAATTTAAGTTTAGAAATTTTTTTATAATAGACTTTTAATTTGAATAGAATCCAAATTTGTTTTAAATCTATATATATATATATATATATATATATATATATATATATATAAGCAAAGACCCCATACCAAAAAGCATGAGGTTCTGCCATGTGACGCACTCTATGAAGAAAATTAAAATACTCTTAAGCAATATAAGAGATAAGAACAAATTAATTATTGACTTTTTGTTTTATTTGGTTCAATGTTTTAAGACTTTTCTAATTAAGAAATAAATATTCTTTGTATCATTTAGTTCAATATTCCAAGACTTAGATAAACATAGATGATAAAACTTTATTTAAATTAAATTTTATTAAATCTTATCATTTAGTCACTGGCTTTGTAGCTTAATATTTTAATAAAATATTAATTTAATAAGATGTAACGTGAGGAAGAAAAAACAAAAACAAAAGCGTGGTTTGTGTGGGATTTAAGTTTAGAAATTTTTTTATAATAGACTTTAGTTTGAATAGAATTCAAATTTGTTTTAAATATATATATATATATATATATATATATATATATAAGCAGAGATCCTATACCAAAGAGCATGAGGTTCTGCCATGTGGCGCATTCTATAAAAAAAATTGAAATACTCTTAAGCAACATAAGAGATAAGAACAAATTAATTATTAACTTTTTGTTTTATTTGGTTCAATGTTTTAAGACATTTCTAATTAAAAAATAAATATTTTTTGTATCATTTGGTTCAATATTCCAAGACTTTTCATCTCTCACACATACACAAAACTTTTTGTATTTTAATTCACTATTTTCACCTCTTACACTTCTACCCTTTTATATATTGTAGTACCAATGGGCCCGAATTACACACAGTGGGCTGGCCCAAAGGCTCTCACAATGAAAGAAGCCCAACCCCACATCTTGAAATGGTCCGAGGACGTAATCAGTCCAATCTACAAAGTCATGTGATAAAGAGGGGTGTCATGCATGACTAAAATACCAAGAAATATGACGTCCGAGGACAGCATAGTCTTCGGCAAGTGTTGCCGAGGACGACGTGAATGATCTAGCAGTCCAACAGCGCCCCTGATGAAGGCCTTTGATGCTGGAATTAGTGAAATAGAGATAAAGAATAAAGGGGAGGGGTAGGAGAATATCCAGAAAAAAGCTGCTATCACCGCATTTAAAGCTCTACACCTGCTTCTCTGGCCGCATTAATGAAGAAGTGACGCCTGAACGTTGGGTTTGAACCTTATCTTCACCACCAGAGACCTTAGTAAAAAGGGATAATGGGACAAGTATCCAAAAGAGAAGAAGGTCCAGGTTACACGTGGAAGAAAGGAAAAAGGAGAGAGGCCTATAAAAGGTGAAGGAAGGAGACATAGAGGGGAGGAGAAAAAATCAAAGAAAGAGAGAAAGAGAGAGAGAGAGAGAGAACTTGTAAGGAAACTCAAACATTTGTCCTCGGCAGTAATATACGAAGTAATATTTCGTCCACGTTTGATAAGTATGCATATGTTCTGTGATCAAACCGAACCTTTATGTTATTTACCGCCCAAACCCCTGGATTAGAATCCTGCTCTCTATAAATTCATTGTGTAGGGCTCATAGGCTTAATCCGGAGGCTCGATTCAACACAAAGCTCGATTTGTGCCCTTACATATATATTTATCTATAACCTTTTATGTCATCCCATGTCAAATACACACAGTCAAAAAATGATGTCATTTACCTTCAACATTTTGGCGACACCTACCTAACTCTAACATTGTTGTTTTATTTAATCCTACCCTGTCTGAGTTTGTTACAACCAAAGAAGGAGGGCTTACATTTTATATTGAGTGACTACGGCGATTAACATTTTGATATTAAGGTCGGACGTTGTACATTTGTCGGTTTTGTAAATAATGTGATTAATCTTGGGTGTTTGGGATATGTATTTTATTTTAGAATTAAGGAAAAAGAGAAAGACACATTCTATATCAACTTTTAATCTATAATTTTCTCGAGAGTTTTTTTTTTTTTCTCATCACTTCAATTGAATAATTATAATGGATATGTGTATGCAATTTATAATTGTTTGTTTTTTATAATGAACTGATTACTAATAAAGTTCTATAACAAATGTGATATAATACATATACAACATTCTTCAAAATCATTTTATATAAAACATTACAATATTATCCGTGCATTGCATAAGCAACTTACTATTTATTGTTAAATCTTTCCCCTTAGTCAAAACATAGGTTTTTTGTTTTTAAAAAGAAAACATGGGTTATTGTGTGAAATTTCAGTTTAGAAATTTTTTATAATAACTTTTAATTTGAATAGAATTTGAATTCATTTAAATTAAAGGACAAAGTTTTACATAAATTAAACATTGGACAAAAAGTTTGGCTACAAAATTGATTATAGCCTAGGTTATAACTTTACTCAATATCTTTTTATTGAAGGTGAATTTCGATAAATCTACTATTGGATTACATTTTCTTCTTATATCTTCCATACTTGAAAAATTTTCAAAAGATCATAGATAAATAGTTATGTCATCAATTGAATATTTAAATTGCAAGTTTTTGTAGTATCAAATTATGCATACAAAATAAATTTATAAATTATATAGTAAATAACCTTTGATTGACACAAAATTTGACATGCATATTAAAAGCATAAAAAACACACAATCCAACGGTTAGATTTTCAAAATATGTAGCAATATTAAAGTTGTAGCCTTAGGCTACACCCAATTTTCTAGCCAAACTTTTTCTTAAACAATTATTAAATATTATTCTATAATTAGTGAGAGTAGTCACTTGGTGCAACCACAACTTCTAAGCCCAACTAGATGTTGTAGATTTATGAGTTTTGTAAATGATGTGATTAATTGTGGGTGTTTGAGATATGTATTTTGTTTTAGAATTAAGGAGAAAGATAAAGACACATTCTATATCAACTTTTATTCTAAAATTTTCTCTAATTTTTTTTTTCTCATTACTTCAATTGAATAATTATAATGGATATGTGTATGCAATTTATAATTGTTACTTTTTATGATAAGTTCATTACTAATAAAGTTCTATAACAATTATGTTCTAATACATATCAATGTTCTCCAAAATCATCTTACATAGAACATTACAATATTATCCGTGCATTGCACAAGTAACTTAATAGTTATTGTTAAATCTTACCCCTTAGTCAAAACATAGGTTTTTGGTTTTTAAAAAGAAAACGTGGGTTGTTGTGTGAAATTTCAGTTTAGAAATTTTTTTATAATAAATTTTAATTTGTATAGAATTTAAATTCATTGAAATTTAAAGGAAAACGTTTTACATAAATTAAACAATGGACAAAAAGTTTGGCTACAAAATTGGTTATAGGCTAGGTTATAACTTTACTCAATATCTTTTTTATTGAAGATGAATTTTGACAAATCTACTATTGGATTACATTTTCTTATTATATCTTTCATACTTGTAAAATTTTCAGAAAATCAAAGATCAATAGCTATGTCATCAATTAAGTATTTAAATCGCAAGTTTTTGTAGTATAAAATTATGGATACGAAATAAATTAATAGATCATATAGTAAATAACCTTTAATTGACACAAAATTTGACATGTGTATTAAGAGCATAAAGAACACACAATCTAACAGTTAAATTTTCAAAATACTTAGTAATATTAAAGTTGTAGCCTTAGACTATAATCAATTTTATAGCCAAACTTTTCCTTAAAAAATTATTAAATACTATTCCTTAATTAGTGAAAGTAGTCACTTGGTGCAACCACAACTTCTATGTCCAACTTTTATTATATATATGATATGATATAATACGATACTTCCTTCGTCCCTATTTGTTTATCCTGTTTGAAAAGTCAAACTTTTAAGAGAACATAATTTATTATCTTGTTTACCTTATAAAAATGTATAAGTTTACAAAACTACCCTTAAATAAATTTATCAGTTTTTTTTTTTTTTTAAAAGAGGGTTATTCTTAATAAAGCAACTAAAAAGGTGCCCCAATTTGATTGATTTTTTTTAAAATTTTTTTTTTTAGTTTTCTTTTCAAATAGTTTTGAAAATAAAGTAGGGGTATAATATGAACATTAGTAAATTCATGACTTCTATTTTTAGAAATAGAATAATATTTTGGGACATTCCAAAATAGAATAGAAGACAAACGAATTGAGATGGGGAGTGTAAATGATAAAGTTTTATCTAAATTAAATAGTTGTTATATATTATCCCTTAATTGAGGAAATATATCATAACAAAAAATATATAATTAATTTTCTAATTAATGAGAGTGGTAATTGAGAGCAACCATGACTTCTATGTTGAATTTGTTGAAATTTAAATCATAAGGTTTTACCTAAATTAAAGAGTTGTTAAATATTATCCTTTAATTGAGGAAATATATCATAACAAAAAATATATAATTAATTTACTAATTAGTGAGAGTAGTTGCTTAGCGTAACCTCAGTATAAAATACTTGCTTAGAGGCTTCACTGAAAGCTTCTTATTCTTTCTTTTATTTATTTCTTTATTTTTTTTAATTTTTTCCTTTTGATATTGATAGATAGATAAATGGTGGGAGAGAGGAGGATGTGGATTTTTAATCATACGCGATAGCTAGCAGGGCACCACCAATAAGACTGAACTATCACTTGAGCCCACTTCTAAACCCAAATATAAATTGTGTTTAAGTGTGCGTTTCTGATTTGTTCCATAAGTTTTGCTTTTTGTCTTTAGTCTCAATTTATTTACAAATAATATAATTTTTAGTTTTTTGTAACACATTTAACATGAGAGTTACCAAAAATTATATCTTTTGATAAACACTATAATTTCTAGAAAATAAACAATTCCTAGATGGACGTTATTTAAGCTAACCAAAAATTATATCTTTTGACAACCAATTATAAGCTAACTTTTTGCTTAAATTATCCAATGTTTGTAATTCCCACACTATTTTTTATTTAAAGTTTATTTGAAATGATATAATTGGAGGGTCCTCTCTCCATCCATCGTGCCAAGTAATTCATTACTGGAAATTTCAACTTTTAAAAATAAGCTAATTTTTAGCTTTTTGGACTTACATTATGCAAATAAACTACTAAAAATATGCAATTTCCAAATGGACACTGTATGAATTTATTTTTATCAACTTATTTTGTTTTAAAAAATAAGTTGAATCAATTAAAAAAACCAAGGTAGAAAAAAAAGCATGTTAACTAAAACAATCAAACCCTATATCATTAATTTATTAGGACAAAGTTTATTAATTTAGTTACAAAATTGATTGTAGCCTAAGACTACAACCTTCTCAATATTTTTTTACTGGATTTGAATTTTGACAAATCTATCATTGGATTACATGTTATTCTTATGTCCTCTATGCTTGCAAAATTTCTAGAAAATTAGAGATTAATAGCTATGTTATCAATAAATTGTTTAAATTACAAGAGTGTCATGCATCACATTTGCTTAACCGTCTTCGTACGGTTAGAAAATAGTGGAAACTCATTAAGGAGATTTGAAAAAAAAAAGTGGATTTGGTTGGGATGATAATTTGAAAATGATCACATGTGACAAATAAACTAATGATGCTGAAGTGCTGGTATGAAATTTATATAAATGAGCTTCATTTTTTTTTTATCAATAATGATTTATACATTTATTATATTAAATCATACAATTTATTGACATTGTCATATTTCTTTGAACAGGCTCATCCCGCTCATGCGCCATGTTTAAATAAAAAAATTGAACAATATGATGAGATGGCTATTGTTGTTGGTAAGTGTTAGGATATATGCCCTTAAATCCTATTGTATGATGCTATGTATGACATTATATATGACTTAATATTGTGTTTAATAAAGTTGTTTATTTTTATCTAAAATAATGGTAACATGAATATTTTGACATTATCATATAGTCCATGAAATGCATAGTATGTGATTTATGTGGAAAGTCACAGAAGATATAAATCACAAGTTATTTGTAAACTCAGAATTTGTAGGTCGTAGTCGGTGATGAAATTGGGCATTTCATCTGCGAAGACTATAACGTATCAACTAAGATGATTTGTCTTGATCATGGAAGTGGAGACTTCTAGTTGATATGTTGATATGTTTTAAGAGTTAAGACATATTGAACTGGACCGCTGTGAGATTTATTATTCTCTCAACGACTGTCAAATGAATAATAAATCTCATGACTTTTATTTGCATGAACTCTTAATCCTGAGAGAATAATGGACCTGATCATGACGTGTAGGTTTCTTTGATATATCAGGAGTGAGATTTAAAATAACGGTCAAAACCTTAGTATGTTGGGCAGCCACATTTAGTGTTGATGGAACATATATTCTTAAAATGGAATTCATAGTCTCTTGATGGAGATATAAAATATTCTTTTGAGATAAGTTTAATGGGTTCAGTTATTCAGAAAGTTAGGCCTAACCACTTTGGTAAGAAATCACTAAAGTATATATTTATGAAATTGGATTTCATAAATATATGATGAATAACTTTAAAAGATTAAACTAGGTACTCAAGGATAAGACGTAGTAATTTACAAAGTGGCAGTCTACGTTCATGACTTTGTATTACTACGAATATTTTATGAAGGGGTTGCGTGAATAATAAAGTCTTGGAATATAATTTATTAATAAGGCCTAGAGTGCAATTATATTTATATAGTGGTATTAAATATAATTAATGGTAACTTTGGACTTGTCAAGAGTTGACAGAAAAACCCAAGGCCCATTGGAGCTAGTGTCTTATTGGTCCCTTTTGGTCCCATTCCAAGCCACACACTAAAGCCCAATTGGAAAGGCCCAATAGGCCGGCCCAATTAGATAATCAGTCAGTTATAAAGGGAGAAATATACAGAATTTTTTATGAAAAAAAAAAAGAAAAGAATCATAGAGAAAAAGAGAGAGTGTGAGACACACTTTCATTCTCCCTTTGAAAACTGATTGAGAGACCACACATCTTGGGCGTAAAGTGGAATTGGAGTGAAGATTAAAAGTTTTACCAAGTACTTCTAATCTTTGTTTTGAATTTCTCCACACCAAGGTACACTATCTTGTTCTTAAATTCTGAAATTTACATAGTGCATGTTGTCAATCATGAATGAAATAGATACTGATTTGTTACTTTCGCTGTGTGTTCTGTATGAGATACAAAACCAGATTTTTATCCAACAGTAAGGACATGGCAATTGGTAGCTTTTCAAAGCAACAGAGTGAAAATTCTCCATTGGTTGAAAATGAGACCCCACAAAATGACATTCAAAATCCAGAATTTGAAGGTGACTTTGATACATTTCCAAAAGATGTCCCTAAAGCTACCAATGGAACTTCATCTACGGGAATGAGCCATAGAAAGAGAACTTATGTAACTACGAATGAAGATAGTCTTTTTAGTGAGATGACTAAACAACTCAAATAGATTGCAGTAGCTATTATAGCTCTTAGTCATGGCCTAATTGTAGATGCTCATTTTTTTTTTTGGGAGCCCAACAGGAGGAAGAAGCCCAACAATGTGGGTAGAAGAAAGTGGGATAGAAAAGCCATTAAGCCTAAGCGGCAAGAATAACGGATCATGAGTTCATAAAGCAAACAAATGAATCTTGAAGAAGTAAAGGAGCCTAAAAGGGCCCAAAAAGAGAGAAATAGCAAACTCATGGGCTATATGGATATAGAAAGTGAGAATGTGCCACAGTTGCCACAATAGGCCCAAGGCAATGTAAGTAAAAAAAGTAAGGGGCAATGGAGAACCCATAAGCCCTAAGGATGAAGTATAAAATACTTGGGCCAAGGAAGCTCAAGGAGTTAGTAAAAAAGTCTATGGGAAGCACAGAATTAGAAAGGGCCAAGGATGTCCAAAAGGAAGTAAGCGGGATGTGGGATGACAGAATGATGTGGTAAGAAGTAATAGCAAGGCTAAAAATAGAAGACGAAGAATGGCACCAAGGAGGAGAAGCCCATAATTGGGCAAAGCCTAGCGAGCCATAAAGAATGAGAAATCAATAAAATAGCCCACGCTGTAAGAAGTCAAGAACAAAAGGAAGAACAGGCAGAAGAATCTTCAGACCGCGACAAGCGCATGAGCAGCAAGCAGATTTTGGACGAGCATGGAAGTAAGGCACGTGTAAAGCTCAGACACCATCAGCTTGTACCCAGCTAATATAGGAAGTGGTGGGTCATGGGTCAGGGGTAAGAAGGCATGGTCTAGCGGTAGGGAAGGGAAAAACCTATTTTTGTGTTTCCTGCTTAAACTCTTTTGGAGGCAGTGTCCTGTTGAGATGACATACCATCCAAAAGAAGCAAAATTGAGTTGGAACCAATAGATGCATGCCATGAGGGACAGAGAGGAAAAGAGTACTTATATCGTGGCAGGTAAGAATGCCACGAACAAACAAACAAATAAAATAGTCTTCTCTGTCTGGTGAGATGGAGTGGCGTGGCAACCATAGGTAAGTGGCATTGGTTGGGCGACTGACCAATCAGTAATGGTCAGCAAGAACGCTCACACTAGACAAAGACGATTAAGGGCTAAAATGGTAAATGCCAGTCGTGGCAGGCATTATATAAAGAACCCTTACTGTGTACAGAAAGAGGACGACAATAGCAATCTCTAGGAAGAGAATCACAATAGCTAAAAAAGACACTGAAAGATAAAACGAAGAGAAAGGAAGAAAAGAATTAGAGAGAATAGAAAGAAAAGTAAAAATGGAGAGAACAGAGTGGTAGACATACACCAAATATGTTGATTCCTTCTCTCTCTCTCTGACTCATGTTCTCTGTTAACGACAAAGGACCTCTTTGAGTACAAGTCATTTAGGCCCGCTCCCTCAAAGCAGTTAATTTCTTCCCTAGAGAGATAATTCGCGTTGAGGTGATGGCTCCCTTCTTGACCTAGACTTAGCAACATAACTTGACACGGCAGATTGACATTTTCTTTTAATATGCTTATTCCTACTCGTTCTATAGTTATCCTTTGTTGCTGTTTCATAAAATGAGTATTCCTTATCACAGCCCATTATTTACTTTTGTCTAAATAGTAAAAGAATCGCTATTATTTTCTTTATTGTATCTGTCTGCCGTGGTTATTATAATAGCTCTGCCTGCCATGGGCATGTGATAAAAATTTTGGCAAATAGGGGCATAGTTTGTGCATAAGCTGGACCAAGGAGGGTTGCTATTGGGCCGGTCTCAACTTCCTGATCCAGAAAATTTTGGGCCTATTACAATAGGAGGTATCCTAGTCCAACATTTGCAAAAAAGCCCCACCACACCGATTAATACAAATGAGCTTCATAAAGTAGTGATGAATGTTGAAGGCTTCGAAGAAGACATGCTTGATGAAGCTTTTGATCATTTGGTTAATGATGAAAAGGTAGGAAAGGCCTTTATGGCTAAAAATGATAGGATGAGAAAGCTTTGGTTGCAGAAATTTTTTAACAAAACCTTATAACTTAAAGTTGTTGGATACGTTGTGTGAAACATATTAGTGGCACCATGGTATTGTTAGGTTATTAATTATTATGGAACACTGATTGACATGTTTTGGAGGTATTATAGAATACTGTTATATTTTGGATTCATTAGTATTTTGATAATGTTATATTTTGTCTAAATATATTTTGCAAGTTCTGCTGTATTGGTTGAGAAATATTCTGTAGGTTCTTTCATTCTGAAATAGGCCATTAAGGACAAGATACTCTCCTTGGATTACCTGAACTATCAGGTTGAAATATTGACTGTTGAAACTGAGCTTTTATTTGACAATGGGGTGATTGTTAAACGTAAATACTAACAGATTTTCTCTCTCTTTTCTTTACTACTGCTTTATTAATTTTTGTAGGCCATTGAGTTGGGTGCTAAAAATTTTCATAGATTGTGGTTTTGGTGATTTGGCACTTACTTTCTACAAAAGTAGTAGGAGGAAACCTTTATGGAGGGGCTTGTACTTGGAATGGAATGCCTTTGCCAAGCAACAATTATATTGAGTTGAATTCTACTGGTTCATGGTTTGTAATCGAGTTTTGGGTTTGAAATAGAAAGGGCTAGAGACAATTGCAGTTTATTAGTCGAAATTATCAGGAATAAAATTAAGAGTTTAATTGACTGATATTTTATTCACAGATCTGATTTAATATAATTTTTAGATTGATGAGAGAGAGAAAGATTAAAGGGGCAAGTTAGAGTAATAGAGAGATGGTAAGGAAATCACATAATACTCTGAGCTATCAATTCTCAATAATCTATCTACCATATACAGTCAGTTACCTTGGAGGTTTATTGGACCAAATAGTCTTATTGAATTGAGTAGAGGCCAAAAGACTAGTTTTGGGGTACAATTGTGCATCGTTCTTCTCTAACAAACCCATTGCCACAACATTTAATGTCGAGCTGAACTGTTCATTTTATATAAATATAGAATTTATCCAGCCAACTCCAATTTCTTATTGTTATACCACTCAAATAAAAAAATGTGGCTGGAATTATGATGATGCGAGGATCCAATAGTTAATGGTCATTTTGTGGTCATTGTTTCGATTTTACCGGATTTTTTATTTCCATTTTACGTTGTGCCAAACACTGGAAAATATTTTACACAATATTTTCATATACACTGCCAAACACTGTAAGATGAAAATATTTTCTTACAAATATTTTATATGTAAATATTTTACCTTTGTAAATATTTTACATCGAAACAAATGGAGCGATAAATTTTGTAACTAAATTTTGTCTAATCTATATATATATATATATATATATATAATAGGTGAAGTAGAGAGAAACTCCAATTGGAACTCTAAATTAGAATCCTAATTTTGTGCCATGTGTCAACATTTATGTGGTTCCATTTAAGTCTAGATTAAAATCCTAATTTTGTACCATGTGTTATGATTTATGTGGTTCCATTTGTTTAAATTTAAGTGGATTAGTTGTATTTTCGAAGTGTTTTTTTTTTTTAGGTTCATCTCTCCATATCTGCGTATTTCAAGATTCATCTCCCCTTCTCCAATAATAACCTTCGTATATAGCTCTATGTTGTTCAATGTATGGTGTGGCATTTGATATGTATTTGTCATTATCAATAATACATGAATTTGGATATTCGTATATCTTATATAAGAAGAGGTTTTTCATAGATTCAGATTATACTTACAATTTTAATAATTTGGTTTATGCTTCTAAGGTTCGATTACTTCTTTTTTCATCTTTTCTATTTTAGTTTTCGCCATTTGTTTGTCTATTTTAGTTTTTTGTTAAACAACAATAAAAGTTTCCTTCCTTTGACTACCATGTGTTTTAGAAATTTAAAAAAAAAAATGATGACCATTATTGAAGAAGGAGGAAGATTGATGGGTTAGATCTCAGAACTTAGAATAGTGGTATGGGAGTGTCAGAAATGATAGAATATCTATACAAAAAAAACTAGCAAGAGTGTTATGTGAAAGGTGTGAGGTGCGTGGATGACAGTTGCTCTGTCTTTGTTTGGTGTCGGTGGGGACACGTTCAAATTAAGGACCTGACTAGCTCTTTCACCCATGACACTGTGATAGCATTTTGGTGACGGTAGATGATAAACTTTCTTCTCAAGGTTTAACAAAAATTCCAGTGATTACCAAAAAAAAAAACAAAAATCCCAGTTAATTTTTTTGGGTAAATTTTACTAATTACTCCTGTGTTTCGGATGATACCAAGTAGACTTGCGACTTCTCAAAACTAACCAATTTGGCCCAAGTACAACTTAATCTTCGTTCGAACTTAACAGACGTAATTTTTTTTTAACTCTCACTTCTCTCTCTTCTCCTCTCTGACCCAAACGTCTCTTCTCTCTTCTCACTCTATGTCAAATGTTTCTTCACTCTTCTCCTCTCTAACTCAAAGCTCTCTTCTCTTTCAAATCACCACTATAACCACCGAGACATTGTTGGCAAGACCTACAGCAAAAGGTTGCGGAATGGGCTTTTCCGCCTTAATTTTTCCACCGGTATGCCGCTCCATGAGCAAGGAAAGCCACGAACAAGCTGGCTCTGATCGCCGATCCGGTCGGAGATGTCACTTTTTGCCAGGGATGTGGGCACAGACAGCTGATCAGAGTTTCTTTAGCAGCTTCAACGGAGTTCACATCTTAAATCTCGGCAGTAAATCTTGGTTCGAATCTCGGCGGTGATCAGACTTTCTTTAGCAGGTGATCAGACTTTTTTATTTGGTCTTTTTCTGGTGGGTTGGATTTTTTTTTGGTTGGTGGCGGTGGTTTTTTGTTTGTGGGTCTCATTGATTATGGGTTTGGGTTTAAGAAGAGGTGGGTTTTGTTGAATTTTCATGTGTTTTTGGAGTGGTGATTGTCAACCTTGAGTTTGGGTTTGTGGATATTTTCTGTGTATGTGAACCTCGGTGCCTGGGTTTAGTGGTTTGGGCGGCTGAAATTGGTTTGGCTTGGCCATGGGTTTTTGAATTGGTTTGATTTGGGTGCCTGTCACTGTTGATCTGTCGTGGTCGGGCCCTATTTATGGTTTTGGTTTGTGGTGGTGGTCTTTGTGACGATGGTGGTGAGGCGGTGGTTTTGGTATCTTAACAAATGAATTTTTGGGTTGTGGTTGTTCCCCCCCCCCTTTTGGGCGCGAATTGAGTTTGGGCTTGTCGTGAATCGGCGGCGTATGTGGGTTGTGGACATGTGGCGTTGTGGCTTGGTGGTTGGGTGTCTTGTCGTCTGAGTTTTGGTGGTGGTCACACGGTGGTGGTTTAAGATAGAGTGAGAAGAGAGGAGAAAAGTATGGATCAGAGAGAAGAAGAGACAGCAGGGATAGTTAAAAAATAACGCCTGTAAAGAGATTCAGTTGTACTTGGGACCAAATTGGTCAGTTTTGAGAAGTTGTTAACCCGCTTGGCATTACCCCAAACGACAGGGTACTTAATTTTTTTTTTAAAAATGATGCCCATCAAATTTGGACAGTAATGTGTTCCACAAAAACAAAGAACGCTTTGGCTGGCCATATTTATGTCAGGTTTTAATTTTTTTTTCCCCCTACTGAATAATATTTATGTCAGGTTAGTCACCCTATTTGTTTATCACATGATTGAAAGTATGGCCGAACTTCTTATGACATTCAACCCAAACGTTTTGCTGACAAGATTGAGTGAGAAAGAGAACACTAAATAGTAAATACTACACGCAGACCCTAATTCAAAGTCCATCTATTTACACGCATGTGTAATGAGCATCATGCATTTTACTTCCATACAACTCTAATAGCATAAATTGCATTAGTTGCATAATACAAGAAGAATAGACACATACAAATGTTGGTTTTTTCTTACACTCATGGGTCATCAGTTTCCATCAATTTACTCCACATAATTAGTTTTTGTAATTCAAGGCTCATCTGCATACTATTTTGTAAATTAGTAGAGAGCTAGCAGAGTTGGAAATGAGGAAATCTCAAAGACAAGCAAATAAGTAAATTATAGAACTTAAACTTAAATTTTTTGTGAATAATTTTTATTCGTTAATTAAAAAGTTTTCCTGTTTGCTTATGATTGATGTTACATGTTTAGTTCCTGTTTCATGACACGTTGCAAGGAAACTAGGGAATTGTTTGAATTGCAAATGAGAGATCTCATAAATTAAATTAAGTTAATGTATTGTAAATGAGAATGCTGATAAAATTATTTCGTTTTTTAAGGAGTGATTCTTAAGGATGGATATTTATGACCTACTACTAACATTGATTAGCATGTGCAATTCTCAAAGATTAATATTTTATGACCTACTACTAACAGTAATTAAATTGAATAGTATTAGCAAATTTATCATAGATCTTTATGTTTATTCATTCTCTTTTATTCTTACAGCTCTTTGAAAATAAGTTGTTTTCACAGGAGATTGTCATACAATTGGGAAACTTTTTGTTGCCAACGAATTGACGCTTTTGAAAAAAGTTATCTACTTTTATTACTTATAGTGTTTTTCATATTACCAGCAAATTATATGACTTATTCTAAACATGCTTTTCGTTAGAGCTTTTAGCATTTTTGTTGTAATGGTATTCCCAAACTACCAACACTTTGTAATTTTCCTGCTAATAAATTTTCAAGTAATTAACAAATATGGTGAGTACTTAGCAGTAATGTCGTGTTAGTGGTTTGATAATATTAGTATATTATTTGAGGTGGCTATGGATGAAGCACAAGCTAGAAGGTTAAAAAGACGTTTGATTTTAAATAAAAAAAGAGCTTCCCAAACTCAAGTAAAAAAGCGTTGTAGAAGTAAAGTGGATCCTCGCAACCTCTTTGATGTCCCTATTTCGTATGGCCCTGGTACCTCTACCCTTCAACGTAAAACTAGCAATGAAAATATATTTGAGCTGCCTATTTCGCATGGTTCTGGTATCTGTAACTTTGAGAGTCATGAGAAAACTGGTGCTGCCAAGAAATTGAGATCAGGGAAAACATTGGGAATTATCAACAAACAATTAGTAAAGGCTCCTATTATTGGATGCGATTTTCATTCTGGTAATGTTGACAATACGTTGGTACTGTCTCAATTGAATGGCGAAATCCTCCAAAGATGTGACAAAGAAGTTCAAGATGACAACTTATTAGATGTTCCTGTGAATGTGATGGTAGAAGAGGTGGCACCTAATTTTATTCCAAATAATGCGAATACTATATTTGGGAGCACTTCACATGAATTCAATCCAATATCAGGTTAGTCTTTTGTTATATTAATAATGTCCAATGGTTGCTCGGAAACTATCTTTGCACTACTAATAATGGTAAATTTAGCAGATGATCTTCGTAATGAGCACTCGATCCACGTGATAAGCCCCACCGAAGTTCCTGCCCCTGCAGGTAATGAATGGAATAGAGCTTAATTTTTCCCTTTGAAATCTTTTTTGTCCACATGCCTTTTAAAACCATATGTATCGACATCCAAATTAGAATACATATAGATGAATGTTTAGAAAAACAGCTGAAATCCAATTTGTTTTCCATTACTTCAAGAGTAAACCCAGCTACCTAAGTAGCTGAAATAAATAAATATCTGCCTGGATTAGCAATTTTATAGAATTATCTATTCAATTGTAGAGCTAAACAAATTGGTTCCAATAGCTACCGTTTTCGTACCCTTTTTTGCTAAGTGGCCTCCTTCTCATGCCATATCTCTTGATTGACAGATTTATTGGCTCCGCAGGATACACAACCTGAGGCTACTTCTTCGAATGTCCCCTTGAAGCGTAAGTTCCCTTTTATTCATTATTTCCAAATCTTTTGAAATTTATGTTTGACACCATTACACATGCTGTCTAACTCCCATTCGATATTGCTGATTCTAATAGGTAAATTCACTGAAGCATGGAATTTTGGAAAGCCAACGCAAACTTGTGAGAGCTGTGGGGCTATTCTATGGTATGAAGAAAGGAATGTAAAGTCAAGAAGACCATCACAACCAAAGTTTTCGTTATGCTGTTCAGAAGGACTAATTTATTTGCCTTTGTTAAAACACGCACCTCCAGTTTTGGAAGAATTGCTGAATTACAATGGTCCTTCGTTTGTGCATTTTCATGACAACCTCCGGCGATATAATGCAATGTTTGCAATGACATCAATGGGTGGAAAAGTTGATAGAACTGTAAATGATGGAAATGGTCCCTATGTGTTTAGGCTAAATGGACAAAATCATCATCTGATTGGCTCTTTGCTACCAGTTGAAGGATCGAAACCAAATTTTGCTCAACTTTACATATTTGATACAGAGAATGAAGTGCAGCATAGGATAAGGTCAATTTCATCTGATAAAGAGAATGATGTCATTGATCCTGAAATTGTTAACTCTCTAATCCATATGCTTGATGAAAACAATGCTTTAGTTAAGGTTTTCAGAATGGCCAGGGATCGCTACACTGAATGTCATACTGCAGATGTCAGATTGCGACTCATTAGTTGTCGTACCAATCGTTCCTCACAGTATAATCTACCTACTGCCTCAGAAGTTGCTAGTCTTATTGTGAATGATTTTGACCCTAATAATGGGTATCGTGATATTGTTGTTGAGGATCGTGATCGTGGGCTCCAGCGTATAAGTGAAATCCATCCAGCTATTATGGCTATGCAATATCCTCTACTTTTCCCTTATGGTGAGGATGGCTTCTCTGTTGGTATACCAAAAAGATTAAGAGGTTCAAAGGAAGAAAGCGAAGATTCCACTGTCACGATGAGAGAATATTATGCATTCCGTATTCAACAACGGCTTAGTGAAGGCAACACTTTAATCTCTGGTGGCAGACTTTTCCAACAATTCATTGTTGACGCTTACTGCTGTATTGAAGGGATTCGTTTGAGGTGGATACAACAAAAACAAGACTACCTAAGAGTTGAGATATATAGTGGCCTTCAAGATACAGTACTACGAGGAGACACAACACGAGCATCTATTGGTAAACGGATTGTTTTACCATCTTCTTTCACTGGTGGGCCAAGATACATGATTCAAAACTATCAGGATGCCATGGCAATATGTCGATGGGCAGGCTATCCAGATCTCTTCCTTACTTTTACGTGCAATCCTAAATGGCCAGAGATCATTTCTTTCCTAGAATTGATTCCTGGTCAAATGCCGGAAGACCGACCCGACATTGTTGCAAGAGCTTTTAAACTAAAACTGGATGCACTTTTGCAAGACATCAAGAAAGGAAAACATTTTGGCAAAGTCCTTGCAGGTAATACAAACTGAACATACATTTTTCCCCTAAATAATTATCATCATTTTTACAAACATCCATGCTTGCACATTATTTACTTTAATTCCCCTGATTTATATTTGATGTAGTTGTATACACAATTGAGTTCCAAAAAAGAGGTCTTCCACATGCACATATATTGGTATTTTTGCATCCTGATGACAAATATCCAGTTCCAGATGATATTGACAGCATAATCAGTGCTGAAATTCCAGATTCTTTGGAAGATCCAATTGGACATGAAGCTGTTAAGCAATTCATGATGCATGGGCCATGTGGAGCAGCTAGGCCAAACTCTCCTTGCATGGTTGATAGCAAATGTACCAAGCATTTTCCTAAACATTTTGTCCATGAAACAATCATTGATGACCAAGGCTTTCCGACTTATAGAAGACGAGAAGATGGTCGTTTGGTGGTGAAAAATAGAGTTGAATTAGACAATCGATATGTAGTCCCATACAACATTGATTTGCTGGTGAAGTATCAGTCACACTTAAATGTTGAATGGTGTAATCGATCAAAGGCCATCAAATATCTTTTTAAATATATTAATAAAGGCACAGATCGTGTTACCGCTGTTTTGGAAGAAAATGTAGTCTACAATCCAAATGATGGAATAGAATCTATATTAGAGAAAGATGAAATAAAGACTTATCTTGATTGCAGATATATATCAGCATCAGAAGCATCATGGAGAATTTTCCAGTTTGAGATTCATTACCATGAACCAGCTGTTCAGAGATTGAACTTTCATATGAAAAATGAAAATCAGGTCACTTTTTCTGATTATGAATATTTGGATAATGTGGTAAATAGACCAGGAATTGACAAAACAGTATTTACAGAGTGGATGACAGCAAATCGGCTATATGAAGATGCTAGGCAGCTAACCTTCCAAGACTTTCCAACAAAATGGGTTTGGGACAAGAAAAACAAAGAATGGAGGAGAAGAAAGTCAGGTCGGTCCATTGGTCGAATCTATTATGCACACCCTTCGAGTGGAGAACGGTTCTATCTTAGAATGCTATTAAATGTTGTAAAAGGTGCTACAAGTTTTGATGACATCAAAACTGTTAATGGCGAATTGTGTCCTTCTTTTAAAGCTGCATGTTTTGCTCTTGGGCTACTTGATGGAGATAGAGAGTGGAATGATGCTATAAAAGAAGCATCAAATTGGGCTACTGGACAACAACTTCGAGAATTGTTTGTGACTATACTTATTTTTTGTGAGGTTTCACAGCCAGAACAGGTGTGGGAATTGAATTGGAAAGATTTTTCAGAAGATATTTTATTTAGGCAAAGGCGAATCTTACAGTTTGATCAACTTCAGCTTTCTGAAAATCAATTGAAAAATTATGCCTTAAATGAAATTGAAAAGCTTCTAATTAAAGCTGGAAAGTCATTGAAAGACTATCCACCTATGCCTTTACCTGATATGTCTCTTATTAGGGAAAGGAATAATAGACTCCTTGAAGAAGAATTGAGTTATGACAAGGAAGCATTGGCTGCAGAATATGCCTCATCATATACAAAATTGAACATTCTACAAAAACATGTATTTGATCGGGTTGTACAAGCTGTTCTGAAAGGTGAAGGAAAGATGTTCTTTTTGTATGGCCATGGTGGAACTGGCAAAAATTTTGTGTACAAAACAATAATGTCTTTCCTCCGATCTCGTGGTGAAATTGTTTTAGCAGTAGCATCTTCAGGAATTGCATCACTCCTTCTGCCAGGTGGACGTACAGCTCACTCAAGATTTCGTATCCCATTATGTATGAATGAAGATTCAGTGTGTGACATTAAACAAAAAACACAGTTGGCTGAATTGCTTTGTGCTACAAAATTGATAATTTGGGATGAAGCTCCTATGGCACATCGTCATTGTTTTGAGGCTCTTGATAGAACATTGAGAGACATATTGCGCTTCTCCAGTAACTTTGATCCTAATAAAGTTTTTGGTGCTATAACAGTTATTGTTGGGGGAGATTTCAGACAGATTTTGCCAGTAATACCAAAGGGTAGAAGAGAAGATATTGTTGCATCAGCCATAAACAAATCTGCCATTTGGAATCATTGTGAGATATTTATGCTTACAAAAAATATGAGGCTCAATCAAAATTCCAATAATTTGGAACGTGATCAATATGTGGTAGACTTTGGGAATTGGATTTTAAGGATTGGAAATGGTGAATTTGAGAATGTAGATGGAGAAAGTTGGATTGAGATTCCAGAGGATTTATTAATAAAACCAACCAGAGATCCAATAACTGATATCATTAATGTCACATATCCTGATATGCATGATAAGATGAAAGACTCACGATACCTGCAAGAGAGAGCAATTTTAGCACCAACAAATGAAATTGTTAACAAAATAAATGATCAGATTCTTTCTTTAGTTGATGAAGAAGAACGTGTCTACCTTAGCTCAGATACAGTATGCAAAAGTTCTAATAGCATTACTGATTTAGACATGTTGTATCCAGTTGAGTTTCTGAATTCACTTGAGTTCCCTGGAATTCCTAAACACGAGCTGAAGCTGAAAGTTGGAATCCCTATAATGTTGTTGAGAAACCTTGATCAAACTGCAGGTTTATGTAATGGAACACGGTTAATTGTCACCTAGCTCGCTGATTGGGTTATCGAGGCACGAATTATAACTTGGACAAATATTGGCTCTAAAGTCTTTATTCCAAGAATCATTTTGTCCCCTACAGCATCGAAGTGGCCGTTCATTCTGAAACGAAGACAATACCCCATTTCTGTATCATTTGCAATGACAATAAACAAAAGTCAGGGCCAATCTTTAAACAGAGTAGGCCTGTTTTTACCGCAGCCTGTTTTCACTCATGGCCAGTTATATGTTGCAATATCTAGAGTCACTAATAGAAATGGTCTTAAAATCTTGATACTAAATGACAAGAACCCAACACAGTTTCTAGCTAAGAACATAGTGTACAAAGAAATATTTTCCAATTTACCAAGAGGTATATGATATCCTATTTGAAAACTTTTGCTGATCTACAAAGACATGCTGGTTTTATTTTACAGTGTTTTAATAGTAAAACTTCCATTATCATTTTTAATAGTATCTCTAATACATTTACATTTTATTGCAGCTGTTCGGTATAACAATGTCCAAAGGATACAGCTTTCTTGATCAAATATCTGATGCTAAGGAGACATGGAGAATTAGAGTGAGAATATGCAGAATGTGGAAAGCAGTGAACAAGAGAAGTGGAAATAACCTCATCAGTCTTGACATGATCTTAATTGATGAAAAGGTTATCATACTTCACAACAATAAAATGTCTTAATCTTTCAAATATTTGTTGTATTTGTTATAAAATATATAAACTAATTTTTGAGTTCCATTTTTTTTTTCCAAAAAAACTTAATGCATGCAATTGTAAGAAAGAATGTGTTTCAAAAATTTGGTCCCATCCTACATGAAAGAGGAACCTTCATCATTTCAAACTTTAAAGTAATCGTGACAAATAAAGGTTATAGACCGGTTTCAAATGACCTAAACATCATTTTCCTGTTAACAACTTCGGTTAAGGAGTGCAATGAAAAAAGTGAACTCATACCTATGCATGCCTTTGAATTTGCAACATATGATTGTATCAACAGTCGTTTGAATAACAATTCTTACCTAACAAGTAAATCATCTTTTACTTCACCTCTTCCCCATTTTAAATAATCGATATTCATCCTTCAAACATTATTTTTGACGTGTACGAACTTGCAGATATCATTGGCAAACTTACTGCTGTTGGACCCATTGAACAAGTACACTTTGACAACGGCTCTACAAATATAAGGAATCTTCAAATCCTACTACCTAAGTAAGGAACATTTCATTTTACTCGCATTTATGGCTGAAACATGTTAACCTAATTCAACTTCGAACCTTTTTTTTATGCCAAAATTTCAGTAACTTTTTAACATTAAATAATTATTATTAATTTTATTGTATGGATGGTAAGGCAGGTTGGGTTTGAATCTTGCGGTCTTGCACACAATATTAAGTTGACTAGGTATCATTTCTAATTGGACTTTAGAGAGGGTTGCACTAAATATAATTCTATTTAAAAATTAAACATGAGATGCACATTGCACACATCATAAAAGTTATACTTGAATTTGAAATTACCTTTTACTTTGCATGGTTGTGTGAAATTAGAGGTGAATTGCTTATTCGTTTTTTCACGTTCTCGACTCTTTGAATTATTAACATTAGGATTGTTGATGCCTACTGGTAGTTGATCTGGTTGATGACTTCTCTGAACACTAGGCCATAAGTCAGCTGGCTAAAGCCTTTTCTGTTTTAACTATTGTTTTTAATTATGAATGGTAGCAAATCTAAGATTTTAATGTCTTTTGAATGTTGTAATGTACCATTAGGGAGAGAGAGCTAAAAATATCATTGTGGGATGAAAGTGCTGAAACAATTACTGAAAATGACTTCAAAGAAGATGAAGGTCCTTATGTAATTATTGTCACTTCAACAACTGTAAAAGCATTCCAAGGTATTTAAAGATAGGTACTATATGTCTATATAACACTTTTTATATAATAAAAAGAAAAAGTGTATAAGAAATTCTACAATGTGTGATATGTTTTTTTTTTTTTTTTTAAAGGCAAATTGAATCTTAACACCACAAGTGCAAGTAAAGTTTACGTCAATTTGGACATTACGGAGGTTTCTGAACTCATTGACAGGTTCATGAACATTTACTTTACTAATTCTCTAAGATGGATTACAAACGCATTTATTTAATAAAGAACAAGAAAAATTGATATCTTGCTTTCTTCAGATATAAAGTTGTTGAGGATGAATACGATAATGTTGTCCGATCTATTTCAGCACGTGACAAAAAACCCAAATCTGAATCAGAATTGATATTGCAAACTACGATGTCCTTGGCAGAAATTAAAGCATTGGAATGGGTGGAAGGAGTCAAGGTTTTCTTTATCTTGAACTATTACAAATCTAAAACTTTATTATTTAATTAAAACTAACTAGAATGAATGATTTTCCAGGAAAGATTTTTTACTTGTTATGCTGATATTGTAAACATAGAATCAGAATTTGGATGGAATTATATCTCATGTCAACTTTGCAAGCGAAAAGTAAAACAACAAAATAATATGTTTTGGTGTAACAGTTGCAACTCTGAATCTCAATTCCCTATGCCTAGGTAATTAAATTCTTCATTGTTCATACTATATAACTATTCAAATGACTGCATTGGAAACAAAATGATAATTGCTTTAATTATAAATATACAAATGACCTTATTATACTTTCTAACTTCTATCATTATTATGTACAGTTACAAACTACAAATCCAAGTGAAAGATCATACTGGGACAGCTTCTTTTGTTCTTTTTGATAAAGATGCAGAAAAAATAATTCAAAAAACTGCTATGGAACTTTCTTCAAAAGTATCTTATCTAAATTCTTAATCACTTCCTATTTTATGCTTAAACCTAATGTTTTTATTATACTAACAATTTATGAGCTTCACCTCATATTGTGCAGAATCAAGAGCCAAATAAAGTGCCTCAAGAAATTCAGAACTTGTTTGGAAAATCTTATACATTCCAAATAAAAGTTGATGATTACAATGGCAAAGAGGGATGGGAAGTTTACACTGTCACAAGTGTCTTTAAATTTGAGTCTACCGATACTATTGCTGCTTCAGATATTAAATTACTTACAAGCTTGAAGGATGTAGCTGATGACAACCTACTAGATGATGTCTTTGGAAATACACAAATGGTAAGAAGGCAAAAACTCATTACTAATTGCTTCATCATAACCTTTCTTACTCATAATGTTTTTCCTGTTATCGTTATTAGAAATTAAAATATTTATGCACAATGAACAATGAATTTGAAAGATGTATTCTCCCCTTACTGTGCAGAAAGATCTTACAAAAAAAAGAACCTCCAAGCAACCTTCTAACAACAGCACAGGCAGCTCCCAGAATAAGAAGAAGAAGTAATTGCATATCATATGTCCTAAGAATTTTACTTTTGTTATGTAATACATATGGAAAAAATAAACTTGTGGATTGAGTTGTGCATTTGTATAAACTGAGTTACTATAACTTAACAATGGTGGTGGATTTCGTTTTCATTATGATTTGGAAAGATTTGGAATGGTGCACTGGTTGACTTGAAATGGTGCATTGGTTGTTTCGCACTGAATGTGTTTGTGTTTGCACTGTATTGGACAGCTTCTTATTAGTTGTTTGAACTCCACAGAATTTCGGCTCTACCATTTCATGATGTATTATGATTGTTTACATTTCAGTTGATTTTATTTATACATAAGTACTTCAGTTTATCCAAGGTTTACATCACAACATTACTGTGGGTGCTGAATTCATGTCCAGTGAGTTTGCGCTGCTGAACACATCCATTCTATTAGTTCTCTGGCATTTTATTAGTGAGATAAATATACATCTCTTATTCCCATCTTTTAGGCACTTGATTGTGTATTGATATCCCCATTACAATTTGGTGATTGGATGTGCATGTTGATCAAGACACCTCACTAACTCATATCACCATCCGATTGAGTGGTTCACGTAAAATTCTATCTTCTTTTTATTTTCTCTATTTCGTTTGAAGCACAACTCATTAGATAATAGTTTAGTGCACCAACTGCCTAAGGGGTATTCCCAAGTTCAATCCTGTCTCTTACCCAGTTGACCTCTTTTTAAAGGGATATTTTATCATTGTTATGATAAGAGGTTTGTCCTTTACTAATTTAATTTCATGGAATGAAAACTAGGGGCATAATGGTATATAGAGTTAACTTTTGAATGAGACTAGCCTGTAATGATGATTCATCTAAGTGTTACCAAAATGGAACTTACTTCCTCATCTCATGGTCAACAACCAAAGTTGAGCATGTGACTTCAAACTGAGATAGAAGATTAATTTGAGTTCCCTTTGAAATTCCACTTTTGAAATAATCTTTAATTAAACTTTTATTAATGGGATGGATGGGGACTGTGGAAGCTTTGACATGAGGTAAGGTGCATTGACGTGGCACAAAATAGCAGCCTGCTTAGGACATGATTTAAACAGCTACCTTTCATGATGTTGTCGCATTGGACTCATTGAAAATCTTTACTACTAATTCATCTAAATAAGGTGTTATGTCTGCCAATTTTACCCAATATTACCGGATTCAAATTGTTCGGTGATCATTAAATATCATAAATTTCTTATATTTTTCCATCTAATAACTTTTTACCAATAGTCATAGTTTTCCCTTTTTGGAAGAGGGGGACGGAAATATCATATAAGTATGTATAGGGATTTTTTAAAAATGTGAAATATGGATTGACTTGAACCCATATATATGTAAATTCAAATTGAGTTGACACATCACTTCAACCATCTCAGTTTGTTTCTTTTATTTATTATCATTGTTTTCTATAATCACATCACTTTGCGAGGACGACTAATCGAAGCTTCAATCACAAACAAAGCCTTTATCTCATAAGTCAACCATGTTTTTAGAGTTTCAAATTTGCGCCATTTGTACTAACTTATTAATTGTTTCAGAATTTTATTTATTAATTTTAGAATAAATGTGGGACCCTATCATAAATATTATTGATAGTCAATAAATTTTTTAAATATTATTGCAGACTAATCAACCAATTTTATCAAAAACAAACAACTTAGCCCTTTAAAAAGTTTTAAACAAAGTAATTTTGTCATTCCTAGCAAAAGACACATTGTACACACACATGAAAAAAAATAATAATAAAAGAAAACCATTGCCGGCTAAGCAATAGAACCGAAAGTCAAAGCCACTGCATATAATTAACAATAAAATTGCCCCTCCTAACTCCAAGTCCTAGCTCCGTCCCTGTGTAGTGTGGTACATTGTTGCTTGCGGTGCAGCGCGGTTATGTCATTTTACGACCGATTTTGGTGTGGTTTGTGCGGTTTGATAAACACCCCTTAAATGTATCATAGGTTTTCAATTAAATTTAACCATATGAGTGTCTTACTTTACTGCATTAAACTTCGGATCCTCTCACATAAATTGAAAATATAATTTGAGGATGAGAATTTCAAGAATTTCTCTCTTTGACCAAAATTTAAATGATTTTGGCTGGAAATGCGACCCTATGCGTACAAAATGGTGCAACAATATTGCCCTGGGTATATCCACGAAAAACTCATCTACTGTACTACGTTCTTTACTATATATTAAGAAATGACAGCCTTGCTCAAATGAATGGCAATGGATACAGCATGCATGATGCATGTACATTACTTCCTTGTGTCCTTGAAAGGACAATTTATAGATCGTTTGAAGTTCACGAAATTGAACATATCAGGGAAACAATAGTAAAATATATGCAGACTTCTTTCTTCTTCTTCTTTTTTTTTTTTTTTTTTTTTTTTTTTTTTTTTTTAAAGAAGATTATGTATTATGCAAGTTAATTTAGAAGTTTCACTTAATAAGTCATATTAAAATTGGCCAAGACCAATAAATTCTATTATGCAACTGACTACACAAAATAAAGTACATACAATAAAATATATAGAAATACGTTATTCAATTGAATAGGGATTCAAAAGTGATGTAAGTTGACTACACATGTGTGTAAGGAAAAAGCAAATAAAATTCAATGTTTCACATTGATTTCAGCTTTTCTTGATTCATTAAACTGGTTTTCCTTCCAATCTTGGGATTCGAATCGTTGCCTATTTTTAAAAAAACTCATTAAGAACCAATTGCAATACAAAATTCTATATGAATTTAACCACTTTACCATCAAATTCATGTATAATCATTTTAGAATTCTTAAACACATTATTATTATGTATTGTTATTTAATATGATACTATGAACTTTTAAAATGATTTTATTATAAATAGTACATGAAATGTTATCACACTATTTCAAACAAAACAACAATATGAAAACTTTAAAAAACCTTCCTAATGACATTTGGGTTGAAATCTTTTCAAAACTGGGCAAAGAATCGGCGACACTCCTAGGAAACATAAAGTTAAGGTAAAAAACAATTTCTTCAATTTGTATCTATTTTGTTATTTTCCCCTATATAAATAATTCAGTCTATTAATTGAATTTTCTCTTTTTTCTTAATTAGTTGTAAGCGCTTCAAGAAGTTGACAGAAAACAGATTAGTCCTCCAACAAATTGAACTGACTCCGTATTTCAATCATCCAGCTCTACTACATGACGAAGAAAAAATCTTAATATTTTCATGTTATGAAGCAGAAAATCCCTATGCGCTACTAATAGTGGGAAGCTACAAATATTTTTTGAATGAAGAAGTTATAGTAGGAAAAAAAATAATTGAAAAAACTCTTCCATGTGGTAGTTTCATTGCACCTTATATTTATGGAATTGTGCTGCTTTGTGAGTCAAATTATGAAGGCATTGAACACCTTTTGGAAATTTTAAATGATGAGCATGGGAAGCATTGGTTTGTAAAATGCCGAAAAATGCTTAGACTACTTACTGCAGAAACCGACCAATATAAAATTCCAAATTTTCAAGCATGCCACAAAATAGGGATGGGACATTGGAGACGAGATGAACCTTATCCTTACGGTTATGAAGAATTCATAGTTACGTGCAAAAGATGCTCAATCGACCTAGAAATCTTTAAGTTGGTGAATAGGCTTCTTGAAGTCTCTTTTGTTGTATTGTTTTACTTTCATTGTAGTTAAAAAAGTTTTGCCAAAAGGAAGGATTATTAATTGTGGAAAATTCAAAGTGTAATCAACTTTATTCTTGTGATTATCAAAAATTTGTAGTTGCTTCTCATTGAATATAAAAACTTGACTCTTCATGTTTTTTTCCCTTTTTCCCGTTTCCACATCAATCCCAATCACTCTAAAATCCTTTCTTAACTTTTGTGCCTAAGGAATTATATATATATATATATATATATATATATATATATATAAAATCAAAGCTAAAAGAAAATATAATGTAAATTATAAATTGGATGGTTGATTTTGTATCATGTATCTTATCTAAAATTTTAAATTTTTGTACATGCATTAACAAGAGACAAGAATTTTAAAAATTATTGACCAATAAACTCATGATTAATAAAAAAAAAAATAGTATCACTTAAATAATAAAATACAAATTTTTTCATTATTTTTTTAAATTATATCCATTCCCGTGCGGTAGCACGGGTTACATACTAGTTTATTATAGTTCAAAAAGTAGCATAATATAAATAAAAGGAAAAAAATTAGCTACAAAATTGCTTGTAGCCCAAAATTACAACATTACTTAATATCTTTTTATTGGAAGCGAATTTTGACAAATTCACCATTAGATTACATCTTCTTCTTATATCTTCCATGTTTGTAAAATTTTTAGAAAATTAAAGGTCAATAACTATGTCATCAATAAATTATTTAAATTACAAGTTTTTATATTTTAAAATTATCATAAAATATAAATTATTTAAATTATAAGTTTTGGTAATTAAAAATTATGCATAAAATATAAGTTTTATAAATCATATAGTAAATAATATCCGTTTGATAAAAATTTTGACATGTATACCAAGTGTGTAAAAAATATACAATTTAACTATAAGGTATAAAGTAATGTTTATTTTATTGAATAAGTTTGTTGCTAAATTGTTTCTCCATAAAAAAAAAAAAAGAAAAAGAAAAAGAAAGAAGGTTGTTGCTAAATTTTGTGCATAAATAAAACAATTTTGGCCCCATTAAAAAAAAAAAAATTTTGGTAAATGAGTACACGTGGTCATCTTCAACATCAACTGTCCCATACCAAAATTCCAGTTATCTACAGACTTTCCTGTACACCCCACACTACACAGCTCCTCTCAGTCTCCATGGCCTTAGCTCAAATTTCCTCGTCTCTCTCCCTTTCGGTCCGCGGTACCCTCTCTCTCTCTCTCTCTCTCTGTGTCAATGAGTTTTACTTTCATTAACCTCGTACTTTGTTTTTTCATTATAATAATGAAGATGATGACTATGTTGCAGATGTATATGCTTTTAGCTCACCCAAAACCTCTTCTGCAACTCCTCGCCTTCCACTTTCCAAGCTTTCACCATGTGGGTCCGTTTTCGCCACTGGTTCTCCGCTCTGTAAGCATTCTAATTTATATTTTCTATGCTTCTTGTTTGTTTCTTATAGAAACTGCTACACAAATATGCAAATTGAAATGGGGCTGAAAGTATTTTTTTTTATTATTTAAAAAAAATAAAGTAGAATGAATGCTACGATTTGCCATTATTCACGAAATTGTATGCTACCAAGGCTGGGCTGTGCTGTGTCTGTGTGTGCGAGTTGTTGTTGTTGGTACAATCTAGGAAGCATGGACATTTCATTTGGGCTGCTATACCCGTGTCATACTGGTGTCGTTCCCACCTTGTCATGTTATAAATTTTCAGAAATTTCTCATGTCGCTGTGTCATACTCTTATCCGTGTCCGTGGTTCCTAGAGTACAATTAGTTATTTGAAAAGAAGATTTTTTATTGCAATTTTTGTTACTACGAATTATGTAGTGAACAGGTAACTGATTCCTGTGTCTATATTTGCCTTCTTGAAAAGAAGTTGTAGTTAATGTTGGTGGTCTAGTTAACCGTGGGAAGAAAGAAAACTTTTAAAAGCATAATCAATAGTTCTCCTTGGATTAGGAGAAGTAATAGGCAACTGGGCTTTATTATAAAAAGCAGAATTTCATAAATGGTTTGAAGAAGGCTTTTGCCTAGGAAAAAAAATGAAAGAGAAGAGAAGAGTGCTGCAAGCCTGAGAGGAAAAGAAAAAAATTTGCAGTGCGTGTGTGTGTGGGAGAGAGCAAAGAAAAGCAATGTGTTTTTTCTTTAGTCGTTGATACACATGAAGAAGAAAAATTTGGGGCTTTCTCCGTGGCAGGGTTTTGAAATGTGGGGTTTTAGTGCTACGAAGAGTTGTTTTATCCAGGGTGAGTGAAGGCCTTAAGGTTCTTATCATATCCTAGAGAGTGATGTTATTGTATTTGATGTGAATCATATTCTAGTTGTCTTGCTAATCAAAGAAGTATTATGTTTTTTGTCCTTTCCATTCATTTTCTTGCCAAGTACTCCTTTATGCTACCCCAGAATATCCATTGAACAATCTCCACTAACTGCAGTAGATGTTTCAATTCTACAGTAAAAACACCTTATGCAAGTAGGGCATAACCTACGATGACTTCTAAAAGAGAAATTAACTAGGCTTTATCTTCGTATTCCACTAAAAGAGCCTCTTGCTCAGACACATATGTAATAAGAAACTCCCGATTTTTTGAAGTAATTGTAAATCATGTTGGTGCCCAATGTACCTCATTTTTAACAAGTCATGCTTAACATATCTCCCAGCTTATTTTTAGCTATACACCTAAATGCTTGGATGGCCAAGCACACCTTCACTTTGGGATTTTGTTATTGCCTTGGTCTATTTTTCCTTTTCTCTGTCTTTTGCCCGAGGTGGTTCATTCTTGTATACTTTTTGTGTACTTGGGTTACGTCCCCTTGCCTTCATTTTCTTTTTCCCTTTTCAGTTAAATTTACTTATAAAAGGTGTCCAGATATCTCTTCTTTTTTTTTTTTTTTTTTCATCTTAGCTAGATTGTGGTACTGATTTGTGGCTGTGATGGTACAGAGCATGTGCTCAATGATCAAAATCAAATTCTTTAGTGATTAACCTTATTGCTCTCACAACCATGTTACAATAACCGTGTTAATGATGGTCTATTACTCTATTTATAGTTCTCACCTACCTATTTAGTATAACATGACTATAGGCATAACTTGTTTATTTTGAACAATTTGTCTAAGTCATTTTCTTTCTTAAAGATTTCACTATTGTTAGAAAATTTCTTATAATTTTGGTGATCATCTCACATTTGAACATATGAATGCAAATGTTTTGCCAGAATCCTATCTAAGGTACTTGTGTTGTGATGATGTGTTGCCAATTTCTTTGCTTACCCATGATACCAATTTCTTTGCTTACCCATGATACCAATTGCCATGTTCGCTGGCAAAAAATGCAGTGATTCAGATGTGAGCTCATGAGCTTTTAGTCTTGAATGCTTACCTGACATGACACATACAGATGTTATTATAAATTTAAAAAAAAAAAAAATTTTAAATCATTTTTTCATTGGTCTGAAGTTCAAACTGCATATCTATCATCAAAATTCTTGTCTGGTCAATGTTCCCATTTTTCTTTTCTTTCTTACTCTTTTTCTTTTTCTCAAATGGTCTGGCTTTTCTTTTCCTTATTTCCCTCTTATTTATATATGGTCACTAAGAGAACATACTAAAAGAAAAGAGTATTTGAATTATTTGTAAAATGTATTTTTAAATTTTCCTCAATATTATTGGCCACCTAAGGATCCCTTAATTGGTGAGAGCTTATGCTTGCTTTCATTTTTAGTGATACGGAGAACTTGTTACCAAAAGCAGCCTGCAGGCAAAGCAATGTCACTTTCCATAAGATGTGAACAAGGCACCCAGGACAACAGTTTGGATGTATGGCTAGGCCGATTTGCAATGATTGGCTTTGCAGTGGCTATTACTGTTGAGATAACAACAGGCAAGGGACTTTTGGAGGTATGTCACATGCTATGGATTTTTAGATCCAACCAAAAGCTATCTTTTGGTTTCAAGCATAGTTCTTTGTTCCAGCACTGGTTGCTAAAAACAACTTGCATTTTTTTGCAAACCACAAATAACAAAAAAAAAAAAAAAAGGCATTATATTCATCAGGAAATTAAAACGAGTAAAATGTTCTATGACTATCTTTAATGATATCTGTGTATTATATGTTAAAAAATTTTATTGTATTTGTGTCGCTTATTTCATAAACTTATACAATTTAATGTTGCTTTAAAGTGTCAATAACTAATGTGAGACACTAAAGATGATCTTTAGCTCTATTAGAAGCATCATTTGTAAATTACTTGTTCAAATTTAAAGCTAGAGAAAATTATCTTGGTTTAATCAATTGAGTGAGGCCTCCTTAATCAAACAAACCTACCCCCCCGGCCCTCTTCCCCTCCCCATTGTATATTTATAAACACTCACAAACACCTCATCCCTCAAAAAGGAAGATATGTATGACATCACTGAAGGAAATCATCTCATTAATGAGGATTGCCTTAGACATTAGATGATGTCTGAGCCAACTGTCCTATAGTCCAGTTTTCTACAGTAGCCAGGGGCTTTGGTGTGGAGAATACTTGTTGAAACATTAGATACCTTGATTAGTAGTTTATTGTTTCCTGTTGAGCATTTGATGCCTGTTTCTATTGTTGGAAAGTCAAAAGTTGATGCCCTCCAGGAGAATGCCACACACACACACACACATATATATTCTTGCCAAAAAGGGAATGGTATTTCTAATCCATCATAAGGTTCAAAAATGCGAGCATTTATAAATTCCCTTGTCATTTTTGGTTTCCTCTTAGCTTGGAAGTTGGGGCATGTCAAATCATTTTCGTGGAAGTCAAGTTTATTGGTTTCGATAGTTTTTTCTTGTTGACATGGAAACCCTCTACTCTTCTTTCTCTGCACACTACCAAATATTGCAGGAGCAACATTGTACTCATGAACTTTTATTTAAAAAATGTTTGGTCATTTTAATTTTTGCAGAATTTTGGGCTCACAAGTCCCCTGCCTACAGTAGCCTTGGCAGTTACAGCATTGGTGGGCGTTTTAACAGCAGTTTTTATCTTCCAGTCTGCTTCAAAAGATTGATGACGTTTTAGGTGACTTCAAGTTTGTAAAGTTCGTAATTTTGGAAAAATCTACTAGACTATTTTTTGTCCATTTGTTAGTAATTTTGTATCAATGCCAACATTAGCATCAATATACCAAGAGCCTTGTAACTCAATTCCATTACCTGATTCTCCCATAAAGGAAAACATTGGTTCAAATCCCCCTCCTCCACTTGTTGTAACCAAAAAACATTGACATTAAGATTTGAGAATGTACCAGATATGGAAACTTCAATATATGTAAAGGCTTTTCTCTGTGGAGTTAACTTTCACTTATTCTTCAGTGCTACACTGGAGCTTTTCCTTATCCTAATGCTATTTGTAGAAAATATTCTCAAAAAATAATGCAGTTATTTTTTTTTCCAAATATAATACTGTTGATGTTATAAAAGCCTAGTTTGCATTTATTATTTTCTTAAGGTTTGAGTGACAACTACAAATATACTATGTTAGGTTTGAAAGGAGGGATGCATTTTTCCTTGGCCATAGGTTTGAAGGGTGTTGAGTCTGTTGACACTTAAAAGTTGACATATAGTTTGCATTTAGGAAATGGAAGTGAAAGAGCATCAGCTATTAGTGTCTTGGAGTGGGATGGAAATGGAATTGTGGTTGTGGCCCTTGTGGGTTATGGCGCAAAAGGGTATTCCCATATCACTGAAAAGCAGTTGTTGAGGCGACTTGAGCATTTTAAGGGGAGAGATTGTCCCTACATGTCATCTCTGAAAGAAGCTGCAAGGCAAACACTACAAAAATAATTTATCGAGCTGAACTTTATGTTTTAAAAGCGACCTGTGTCTCTTTAACAGCTCTCCAAATTAAGAGTTTTCTTGCTTTTCACAAGTTGATTTTTGACAATTTTTATATGTCAGTGGTAATTTAGGCAATTCTAGGTTGTAATAGTCGATGGGATGGACATCTCCGTTAGAAACACTAATTAAACTACAAAGCCTTTGATGCCTTTATAATTATATATATTTTGAAATATATTGTTACGGAATCCATATGCTTGGCTGAACATAGCCGTTTTAACCCCGATTCATTTAAATTTTGAGATGTACATGATATCAAATTGACCAAATGTGATTTATCTACTTTATCAACATCCTATTGGAAAGCATATTTCATATAAACATAATATTCAAACGTTTGCCTTAACTGAAAGCGTCACAATGATACTTGAATTTAGTATATTTCAACAAAATAAAATATGGCACTATCTTAAGAAATATTTTTCCAAATAGTAGTATTATTTTAAGGACAATAAATGCATAAGAGTTTATTTAGCTCAATGATGATACTGGGAATATTTGCTTCTACGCTTTTGGACAGGCTTGCATGAAAAAAAAAATGCTTATGATAAGCAGTGTGAAGAAAAAGATTGTATTATTAAGAGTTATGATTATTTTAAATAGATTGGATTCCAGGAAAGAACACTTTCAAAAAAAAAAAAAAAAAAAGATTCCAGGAAAGAACAATAACCTGGACCATCTGGAATCAATTAGCTCTTATTGGAGCATCATTCTAAGTGCTTATTGAGAAGGATCTATTGTTTCAGCTTTGTTAGGCACAAAGACGTGTGTAGGCTTTATAAAAAGTCCAATACACATTACACACCACTGTTTAACTTCAATGCAACCAAAAGAATTTTGGCTATCTAGTACACCAACATTTTTTGTGAGGGTTCCCATATGATAAGTACTAATGAAGTTGAACAATTCAATATAAGTATATAATTTGTGCCTCTCCTCTAAAATCAGAATTTATTCTCCTTTCCCTTTCCACCCAACAATGTCCCATTTGGTGCTTGCTTTAAATACAAGAGATACCCTTTTTCCTATGTTTCTCCTTAAGTTTGTCTCTTACATAAGTTCTCATATTGATGAAACAATCCATTTTCTTTCTCTTCCAATATTTCTCTGTTGCTGAGGTTTTGTTTGAAAATTTTAATCCTAGTTGATCTTTTTCTGTTGGTAAAGTGGCATGGGTGCTATCATATCTAGACTAGCAAAGAGGTTTCTTACAAAATGTGAGATGAGGATTCTGATGGTGGGTCTTGATGCTTCTGGGAAGACCACCATCTTGTACAAGCTCAAACTGGGAGAGTTTGTTACATCCATACCCACAATTGGTAACTACTACATTAGAAACTCTTACAATTTAAATAAGATGATTATGTTTAATGCTTAATGTCACTATGGAACTACCTCCTTTTCTGTTGCTTAAGCACAAGATATTTCAAAGTTTAGGTAGAATTTATTTCTTTTCATAATTTTTTCATTGTATATATGTGATGGTTTTATAGATTGAGCTAGAAACTTTTTCAGATCTTTTATCTGTGATAATTCCTTGTTGTTTGATTTACTGTTTCATACATAATGATCTATTGCATGCATTTTTAATGGAACAGGTTTTAATGTGGAGACTGTAGAGTACAAGAATATTAGCTTCACTGTCTGGGATGTAGGAGGACAAGATAAGGTACCAGCTTGATACCATTCTATGGCACAACTCTTTTGTTAGTGATTTGCACACAAATTTCTGCCTCCTCTCTTCTGGCCTCAAAAATGAAAAATGGATTTCTGCATGATGAGAAAGTGAAAATAACAAATATTTATCCATAATAAAATCAAGTGGTTGCAGTAACTCAACTGAGTTATGTAAGGGTTAAGTTTGATTATGAGGAAAGATGAATTAGTTAATCTAGCTCATCTTTCAACAAAGATCAAAGTATCCCAATCCATTAACCTAATCATAATTACCTTATAATTTTCCAAGGTCATTTCTCTCAAATATTTCATACATTGATGAGACACATTTCATAGAATTAATCTCATGTACCTTCCATTGTCTCTAATACTGCTATATAATTAGTAATTGTCATTTCAATTTTGAACCATGGAAATTTTTGTTTTTGTTTTTTGCTTACAAAAGGGATTTGAACTCTGGCTCTACTTATGGTTATAATATAGTGAAAGACATTTTATTTTCTTTAAAGTAGAAAAGAAATGTTGAAGGGTATCCCATTTGTAATTAATAAAAGAATTCATCTTTATTCTTGAAAAATATTAAAATAATAACGGTTTTGTCATTATGTTCTATGAAATTTAATAATGCTGCATATGCTTTGAATTTCATTATTAAACAGATTCGACCTTTATGGAGACATTACTTTCAAAATACTCAAGGACTAATCTTTGTCGTGGACAGCAATGATGGAGAAAGAGTTGCAGAAGCCAGGAATGAGCTACATCGTATTCTTGTTGAGGTTAGTAAGGATAACGTGTTAGAACTTAGGAACTTGGAATTAGATTTTACCTTCTTAACTTAGAATTTCATTGTTAAACAGATTCCAAATCAATGTTTCAGTATTGAAAATCTCCATTATGATTATATCTTGAATTTCTTTTAGTGCAATTAAACCTATGCTTAGAGAATTCTTCATCCAAATATAGAAAGAACAAAAAAAATCTGTGCTTATAGAAGTTTTGCATTGATGAGTAACTATAATCTTATCAATAAAGATTCACTTTTTATCATTTTTTTTTGTGCGCAGTATGAACTACGCAATGCCGTGCTTCTTGTCTTTGCCAATAAGCAGGACCTTCCAAATTCTATGAGTGCTTCGGAGGTTGCTGATAAACTTGGCCTATACTCACTCAATCAGCGTCCCTGGTAAGCATTTGCTTTCACTGTACCCCAGCAAAAAGAAAAAAGAATGTCTTATCAGTCATGTTCTTCCCGTTTATTTGTTTGGCTGATTTATCAGTCATGTTTTCATTCAATGATCTGTACTATTTTATTTGTTTCTTCCCTTTAGCTCTCCTTTCTGTAGTGTACATTTTCACTCTACAAGTACAAGGCAAGCCCTTTAGTTGACAGAAATACAAACAGAAGAAGAAACCACTATTGATATAGTTTTCTCTTGAAAATATTATCTAAATATAAATTAAGTAATATTTTTTTATCACTTTTTTGCATAATTGCTAACATGGTCTATTGTGATTTATGCATATGATCTAAATTAAAAGTCTTATTATCTCAAATCAGTGTGCATTTGGTTTAGCCTTTTAAGCTTATTTGCTTATGTACAGTTTTTTAAAATCCCACTTTTCTTATGTACAAAAGTACTTTTTATCCACGCTCAAGATATAAGCAAATCAACTAATAAGACAATCCAAAAACACAAATGGGATTGCCCAAAATACATGTAGTCTGAATCGTGGTATTGGTTGATTGACTTAATTCATTATGCAGGTACGTCCAGAGTGCTTCTGCCACCTCTGGCCAAGGACTATATGAAGGTCTTGATTGGTTATCCAACAACATTTCTAACAAAACTACATGATATGATCTCTTCCCCAATGCCTCTTACAACAACTAAGACGTGGAAAATTATATCAATTAAGTTTGACCTGGGTTTAATCAGTAGAATCAAATGTGATAAGTACTAAAAAGAGGAGTTTTTGTGAAAACCCAACCCAATTGGAGCGTTAGAGGAGAATTCTCCTAAGCAGGCCGGCAAATATGTGTTTCAAATTTAAATTCTGCTATCTCAAGCAGCAGTTGGTACTTGGTAGTGAAACAAACTCTTATATGCAAATATTATATGATAAATTATAACCACTGGTTGGATCATTATCCAATTGAGAATGTTTAGTACAATCTTTTTTTTTTGCCTGATCGAGATAGTTGCTGTAATCAGTTGGGAACTGATCTATCTTAAGGAGTAATAATTAAGATCAGCTGCATGCACATTATTCCAATGTTAAAATTATGAATGAACTGCTAGTATTGGCGTACAAGAGAATAACATCCATTGCAAACCACTTTCCGGCTTAGGAGGCGTTTAGCTTTGGCTGGTTGTTTCACACTTGAAGAGCAGATGGTTGCGCTCATAAAAAGAACATGCGCATGCAGATTCTATTTCTTGAAAGGACTGACAAAATATAACAAGTATATCATTGATTATTAATCCAAATACCAATATATAGAATAACAGACGGGAAGAGAACTGAACTTAAAGACATATATAAAATGAACCTTTCTCACCTAAAACATGGTAAAAGCACTAAATATGTGTGCTTAAATAACCGTAATTCTGCACTCCAAGCAAGTCAGCTTCATTTATAGCTTGTTGGACTCAAATATATATTAAGTGAATATACAGTTTTATACTTCATCCTTCAAAAAAATGAATAATCACGGAAATCTATAATTGAAAGAAAATCCTTTTTAAGATCAAGTTCTATAAAATAGAAAAGAAACAAATCCACGTAGACCTGTTAACCAGGTGAAAATATTTCGTATTCCAAATGTAAGCATAGGAATGTTTCAGGATCAGAAACGAACAAATATGGATTGTAGAAGCAGATTTATAAAGCTAATTATCAAAAGGGGAAAAAATTACATTGATTGGACTAAGAGCATCTCTCGGAAATCGAAACAAAATAAACCCAGATAGGATCGCTAACCAGGTGAACATATTTCGTATTCAAAATATAAGTATTGAATTCAGGATCAGATCTGAACAAATATGGCTTATAGAAGTAGATTGACAAAAGTTTATTTCACATAACCATAGATTGAGGTCCATCTGAAGCCTTAGATTTCTTAGCTTTTTTCTTCCTCCCTCCATTTTTATTCTTCTTTTTCTTTGGTTTCTCATCTATAACGGGTTGTGTGCTCTGCAGGTGTTGATGAATGGCAGCCAAAGGATCCAACTGGAAAGCAGGATGATTAAGAACTGTACTCAGCTGTTTTCCTTCCTTCAGGCTGATGAAAATGAACCCGATATTACATTAAGACAGATATCACAATGAAAAAGCTTGCAACAGGAAGTAAATCAATAAAATCATGGAATTCATATGCTCACATTAACTTTTTCATAGATTTACAATTTGGCTTCAACTCATCTGTAGGAGGAGTTGGTTGCCGTGGGGTCTTCAAATCAGGAAGGAAATCTGAGAGGGTTGAGAGATCATATACTTTCAATTTCTTCTGTCGGCTTCTAAGTTTCTTCTTCTGGCAGAAAATAAATAAATATTTAACATAATAAAGATTATGAATATTACTCAAAAATAAGTTTTACAAGTGTTTAAAAACATTTGCCACAACATATTAGTTCAAAAGGTTTAAACGAAACAAAAGAAAGGCATCACCTTAGATTCAGATATCAAATAAAGGTATACATTTTTTTTCTTCATGTATTGGTAAATAGAGGTATACAATTTTAATAGACAATTGTAACAAACAATCTGGTACTTGTGGAACACAATAGAGCCCTAACATCATCCTTAAAACAATTGGTCTGTATTGAAAAAAAGTTCTTTTTAAGGCTTAGACATTCCTTGTTTTGGAGATTAGAATTTAGAACCATGTCCTTAGGATGGACAACAAACTCAAGAAGAATGGAATGAGAAAATACTGAGGTTTACAAGGCTTTGGTAAGATTTATGGACTCCAATGGGTATTTTTTAATTAAAAAAGAATCATGAGAATTTGGGCAAATTAACAATTTATCATATCTGAAATCCCCAGGTCATAATTTTGCTGCAATACAGTTTTCACTCCAAAAATCTTTGATCCAGGCTCATATTAACTAATCTTTTTGACATTTAAGAGATGAAGGTTCAAGATTCTGTTCAATTGTCCACCTTTCACATTTCTCACTTAATTTTAGCTAGGCTAAAAAGGGAAGGATTGACTGCTCTATGGAAGACCCTACATGAGCCTGACCATAGTAGCACCTATCTACAGAGGAACCCATGCTCTAAGGGCCTAAACAATAAAGGGGCCGTAGACACACCCTCATAAAGGTCAAAGCCTGACCTCAACTCATGGGGTTCAAGTAGCATCATCCAGTGGATACCCTGCTTTAACCTACATCACTCCCTCAAACTCAAAACATTGATCCCAATCGAACCACATTCCGTAAACCTTTGTCACTAACCCAAATTAAGTAGTGAATAAACTACTCAATTTTGTATCTTGCATCCTAGAGGTTGATTAAAGGCACTCACCTTTACATGTAAGTTGAACTATCTGGCTCTATCTACACATGGCATCATGTGTCATTTTTCAATGCTACTCCCTTAACTTGCCATACCCATTATAGAACAGAATCGCACCACACTAGCAGCCACAAAATGTATTTGTGGATCCTGCATACCACTTGATTAAAATCTGTCTACATCTTGCGGTTTTGATAAAGGTTGCATTTTGCTAAATATTGTATAATTTATTTTACAAGTACCAAAAATATATGCCAATTCATTTTCTAAGTCACTTAAAAAAGTATGGAAAATCTGACACTCTTTTAACTTTTATGTACAACTTTTGGAGGTAATGTCTCAACTCTAAAAGATTGACCCAAAATCAATGCTATATTCTCTTGCAAGTGCAAGATTTACTTAAATTAAATCTATCTTGAAATAGATAGGCAAACAACATGTGTAAAGGAGCTGAAATTCAGTCCATCAAAAGAAAGTACAACTTGGCAATGCAAGTCCTGACTGGAACTTTCTTGCTAGTGACAAAAAAAAAAATGATATAAATCTTAACAACATACTAACCAATGCAATAACCAAACTGCCAATAAGCAAGTAAACACAGTTCAAACTACCCATCAACAGCACCAAAAATTAACTCTGGCAAGTGTATAACAATAAACAACACGAATGTTAATTTAAGAATCTCACCTTGCCAATAGCCTTCTGGGCACTCAGGGCAGTAACAGTATCTTTAACCTCTGCATATTATTAAAGCACAAATGAAAATCTATAATGATGATTTCTTTTTATCCTTCATAAAATAAAATAAAAAAAAAAACTATTTACAATCAATCCTAATGGGACCAAAAATTATCAAACTATAGAGGATAAAAAAGATTCCATATGACCAAAAGATGTAACAAATGAACACTAAACAGGAACTAACAATGTGGTAAAACATCAAATATTCTAGAAATACTATTACTCCATGCTGGTGATGCATATCTAAAAGAGCATTAAAGCCCCATAAATTTCCAAATACTGAAATGGGTATTCAGAATTGGCATAAATAATCTAAATGCGTCAGATTCTATTGTAGGAGCAACTGTAAAAATTGTCATACTTGGACCAATTCATAAAAAGAAAAAAAAACACAGAAACTTACTTGTATAAAACTGGCGTTTCTTCTCGAATTTAAGGTCTGCTTTAGACGTCGATTCCGGTCTGTATAATTATTCATTAGTAGAAAATCAATTTTTTTTTTTGGTTCTAATGATGAACCAGGCATGAATTGAATAAAAAAAAAATTTGCCAATATGATAATGATAGTCTTACAGTGAGCGTGACTTGCCCATCACTGAAGGTTTGGAGCTTTCAGCGAATCAAAAGTTGAAACCCACAGATTAGAGGTTTTGGGTTTGGCTGATGAAACTGAGTGAGTAGGAGAGAAAAGATAGGCGGAGCAAAGAAAACAGAGGATTTGGGTTTTATAGCTACTAGCCGTAGACCCATGCGATGCATGGGAATATATAAATAATATGTAATGAGGTGTAATATATAAAAAGTAACAAATACTATAAGTATTGTCTATTTTTTTTTTTTTTAAAAAGATAAAGAAAAAAAGATTTCTACAATATAGACACTATCTTATCCCATATCATAGATGTGGGAAAAAGCTTGATTGAATTACTCCTAACAAAAAGATAATAAACTTGGTCTCTCAAATAAACAGAAAGTTGCTCATATTTGTGGACCGAACTGCCAGAATTTTTTTCATATTATAGTAATTCTACCTATATATGTCATATGCATAACGGTTTACTTGTATCATTCTTGGGAAGAGAAAACAAAGTTGTAGCAACATACAGGAAAAAAAAAAAAAAAAACCTTTACATTTTTGTTTCTAAGTCTGTTCATCAATAGAGTTTAAAATATTTGGTTTATTTGTTACGTTATTTTCTAGGTTTTGAAGGGTTCTAACTTAATGCCAGCTTCAGCTCGTCAATAAATCTTATGACTAAATTTATTCACAAGTCTTGCTTAATAATAAATCTTAAGTCATTCAACAATCAAAGTTAGAATTTGTTACCGTTCACTTTGGAAGGGATATGGATGGAGCAAGAGTGTGCCAGTGCTCGAAGATTGGATGTAGACCAACCTTGGTTTTTTATTTTTATTTTTATTTTTTTTAATCTCCCTCTGTTTTTGCTATTTACAATTGATCATGTGGTTCTAAAGCATTTGGATTTACTTTTTGTATAAAATTTCCCCATTTTTTCATCTTGAAGGCTTGAATGGACTGTTCTTCACCTACGGTTCACATTTTGAGAAACTTGTCTGCGTTCTATATTCTTTCATACTGTGGGGAAGTAATTCAGTAAAATTTCATATTGAAAAATACACACTCTACATCCAAAATGGCCAGAATGCGTTTGTTCTCCTTGAACAAATAGTATGATACTTCTTGCTGAACTTAGTCAAGGTAGCTAGGATAGGGAAAAGTTTGTTTTCTTTATAACAGAAGCCTAGATATCACTGCACCTTTTTAACCTTCACACTCTGATATATGTAATTTATATTTATATCATTTCATCATTAAACAATATCTTCAAATTTATAATCGACAGGTAGCACTTGGCCATTCTTTGGAAATCAAAACTGTTAAAGAGTATGCTCAAGCAGAAATTTATAATCGGCAGAGTTTACAGCATAATTTTAACAATTATGGCAAAACTAGCACCTACAGATCAAAACGTCAATCAAGAATATATGTATATGTACATCTCAAAGCGGGTAGGATCAAAACATCAACATGTCTCTAATTTTAACAATGATTATATGGATTAAACAAACACAGTGAGGATAAAATATATATATATATATATATATATATACACACACACAAACACACTCACACTGAATCATTAAAATCACTGCCATTAAACTCAAACCCAGAGGATGTTTAATGGGCCTTATGGACTTATGGTTATCTATAGGAATTGGTAACCATCACTGTGGGAAAAAATAATCCAGAGTCTTCCAAACTTAAGAGAAAAAGGAAAAGAAAGGCATGATTGTGTTTGCTTTTCTCTATTTAAAAAACCTCATTGACAAAAAAATACCCAAAACCAATTAACCCAAATACTCAAAACAAAAGCAAACCAAATGTGACACAAATATCCTAAAGAAAGCAGATTCTAACCAAATACCGTTATCAAAACAAAATCTAACCCAGAAACAAAAATCAAAGATTTAAAATCAAGAATACCCAAGACTAATCATATTTTGTAAGACCATAAGTTCAAAATCAACCCAACCAGAATACACTTCTTTTCCAATGTCAAGGATACTCTACATAAACTGTTCAGCCTCTCTCATTACACGAAAATATGGATTGAATTAATGGATTCACTACACGAAGAAATCAGAGTCACCACTAAAGACCCAACCCAAATACTTAAAAAATGAACAGACCCATATATATATATATATATATATATATATATATATATATGACCCACAACACAAAAGAATAAAAAATTCAACATCCTAAAAAAAATCAAGTAGAAAGAAAAATCAACATAACAATCCCCCAGGTACTAACAAAATTGAAAAAGGATTAAAAAAAAAAAAATCAATCAAAAGAAACAATACAATTAATCTAATCCTTACATGCGGGCGGGGCAGACAAAGCTCAAGAGAAACTGGGATTTAGAGATACCTGAAGCTTCTGTCAGTCTTAATTAATATACTGTGAGGAGAGGAAGAGAGAAAGGAGGGAAGAGAGAGAGGCTGCCGAAATATGAAGATTTGAAACTGTCTTTGGAATGGAAGGGAGTGTGAAGCTCGTTAGCAATACCAAGCTGAAGGGTAAACCAAAAGGTTGGGAGACAGAAAGGCCGTGAAACACAAGCTCCTTGGGTTTGGGTTTGGGCTTTTTGGTGGAATTAATTAAAGCAATAAAGATTGGTCATGAGCTTTATGGCGGAGGCAAGTTATGGATTATTTTCTTTTTATTAATATTTTAAAATTTAGGGAAAGTATTTTAAAATTGTAGGAGAAAATTAGGAAAATTGGTGGTAATGACATGACTACTGATATGGTTCAACGTGAATATAGTAATATTAAATATTACGCTTCAGCTTTTAGATTAATTAAATATAGATATAGATACGGAGAGTCGAGTCACATGTGTTTGGAAGAAAAGAAAAATGTGTCTTGAAAGATATAGGTTGAATGCCGGATTTTGGGTCTTATTTTTAGGCCTAAATTAATAGCTAACTGAGCTGAAAAAGTTAGCCCAATTTCACATATTGCATTTGTTTATGTTGGCTTCGTTTAATGCAGCACAGATTGATTCTTTTAATAGGCCAAACCATGAAATTATTTTGTTTTTATCTTCATTTCAAAAAAATATTTATGAAATTATGTTGTTGAGTTGTCATTTCCTTTGTGGGGATGAATATGATCATGTTGCCTTGAAATGACTAAAATATTAATTTTGTATTTTTTTTTTTTAACTTTTAAAAGTGATAAGAGCATTCACATCAACTCATGCAACAATTTATATTTATTTTAGCATAAGAACTTATCCTTTTTTTTTTTTTTTAAATGCTCACTTTTCAAAACACTCTACATTAAATTATCTATTTTACAATTTATTCATTAAAATATAAAATTTTCTTGATTTTTTAATTGTTTCTATTTTTTCACACACAACAACCACCATTTACTCTCTTCCTTTATCCTCAAGATATGTAAAGAAAGAATTAAAAATAAAACTAAATGCAAAATGAATAATATCAATGTAAATTTATATCGTTAACGTAACAACCATATATTTTTACATAATTTTATACGGTCTGATGTGAGCGAATTTTGAACTTATAATTAGTTGGCTAAAATGTGATAACCATTTACGATGTTTTTGGCAGTCTGTTTGAGTACTTTTTGTTTGACTAATTTTTCAAGACTTGAATGATGAAGAATATGGTTTGTCCCACTATCAACCTCATATTAGAATATGCTAAGATAATGCATAAAATAACATCTAAAGTTTTATTTTAAAATAAATTATATACTAATATGAATTGAAATGTTGAATAAGATGCAAAATACAAAGGTTAAACAGTTAAATTGTTTGTAAAACTAATCCACCCTAGCATTAGAAAGCCGACAACAACTATCAATCTTGAACAGGGATTTATATTGGTCCAGTCCACTGTAAATTGTTGATAACTAGTCAAAGTCAATCTACCAATGGTTGAACTACTAGGATCAAGAATTGGACATTTTTTCATTCTTAGAAAAGAATTGGACAGTTTTTACTTACTGATGATGTCGAAAAACACCAGTAAGTTACGTGGTCCTCACGAGAGCAAAATAAAACCTACACAATAAAAAGAAAGGACCTAACAGAGAGCACTGGAGTGGTGTCGGCCAAAAACCCTCCGAATGTCAAGTTAGAAAACTTATTTTCAACACTAGAGTGCTAGAGTTGAGTCAATTATGTGTACCTTGGTTTGTGAGGGTTTTGGAGTATTTATAGTAGTGTAGAGTTGAAATCTATGCCTTGGTTAATGAGTCATTTCCTTCTAGGAGTGTAACTCGTGGCTAATCCTTTTCCTTATAGGAGTCTTCTAGGTGTGTGGGTCAAGTAAACCATAGTAGTCCTAACGTGAGCCGCAAGTTAACTTTTTTTAAAAGACATTGGAGCCCAATACCTACGACGTGTCACATGCATCCGTCCACATAGGGTCCGTCCACTTTCTTTCCGTCATGTCATATTTTTCCTCTTCAGTTGCCCCCCATTCCATGAATCCGTCATCTACACTTGACGAGTTCATGGAATGACAGTTGCTTCGACCCTATGAATCCGTCATGCATGTTCTGCAGACCGATTGCCAAGCTGGATTAGGGTCATAAATGCGCCGAGGACAAGTGGCGAGCCATGATTGATGGCTTACAACAATCGAGGCGTCCCTTCGTTTGTCGTGCCATTCTCCCTATATATATATCACCTATTCTTTTCATTTTTACATTTTGGAAAAAATTTTGCTGACTAGAGCTCGATCGTCCTCTTGGTGTGACCGTCACCGTGCAAAGATACCACTTTATTGTCCCCTTCAATTTTCCTTCCGTCGCATCCTCACTCCATTCAACTGTAAGTATCATTTCTACTCTTCTTTCCCTTTTTACTTTGTATGTTGGTCCATTGTCCCTGTAGATTTAGAGTCTTAGGTTTATTTTATCGTCATTTGTAGGTGTTTGATGTCTAGTGAGACTTCCAGCGGTCATTCTTTTGTCCGTGAGGGAGCGGGCTATAAGGAGGTGTACCCGTCAGGTCAGGGTGACCCAAGCACCTCCGTTGAGGAGAGGGAACCGTCATCCAGCTCTCCTTCCTATGTGGAAGATGAAGGGCGAGGTGAAGACGGGTTAAAGTACGAATCTAGTGACGATGTAGATCCTCCTGTCCAGTCAATTATAGGAAAAGATGGATTTAGAGAATTCGTCATGCTCCCAATATGGACGGTGAATGACTTTACCTCTTCTATCAAACAACAACATTTCAATACACTTAGGGTGAAGTAACAAATATCCACCGTACCCATCCGTCTACCTTTCCCGTCCGAGAGGTGCTACTACCAGGGTCTTGAAGATGTGGGCGTGTATGAGTAAATGCTTAAAGCGGGCCTTCGCTTCCCTTTAAGTGCCTTGCACCGTCGCCTTCTTCAATACTTGAGTTTGGCCGTCACCCAAGTTTCACCAAACGCCTGAAGAGTCTTCCTGAGCGTGGAAGTTCTGTACGGAGTCATGTCCCATGGGGTGAGACAGTTAACAGTGGAGAAATTCTTCAATTGTTACCATCCGTCCGAGATTGCCAAGTCAAGGGGCATATACAGTTTTGTGCCGAAGAGTCCGATACTTAGGCTTGTATCCAAGACCTCAGACTCTAACCGTAACTGGAAAGGACAATATTTCTCCCTTCAAGGGGATGAGTGGATGAGTCGTCCTGGTGACCATGAATACATGCCCGTCGATAAGACGTGGGGGCATATTGTCAACGTCCAGTATGTGTCCGTTTATCTTTTCTTTCCTCTTTTTTTATCCCTTGCAACAGTCTAGTATGTGCCCATCCTGATTTGCTTTTTGTTGTTGATGCCGTTCTATCCGTTCATTTTTTCAGCAGCGTGTATCCGTCCACAGATTACCATCGAGCAGTTTGGTTTCCTTGAAAGAATTTTTCAGAAAACCGACCTGTCGGAGAGGACGTGGACAAAGCTCGTGACTTTGGACACGCTACATTGGTACTGTGACGGTCCCGAGCCTTTTGCTGCTGCACGGAAATACGACGCAGGAATACGCAGGCGTAAGTCTCTTTTGACTAAGTGTTGGCCTTAGTACGCTCTCAATGTTTTCTTATCGTCTACTTTTTGTAGAAATGGACGACGCTAGGAGACGGGCACTTATCAAGCAACAAGCTGCTAATAAGAAAAAACTTGGGGGTGATCTTCCACCCAAGACAGGTTCATCCCACTCGTCTGCGAAAAGGGGTCCAGAGAAGGCAGACCATCCTAGCTACAACCAAGCTGCTCCCCAAGCTGGGCATGGGCAAGGGTAAAGGTCTCATGACCAACCCTGACCCCGTCAAGTAGAAAGCTCCCGTCTTGCTTAGAGAGGACCCTCAGTATGCCCTTACTCAGTTAACTTCTATCATAAAAGAAGAGGACTACGAGGATATCGGCAACCATGTGACGGAAGCCATGGGGGAGATGGCTTTGTTTAGCCTTGCTCAGGTAATATACCCTTCCACTAACTGCCTTGCTTTGACTCGTCATGCTTATGTGCTAACTTGTTTGTTTGCATTGATGCGGATGGTTCTAATGGCAAAGGGGCTAATGGACAGCTGCCTGGCTTGTAAGAAGTCTTTGGAGCGCGTTCGCACAAAGGCCAGGACGACGGGGGAGGAGCTTAACGAGCTGAAGCTCTAGGGGATCCGTCAGGAGGAGAAACTAAAATTGTCTGAGCAAGCTCGTGAAAGCTTGGAGAAAGAGGTCGAGTACCTGAGGGAGAAGGTGAAGGCCAATGACGATAACATCCGTCAGGCGAAGGTTGAGGCCGTCCAGGAGTATTGTGACTCAGATGCTCTTTTGACGGAACTAGGTACGTCCTTTGCCAACGGTTTTGACGACTGCATCCGTCAGGTAAAGGCGTCATTCCCGGACCTCAACCTTTCCCACATCAACATTGATGCTGGAGGCTAGACAACAACTCACCCCGTTGACTCTAAGGGGACTGCCGAACTTTTTGGTGAAGTTCCAGATGAAGATGTGGGGCTAGGGGACGGTGAGACTAGACCCGTCCTTGATGATGTTCGTCAACCTTCTCTTGACGGTCCTGGCACCCCAGCTGATGCCCTCCAAGTTGAAGAATAGTTTTTTTATTTATTTTTTTTTATGGAAGAACAATTGGCTATGTAATTTCTAAACCGTCATATGTATCTTTTTGTAAACGATCTATTCAAGTAATTTCATCCGTCGCATGTTTTTCTTATGAATGCTTTATTTGCTTTTCATTGTTGTGTATCCTTTATATAACCATCCGTCCACCTTGTGGACTTAGTAAATGTTATATAACTTTTGGATTATCCGTCCACACTTTGGGATAACCCGTCCACATGGTGGACTTGTAATTATCATCCTTCTTTTGGATCCTCCGTCCACTTTGTGGACTTTGTGGTTATTATCCAACTTTTGGACGATCCGTCCACCTTGTGGACTGCAAATATCATCCTTCTTTGTGATGACCAGTCCACATTGTAGACTAGTAATTTTTATCCTTCTTTTGGATGCTCCGTCCACTTAGTGGACTTAGTAGTATCATCCTTCTTTTGGATGCTCTGTCCACTTTGTGGACTTAGTAGTATCATCATTCTTTTGGATGCTCCGTCCACTTTGTGGACTTGAATATCATGCAAGTTGGTAAAAAATTCATTCCATATATTCTGAAAGACTCCTCTTATTATAATGGATACGTAGAACATTGTCTATAAAGAATAAGAAAGTCGCCTTTAGGCGTTTTAAAAGTATTGTAGGAAATAAGAACGATAACTAGATACTAGAAAAGATAAACTAGAAGTGAGGAGTATAGTAGTGCTGTTGCTGTCGTCTTCTATTGATAATACTTCTTCAGGTGCTCGGCATTTCATGGGTGACTTAGCTTCTTTCCGCTTAGGGTCTCTAGGTAGTATGTTCCCTTCCTGTGCCAAGATGTGATCCTGTATAGTCCTTCCCAGTTCGGTCCAAGCTTCCCTTGGGTGGCATCCTTTGTAGTGCCTAGCACTTTCCTTAAGATAAGATCTCCAACCTGGAAGTCTTTGTGCCTAACTCTAGAGTTGTAATGTTTCGCCATTAGGTCTTGGTACCGTGCTAACCTTTGTTTTGCGACCGCCCTGACTTCGTCCACTAGATCAAGTTATATGCGCATTACTTCATCGTTCCTAAGCTCATTATGGTGCTCAACACGGTAGCTTGTAAGCCCCACTTTTGCTGGTATGACCGCCTCAGTACCATATGCCAAACGGAATGGTGTTTCTCCTATCGGTGTTTTTACCGTTGTCCTGTACGCTCATAAGACACTTGGTAACTCGTTCGGCCATATACCCTTTGCCCCCTCAAGACGAGTCTTGATGATTTTCAGCAAGGATTGGTTTGTGACCTCAACTTGTCCATTGGCTTGCGGATGCGCAGGTGACGAGTAGTGGTTCTTCATTCCTAGTTGGGAGTAGAAATCCCTGAATGCGTCGTTGTCGAATTGCTCACCATTATCTGAAACCAGCACTTTTGGTATGCCATACCTACAAATAATATTTCTCTATACAAAGCTGCGGATATTCTTCTCCGTGATAGTGGCCAAGGCCTTAGCTTCCACCCATTTGGTGAAGTAATCAATTCCAACTACTATGAATTTCAGTTGCCTGATCACTGTTGGAAACGGACCCATGATGTCCAGTCCCCATTGTGCGAACAGCCATGGGGCCGTCATGGGCGTGAGCTCTTCCGTTGGTTGCCTTATGAGGTTGCTAAAGCGCTGGCACTTGTCACAAGATCTGGCATATGCGTTGGCGTCCTTCTACATTGTTGGCCAGTAGTATCCTGCCCTGAGAAGCTTGTGCACTAAAGACCCTGATCCTGAGTGATTTTTGCAAATCCCTTCGTGAGCCTCTCTCATGACATAGTCTGCTTCGTCAGGAGCTAAACACCTCAGATAGGGTTGAGAAAAACTCCTTTTGTATAGAACGTTTTTCATGATGATGAACCGGGAGGCTCTAACTCTCAGTTTTCTCGCGGCCTCCTTGTTGTCCGGTAGATGGCTGTCCTTCAAGTACCCAGTTATGAGAGTCATCCAACAATGCTCACAACTTAACTCCTGCACACCAGTGCCATTTATTAGTGGCAAAATTTGAACGGAGGATAATACCTGGTCAAGAACGGTCATTGGTTCTGCGGAAGCTGCCTTCGCAAGCTGATCAGCCTCTTGATTTTCCTCCCTTGGAACTTGAATCAATCAATTCGATCTGGAGGTTAATCATCCGACTTTTTACTTCGTCGAGATACTTCTTCATCCTTTCATTCCTGCACTCGTAATTTCCATTAATTTGGCTGGTGATGACTTGGGAATCAGAGTGGACAACCACTCTTTCAGCTCCTGTAGCTATAGCAAGGTCTAATCCTGCTACTAGGGCTTCATATTCCACTTCATTATTTGTTGTTGTAAAGCACAAGCGGATCATGCACTTGATCTTGTCCCCTTCGGGTGTGTGGATTACCACACCGATTCCACCTGCATGTTTGTTAGAGGATCCATCGGTATGAACCCTCCATACGGGAAGCTTACCTGCTCTTTGTTTCTCTATGTTGGTAAAATCCGCAATGAAGTCCGCCAGGATTTGTCCCTTTACCGCGGGTCGAGGCTGATAACGAATGTTGTACTCACTTAGCTCGATTGCCCACAATGCCATTCGTCTTGCTGCTTTGGGATTACTCATCACTCTTCTTAGGGGTTGGTTTGTCATGACGTTTATGACGTGCGCTTGAAAGTACGGTTTTAGCTTTCGGGCCCTGGTCACCAATGCGAAGGCTAATTTCTCCATCGGTGGGTACCTTTCTTCTGCCCCTTTGAGCGCCCTGCTTGTAAAGTATACAGGTCTCTGTATCCTATCCTTTTCTCTAATAAGAGCTGCGCTAACAGCTGCTAGGGAGACGGCTACGTATAGGAACAGTACTTCGCCTTGCTTAGACGGGCTAAGTAATGGCGGAGAGGAGAGGTATGTCTTCAAATCTTCGAAAGCCTTCTGGCAGTCGTCCGTCCATTCAAATGATTTCCTTAACGTTCAAAAGAATGGGAGGCATTTGTCTGTTGCCCTTGAGACGAATCTGTTTAGGGCAGCTATCTTGCCATTCAGGCTTTGGACCTCCTTCAGTGTCTTCCGGGGGAGAGGGGGGGAGCTAAGGCCATTATTGCCTTTACCTTCCCTGGGTTGACCTCGATACCCCTTTGGGACACCATAAAACCCAAGAATTTTCCTGCCGTGACCCCGAATGCGCATTTGCTGGGGTTTAACTTCATATTGTAGGACTGAAGGGTATTGAAAGTTTCTTGGAGGTCGCCCAGATGGTCGTGTTCATGAACACTTTTTACCAGCATGTCGTCCACATAAACTTACACATTCCTTCCAATTTGATGTGCAAACATCCTATTCATCAACCTCTGGTACGTGGCCCCGGTATTTTTGAGTCCAAAGGGCATTACTTTATAGCAAAAGAGCCCTTGACTTGTGATAAACGATGTTTTCTCTTGATCAAGTTCATTTAGTTTGATCTGATTGTAGCCTGAGAACGCGTCCATGAAACTTAAAAACTCATGTCTTGCAGTTGAGTCTGCTAGGGTATCAATACGAGGTAGAGGATAGCTGTCTTTTGGGCAAGCCCTGTTCAAATCTGTGAAATCAACGCACATCCTCCACTTCTCGTTCGCCTTCTTTACCATCACTACGTTTGCTAACCAGTCTGGATAATGCACTTCTCATATGAAACCTGCTTCCTTCAACTTTTGGACTTCCTTGGCGATAGCTCGGTCTCTTTTTGGAGTGAACACTCGTTTCTTCTGTCAGACAGGAGAGAACGAAGGTAACATGTTTAGCTTATGTATCATCACTGTCGGATCTATTCCCGGCATGTCCTCATGACTCCATGTAAATACGTCCCAATTTTCTTTCAGGAACGCGGTTAAGCTTTGCCGTACTAATTGACTGGCCATTGTACCAATTTTTGTGATCCGTCCAGGCCTTGAGTCGTCAAGTATTACTTCTTCCAGTTCTTCCACTGCTTCAGCCGTAGCCCGCTGTCCTTCGACATATAGTGTTTGTAGGTGATCGTCCATCTCCGTCATGGCAACGTAGCATTCTCATGTTGTTGCCTGATTCCCGCGTAGCTCTCCGACCCCATATTTGATAGGGAACTTAATCATCAAATGGTAAGTCGAAGTTACAGCTTTCCATGCATTAAGAGTAGGTTATCCAAGGATTGCGTTGTAGGCAGACGAGCAATCAACTACCAGAAAAACCACATCCTTGGTGATTTGTTGTGGGTGATCTCTTACCGTTACAAATAATGTGATGGCACCAAGGGGATAGACTCTTGTCCCTCTGAATCCGACGAGGGGAGCATTAGTTGGAACAAGCTGTTCTCTATTAATCCCCATCTGTTGGAACACGGGGTAATAAAGAATGTCCGCTGAACTTCCGTTATTAACTAGTACCCGATGCATGTTGTAATCCCCAGCCCGTATGCTGACTACGAGCGCATCGTCATGTGGATGATGAAGACGTCGGGCATCCTCTTCTGAAAAGCCGATAGTTGGGATATCGATCCGCGCCATCTTTGGTCTCGAGCCCGTCATCTGGACGTTCTGTACCATTCGTAGGTAAGTTTTACGAGCCTTTTTGGACGATCCTGTGATAACGTTACCTTCGACGATCATCCTTATGTTTGCAATGGGTGGTCTTGGGCGCTCGTTCTCCTGTTGGGGGGCTGGTCTTATGGTAGATTCGTCCCTTCTTTACTGACAAACCTCTGCAGCTTCCCTTGCCTTATAAGCGCTTTGATTTGTTACTTCAAGTCGTAGCAGTTAGATGTGTCGTGGCCGTGGTGACGATGGAAGCGGCAGTACTTGCTTCTTGACCTTTTATTGGGATCCCCCTTCAGCTTACCTGGTATGTCAAGACCTCTTCATCCTTTATCTACATCAGTACTTGGTCGATCGGGGCCGTCAAAGGGGTGAAGCTGGTGAATTTCCCTATGGGTGGTTTCAGGCGTCTATCCTCCCTTCGTTCTTCCGTCCTAGCCTTCTTTCACCCCCCTCTGATCGTGCTTCCCCTTGCCTCTCCCTTTTCTTAGGCTTATCTTCTTTTGCTATCAGTGCATCTTCCGCATTCATGTACTTCGTCACCTTGTAAAGCACCTCGGACATAGTTTTTAGATCATTCTTATACAAGGAGAAGAGGAATTTACCTTTTCGCAGCCCGTTAGTAAATGCTGCCACTTGTATCTTATCGTCCACTTTGCCTATCGAGAGAGCCTTTTTGTTGAACCCTGTTATATACGATCTCAGGGTCTCGTCTTCTCGTTGTCTGATGCTCATCAGACATGCTGTGGACTTCTCGTACCGGTGGCCTTCGATAAAGTGTGACACGAATTGGGCGCCTAGTTCCTTAAAGGTGCTAATTGAGTTAGGCGTCAACCTGCTATACCAGACCCTTGCGGATCCCTTCAACGTAGTAGGGAAGGCCTTGCATATAATCTCGTTCGGCACCCCTTGAAGGTGCATTATAGTCTTGAAGGACTCCAAATGGTCTAAGGGGTTTTGGTTCCATAGTAGCTCTCCACTTGAGGCATACGAAACTTTGGGGGAAGAGGACACGAAGTGACATGTGCCGTGAAGGGCGAATCAGTTCGGTGGACCAGGTTTTCGAGGTCGCTAGATATTCGTCCTTTGAGGGCGTTCATCATCACGTCCATTCGTTCCCGCATCTCCTGCATCTCTACAGCGATGTGGGGTGGTAAAGTTTCAGAAAGGGCTGGCTGATTGGTATCCCGCCTCTCCGGCCTGCTCGGAGCATTGCTGCCCTCGGGTCCGTCAGGATTCCTCCTTTCAGCGCTTGTTCCTTCCTGGTCTTTCTCTTGTATTCCGGGATGTGCATTCTTCTGACGTAACTGTTCTTTTAAGTCGTGATTTTGTTTGGTCAGGCGTTCGACCGCCCCTGCGAGTATTTGAACCTATCTTTCCAGCGTTGTAGCGTGCAGTTCATCGCCCTGGTTGTTGGTTGTTGCCATCGATCTAGTGAGAGCCATGCAACTTTTTTGTCTCAGGAGTAAGGTGATATTTGATCACCCTAGTTTGTCTTTCCCACAGACGGTGCCAACTGATGATGTTGAAAAACAGCAGTAAGCTACGTGGTTCTCACGAGAGCAAAATAAAACCTACACAATAAAAAGAAAGGACCTAACAGAGAGCACCGGTGTGGTGTTGGCCAAAAACCCTCCAAAGGTCAAGTTAAAAAACCTATTTTCAACACTAGAGTGCTAGAGTTGAGTCAATTATGCGTACCTTGGTTTGTGAGGGTTTTTGAGTATTTATAGTAGTGTAGAGTTGAAATCTATGCCTTGGTTAAGGAGTCATTTCCTTCTAGGAGTGTAACTTGTGGCTAATCCTTTTCCTTATAGGAGTCTTCTAGGCGTGTGGGTCAAGTAAACCATAGTAGTTCTAACGTGAGCCGCAAGTTAACTTTCTTTAAAAGACATTGGAGCCCAATACCTACCACGTGTCACATGCATCCGTCCACATAGGGTCCGTCCACTTTCTTTCCGTCATGTCATATTTTTCCTCTTCACTTACAATAAAAAAAAAAATCACATGGAAATTTTGTGATATATATTCAAAAACAAGATAAAAAAAGGTTAAGTATTACGCTCAAAATTTTAAGAAAGTTGCGTATTATAGAGAGAAATCACATGAAATTTTGTATAGTTTTTTCAACAAAATTTGACTTATCCAATAAAAAGTAAGTTACATACATTTTTATTTTTAATTGAGGGAGTAAATGAATCTCACAGCAAACCAATATTGAACTAAAGAATATATGTGCCACATAAAAGTCAGATCATACATTCCATTTCATGTTTAAAATATTTGATGAAGCTCTTATAAAAAAAAAAATTGATGAAGCGTGTGTAATATTTACATAAATGAATCTTTTATTTTTATTTTAAGAAGATACGTACATAAATGAATCTCATAACAAACAAAAACAAAAAAGAACTTTAAACCCTACCATTTATTGTATGTTTCAAAGAGTAAGAACATAGACCACTTTAATGTTATACTTCTAAAAAAAATGTTATTTTTGGATATTTTTTGTAACTATTATTAATTATTATAAATTTATTGTATTTATTTATATTTTTAAATCATTATTAATCAAATTTTTTATGACATCACTTGATCGAACCAGAAAATAGAAACCACAATTTTTTTTCCAGTCCACAATTTATTGTATTTACTTTCATATCTCTTACTAAGGCATCACCCCTGTGGCATACTCTTAAAAGATGGGTCATCGATCGTGTGGCTAATTTTGTGTTAATTACTTCTTTTGTAGGTAGTTTCCTGAGGTATCAGTGTTTAATGAAATTGGATGAATCTGACAAGTACTAAAACCATTTTCTTAAAAAAAGAATAAAAATATTGAGCAAGCCATTAGCAAAATTTTGAACGTATGTACATTTCGTTATTTTTTTTATGACACAGAGAGAGAGTTTGAAAGACCAAATCCCCTTTCTCCTAGTGAAAATAATTTTCTAATGCCTCCTCATATTGTGTGGACGGCGCCGCACAATATAAAATGAAGAATGCATATATTTGATGCATAAGATATAAACCTTAATCTTCTTGTGAGCCTTCTATCACAAATTCACAATTTGAAGCCAATCCGCCATGGCTTAGTTGATAGAGTCATGTGCCATGTTATCCGGCATAATTGTGATATATCATGTGTTTGTTTGTTTGTTTTTTTTTTTTTTAAATTTTAAACTTTGATTATTTCATAAGAAAAGTAAAAAGAATATATGACGGGTTGTGATTGACAAAATATAGAATATAAAAGAAAAAAAAAAAGAGGAAAAAGGGCCTTCTCTTGGTATTTCAAGTTCCTCACCAAACAAACTAATGATTTGGTGCTCATCCTACCAATTATTTGGTACTTATCTAACCAAATGGAAAACATCATTGTCAAACATCAATTAATCTGTTAGCAACAGCATATTTGAAACTTTTTCTTTGGGCATAATTGATTCGTTATGTTTGCATTTTTTAATTCGTTAAACAATGTCTCTTGCATGACTTTAAAGAGAGAGGAGGAATTGACAAGCTAGAGAAATTAAACTACCATTTAGCAACCAATACTTAAGACTTTGATACTAATTTGAGGTGGGTTGCAATAATACTTTAAAAAACCTAATCCACACCTAACCTATCCTTCAACGAATACTTTAGAAGAAATAATGAAATTACCTAACTGGTTGCTTATGTGGTCTAAGGTCTTATATAGACCTGAAAATAGCAATACCTATCCCTTGAAGACTCATTGCCTTAAAACCCTATATATATGGAGATGAGAGGCTTCAAGCATTTTTTCTCATCTAGGTTCAACCATAGCTTAACATTAGTCCCATTGAGGTCCTAGTAACAATTGATGGGTGTCCTGAGACCTGAGTAAACCAGCACCACCCCTTTGAGATGGTCCATATGACATCCTTAACTAGACTACTCACCCTCGGCCTCAATGGTTTAATCCTTAAATTGATGGAAAAACAAAATAGATTTTATTAGACAGCCAAAATTCCATTACTTTTTTTTAAAGAGAGGAGGTTTTATTTAATTAACCAGCAGTTACATAAGATGGTCCATAAGACATCCTTTGAGAATATCTAGTTTTCAAAGATGTTAAAGAGCACTCTCTAGGGAGTGCCTATTTCCAAAAGATCTCATGCATATATAAGGGTTAGTAACAAAAGTTGGACATTGTTCAATTTCTACAATGCTGCTTATTTGCTTAGCTCATCTCTTGGTCAGACCATCTGCAACATTGTTTGCTTTACGGAATACGTGATGTGGTAGGACGGTGAATGTTCTACTCAGGAGGGCCCTGCAATCATAAATTAAGAGAGCCAAAGCTGGATCCATAGTCCCATTCGTTGTTAGCCAAAAAATCACAATTTCGGAATCAATTTGCAAGTTTATAAATTTAAAATCAAGTTCCAATGTAATATATATATAAGCATGTATCATGAGAATTGTGAACACCATAGGTGTCAATTGGGTTACAATTCTGCGGAAATTTCTTTAGTTTGGAGCATTGACAATGTGCCACTCCATGGTTGATATATTTTTATATTTTCTTTTTGCTTACACCAAGTGGGTGATTGAAATATTATTAGTTTTTATCCTCATAATACCTCTAAGCACAAGACAGTTTGTTGATATTTTTCTATATCCATATTAGAAATTAGAGTAGATTAATTATTGGGGAATGTTAAAGACAAAGCATCTTGCCAACTGGTATTTTTCACATAAAGAACTGGTTGAACGACGTGTGCTATATTTTGAAGTACATATAAAACAAACCCTTTATGGATATCTTTGCCTCCTGTTCTTAACATAAACTAAGTTCTAGATGCTGCAACTACATTGACGATTCCTGTGTTTACTGTAAAGAATTGGAAAGCAGTTGATTCTTAGGGAAATTAATCATTATAATAATACGAGTCAAAAACAAATTGTCAAAGTATTTTAAAATAGCCAAATTGTGATTCTGCAGTCCCTTTTTTGTTTTTGTTTTTGTTCTTTTCAAGAATCTAAGTTATATAATTGTAGGAGAAAATTTTGCCAGCTTGCTCTATTATAATTAAGAAATGAAACTTTACAGTAGTAGCTCGAGCTGAATCCGGGATTCAAAGTATTATTTTATTTTTTTGACGGTTCTTTGAAATAAAACAAAGTGGGAAAGTCTAAGCAATGAAAATATTATTTTCACAACAAAAATTCATTTACACTTATCTTTCTTCTTGGAACATCCTGTGCTTCACTGGTGGTAGAGACTGTCATGGTTTTATATATTCGCAAAAGTGACACATACATGCACACATGTGCATGCGGGTACTTAAGACCAATTAATTTGAATAATAGGTAGAATATTGTTTTCGTTTTTAAACTTTTTAAAGAGATAAAAAAAATTAAAAAGTTTAGGAACAAAAAGTGTAGCATTTTCAATAGTTTAGGAACACAAAACTGACTTTTTTAATTTTAGAGATAAAAAATGAAATTCATCCAAACTTTAGGGATGGAAACAATGTTTTAACTTAGCATGATAAGAGCCCATTCATTTGTATACTTAATGATATTTTAATAGTCTATTAGTTATTATATATATAAATGAAACACATAAAACAAATCCATGAATATAAAAAGAGAAAATAATTTAAAAAATTCAAATTTTAAAATGGGAACAATGGGAGTGGCAAAATTGATTAAGAAACCAAAGACCTTAATATTTTTGGGTGGGCTGAGGGTTAAAAAATTATAAAATTTATATATAATATATATATATTTTTTTTCAGGTTAGGGTGGTTTGTGACCACCCTAGCTTCAATGTGAAGCTGCCCTTGCCTTTGACGGAAAATCTTTTCATAAGTATCTCCAGGGCATATTGATGACATTAATTTCTTTATTCAAGAAAAATTCTATAACCCACTAATTAAAATATTCATTTACATGTATTTTTTTAATTATATGACCTATTTGATAAGCATATGACTTATTAGATGATTTAATAAATCATGTGATTACAAAATATATAAAAGTAATTATTTAAATCATTATGTAACGAATTGATGGAGGAACTCCCCCAAAACTACTTAGTAAAAAACTTCATTCAACTTATTTAAGTTCATAAATAATTTTAAATTTGCTTTGAACTAATTAAACTTGAACATTATGTAAAGCTTAATCTTAAGTTCAACTTTGGCCTAAACTCTCCAATAATCCAGATGAATAAAACTTGAACATTTTACTGTCTGACTAAGTTTTGTTGGGTTATAAATTGACCCTAATTAAATTAACCAATTATCCAAGTTGATTAATTAGTCCAACTATATACAAGATTCAATTAAGATACGACCAAATCGCCAATTTGGAGTTAAGTGCAATAGAAAATAAATTTTGACATGGTGATATGGTTACGATGAAAAAACATTTTGCAGGGAAAACTCCAACAGGTGATTATTTAGGTCACCACTTCTAAAAAATTTACTAACAAGAATTGAGGCTACAAATATAAGAATCTTACCCTGCACCTAGCCATAATAGAAATTATTGATTAATAAGACAACTCATCTCCAATCCAATTGGACTCCTTGTAGAAGATCTCGTTTGTGCAAAAATCTCCTATCTATGTCTAACTCCACAACAATTAGTGATTGTCGTAGTTTGGGTGCAAAGTTCTTCTATGAACCAATAGCAACTTAGTATGGAACACTAGATGCATAAATGTTGCAACAACTCTAGTGCACAAATCCCAATACAAGTCAAGTCATCCTAGGTTGGAATGGAATTTATTGTTCTGAATTTCTATAGCTTAATAAATCGAGAGGTATTGAACCAGATATCAAGCTTTAATAAATCTAGATAGAATCACAGGTATCTAGGGACATGTATAACAGTTTTTCTTGAGTAGTTTCTTAAATTGATTTATTGTGTCTTCATTGAATCCGTACCACTTAAATACAATTACAGACACTCAATCTAAGACTCAAAGTATACAAAAAGTACATTTTAACTTGGATATGTTAATCTAAAAATATCACCCTAAGAGCAATTGCATCAGTTGATGCAAAATTGTGCAAAATAGAAAAATGTGCTTATTTTACACATTTTAAGCAAAAAAACACCCACATCAGTGGGTGTAAAATTGTGCATTTATGTACAATTGCTTGCTACAGTAACTGTGCATATATGCATTGTTATTGTAGTTTGTGTATTTGATATTTTTTTTTCTCCCTCCTACCTTTGAGTCTCATCTCAACTCTCTCTTTCTGATTTCATCACAGCTCTCTCTTTCTCTCATCTCAACTCTACTCACATCTCTCTCTTTCTCTCATCTCAACTCTGCATTGCAAAGCCGATCATCCTCTCTGATCCAACAATCCGATTAGCCTCTTCGATCATCTCAACTTGATGTTGAACTCGTCGGAGGCATATCACGCACATGAAAATGACTGGCTTACTCGGTGGACCATGATCTGGCAATCCAAGGCCTTGACTCAGTAATCAGAAGCTCCAAGAAAGTGATACTGGTTTTGGATCCAGTGAGTTCTAGCCAGAGCTCCGTTACTTTCTTGCCGTTTGGATTTGTGGCTTTTGGGTTTTGATCAGATCTATGGCTTTTGGGTTTTGATCCCCTTTTTTATTATTTGTTTGATTAGTGGGTTTTGGGGATTTCATATGGCTGGGTTGAATGGGTTAATGATGGTGGTTGCTTGATGATGGTGGTTGTGTGGTTGTGTTGGGTCTGTGAGAGAGATGATAGTCTTAAAGAGATGAATATTTTATTTAAATAAATGTGTATAATAGACAAATTGATGTAGATGATTTGTAAAAATGAGAGTGTAAAATAGAAAAATTAAGTTTTAGATATGTAAAATGAAAATTTTTTTGCATCAACTGATGCAGTTGCTCTAATAAGTAACAAGTTTTTAAATAATGATGAGTAGCATTTGATAACCCCAAAATATTTCTTTGGCTTCTGGTCCATCACTATATGCCTAAGAAAAATTTTACAGTTTTTTTTTTTTTTTTTTGGGATTAAAGGACGATGCTTTAACAAAACTAAAAAAAAAAAAACAGTTGACATCACTTAGGTTAGGTATATGGTGGTGGATTGATCTTTTGCCTGGTCCCCCACGGCCATATCATTGGTCCTTGAGCTTTTGTCATGACACACAGCTGGTTGAAAGACAATAACCATTCTCACCTATCTTGTACACATCAATCATTTGATTCATTTCTCTAAGAATAAGGAAAACTTATACGGATACCTTGTTACGTGAAGGAGAAAAAAGATCATAAAAGAAAAAGAAGACTTGAAACATGTCCAATTTGGCATAAAGGAAAATTTAATTATTGTGGGTGGGGAACAGGGAACCATGTAAAGCTAAAAGTAGTATCCAACCTACTTTTGCATACTAGTGGGTAATTATGAACCTTGATTACGAACCTTAAAATATAAGTGAAATCCTACGGAGCTAGTTAGTCAATTTTCTGAAGCTTGAGTATTCAAAATTGAGCAAGTTTATTACCACAATAATTTCTACAATTTTGGTCACAATTTGCCAAATTGTGAGTTGTAACTTGTAAGTAATAGAAAAAAAAATTAATGATAAGTTTACAATTCCACAAACAAGTTGTAACAAAATTATGAAAATGATTGTTGTGATGGACTTACTCATTTAGAATTATATAACAGGATAAGGCAAGTAACAAGCACAAATGTAGGTCCCCATACTTCTTCTTTGTAATTAATATCCTACCTCATGCCAGCATTTTTGACATTTAAGCCTTTCGCAAGCATATTTTAATTCATGCACAAAATAAACTGTGTTACTACAAAAGGGTCAAGGACACCAGGTAGACTTCAGAACTTAGGTCATGAAAGCTAGTATTCATAGTAGCCTTGCACTCATTATAGAAGGGCTACAGTATTTGGTCTTTACTTTTGGCAATCAAAATTGAAAATTCTCTTTTTCCTTTTGTGTTTTGACTCCAATTTAACTGTCAAACACTTTCCTTCATTGCAAAGCAATTAAGGGAAAAGCAACCTTTATAATAAGTAGTAATTAATAACTCAAAACATAACTAGAAACACGGGTGTAACTTTGCTATAATAATTGATGATCTTTAATGGTAGCTTTGTTTTGAAGGCTCAATTCAAGATTGGACATTATGTACAAAGTAATGTCATTTTTGACTGAACTTATAAGACGTGGAGTCATTAGAGTTAATTTTTGAAGTCTCACTTATTATATCAGCCATATTTTCAATTTCTTTCATAAATTTATTACAATTTTTTATTAGTTAAATCCTCTCAATAATTCATCTTAAACTGGCACTATATAGTGCCGATTAATATTTTCCATTAATAACTTAGCGTAACTAAAAATATGGGTGTAATTTTGCTATAATAATTGACGGTTGTAGCTTTTTTTATTTTTATTTTTATAGAAACGTTAGCTTTGTTTTGAAGGTTCAATTCAAGATTGGACATTTATGCACAAAGCAATGTCATAAAAATCAGGGAAAAATAAGACATTTATGATATATAGTCGTCGGTACCAACTACCATTGACACAGTACAGCCACGGCATACGCCAAATAATAAGAAAGTGCATCATCATCAACACAGCATACGCACAAATTTATTATTTCAAGAAAATTTTTTTAAAAATTGAAAAAATTTTGACAATTTTTTCAATTTTTGAAAATTCATCATCTTATCAAAATTAACAAACAAATATGTCAAAATCAACAGCATTTAACGACTTTGCTTTTTGAGTTTATTGTGGTTTTCCATACGAAGTCACACACAGTCAGTAGCAGTAAAAATCAAAAGGCAAATTTTACATTCAGGTTATCCACGTTTCTGCAGAGAGAGAGAGAGACAGAGAAATGCTTTCACTAAAAGTTAACACGTGGAAATTTCTCCGAACTAAAGTGAAAAAAAATAGCAAACATTTCTGTCACAGTCAGTTTACATGTCTGCCAAACTGCAGCGAAAGATCCAAGACACATTTTTTTGTACTGGACAGCCTGCTCACACTTATTTCACAATTTCTCTTACATTATAATTTTTTTTTTTTTATAAATAAATCATTAATGAAATGTTTCTAGAAATTTAATTTGATGCTTTCTGAGGAAAAAAAAAATTGACTGAGGGAAAAAACTTAAGGAGCAGTGCTTCCGGCTTCACAAAGAACGTGACTTGTGAGCTCCATGGTAGAACCAACATGTTGGACTCATCTCTTTTTTAGTAGTCCATACTACCTAAGAATTTCTTGTGACTGAGAACGTAAACAACCTCTTTTTATTATTGAGTATTCTTTGGGCAGAAACTACTTTTACAAATTTAGTGAGTTTGGCCAAATGACTAAAAATGGCCGCTTCAACCTGTTAGACTAAATAAAAATTGTTTATGAATTAGGATGTTTTAGTTTTAGTTTTTTTTTTTTAACCCATTCATGAATTACAAATCAAAGGGGCCAACGGTAAAGTAAACTAACCAAAGATACAAGCTTGATCAGAAAATATATGTAAAAAACTACCATATTCCATATACAAGCATCCCTATGATTTCAATAATATGTGTACCTGCCTATATCAATATTTATCTTACACAATTTTTTGGTACAGCTTGCTAGCATTTCAAATTGATACATTTTCTTATTCATTCTCTAAGAAGGAACAAAAATAAAAATAAAAATATATGACTGACAATTATCTGACCATTTAGGACCTTAGTTTTCAGCACCATGACCATAGGCATGTCTGCACATAGCATTCGGTTTCTGAGAAGGCACACACAGTTGTGAAGAAGCAGGGCAGCCCCGAAGACAATTGTACCCCAAGCTACCGGAAACTGACGTGCCGCCGGCGAAGAACTCTGCCGGAGGCTTTCCGATCAAGAAATTTCCGTCCAAATACAACCTCCTTAAAAACTTGTTCTTGCTGTACTCCAATGGGATTGTGCCACGTATTCGGTTGTAACGAAGTGTTAGAGACGCTAACTGAGGATAACTAGCGAAATTCACAGGCAAGTACCCATCAATGCCGTTGAATCCCAAATCAACGGCCACGAGGTTGCTGTTGCCACCGGCGGGCTTCCAAACCTCGACACGTGTCAAGCTGTTATTGGCTAAGTCAACTTGTTGAAGTGACGGCAAGAGAAAAAACCAAGGTTGTAATGTCCCGGTGAAAGAGTTTTCACTGAGTTCCACGACTTCCAACTGAGTCAATCCGTCAAAAGACGAGTTTGAGAGATACCCAGATAAAGAATTGTGCTTTAGAGCGAGTTCGAGCAAGTTTGGTGGGAGTTTAGGGAGTGACCCGGTGAGATTGTTGTAACTCAGATCGAGTCTTCTCAAATTTGAGAGCGAGTTGATTGAGTTTGGAAGAAACCCAGTTAGAGAATTGTGAGAAAGGTCCAACGAGTCAAGAGATTTAAGGTTGGAAATGGATACAGGGACTGAGCCAGAGAAGGAGTTGGATCGGAGACTGAGGGTTTGGAGGTTTGAAAGAGAGGAAATGGAAGAAGGTATAGGGCCAAAGAAAGAGTTATCAGAGAGGTCAAGGTAAGTGAGTTGGGAGAGTTGAGAAATGAGTGGGGTGAGTGTACCTGAGTAACCAGCTGGGTCGAGAACGAGGTGGGTGACTCGGGTCGAGTCAGGGTTGCAGGTGAGGCCGCAAGTGAAGGAGGTGCGGTGAGGGACGGTACATGGGTCGGTGGTGAAGTTCCAAGAGGCTAAGCAAGACCAAGGTGGAATAGAGGAGGGTTTGATTGAGGCTTTGAAGGATTTGAGGGCTGAGATATCTGTGGGTGACGTGAGGGCTTGGACTTGGAGAGTTTTGGCGTGGAAGAGACAGAGGTGGAGAAGGAGGAAGAGTAGGAAGTCGGGGATAGTTGGTGCTGACATTTTTGGAAGTTTGGATTTTTTCTTGGGGTTGCTGAGACTTCTGAGAGAGAGAGAGAGTTATATAGAGAGACTGTGAAAATTGAGAGGGTAAATGTAGTGTAAACTTATGTTATGTACTGTGGATTGGTGTGAAACTGTGTAATGGAAGTGGGGTAGTGTGCATACTGTCACACACTACTGTGTTGTTTGTGGAATTCGAAGGGTTATCTGATTCTCTGTCTAGTTGGAAGGCACTGATTTGAAGTAATGATACTTCACGCATGTTTGTGCTTGACTAGACTCTCGCCTGTACAAAAAAATCAAGTGGATTTATTTGATAATAAAACATAATTATCAAGAACGAATATCTTTCTTAACTAAAAAAAAAATTATATACTAAGTAGTATAGTAAAAGTATACTAATTAATGTTAATAAGATTGTGAGTAGCTGAGTTGTGACTATATATATATATATTTATTGGCTAATAAGGAACAGAATAATATTAATACAACAAGGGATTTCAACATTTTAAACCACATACTACTCTAGCACAAGATAGGGTAATCAATGAGACCGTTTTATTAAATCAATCTTTCAAAGTGTGTTGGTTCTCCAAAAAAAAAAAAAAAAAAAAAACTCTTACAGGATGTTTGGGATTCAGATGTATGGATCTCACATGTATGGTATAATAGCAAAACAAGGGAGGAAAGGACAACCCAACCATCAACCAAAAAAATGCTTGATAAAACCCACCTCATTAGAATGTGGGGACTTCCATTTGTTGCATCAAAAGCCCAAATAAATTGGTAGGTGTTGATGGTCATTTCACTAAAAAAAAAAAACTCTACAAGTCGGTGTAAGCCAAGTCCAATTATTTTTGACCCATTATACATATTTTGTAACATTTTATTTTTCTTTTGCATGGCTTATTCCCATTTATCTATCTATTATCTATCTTAAAATTTGAATCCTTACCAGCGTTGGATACAAAAGAGAAATGATATGTCTATAAAATTTTCACACTACTTTCTTAATAAACTCTAAATGGTAGGTTGTTATTGGTTGTTATGGGTGGGCAAAAAACTCATTTAACTTGTTGATTCAAATTAGAACCAATTACAATTTACCATTTATGATTTGTTGTGAAAGTTTTGTAAAAATGTTGTACCCGTAACACTTTTTTACACAAAATGGTGACGTGTACCTTTAGTAATGCATAAAATAATGACACATATAATCTTTTGTAATAAATATCCACTACGAATTCTATCATTATAATAAATATTATCTCTGTCCCAATTTGTTTGTCCTGTTTGAAAAGTCAAAATTTTTAAGGGAATATCATTTATTGTTTTGTCTTCCTTGTAAAAATGAATAAGTTTTCAAAACTGCCCTTAAATAAATTTAGCAAAAAATAGTTTTGAAAATAAAATAAAAGTATAATAAGAAAATTAGTAAATTAATGACTTTTATTTTTAGAAATAGGACAATATTTTGGAACATTCCAAAATGAAATAGAGGACAAACAAACTGGGACGGAGGGAGTATCTACTATAATTTCCTTTAAATACTCCGACAATTTTTTCCCTTTTCTTTTTCCATGTGCCAAAAATAAATGTTTTTTTTTTAAATATCCTTAAATACACACAATAAATTCCACAATTATAATAAATATTCACTATAAGCTCCTTTAGATACTCCATCAATTTTTTTCACTTTCTTTTTCCATTATTTATTACTAGTATGTAACCTCGTTCATATGCACGGATATATTTAAAAACAATCACAATTACATATATATAATTTAGACTCTAATTACATTTAGACCCTTTTGTTTTTGCATTTAATAATGTACTTGCCACAAAAATTAAAAAATTAGTTGGAACACATGCTCAAAATTGAACTCCAATTAAAATTCAATTTAGAATCTAATTGAATTTAGACTATTTAATTTTTGCACTTAATAATTCACTTGAAACAAAAATTTAAAAATTAGATGAAACATGTGGCGTAGAATTTGACTTCAATGTGGAATTTAATTGGATTTTCTCTTAGTTTGGTTATTAATATATATATATATATATATATTACTTATAAACTTGAATTTTTTTTAGTTATACAAAAAAAAACTCATAAATATAAAATCATTCAAAAAGTATATTTTTATGGTTTATTTATATTGGATTTCTTGTTTTTTACACTAAATTAACTCATTTGACACAAAAATTAAAAAATTTAGATTAAATAGAACACATGGAACAAAATTAAACTCTAATTAAAATCCAATTTTTACATTGAATTAACTCTTTTGGCACAAAGATTTAAAAACTTAGATTAGATGGGACACATGGCGTAAAATTAGACTCTAATTTAATTTCAAATTGAAATCTAATTGGATTTTCTCTCAGTTTTATCTATTATTATTATTATTATATTATTATATATATATATATATATATATATAGATTAATTTGAATCCTAACAATTGGTGGATGCACAAAATGGTGACATGCGTATTTTTATCAATGCATAAAACAATGACACGTATAATATTTTGTAATAATTATCCACTATAAGCTCATTTAATTACTGCATCAAAGAAAAATGGGTAATATTAATTATATTCAAATTATAGTTAAGCTCCTTTGTATTTTATTAATTATTATCAACAAATCATAATAATCATTCAAATAGTAGTTACATTTTTTCTCACATCTCTCTCTCTCTCTCTCTCTCTCTCTCTCTCTCTCTCTCTCTCTCTCTCTCTCTCTCTCTCTCTCTCTCTCTATATATATATATATATATATATATATATGAGCAAACCATAACATGAAGTCCACAAGTATAAGAGTAATATTCAACCACACACAAATTTATAGGTGTGCACCGATTACAAATTAGCTAACTGAGGGTTTGAATCTTTTTCTTAAAGAAAGCGAGTGTCGCACCCCAGTCCAAATAGCATTGTGTAATCTCTTCCAAAGAAATAATATTTAGAAATATATATATTTTGTTTTATTTCTCTTGTGATATATCTATTATCATTGTGTTTGCATTAATAGAAAATAAACAAATTAAACATAGACTCGTAAACTAACAACATCACGTGATTCATATGGATCATATTAAGCAAGGGAGTAGATCTTGGGATGGATGCCAGACATTGCTTAAGGATCACAAATTTGAGGTTATTTAACAAACTCCTCAGTGCCTACAACACAGATTCAGATTAAGAGAACAAAAGAAATTAAAGAACCCAACAACACTAAATTAATTACAACTCAAGAGCAAAATATTTTGAAAAAAAGTTTTGAGAAAAAAGTTAAAAACTAGTTTCTACCTTAGTCACTATTAGAGAAAGAAATTTTGAAGACTTAGAAAATGTGAAAAGTTGCTGTGTGTGAGATTAAAAAATAGAAAAAAGGTTTTAGAACACACGAAGGCAAAAATCAACTTTCTCTAGATAGGTTTTTGGATGGAGGCATAAGGTGAGTGAGTGCGAGTGTGTGTATATATATATATATATATATATATAACTAGGGTTTTCTGGGTCTTTTAGAGGCTTTTGGACGTTCCTAAGGATCTAGAGGGCTATCCAAATCGAAAATTCAAACTTTGGGGCCCTAAATTTGAAAACATGGTGTTTTAGAAATGAGGCTGTGCTCGTAGCCTTGTGAAGGTGAGTAATTAGATCCCTAATCGGATTGCATTGATGACACAAAATTCAAACGGCTATAATTCAATCATTTTAAATCCGAATCAGGATTTTTTTTTTTGTCCAAGTTGAAGCTCAAGATGTCCAATTTCCAACGAAAAAAGCCACATTCAAAAATTATTTATGATTAAAATATTTTGGTCAAAATAGTGAGAAAATGTTATTTTTCAGCATCGTTTTCAAAGAAATTTGAGCACTTTTGAGTTGTGATTACCTTGGAACCATTGAGAACACTTTAGTTACCCTTAGTTGAAATATGTCAAGCACATCATTGAGGCTGAGGACTAAAGGTTATTATTGGTTATAAAATAAGCTGTTTACAAAATGTATTTATATCTTGCATTGTATAATTATTTAATTTTTGAATTTACATATTGTATAATATTAAAAGATACCTTTTTAAGAGATTTTTTTATTTTTTTTTGAGAAACAAGAGCAGCAAATATTAAAAAGTAGATTGGAGTTACTAAACGTAAATTAAAAAAAATGTAAGTCTAAAAGACGTTTAACTCCACTAGAATTTCAGAAGGGACGTCAAACTATATATATATATATATATATATATATATATATATATATATATAAAACTCAACTAGAATTCATCATATACTGAACTTCATGAGGGGTACAAATAACAAAACACAAAATGCGAAAAAAAAAACTCCCTAAAAGGCTAGAAGTGTACGGCTTCCTCTAGCCTGCAGAAAATGCTAAAAAATTAAGAAAAAAAACCAACAAAGCTTGGCTCTGCATGAAGTTGTGATCAATTGTCTAATTATATTAGGAGAGAGAGAGAGAGAGAGATAAAGTAAATACCAATGAGTGAAGCTGTGAAGGGCAATCCAAAGTTGGGGTTTTGTTTCCAGTTTTATATTTATAGTATTTCTGTGCTTCTCTTTTAGTTCTTCAGAAATCAGACACTCCCTCAGTCTCTTTCTCTCTCATCTCAAATTAGGTTTTTGGTTTTTCTTTTTTGAGAATTAAAATTTGATTGGTTAGGCTAATAATAGGCTTTTTATTTATTTTGTTAACTTTTGGGTTGTGTAGTGTTGATCTTTGGGTTGTCTTCTTGGACCATAGTTTGATTTAAGGGAAAGGGGCCAAGATTTGGGAGGGTGGGGGCAAAGTTAATTAAGTGGGGGGCTAAATCCTAATTTAACCTTAGTGTAAAGGAAATTTTTCTTGAAAAAATATCAGGGGTGGCTGCAGCCCCCCAAGGCCAAAATGTGACTTTGTTCATTGGTCCATATGACTCTTTTACGTATATTACCTTACAGGTATGACAACTTAGTAAAGTTGTCGGCAATGAATTGATTTATCTCCTTATATCCTTCGTGCTGTTAAGAAAATGTATTATGTTTTTGTGGTATGAATAAACATGTAAATGTTGTATGTACAAACTTGAGTATGTTGTATGTATAATCCTGTCCATACTTGAAATAGTGTGCATGAGTATGCCAAGCAACACCACAACAGTGTCAAAAATGAGTAGTCTTAGTACTACTTTTATTCTTCAAAGGAAGTCTCTAGATGCAAACTTACACTCTTAATTAAAATTTGATTTGATGTGACCAATGATACCATAATGGTGACACTTGGATACAAAATCAATTTTTTCTTATAGCCTACGATCTATGACTTCTACACCTGTCATGTTGTAATTAACATGTAGATTAAGTTAGTCAGTATGTTAGTTGTTGTAGTTGCCACTGCAGCAACTTTCTACTAAGCTCTCTTACCTTGTTTGTATTATATACCAACACAATAGTAATTAGTTTGATAAATTAATAAGAATTAGATATTTTCTCTTAATTTTTGATAAACCACATGAGGGTGTTGACCATGTATTAGTCGAAACATAAAGCTATTATTTACTATAGGCATTGATAATCATTAGTCGCTAACCCGTGTGATGCACGGGATAATTAAATAAAAATTAAAAATATTTAGCTTGCTTGAAGGTAATATGACTTGAAAATGAATGGAAATAAATAATTTTGTTCAAAATAAAGGTTCACACATTTCATCTAAAATATACCGACTAAAACAAATGAGTTAATACACGAAAGATACATTTGTATAAACGAAGGAATGTACATGTGTTGGAAAGACTTGCAAGTGCATGCTTGGAAAGGTTCTCAAATTGCTGGAGGAACATAATAAGATTGAATTTTTTTGATAAATTCTCCAAAAAAGAAAGACTCATTTAAGATGTCTTGGTATATTTGAAAGGACAAAGTTTAGCTACAACCAAGGGTGAATTTGTCAAAATTCACCTATAATAAAAAGATATTGAGTAAGGTTATAGTTTAAGACTACAACTAATTTTGTAGTTAAACTTTGTTTTATTTGAAAATAAGAATCCAAATGTGTAAATATTCCTCCTTTTTTTTTTAGAGAACACTTTAATAGTACAAATACACAATATATACAACTTTTAACTATAATACTTGAGAAATCTTAAAGTAGAATCCTAATGCAACAAATATACAATTTCATAGAGGCAATAACACAAAAATAATACATAAAAATTTTCATAAACTTAGAAGAGTAGGTGTTATCCGTCACATAAACACAAGTTGTACATTTCTTGTAAAAACACTCAGTGTCATATCTATCATTGTGACAGCCACCCTCAACTATATAGATTTTCGTCCATTTGCATTCATTAAGCCATTGTTTTGTCATTGTAGCAGCCATCATTAACAGTTTAATATATATATATATATATATATATATATAGTGAAACTAATAGTAACCAATTAATAAAAAATAAAACAGCTACATAAAGATGCTTGAATCCCAAACATACTAACTAAAAACCCACAATTATTCATAATTTGATTCCTACAATTTCTCAATAACCAAACAAAAATCATTATTATTATTATCTATTTTTTTTAAAAAAAACCAAAGGAGTGACACAAAAAGAGAGAGATGGGATGGAATTTAAATTTAAACATCTTGTTTGGGCTACATTTTTTATGTTAATTTAAAATTTCCAAGATTCCTTGAATTTCATATAAAAAGTTGCTAGTCTCCCATCAAGGAATTTAGAATTTTGAACATAATGTTGTAACAATGTATAGAAAAGAGAAATGATGAGAATGAAGAAAGCCTTACCGTGCATAATTAGCTAACATTACAATAACCCTATTGAGCTTGGCTGGAAAGAAATTGAATTTCCACTAATGAAATCCTGGAAATAGAGTATAAACATTTAAAATAGCAACAATTACAAGTCCATTGCTTTGAAATTTGGAGTTAGAGGATTGCATAGCAAAGATCACTTGCTAAACATTTGTTTCGAAAAAAATTCTGAATAAAAAACAATTTGACTTTCTTGGCTTTGTATACCTTCTAACAAAAAAGTTCTTCGCTGTGTTTTCATCACTTTCTGTGTTATTACTTAAAAGAAAAACTTTTCTTTAATTCCTTGAAAGCAACTTAAGATTGGAAATATTAATGGATCTATAGATATAACTTACGAAAGAAATTTTAATAGACAAAAAAGAACAAAACTTTTGAAAGATAACATTTTAGAGAAAGGTGATGATGGCTCAAGCTTAAGCATCTTTAAAAAAATATATATCCTGTAATGAATATGTGGAAGGAGAGCATTTGATGTGGCTGCAGTCTTTTCTGTTTAAGGCAGTAATTCACAATGAGGCCGGCAATGGTATTCCACATTTCCACCAAGATATGGTTAAGTGTTGGCCTTGGCCATGGCTGTGGATTGGGGATTCTCATGGTTGTGGCTGCATGGCTAGGGTATTCTTCTTACTAACTTGGAGAAAGAGGAGTTACGTTTTATATAGGGCTGAGATTATCATCATACAAATATGGTTTGGAACACAGCCACCACAAGGCTAGTCTCTTTTGAGGTGTGGTAGTAGTAATATCATGCATGTTATGAATTATTATGTTATTAATCAAAGTAACTAAAAAAAAAAATCGAGCTAGCCATTTCTATTAGTTTGAGTAGTTTTTTTTTTTTTTTTTTTTTTTTTTTTTTTCCAAAATGAAAAAAGGGATGGAAAATTGATTAGAATATTAAAATAAACTAAAATTATTTTTTGTTGGTATTTACAAAAAGATATTTTTTAACTACATTAAAAAATTACGTTGTTTTTGAGTTGAAGTGACATTTAATGGAGAACTAGGTATGCCAAAGAAAGTAAATCCAAACAATACTTAGTGTTAGGGGAGTGTACCAAACTTTTGATATTTTGAGGGATGGAATTAAATTTATTGCCAATTTTAAGGGTATAGTTTGCACTTTTGTCTAAAATAATTGAAAATTTAGGATTCTATAGATTAAGTAGTTACAATATTTTCAAATAATGCATTTTTAGACATATTACATAATACTTGTTATAAATGGTTATAATTTTTAAAATTAAAGAACTTTTGGAAAGATGAACAGTGTTATATGTTTTGGCTGGAACCTCATTCATTGTAAATAATTTATTGAGAATAAATAACAGAAGTTATTAATAGTAAATAAGTTATTGAAAATAAATAACAGAAGTTGATTTTCTAATAACATTAATGTGCAGACCCAAAATATGGTTATTGGACTCAACCTCTATTTAGGCTCACAATCTATTTGTATTGTGGGCTTTGGATTTTCTACTATGGGCGGTTCTATGCTCGATAACCCAATTACACTTATTTCCTCAACTCTTTTCTAGGCCTCATAGAATGCTTCCTTTCTCTCTCAGAATGACCGCTTTCTTTTCCCAGTGTTCTCTCTAAAATTGACAATCCTATTTCTTCATTTTCATCTCTTATTTATAGCTCAAGACTAGTAGAAGAGTTATGATTACTTTCGTGGTGAGTGGGAAAGGAGGTCCAATGTTATTACCATTAAGTGGGTGTTTAGTTAGGAGTGGGAGGCGGTAAGAGTGGCATTGGAACTGTTTCCCACATTAGAAGATCTGCATGGCAGCGATACTCCCCAGGCAATACTAAGCATCTTGGGACTCATCTTCCCGAAAAATTGCATTCCCCGACCAGGCAGGGTCTCAACTTCGCCTTTCATGTCATAATGGCTTCATTACGGTTTCTGGGCTTTGGATGGGCGACAAGGCTTGCCTGGACCAAGTTTGTAGGCCTAACAGAACACACATTCATGCATGATGTTCTAAGACCCGAGGCCCAACAAGTCCAAGGCCTTGTACATGTGGCATTATTGTGATGGGTTTTACGAACAATGGGCTTGAAGGGAAGTAGCATCCCATACAATAGCCCCCCCTTGATTCGTGCCCGGCTCCTGGGCACGTATCAAGGACTAAGAGCCAAGCGCTATCTGAGAAGTCCAACGGGCAGATACCAGATGGCTTAAAAGACTCATTAATACACCTTTAAAAGGCGTGTGGTATCTGACTGTGGGCTCAGCCATCATCATTGTCGGATGGCTCATGAACTGAGGCTGCACGCGTATGGCAGTTGAGATGGAGATTCGTAGGGTTTCCCGCTTCCCATTTATTAAATGTCATTTATTCCCTTATTTGGCTCCTAGAAATAGTTCCTTCTGAGTTCCTACTTCACTTTTACATTCTTCATTCTCCAAACTACCTCTCTGCCGAGTATACTATTATCATGCGCTCATCTTCCAGCCTAGAACACCATTCCTTCCTAGACCCCCAAAGTAAGTCCTTTTCGCCTTTCCTTTCATTTCCTCTCCTTTTTTTAGTTTTCTTTCAATCTTAGTTTAGGAATGGGTTCTTCTCACCTCCTATCTTCAAAGGCGTCCTTGGCTAGCTTTAGGGTAGCCTATAATGTTCCTAGAGACGTTGATATCGCTTATTGTCACGAGGGCGATATCGACCTCCATAGGCATACCTGCGTAAACACCATCTTTTTCCCTTTGATGGCTATTCTTGAGGGTGGGGTTAGTTTCCCAATTGACCCTCTCATTATAGGCACCCTTAGGTTTTACGGTCTATGTCCCGACCAACTCCCCCCCACTTTTTACCGAGTAGTGAGTTGTGTGAGTAGGTTAAACCACATATATGGTCTGCAGTTAAACCATCACGATATTAGCTTTATGTATAGTCAGTGCGGAAACATTAGGTTCGATTATTACTTAAAAACTTGAGATAAGCGGGTACAGCTGATATCGTACCTTCTCGATTCTAACAGAAACTCGGCAGGGCAATTTGTTTGGGTGAGTAGCAATTGGTTTGTGGATGAGCTCCTTTGTCCGTTCTCGCTACGTGATGTTGGTCGGTACCGAGAACCCTTATTTGCTTTAAGTTTCCATCTTTTAGTCGTTTACATATTGAACTAATTGGTCTTTTTTTGCTGATTTGCTGCAGAATCAAAAGGGTTCCAACTAGTCTCCGAATTGTCCACTAATGAGATCTTAATTTTGTACTTAGATCAAAAATTTTTGTCATACAAACAGACAGCTCCGAGCATCCCATTTGATACTCGGCGTTGACCCCGTATACTCGACCTGACAAGCATTCAGCCAAGCTTTGCTTGTAGATAGCCCACTCCTATCGTACATAGACATCTGGTACACAAACTTCCTCTCGCCCATGCTCATTGTTGATGAAGCTCGAGATCTTGGCCCTTAGTATACTACCGCAGACGATCTTGTGCCGATAAGGGACGCCTCCGTAGAAATTGCATCTCAGAATCGTAAAAGACACGTGCCCGTTGGAGAACCCGAAGCCCCCACCCTAGTAGCTGAGCCAGAAGCAACCGAGCCGATTATTCCCTTGGGCGTTGAGGCCGATCAAGCAAAAAAGATGGTAAAGAAGAAAGTGATGACCATTGATCGATTTTTGCCTGGCACTAGCCCCGTGGCTCAACTTCAACTCCCTCGAGGAAAGGATCAGCTTCCTCCTGCTGGTGAGGCTAAGAAAAGGAAGCACACCACTGAGAAAACCCCTCGGGTTCTGGGCGATGCTCCCTCGAAGACCCCTCCCTGTGTAATAGGTGGGCCCACGATCCAGGAGCTGATTGGTGTTTCTCAATTAGCAGTCCAGGTCGGGACCAATGTGGCGTCTTCTTCTCAACCCGAGGCGGGTTGGCAGACTGTCTTTAGATTGGGCGATAGGCCTTTGCCTGCGATTGCTAGTGTGCAGACGTGGGCACAAGGCGAAGGGGGACGGGTCACCTAGAGCCTAGCATAGGGTCTCCTTCTACTCGAGGATGCTCATTTCTTCTTTGAGGGTGACTATGAGTCTCTAGCTAGGCGGCTACAGTGGCACACCATTGCGGTAATTTACTATCTCGTCTTCTTTCATGTGTAGCAATGCATACGTATCTTTATTGTTTTTAACGTTTTATCATTGTCATGTCATTAGGCCACGCAGCTGACTTGTGTCATTGATGAGAGATTAAAGGAGGCTGCTGAGGTCATTGAATGGGAAAAGGCATTGAAAGATGTTGCTCTGGTCACGGCCGAGGAGAGGGACAAAGCTGCTGAGATTTCTGAGAGGAAGGCACAAGCTGTTGAGAAAGCCCAATTAGCGGCAGAGAGCAAGTTTATAGACATGGGGGTTAAACTAGGTAGACTGAGCTCAAACTGGCGACGGCAGATAGCCTAAATTTGGCCCAAGTTGACTAGATTGCTAACCTAAAAACAACCCTTGAAGCCTGCGAGGATAAGTGGTATAACGTAGATTTCATGGAGGCTGAAAACTCTATGGAGCCTATCGTTCACCAAGCCCAACATCATGGGTTCGGGGAGGGGTAGTTGGCCGCCCTTCAAGCAATGGGAGTGGCCAAGGATTCTCTACTGAGGAATCCCGAGCAGATCCCCCTATCTAGCCCTTCCCTTCCTGCGTTTAGAGTCAAGATGGTTTGAGCAATTGACTCCCATGTGGAGTTGGTTGTTCTGGAGGTCACTAGCAATATTCGTATCAAAGCTGAAAATGTCCAAGCTCAGACGCCCCTTACAGCCTAGACAGCCGAGGGTGCATCCGGACAACCTGTTACCCAGCTTCAACCTACTGATCTTGCAGCATGAATATTAATGTTTCGTTTGTGTTAGACTTTCTTTTGTTATAATTTTTCTTACTTGTTATGTGCCCAGTTTACCTAGGTCGCCGAGTTGTGGTGACCAGACAATTTGTTTAACCTTTGAATTACTTTAACTAGTCCTCTTAAGATGGAAGCTGGATGTTTTTCTCCTTTCTCCTCTCCCTTTCTTTTAAACATATCCATGCTTGTAGGTAATTACTGAGTTTGCACATGATTGAGGTTAATCTACTTATCATACCTTACTTTCTTACTCATGGTGGCTGAGAACCTATATTGGGGTTTACCTGGTTTTAATTCATAGTTTCCTCCCGTTTGATAAATAAGATTGAACTGAGGAGAGGTTTCTATCCTTAGGATATTTTAGTGTAAGGTTTCCACCTGCTCGGTGATGAAGATCGAACCATGGACAGGTTTTTGTCCTTAGGATATCTAAGTGTAAGGTCTCCACTTGCTCGGTGATGATGATCGAACTGAGGATAGGTTTCTGTCTTTAGAATTTTTTAGTGTAAGGTTTCCACATGCTCGGTGATGAAGATCGAACTGAGGACATGTTTCTATCCTTAGGATATTTTAGTGTAAGGTTTCTACCTGCTCGGTGATGAAAATCGAATCGAGGATAAGTTTCTATCCTTAGAATTTTTTAGTGTAAGGTTTCCACCTATTCGGTGATGAAGATCGAATCGAGGACATGTTTCTGTCCTTAGGATATTTGAGTGTGAGGTTTCCACTTGCTCGGTGATGATGATCGAACTGAGAACAGGTTTTTGTCCTTAGAATGTTTTAGTGTAAGGTTTCCACCTACTCGGTGATGAAGATCGAATCAAGGAAAGGTTTTTGTCCTTAGAATGTTTTAGTGCAAGATTTCCACCTGCTCGGTGATGAAGATCGAACTGAGGAGAGGTTTTTGTTCTTAGTTCTCTCCACATATATTAACTGGGGCAAATGAGTTAAAAATGATGGAATCAAAAGTACGAATACTCCTACATGGATAAACAATGCTTTTGTATTAATTAACAATATGCACATATAATACTACACTCAATATGTACCCCCGCGTACTGATAATCAGCGATAAAATTTCTTCAGATTGTATGCATTTCATGGCCGGGGGAGAGATCTCTTAGCCAAATCCTCCAAATAATACGCCTCTGCACTTGCAATGACGATAATTCTGTACGGCCTCTCCCACGTTGGTACTAACTTCCCTGCGTTGATGTCTTGTGTATTCCCTACTACCTTTCGAAGTACCAAGTCTCCTGCTCTGAACTCCCTTTTCCTCACGTCCTTGTTATATCTCCAGGCTAGTTTTTGTTGATACTTTGCTAACCATACAGTTGTGGATTCCTAGCATTCCGCCAACAAGTTTAACTATTTTAACATCAATTTTGAATTTTCGGTGGGGCTGAATCCTGAAACTCGGGCACTACACAAGTTCACTTCTACCGGTATGGCGGCTTCCGCTCCATATGTCAGGGAGAATAGGGTTTTTCCCATGGACCTTCTTAGGGTAGTTTGGTATGCCAATAGAACACTGGGCAACTCCTTTACCCACCTGCCCTTGGCACCTTCTAGCCTCATCTTCAACCCATTCACAATGGTCTTGTTAGTGGCTTTAGCTTGGCTGTTGCTTTGTGGATATGCTGCAGTGGAATATCGATTTGTGATACCAAGGCTGCCACAAAACTCGGGGAAAGCTTTGCTATCAAACTGCAACCCGTTATCTGACACTAGGGACTCTAGTACCCTGAATCTAGTCACTATATTCCTCCATACGAACTTCTTAACATCCACGTCATAGATGTTCACCAACGCCTTTTCCTCCGCCCATTTGGTCAAGTAATCCATGGCCACGAGCATAAACCTTCGGTTTCTCGTTGCCCGAGGGAATGGACTAACGATATCTAACCCCTATTGCACAAAGGGCTAAGGGCTACTAATGGGATTCGAGTTCCCTGCCAGTTGGTGGATCATTGGGGCGTGCTTCTGAAATTGTTCACATTTTCGAGCATATTCGCTATCATCCTTTTGCATTCATGGCCACCAAAATCCCTGAGTCATTGCTCGGTGTGCTAATGAACGTCCCTCTACATGGCTGTTGCATACCCCTTCATGCAGCTCGGTAGGAGTCCTTCAATCTTACTGGGGTGTAAACACTGCAAGTAGGGCCGATAAAAAGATCTTCGATACAACATTCGATCGGCTGATAATCAATACCGAGCTACTGTCTGGAAAATTTTCTTTGCTTCTTTCTCTTCAGTAGGCACACAATCCTCGGCCAAAAAGTTGATGATTGGATCCATCAAGCATGGCTCAACTGTTGTCACTTGTGAAACACTCATTTTCACATTGATACTTGGTTTTGCTACTAACTTTACTTTTATTAACCAAGGAATTCTCTCAGTTGTCGATGACGCCAATGTGGCCAATGAGTCAGTGTGCCAGTTTTGCCCCATTGACACTTGAACCACTTTGACGCTCAGAAAAAGGTCCATAGTTTGTTTCACCAACCGTAAGTACTTCATCATCTGGGGATCCTTTGCCTTGAAGCTTCCCTGTACTTGATTGACCACCAACCGAGAATATGAATATACCTCTGTCTCCTTAGCACCTAGATCTGATACAACTCTTAGCCCGGCCAGCAAGGCCTCATATTCGGCTTCATTGTTGGAGGCTTTAAAGCCTAACCTAAAGGAATGTTCCAATTTTATTCCTTTTGAGGTGATGACTATGATCCCAACCCCAGCTCCTAATGTGCTGGATGCACTGTCCATGAATACCTTCCATGAGATTACCTCTACAGGGTAGATAATTTCCTTCCTCATTGTCGAGGAAAACTCTGCAATGAAATCAGCGAGAATCTGTCCTTTCATCGAGCTTCTTGGCCTGTATCTGATATCAAAGGAGCCTAACTGAGTTCCCCAATTAGCTCTTCTTCTTGTGAAATCAGATCTTTTCAATAACGACTGTAGAGGATACTCGGTCAATACTTAAATTGTGTGAGTTTAAAAGTAGTGGGGCAACTTCCATGTAGCATATACTAGTGCTAATACTAACTTCTCCAAGGGTAAATACCTTGTCTCAGAATCCACTAGGGTTTTACTGATGTAGTATATTGGCTTCTGCAATCCTCGGTCCTTGAGAATCACGGCACTCACGACATGTTCCGACACTGAAAGATACATGAATAAATCTTCCTTGGGTTTCGGGGCTGTCAGTATAGGTGCCTGCACCAAATACTCTTTCAACTCTTGGAAAGCCTTTTCACATTCCTCACTCCACTGGAAATCTTTCCAATTCTTCAAAAGCTATTAGAATGGACAACAATGGTCTGCAAATTTAGAAATAAACCGGTTGAGGGCAGCTAACATGCCTATCAGTACTTGGACTTTCTTTGGATTGCTCAGTGGTTTAAGACGTTTTACTGCTTGAATTTGATCGGATTTGACTTCTATTCTTTGGTTATTGATCAAATACCCTAAGAACTTGCCAGCCCCCACTCCGAAAGCACACTTCTTGGCATTGAGTCGCAACTAGTGTTGTCAAAGTACTTCAAACACCCCTTTGAGATCGTTAATGTGCTGCACTTTTCGTTGGCTTTTCACCACCATGTCATCAATGCACACCTCGACTATTCACCCTATCTTGTCCCTAAACATTCTCAACATCATTTGTTGATATGAAGCCCCAGCATTCTTAATCCAAATGGCATCACGGTATAGTGATAGTTAGCATCAAGGGTTATAAATAATGTCTTTTCTTGATCCTCAGCAGTCAAGGCAATCTGGTGATAACCTTGAAAAGCGTCCAGAAAGCTCATTCTTGGATGCCCATATGTGGCATCTATTAGTTGATTAATCTTCGGCATCGGGAATAGATCCTTTGGACATGCTTGGTTCAAGTTAGTAAAGTTAACACAGACCCTCCATTTACTGTTCTTCTTTTTTACCACCACGGTATTCGCAAGCTACTCAGGGAAGAAAATCTCCTTTATAGCCCTGGGTTCCTTCAACCTTTTGACCTTTTATCTGACAGCCTCGACGTGTTCCTTAGCCTATCTCCTTGGCTTTTGCTTCTTTGGAGGGTATAAGGGATCCATGTTAAGCTTGTGAACTATAAACTCGAGGTCTACCCTAGGTACCTCATACGGGCTCCAAGTGAACACGTCTATGTTTTGTACAAGAAACAACAACATCTCTACCCTTTCTTCGTCCTTCACGCTCGCTCCAATCAGAAAACTCCTGTCGTCATCTAGCAATATCTTTACTCTCACCAGGTCGTCGGCACAGTCGATCCCTGCTTCCTTTTGGGGTTCCTGTAATTGCTATAAGGGGGTCTCCTCGATTGACTCTTTTTGCTTGGTTCCTCGATTAACTGCGGCCACCAAGCACTATCTGGCTACTTGTTGATTGCCCCTTATTATGGCAATTCCTTACTCAGTGCGGAACTTAACCTTTACATGCAGGGTGGACGACACAACCCCCATGGCATGAATCCATGACCTTCCAAGGATCGTAGTGTATGGGGAGAAAGAAGCAACCACTATGAACGTTACAATCACCTCCTTACTTTCCATATCCACGGGAAGTGAAATCTGTCCTTCTAGAATTACCATACAACTATCAAGCCCTATCAATAGCGTATCGTACTTGGATAAGTCGTCCTTCTTCAAGCCAAGGCCTCGGTACAGGTTAGGATACATCACCTCTGCATTGCTCCCCTGATCTATCAGTACCCTCTTTACTATGAAGCCATTTATTTAGGCTGTAACCACCAAAGCATCGTCGTGTAGTTGAATTGTGCCTTCCATATCGTCGTCATTAAAAGCAATGGGTTGCTGAGTGTACTTCAACTTCTTCTCGGAGGGTTGCTTGCCCGTGCAACTTTCTGCAGGTACCACTGCCAATACCCCTCTTCTCCTAGACGCCTGAACGCCTTTTGGAGCTGCGTGGATGACTTCTATCACTCCCAAAGGGGGTGGGAGAGGATTTCCATGAGGCTGAGCACCTTTCCTGGCTTCCTGATTTCTTGGGTCCACCACAAACTCTTTCAAATACCTCGCTTTTATTGATTGCTCTAAATAGTCCTTTAACACCCTACACTGCTCGATGGTGTGCCCCTTGTTTTTATGGTAAGTAAAATACAAGTTTTGATTTCTCCCAGACGAGTCTCCCCCCATCTTGTTCGGCCACCTAAAATACGGCTTGTTCTTAATTTGTTCCACAATCCTGTGCACCGGTTCCTTGAAGACTACATTCACCTTTCCCATCTGCGGCCCTGTCTCTAGAATCCTCAAATCCTTCCAAGGTCTAGATTGAAAGCTGATATGTCGAGGATGGTTTATGATCGGGGCCTTGCCCTTGCTCTGTAACCGATCATCTTCTGACCATTTATACTCCTCGATACACCTTATCAACTGCCTCATATCCTCGGGAGGCCTCCTTGTCAACGATTCCCGTAGTCCAGAATCCTCGGGCTACCCCATTCGAAAAGTACTCGCCACGATTTTTTCATTACCTCCGTCAATCTCGTTGTACAGTTCCTAGTATCGGTTAGCATAGTTGTAGAGGGTCTTCTCAGCCCCTATTTTTATCGATAACAACGCGTCCACGGGCTATGATACTTGGCTACAGGTCATGAATCGTACACCAAACTCCTGAATTAATTCAGAAAAACTATGAATCGAGCCTTTCCTTAACCCATTGAACTAGGGGTGTGCAAAAAACCAACGAACCGAAAAAACCGCTTCAAACCGATCGAACCGATGCAAAATTTCGGTTCGGTTTCGGTTCCAGTTTAGTTTTGATTTTATTATATAAAAAACTGAAAATTTCGGTTCGGCTTTCGGTGGCAAATTCTAATACACCGAACCAAACCAAACCGAAATATATTAAATAATAATTTGTACAAATTATTTCAACAAAGTTTCTGGTATCCTAGCGGCAAGGACGCGCGCTTGTCTCTAGTCAGCCCAAGTTCGACCCTTTGTAATAGCCTTTTTATTTTTCCCTCCTTATTACCAAAACTACATCGTTTTGGGGTTTGCTTTATAACCCTATTTATCCTATTTTCAACATTTGTCTCTCTCAAGCTTCAATAGCAGCCACTCTTTTCTTCCCTTTCCCTCTCCAACCATTCTCTTCCTCCCCATCTCTCTTTCTGTCATAGTGTCATGCCTTTATTTCTCTCTCTCTCCATCACGCCACTGTTTCTCTCTCTATCAAAGTGCTTCAATACACTTCTTCGCCGGTACATTGCTTCGCCGTTCTCTCTCTCTCTCTCTCTCTCTCTCTCTCTCTCTCTCTCTCTCTCTCTTTTGGATTTGGGTTTGTTAATATTGTATGGGTTTGTTAATTTTTTTTTCTTTGTTTGCTTTCTTAGAAAATAAATGATAAAGAAACCGAAAAAACCCACTGGTACGCTGCTTTACCGTTATTTTCTAGGTTTGTTTGCTTTCTTCGCTGGTACGCTGCTTTGCCGTTCTCTTTCTCTTTTTTTTTTTTGGTTTTGTGTTTACTACTTTTCTTGGTGCTTGGTGTTTGGGTGGTGAGAAAACGTGGGAAAGCAAAGGGATTTTCTGGGTTTGGTAATTTTTTTTGGGTTTGTTAATATTTTCTGGGTTTCTAGGTTTGTTAATTTTCTTTGTTTGCTTTCTTAGAAAATAAATGATAAGGAAAATGAAAAAACCCACCGAAACCGACCTAAACCGAAATCAATTGATTTCCAATTATTTCGGTCGGTTTCGGTTGAGAATTTCACAAACCGAAAATTTTGGTTTCGGTTGGCCAACACTTAGAAAACCGACCGAAACACCCTTACATTAAACCATCTCAAAGCAATGGGGCCGAGGCTCGAGGGAAACACTTTACACATCAACACATCGTTATGAGCGTGCAAAGATATCATTTGAATATAATGGCTTATATGTTCCACTGGGTCCGTCTTTCCTTCGTAGGAGTTGAAAACGGGCCGTGTAAATTTTCTCAGTATTGGTGCCTTTCAATATCTCTTGAGAATGGGGATCAGACAACTCGGCGCAACGCCCAGCTCATAGCGTCCATGGCCACATTTTGAGGTCGTCCCTCCTCCTTGGAAATCGAATCTCAGTCTGCATATTCCTCTAAGCGATTATGGTGTTAATGTGACCCGGATTGATGGGACCCTGCTCCACGGTGTCCCCGATACTAGCCGACCTTTCCTTTCACTCCTCGTGGTCCTTTCTCCAATGCCTACCTCTTACTTCCAACTCCAAATTCCTCACTAGTCTACGTAGACACTCGAGCTTCTGATCTCTTCTGTCTAAACGGTTGTGCCTCGAGGCACTGGATACTATTTGGTATGTTTGAAACGACCCCTCTCCGAGTCCAGACTGCCCTTCTCCCTCAAGCTCCCTATCCTCGCTTCTTTTCTGCCTTCTTTCTCGCCATGTGGATCCTCGTGAGGACCTCCTAGAGCCACTTTCAGCATAACTTCTTGGTTGACCCCCATATATTTTCCCATGCCTATCTTGACAGAATATCATCTATGTAGGAGATCCCCACAGACAGCGTCAATTGTGCGTACCCAAAATATGGTTATTGGGCTCAACTTCTATTTGGGCTCATAATCTATTTGTATTGTGGGTTTTGGATTTCCTACTATGGGTGGTTCTATGCTCGACAACTCAATTACACTAATTTTCTCAACTCTTTTCTAGGCCTCACAAAATTGCTTCCTTTCTCTCTCAGAATGACCGCTCTCTTTTTCCAGTGTTCTCTCTAAAATTGCCAACCCCATTTCTTCATTCTCATCTCTTATTTATAACTCAAGACTAGTGGAAGAGTTATGATTACTTTTGTGGTGAGTGGGAAAGGAGGTCCAATGTTATTACCTTTAAGTGGGTGTTTAGTTGGAAGTGGAAGGCGGTAAGAGTGGCATTGGAATTGGTTCCCATATTAGAAGATCTGTCGGCAGCGATACTCCCCAGGCAATACCGAGGATCTTGGGACTCACCTTCTCGGGAAATTGCATTCCCTGACCAGGCAGGGTCTCAACTTCGCCTTTCATGTCATAGTGGCTTCATTACGGTTTATGGGCTTTGGATGGGCGACAAGGCTTGCATGGACCAAGTTCGTAGGCCCAGCAGAACACACATTCACGCATGATGTTCCAAGACCCAAGGCCTAACAAGTCTGAAGCCTTGTACACGTGGCATTATTGTGATGGGTTTTATGAACAATGGGCTTGAGGGGAAGTAGCATTCCGTAAATTATATTACGTATCAAGGTATGACACATCCATTCATTTTGAATATTAAGTCACAATTGCCTATAAGATTCTCTATTTATCTATATATATATATATATATATATATATATATATATATAACCGAAGTCTCTGCTAACTCCACAATTTTCCATGTCATCTTCTTTTTTTAAATTCTTTTTAAAGTTTTATTGTATTAGAATTTATCAATTTAGAACTCCAAAATATACAAGTCCCCCAGCCTTCACGTCACCTTTCATTCTTTGTTTTTTTTTTTTTTTTTTTAAATTCTTTTTAACATTTTATTATTATATTAGAATTTATCAATTTAGAACCCCAATACAACTATACAACTCCCTCTTCAGCCTTCACGTCAAAGTCAAAGTGTTATACCCCCAAACCTCTGTGTCTTCTAATATACGCTGGCACCCAAAAACCCAGATCCTCCAGCGTTTTGCCGCCACCATGGATCACCGCCACTGCATTGCCTCTCCATCGTTGCTCAATCCAGCCTATCATATTCTATGTCGGCAAATTATTTTGAGGTAATTAAATGTGTTTTTTGCTCTCCTTAATTTCTATATATTGCTCTCTCTCTATCCGCTTCAATTGTTTATGGAATTTTGTTAGTTTGTGGCTGTGGGTTGTTCTGGATTTAAGTTTTTTTGTTTTTGTTTTCATGAAATTTTGTTGGTTTGTGATTGTGGGATGCTCTGGATTTAAGTTTTTTTGTTTTTTTTTTTTTTCTTTGAAGATTTCAACGTTTTCTTCTTCTTCTTCCTTTGTTGTCAAATCTGTGGCAAAAAAGAATCATGAAATTTTTGTTATTAGATTTTCTTTTTCCTTTTTTTTTTGTATGCAATTTTTATTGGATTCTTGGTTTCTTGGGATTTTTCTATTTGGTTTTAATTCTAGGTTTGTTTAGTTGATATATAGTGTTTTTCTCATCTTCATTTTACATTGGTTTGGATTTTCTTTTTCCCTTTTTTTGGTTATGCAATTTTTATTGGATTTTTGGTTTCTTGGGATTCTTCTATTTGATTTCAATTCTTCATGAGATTCTTCTATTTGATTTACAATAACCATAAACATCTTATCAATTTTAATATACTATATTATGAACTATAACATCATGGAATAATATTATTCTAAACCATTCTCAATCAATTTAAATTTATTTGATAATTTACAAAATTGCCAAATGATAAGATATACTTTTATATATTACTAAAAGTATAATCAAACTTAGCTAATTAGAGTTGTTAAATTGCTGAATAAATTATATTACTTGAAATTCATACAAATTGTTAGATTGCTCACTGCTCATTTTTTCTTTGTCCCATGCTGTCGTCTGCTCCTTCAATCATTGATGTTTATCAACGCCACCACCAAGGTTTGATACTTTCCTCTACCTTTTTATTTTTATTTTGTTCATCTCTACCCATTCACTGGGGTTTCTCATTTTTGTACTGTTGTTTGTCTCTAAGTTATGGACTTCTTTCATTGTAATTTTGGATGGTTCTTGCTTCATTTTAAATGAAATTTCTTCAATTTTCTACAAACCTTGATAGGTATTTCTTAATGAAAGGTTATATGTCTCATATATGTTTCCATGGCCATTACTCTTGCACATGGAGGGGTAAGTCCATATGACTTCAACCTTTTTTTTTTTATTTTTTTATTTTTTATCTATGATATTTATTTATTTATTTTGTTCTGATGAGTTTTTGTGCTTTCAGGTTTAACAGAAATCACTCACAAGGCAATAGAATTCATCCTTCGGCTCTAGGGATTCCATTTCCTACACACTCTTAGATGCCACAGTTAGCATTCTTAAACCCAATTGGCAAAGCAGGATTTAAATCAGTAGATAAGCTCTTAGTGGCTTACAAACCTTGAAAGAGGAAGTTTACATTGTTTGGCAGCAACGCTTTGGGAGACGAATGAGAAAAAAAAATGTTTGTTTATGGTTTGTCATTGTTTAAAGTTTAGACCCATTAAAACTTATTGCTTGGTGTGTTCATGTATTTTGATTGTATATATGAAAGGAAGGTATTGTCCTTCTATAAAACTAATGATCTATAAAGTCCAAATGTCTTACATATATCTAAATAAGCAGTTCATAGATTTTCAAATCTGGACGGTTTTATATTTTATTTTGGTCCCCGCTGTAGGACTCTGACTTGGTGGTTCAATTTTGCAAAGATGTGGAGAGTAGATCACAAAAGGTAGTCTTCTAAAATACTCTATTCTTATGTTTCCATTTTGTAAATTTTATTTTTTATGTTATAATATAATTTTTATTCACTTATTGCAAATACTTATGATCTATTTTTATTAAATATTTTCATTAACATATTTAAATCATTCAATTTCTCTGTAGAGATGAAGTGAAATTGTGGGATTTTGAATATTTGCTCAAGGATTTTCTGTTTTTGTTTTGTTTGCCCAATGCTTAACTTTATGACTCAATGAAAGACACTTTCACCGTATAGAAATAAAAAGAAACCAAATCATTTAGTCACAGAATAAGCAAATGAGTGTAGGTAACTATAAAGAAACAGACAAGAGAGATTGAGAGAGGAATCATAGGAGTGTTAGACCATCATCCACTGGCAAGCCAGTCGCTCATCAACATCAGACTGCCTAAATTGCTATTGGTAAATTTTTTTTTTTTTTTAAATTTGGTAATAAAAACTGAATATGGGTTAGATTTTGTTTGAACTAAGGTCTTTGGGTTAGAGTTGATTTTGTTTTGGGTATTTGGGTTGGATTTTATTTTGTTTAGGATTATTGTTTTTTGGTAGAAGAGATTGAAATGTTGTCGCCTCGCAGTAAAGTGTTCATCTTCTACTATGTAGAAATATCTCTCCGAAGATACTTGCAGCCAATCACAGGTTCTTTACAAATACGATTTCTTTGTTTTCAGTCAACTAAAATATTTGAATGGTTAAAATAGATAGGAATAGGTCCAGTGGCTAAGGGTGGAGTAGTATCCATTAATCAACTCTAGTCTTTGGGAGGGAATTCATGAGAGGCAGGCATTAAAAAGGGATTCAATCAGAGGTTATTTTGAAAGGAATTTTCTATCCGGTTCGGATTGGGTATTAATTCATGGTTTAAGTATTTTTTAATATATACTGTATAAATGGCAAGTGTAGCAATTTAAAAATGAATGTTTGATGTGAGATCCAATTTTGATGTATGTTTGTGTTGTTAGTTAATTGCTCTCTTATTGCATTTAGTATTAGCATCTTTTTTCTATTTCACTTCTACTTGAGGCGATTGTCAAAATTCATTAGTTGCAATCACATATGTTTGTAGTAGCTCATAGTTGTGTGACATATGAAGCTTTATTTTTTAATGATCATCTCTGATTACATAGTACCTAACTTTAGGGTGAGAATTTCTTAAAATTTTTAAATTGTAACTGTGAAATGTAAATTGCACTTTGAAAGGGGTCATTATGCTTGTTTAATTTAATTTTTTTGGTTATGTAATGGACTGTGTTGAGATTTACTTTTGTTATTGTTTGCTTTGTCATGGTTTGTACTGAGATTTAATTTTGCTGATTTTGGTTCTATAAATTAAACTCAAAAGACTTTGGCTTTGTTCCTCTTGATTTGCAAGCATTGTTAGAGTTTTGATCTTATGCTGGGTTAAAATTATATGAAAAATTTATTGGATTAGCTGGTGTTCTTAAAATGTTCTAGGATATTTAAAAAAACACTATGGTTGGGTTAAACAAAGCAAAGCTACCCGTAGGTGGACCGAAGTTACTCTTTTGGCATATGGTTAAATCCTCTTGGGCTGTTAGATTTTTGACCAATTACAATCAGTGATAGGTTAATCATAATGATTGATGTGTAGGTGTAGAGAAAAGTTCTAAACACCCAAAGTTGGATAAAGAAGGCAAGATCAGCATCACGCAATTTGCTTCCTTTTATTTTGCTGCTTCTATTTGATTTGTAAAAAAGAGTTGGGATTGTCAAATGAGCTTCATCATCATATTTTAGTTTTTGATTTACTCTCCTACCATATTTTTAGACATCTATGCATATATTACATGACATAAATAAATAAAAACTATAAAGTCAGTACTATTATTCAAATGATAATTGTCAGTGATTTCAAATGTATTATAACTACATTTTTCTACTGCATATTCTAGATACTTTATATTTTTTTTGACAAAGATTGATACGAATGCATCTATTAGTCCAATATTTATTCAACTCTTAGATACCAAATGATTATGTGATATCTTGTCTCTTGAGACACAACATGCTAATTTGACTATCCTTCAATTCAATTATGGTTGTATGATAAAACTTTGTCCTACTATTTTTTTTTTTTTTTTTGCAGATTTGTATTAGTGAAATTGTTAGATATCTGCATGGAAGTACAATATCCAATCTGTCTATGTATAATTTTATGATTTTTGAATTTAATGAAAAAAAAAACATTTCCAAGTGATTCTGAATTGCAAAAGATCATAATGATTTGTCTTTGTAATATAACTTAAGAATGTTTATTTTTTTTGGCAACATGTAAAACCCAAAATTTTGGGGCCTTGTATGTCCATAAAGAAGGCTATCAATTTTATTTCCAAGACATCATATATGCATGCTTCTATGATAGATATCTCTGATTATAAACTCATTGAGAAGAATGTTGTTTTATAATTGCCATCATTTGAGACTTTTTTTTAATAACTAAATTGATATCAATGTGTTCCTACTTTCTATTGAATCTTCTTGAGTTAAGATTTTTACTAATTACAGTAAATTAGGTGTTACAAAACAAAGAAGGAGCTGAACTGTCAAAGAAGGAGTTGGAACTGTGGGCCACAACAACTTGGGCAATTTGGAATGCAAGAAACAAAGCATGCTTTGAGGAAGTTCAGACATAACTAAGGGTCGTCAATGGGCCGGGTTAGGCCGGCCTGGCCCATTTTCACTTGGCCCATGGGCACAATGGGCTGTGTATAATGGGCTATGAAGGGTCTAATGGGTTGTTTTGTTGGCTGGGCCGAAGAGTAAAAGCCCATGACCCTGCCCATGGGCACTGCCCATTTTGTCTTTCATAATTTGGGCTATCGAATTAGCCTGGGTCTAATGGGCTACCCATGAGCTTGTGTTAGTATATTATTTTATTATTTTTATAAGGAAAAAATCAATTTTTTATAAAGGAATAATCAATCTATTTTTTTAAAGGAAAGAATTAAAGAATTTAATACTTAATTACAAATTTTTTTACAATCAAATCTATATAATTTTTTGTTTTGTTGATGGAAACCTATTTAATTTTTTTTTTATTAAGGCTTTAAATAGTTTTTTATTTTATCTTTATAAAAAAAAATGTCTAATGGTTAATTCAAATTTGCTAGACTACTAGAAAAATATATATTTAATAAACTAAGTTTTACATAATTACTTTGAGTATCTTAGTGGTTGAGGGCTTAAGAAATTGCTCTATAATATCTTAAGATCAATCCTTCATACACTTCTTATATTTTTTTGTTATGAATTATAAGTTATTGGTTTTGGGCCAATGGGCTGTGGCAACGGGTTGGGTTACTAAAAAGCTAAATTGGGAAAACCCATGGGCATAAAAACTAGCCCACGGCCTGACCCACTGGGCTAGTGGGCTGCCCATGAGCCTTAATAACAACAGGCCGGGCCGCCCATTAGCCTGATGGGCCGTCGGGTTTCTGGGCCGGGCTATGGGCCGTGGGCTATTTGATGACCCTTAGACATAACCTATAGTCATTGTGGATGTAGCTTAGCATTGCTAGTGACATATCATATGCTCTTAGCCACTCAAGCAAACATGATTATGGTGCAGAAGGGTCTTTGCAACCTACTAAATTTGATATTGCAACCAATATTTTTTTTTTTCTCAAAAATAATTGTTTTGTTGGTTCAGAGGGAAGCCTTGTATGTTTTTTCTTCATAATTTGTATGGCTAACGAATTAGCCTGGGCTGTGTGCCCAGGTCTTTACCTTTGTATATGGTTTTTTACTTCTGAAAAAAAAGTCATTCTATCTAGTATCTCAAAAAAAAAAAAAAAAAAAAGGTGTTACAAAACAAACTGGTTAAAATTTATAAATCAACTTAATTGCTATAACAGATATATGGTTGATAATTAAATAGACACGGACGCCATTCATTTCTTTATTCATACCAGTGTGCTTATTGACTTAAGCAGTTAATGGAATTAAACGAAATTTAGGACTCTCTTTTAACTTTGAGAATTATAGGCTTTGGGATGGTTTAATTATTTTTTAGTGTTATTCTCTATTTGGATACAACAAAAGTGCTGAAATAGAAAAGAAGATGTTTGATCACTGTGAAAATGCTACAACTTTATTTCAATAATTGCATTGGGAAGAAATTGGTAAAACAACACATTCAAAATTTTCCTGTGCATCTCACGGGTTAGCGACTAATTAATAATATTTGGATAAACTCATCTATTGTTAAGTGAGTTTTGCATAGACATTAAAAGAACTGTGACAATAGTATGGACTTTTTTTTATAAAAAAAAAAAGAAAAGAAAAGAGAAGAATAAAAACCCTAAAAAACTCGCTCCAATCAAAGAATATTGGCCTGAAAGGAGATCCGAGGACGCTTGCGGTAACTCGATCCAATTTTTTAGACAGATTTCTTTTTTTTTTTTTTTTTTCTGGGCACCTATAAAAATCTCCCTCTGGCCACTGAATTTCAAGTGGCTAGAAGACGAAGAGAAATAGAAATAGAGACACACAGCTATCAACCATGCCTTCAGTTAGACATAGTGGAGTACATTTTGAGGATTCATTTAAATAATATTTTGTTCTTATTTCTTTTGTAGAGGAGTGATAATTGTAGTAGGTTAGTCTTACAATCCATGCGGCCTTATGGCTTCTCCTGGCGTCTTGCAACCTACTAAATTTGATATTGCAACCAATATTTTTTTTTTTCTCAAAAACCTCAAATTTCCCTTAGTCTCACGTTTTTAAAGGAACAAAGTTTAGTTATAAAATTTGTTGTAATTTAAGGTTACAACCTTACTCAATATCTTTTTATTATAGATGAATTTTAACATATCTACTATTGGATTACATATTCTTCTTATATATATCCTCAATTCTTGCAAAATTTCTAGAAAATTAAAGATCAATAGTTATGTCATCAATAAATTGTTTAAATTGCAATTTTTTATAGTTTAAAATTATATATAACATATAAGATTATAGATCACGTAGTAAACGATACCCGAATTTTACAAAATTTGATATGTTTATTAAAAGCATTAAGAACATGCAATTCAACAGTTAGATTTTCAAAATATGTAGTAATTTTTATTTTATATAGTAAGATTGTAGTTTCAGGCTATAATCCGTTTTGTAACTAAACTTTGTTCTTCCCAAATACTCATTCTTGACCCCCTACATTCAATATAAATACCCCTCTAGTATCAGTTCTAGTATCAGTTTAAGTCACCCCCAAATTTTAGAGAAAAACTTGAAATTTCTCTCTTCATCTCTCTCTCTAGAGTTAGGGTTTATCATACATTACACACATTTACCGTATCTTTCAATTTCAATCTTTTCAATTCATCTTTGCATGCCTAAAATAGGACTTCATCATGTTCTTGAATGCTTGTTTAAATCCTTAATCACGTATTATTGAATAATATAAGGGAAAATTATAGTGAACCCACTTGTGGATAGGTTAGTTTTTACTTTATTTACCTGTGGTTCAAAACTTAACACTTTGCCCATCTCCGTTACTCACATTCCCTTTAAAACAAGGGTAAATATGTATTTTTGTTCTCCTTTTATGCCTCTCTTCTAAAAAAAAAAACATACAAAAACAAAATAAAAAAGGTGCTATTGGTTAAAAAAGATTTATGCAATGTCCTAGAACTTCAACTTTTATTTATACTTTTCATTTCAACTACAAACAAACAACTGAATATACATCCAAATTTAGATCCAATTTATACATAGCAATGGACTACAATTGTTTCAAATACAATTGCTTTAGCCAAAAAAACAAAGGAAAAAGATTCAATGATAGTTAAGAACTCAAAGCAAAAAACCAGGAGTGTAGGTTTCCTTGTCATCACTGGTTTGCCTTTATACAAACTCCTAATTTCACTCAGCAACCTCAATGTTAACAAAGCCATAATAGGGTAATTCTACCCTACCCCTTTTTTTTGGGTACAGTACTCACTAGTAGGTAACTTACTATACCAAGTTATTAAAACATCACATTCAATGGCTTCATCCTCACATTGTGCAGTTCTAACATTACATGTGACAATTCTTTTGTCACATTTGGTAGTTATCTTATTCATTTTTTTCTACATTTGACGGTTTTATTTTTACATTGTACAGTTCCAACATCACATTTAATAGTATTTTTTCTGTCACATTTGATGAATTCATTTTCACATTATACAGTTCCAATATCATATGTGACAGTTCTTTTGTCACATTTGGTAGTTCCCTTGTTTTTTTCTCACACTTGATAGTTCCATCCTCACATTGTGCAGTTCCATCCATACATGTGACAGTTCTTTTATCACATTTGGTGGTTTCTTTTTTTTTTTTCTTATATTTGATGGTTCTATCCTCACATTGTGCAGTTCTAACATCACATTTGACAGTACTTTTTTCACATTTGGTGGTCCCTTTATTTATTTTTCTCACATTTAACGGTTCCATCCTCACGTTGTGCAATACCAACATCACATGAGACTGTACTTTTGTCACATTCGGTGGTTCCTTCATTTTTTCTCACATTTGACAGTTTTATTCTCATATTGTATAGTTCTAACATCACATGTGGCTGTTCTTTTGTCACATTTGCTGGTTTTATTATTTTGTTTCTCACATTTGATAGTTCTATTATCACATTAGGCAATAACCAACATCACATCTGACTATATATTTGTCACATTTAGTGGTACCCTATTTTTTTTCTCACATTTGATAGTTCCATTATTACATTGAGCAGTACTAACATCACTTCTGACCGTACTTTTGTGACATTCGGTGGTACCCTATTTTTTTTTTCACATTTAACAGTTCCATCGTCACATTAGGTAGTACCAATATCACATCTGACTGTACTTTTGTCACATTCAATGGTTTTTTTTTTTTTACTCATATTTAACAATTCGATCATCACATCAAGCCGTACCAACATTACGTATGGGTGTAGCCAACCCAACCTAACCCAACCTAACCCCACCAAATTACCTAATAATCAATGAATATATATAACAAAAATAGTACTCCTAAAATATCTAAAATTCCCGAAATACCCTTAAATATACAAAAATAACCAAAATGCATTTTAACAATTAAAAATGGACAAAATAACTCCGAAACTCTTAAAAATTATTGGGATATCCTTAAAACCTAAAAAATGACCGAAATGACCCTAAAATCTAAAAATGACTGAAATACCCTCTAAACCTAAAAAATAATCGAAATAACCTTAGATACTAAAAAAATGACCTAAATAACCATGAAACCTAAAAAATGATCGAAATGACCTTGTAACTTAAAAAGTGACAACAGTGCCCTTAGAACCTTAAAAACGACCATAATGCAACTTAAACTTAAAAAATGACCAAAATACCCATAGAACCTTAAAAATTACCGAAATGAACTTGAAACCTTGAAAATTTTTGAAATACTCTTGAAACCTCATAAAATGACCAAAATACCTCATGAAACTTGAAAATGACAAAAATTCCCCCAAAACCGTCAACAATTACCAAAATACCCCTAGAACCTAAAAAATGATCAAAATACCCTTAGAACAAAAAAAAAAAAAACTGAATGACCCTAAAACCTAAAAAAATGACTAAAATTACCCTAAAACATAAAAAAAATGATCAAAATAACCAAAAAACCTAAAACAATGGCCAAAAATACTCCATAACACTCTAATTAGTTTTTAATCTTTGCTGTGTGATCCATTGACCCCTGTTTGTCATGGATAGAGGACAGTTTCTTATTATACCTTTTTTATTTGATGAAACTAATTATGCATGTTGGAAAGTATGCATGAGAGCTTTCTTGCAGTCTTTATATGAGAAGGTTTGGCAAGTTGTGAAAATTGGCTGGGTGAAGCCAAAGGAAGTGCCAATTGATTGGGATGAGGCCAAGACCAAAGCAGCAAACTTTAACAGCAGAGCATTGAATGCCCTATTTAGTGCGGTGATCAATGAGGAGTTCAAGAAAGTATGCTCAATTGAAACCGCAAAGGAAGCATGGACCACCCTCCAAACAACCTATGAAGGAACTATGGCTGTCAGGGATTCAAAGCTCCAAAGACTCACGGCTAGCTTTGAGGAGATAAAGATGGAGGAGGATGAGACATTCGATGAGTTCTATGCCAAGTTGAAGGACATAATGAACTTAGTATTCAATCTTGATGATCATATTCCCGAGCCCAAGATTGTGAGAAAGGTGTTCAGATCTCTCCCTAAGAGATTTCATGCCAAGATAACACCAACTGAAGAATCAAAGGACATTGACACCATTCCTTTGACGAATGTTAGGACATATGTGATTCATGTTAGGAATATATGTGATTCATTTTCTGTTTGTCTTTAATGTTAATCTTGTTCTTCCATTATTACTTTGTGTAATATCCCCAACAGAAAAGAACCTCAAATCCCAAGGATTTACCTTATGAGGAGAAGGTGGAGTTAATGCTATTGAGATCTTAGGGACACTCTATTCTGGAAAGCAAAAATCGTGTGACGGGGCCTCGGTGCGTGATACGCAAGATGTTTCTAATATGAACTTGCATTTAAGTCAAGTAAGGTCACATAGGGTCTGTCGGCATGCTCTCCCCCAATTAATGGTCTTCTTTCAGTTTGTGAGGGTGACGTGCCTGTCAACTTCATTTCTAGTCCGTCTTCAAGGTCCTCAGTTTCCTAGGGAAATTGTCGGTTCTTGCGAGGCTAACGGTTCCATAGGACCCCTCAGCTTTTTCCTGTTAGGTCTTGTCTATTTTATGGACCTCCATTAGAATGTAACACATATTTCTCTTAAATTTCTCTATTGTTTATTCATGTATATTTTGTTTTGTTTCAATAATTTATAAACAATGAATCATCTTATTCCTTAATATTTTTTAGCTTTTCAGAAGTTTTAATATCTAAATTTATGAGTTATGTTTTTGCCGTATTTGAAACTGTCTGACAAATTTTTTGTAAATCATTGCACGTTCAAGTAATGACTTTTTCATCAAATTGTAACACAAATTGAAGTCATACAAGAGCAAATCTTGCAATAATGTAGTTTCTTAATCAATTTAAAATTTTATAAAATTATTTTAGTCTATCTCACAAATAAGTAGGTTCCCATGCATAGCACGGGTTAACGACTAGTGTAATTATATTTTTGAAGTTGGACTTCGAGTGATTATCTCTTCACAACAATGGAATTTTCATTTCCCATCATGGTTATTAGTTAGGATAGTTTAATCAAATAAAGCACTCCTAAATATCCACTAGTATTATTTTGTCCTAAAATAGCTAAATTTTAGAACTCAAAACTTATCGGAAAGTTGCCAAATGGTTAAAAAAAAAAAAATCAAAATCAAAAACAGTTTTTAGACTCACAGATAGAATTCTTGTCTGATACACAAAGGTAGAGGAGGCCATCACCCTTTTGATAACAAACGTTCAGGTCCTCCACCATTTACACCTTATATTCGCCCCTTGCTCCCAACACCGCCCTATAGCCCTCCATTCCATTTTTCACCAAGTTGCTAGAACTTGTTGCTTTTTTATTAGTTAACACAAGTGGATGAAAGTACCCAAAAAAAAAAAAAGTGTAATGTTTTTAATAAGAGATTAAATTATATAAGAATGTGGTGTAAAACTTAAATTTCACTCATTCAATTTCAACGTGTCACATCATCATATCGCATAGTAAAGAATAGGCGCAAGCACACTCAATTACTTCTAATACTTATTTGAAAATTCAACTTAACTATAAGTTTATTGAAATGTTCTTATATGACATGCTGTATTAAGTTTCAAGTAAAAAATTGATGTGGCAATCTCCTATTAAATGATGCAAAACATGGGTTTTACACCCCTTTTTACCAAATTCAGACTCTTAATAATTTAAAGATGGAAAAAACTTTTTAAATTATAAGAACAAACAATAAATATCATGCAAACTTTTGAACCTAAAACAATATTTTTGCCTGAATTTATTAGACAACAAGACATGTGAGATGGGAATGGGAGAGTAAACGGTTGTTTAGGTGTGAACGAGTCTTTTAGTAAATTACTTAAGAAGGTCGTGTGAGATGTAAATGACTAGAAACTTGTCTAATTTGGGAGGATGCCACCTACCAGGTTGGAGGAATCTTCTTTGACCTAGTTTGTAGCTAAACTTTATTCTTAAAAATGTAAAATAAAGAATAAAATATAAAAAATTGCATTTTTCCATTCTAAAATATCACGCTGGTTACATTTAATTCCATGAACTATCAAAATGCACGATTGATCTCGTCCCGTAAAATTATAACTCTATTTCAATGTCCACCTATCATTTGTGTTGGTGTTAAGTTTAAAGGAATGTAGCATTGAAAGACAAAATTACCCCACTCACCAAAACAAACCATTGAAAAGTAAATTGGTTTTTCAATATTAAATTCTGTTAGAGTTAATAACAAAACAAATAACAAGGGGTTCAGTGTAATTTATTTTTAAAAGAGGGTCAATTGTGCATTTCAATAGTTCAAAGGATTAAATATAATTAGGGTAATAATTTAGGTTAAAAAATATAATTTTCTTAATAAAGTAAGAATAAATTACAAATTACATCCATAAAATTTAGAGTAATTTTAAGTTTTCTCTCTAAATATTAACATTTTAATATGCACTCTTATTGTTATGCTGATGCAAGTTCTGAAACAATTCATATATCCATTTGTGAATAGTTGTTAAGCGCCCCCTAAACTTGTCACATATACTAGTTGGCAGATTTAAACTATGTCATGTCAATTAAATAACCAACAATGACTTTTAAAAATTAAAATAAAATTATCTAAAATCTGAAAAATAACAAAAACTAAAATAAATCGTACCCGCACACGCTCTCTCACTCTCTCTCGCTGTCAAGCAATATACTGCCACATCATAGCACCTAGAGTGACCCTTTTAACCAAGGAAGTCAATACCGTACCAGAGGCTGTACCGGTTTGGCTACCGGTACGATATATTTCGGATACCGATCAATACCGGTGTACCGTTTCGGGTTTACCGCTATTTTATATATTTAATATACACACACACACACACACACACACACACACACACACACACACACACACACACAAAATCTCTATTTACACACACATACTCTTAAACTTTTAGTCTCATAAATACCTTCCATTTCAATTATTGTGTATTGATTGATCCAGCAGCCTAAAGATTAACTGGATATTAGAAGTGATGCAGGTAAAACAATTAAAAAAAAATAAGAAAATGAAACTCTTAATTCAAACACTAAATCCAAATTAAATAAAAGAATTGGAGAGATCAAAGGTTAAGTGAAATAATGAAATTATCTATAAAATACTTTCATTATCAATTATTTTAGAGACAAAAACTGCAACAATTACAAAAAAAAAAAAAACACAGTATTTTGTGTTTCGGTCTGGTACGGCTGGTATGCAGCCGGTACGGCTGGTATTTTTTTCAGTAAAAAATAGAAGTCTACCGGTACCGGTGCACTAGTCAGTACGGTATGTACTAGCCAGTACGATATCAACCACCCTGCTTTTAACTCAAGAACTGTCCTTGTTGACCATTCAACCCAGTTATCCACAACAATTCAAAGCATGAAAATTGAGAAGTAAGATTTAGGTTTAAGTCTGACCTTAAAAGTTCCCCCTCAGCACAACCATTCTCTACACCGGAGAAGTAAGATTTGGTTTTTCTCATAACTTTTTATAGGAGTTTCACACACATATACACTTAGATTAAGTTAAAATAGAATTTCTACATTGTAAAGTAAATAAATAAAAACCTATGTCATTTATGAGTGAAAGAAATCTAAACAATACTTAAAGTGAGGGGAATGAATCAAAATTTTGAATATTTATGGGTCAAATTTAAAATTATCACAAACTCAGTATGTAACTTGCAATTTAGTCTTAATTAAACATTTATAATTTTATAACTAAAGCAGTAACAAAATTTCTAAATAATGCATTTTCATATATATATATATATATATATATATATATATATTAATAAGGGTGTAATTTGTAATTTACCTAAATATTTATCTATACTACTAATAAGATGATTCCTCTGTCTGAGTTTCATTATTTAGTATACCAAAGTACCCTCAAATTATGATATTCAGAAAGTTTAAGTAATAGAGTTAGATATTTTAAGGTTTCTCTGTATTCAAGAAAGCTCTCTCTCTAGCTTTTCTTATACAGTAGAATAGCGGTCCCTTCCTTAGGAAGGAGTGATAGTGTTCCTTGGAATAACACTGTTATTCTGGGGTTTGTTGGTTTTTTTTCAAGGGTTATTGGGAAAAAGTATAGGTTTTTGATCCTCACTCCTTGTCTCTAATCACTATGGAGGATTTGATCGCTAATTGGAATTGCCTTACTTTGTCAGACAAAGAAGGTCTAGGTTGTTCTCTAGATGAGGAACTAAGCTCCCCGGAGTTTATCATTGCCACAAAATTCCTCACAAAGAGAGCACTGAATGTTTATGCTATTGCAAAAATGTTTATTCCCCTTTGGCGTTCTAAAAACAGGTTCTAGGTGTGTAACCTGGGTGATTATAAGGTGCTATTTGTATTTGATAACAAAGCGAAGGCTGACAAAGTGATCCAAAGTGAACCATGGACTTTTGATAAGCACTTGATTGTAATGGAGAGGTATGATACTTATTCATCCATTGATGACCTTACGCTAGATAAGACTACATTTTGGGGGCAAGTTCACGGTCTCCCCATTAAGTTTGTGAATGTAAAGGCAGGAAAGAAGATTTATGAGGTTCTAGGGGAGGTCATACCTACTGCAAATCCAACTGAATCGGAAGGAGGGAATTTTATTTGGGTCCGTGTTTTCATGGATATTACGGGTCCTCTTTGCCGTGGACGTTTGGTGTCAGTAGGGCGAGAGAAACAAGTTTGGATAAGTTTTAAGTATGAAAGACTACCAAATATTTGCTACTGGTGTGGCTGTTTCGACCATGATGACAAGGTTTGCGAGATTTGGTTGAATAGCGAAGGTTCACTCTCTCCGAAGCAAAAGTAGTTCAAACCAAGTCTAAGGGTAGCTCCTTTCTCACACTCACGCAAACAGGTCATAGAAGTCCCTAGATTCTACAAGTCTAGGCCGAATCAAGTTTCATCTTCAGCGAAGAGAATGATAGTTGGGAACAAGGATGACGGCGATAGAAGGGATCATAGTAATACCCAGACAGTTGCACCACCCTCGCCACCACTGAACAGCCATGAGTCTGGGGAGGAGAGGTAAAGTCGAAGTGAAACCGTTACGAGGGAAGAAAATCGAGATTTAATGCAGTCCGTTACTTTTGGGGACATATTTTGTAATTGGCATATCCTTTGACAAAACGCACTTTACTTGTATTTGGGTAAATCTAAGTAGGTTCAAGATGATCATTACAAGTGGTTAAATTGAAGACATGAAGATTACTCAAGAACTGCTCAAGAAAAGTGCAAACTGCAGGTCTCGATACCTCCTCGACAGAAGCTCGATCTGTCGAGATTCATTAAAGCTTGACAGATGTCCCGATCGATCGAGCTTACGGGTTTCAGATTATAGCCAGCAACGTTTTTATTCTCAAAGGCTATTTGTTTATGGGTTTGTATAATTCTTATTGGACTAGGAAAACCCAAGGTTTGTGTAAACCTATTTGGAATAGGAGAGCCCATTAAGCTCCTGTTTAAAGGAGGTGGAAAAAGAAAAACCTAACCCTAGAGAGCTTCATAAGGTTTTCTTTTTGAAACCCTAGCCTCCTCCTACAGAAGAAAGAGTTCTTGCTGCGTTTCTTGTACGCCTTAGGGTTTTGTAACCAAGCAAAGTCTCTTGCACCAACATTGAAGATCTTATTGGTGTTTCTATGTGAAGCTGCTGCAAATCAACTACAAAAATCAAAGGGTTGTTGTGGAGTTAGTCACGTATTGGGATTCGTGCAAAGGAGTAAGTCGCGTACTGGGATCCGCGCATCAAATTGGTCAGTCACGTACTTGGGAGCCGTGCATTGAAAGGAGAAACTGTCACTACAGAACAAGTCCAATTGGGTATTGGGGTAAGAGTTCAACTGTAGGTTGGTGAGGTACTTGGGATTCCTTGCTTGTAACTGCTTGTTGTGATAATAGTGGAGTTTTGGGAGTGGTGACCTTAAATCACCCGGTGGGGTTTTTGCCGTAAGGTTTTCCCCATTCGTAAACAAATCACCGTGTCATTTTAATTTCCGCTGCATTACTTAGTTTGGTGATTTGTTTGTGCTGCCACGTGATATTGCATGTTAATTTGATTAATTAAGAACTGGGCTAATTAATTAATCTAAGTTATCACAAGGGGTCAACGCATTTGTGGCCTGTCAGTTACATGTAATAATACTCCAATGGAAACAAGTCCTCAACCAGCTACGACCAATAATTGCCATCTGCTAAATCCGCAAAACATTGATTTGCACCTTAACGGGATTGGTAGGGCATTAAATGAGTTTAAAGCCATAAAGAATCCCATCTATATCGGTAACTCTTTAGCCTTCCCTTTTACAAAATTAAGTCCACATGCATCTATGGAGAATATTAATTTAGTCCCAACCCCAATTGGTAATATTTTAACAGCATTTACTTCATACTTAAACTAAGAATTACACACACAAGGATCAATTAATCTTGCATGTGACAGCCAACGTCCTAGGGCTTCTACGCATGCAACCAAGCCACGATGGATTAGGATTTGCTGTATACCTTCAACACCAAAGGAGGAAGTACACCAGGGTAATTTGAATTATGGGAAAAGGCCCTTTACACTCAGCAATGATCACTCCAAGTTACTTACCCAGCAAACGTTGCCAGGTTTCAAGGAGCGAGGAAGATAATTTCACAGGATTGGCGGAGGGCTGATGTTCAGCCCCCTTAGTTGCCATGAATTGCTTAATGTGGAACTGTCACGGGCTTACGAACTTGCGTACTAGGGAAGAGCTTGGTGATATTGTTCGGGCTAAAGGTCCCTCTGTCGTGTTCATAGCCAAAACACTGGTAGATTCAGCATGATTCAAGCAAACTTAGACTTTGAACACAAGTGGGTGGTACCAAGGATCGGGCAAGGTGGTGGATTAGTACTTTTTTGGAGGTCGTTGGTGAATTTGGTAGTGGTGGACTCATCCAATTATTATATTGATACTTGGATTGATAAAGGCACGACTAATGCGTGGAGGTTCACTGGCTTTTATGGAGAACCGGAAACTTCAAGATGTAGTGAAGCATGGGAAAGTTTAAGAATTTTAAACCATCATCCGGAGGTGCCATGGATGTGTGCAGGTGATTTCAATGAAATAACTCGACAGGAAGAAAAATTGGTGGAGCAATTCGGCATAATGGGCAGATGTAACTATTTAGGGATGTGTTGGACGAGTGTAGTTTCCTTGATCTTGGGTTTGTGGGTAATAGGTTCACATGGAGCAAGCACTTCGCTGACGGCCATTCTATTTGGGAGAGACTTGATCGGGGTGTGGCAAATGCTAATTGGTTCCTTAAATTTCCAGGTACAATTGTTCATCATCTCCGTTGTACTTCATCAGATCACTTGCCTCTTTGTATTAATCTGTCCAGTTTGGAATTTCGACCACTGAAAAAGGTGTTTAGATTCGAGGAGATGTGGCTTTCAGATGTAGGGTGTGCTGAATTGGTGGAGGCTTCATGGTCATCCTACTTCCATGGGCAGGGAGATAGTGTAATCATTAAAAAAGGGGAAAGATGTGGTCGAGACCTTGAATGGTGGAACTACAATATTTTTGGCAACGTGAGGAAGGAATTGACAAAAAAGAAAGAGTTGTTGGTGGTTGTTGAGAATGAAGCACAAGCACATAGGCAGAATGCACGGGTTAGGGCTCTTAAAGAGGAGATCAATTCTCTCTTGGACAAGGAAGCAGGCATGTGGAGCCAACGATCACGCACACTTTGGTTGAAAAATGGAGACAACAACACCAAATTCTTTCATTACGGAGCCACTAAAAGATTTAAAAAAAAATTTAATCCGTGGGATCATGGATGAAGAAAAAAATTGGAAAGTGGAACTGGATTTGATTGCAGCCCACTTGATCAACTATTACCAAGATCTCTTTTCCTCCTCCAATCCGATCACACAAGGAGCAGCCTTGGAACATATTCCTGAGGTCATCATTGAACATATGAATGCAGCCCTAATTGCACCTTTTCATGTTGATGAAGTTAAAGAAGCTCTTAAGCAAATGGCTCCTCTTAATGCACCTGGACACAATGGCATGCCACCGTTGTTCTACCAGCACTTTTAGGGTATAGTTGACAATGATGTGACAAGATCTGTACTATCATGGCTCAATTCAGGCACTCTTCCACACCCTTTAAACCACACCTTCATCACATTCATTCCTAAGACAAAAAATCCAGAATATGTCACTCAATACAGCCTCATTAGCTTGTGCAACGTCTTTTGTAAAATTTTCTCTAAAGTTCTTGCAAATAGACTTAAGAAAATTTTACACACCATCATCATAGAACACTAGTCAGCCTTTGCCAAAAATAAGTTGATTTCAGACAATGTAATTATTGCTTTTGAGTCACTAAATAGTATGAAAAACATGAGTACAGGAAAAACAGGTTATATGGCTATTAAGCTTGATATGAGCAAGGCATACGACTGGGTGGAATGGAGCTACCTTGAAAATGTCATGAGGAAAATGGGCTTCAATGAGAGATGGATTGGACTGATTGTGGTATGTGTGAAATTAGTCACTTACTCTATCATGATCAATGGTGAACCCCAAGGATTAATTCACCCCTCTAGAGGAATTCGTCAAGGGGAACCCTTATCTCCTTTCCTCTTCCTTCTTTGCATGGAAGGCCTCTATGGTCGCATTTAGCATGCAGCAAGTGTAGGGGAGATGAAAGGAGACTCTCTTTGTCGGAGAGGCCCAGCACTAACCCATTTTTTGTTTGCAGATGATAGCCTCATTTTTTGTAGGGCAATAGGAGATGAATGCAGGAAAATCATTGACATCCTTGAGATATATGAAAGGGAATCGGGCCAAAAGGTGAACAAAAAAAAAACCATTTTTTTTTCCAGTAAATCTACCGATGAAGCAACCAAACAAGAAATTAAGAAAGCCTTGGGTCTCCAAGAAATAGTACACTTTGAACAATACCTTGGGTTGCCATCCTTGGTAGGGAGGAGGAAGAAAGAAGGGTTCAATTTTATTAAAGAAAAAGTATGGCGTAAGTTACAAGGTTGGGAAGGGAAGCTCTTGTCTCAAGCCGGTCGTGAGGTTCTTATAAAGGCAGTCATTCAAGCCATACCAACATATGCTATGGAATGCTTCAAACTCCCATTGCGTCTTTGCCATGAAATTGAGACCATGATCAAAAATATTTGGTGGGGGCCAAAGGGGGATAAAAGGAAGATACATTGGTTGAAGTGGAATGAATTAACTAAATCAAAATTGGAGGGAGGTATGGGATTTAGAGACATTGACATGTTCAATGATTCCTTGTTGGCAAAACAAGCTTGGAGACTTTTGAAAAATCCTAATTCATTATTTTATAAAGTCTTTAAGGCTCGTTTCTTTCCAAATTGTACAATTATGGAGGCTAAACATTCTAGTAGTGGCTCACATGCTTGGAAGAGTATCTTACTTGGAAGAGATGTCCTGCTTAGGGGCTGCCGGTGGAGGATTGGGAATGGAAAGGCAATGAGCATATGGCAACACCACTGGCTACCAAGGAAGCACCCACCACAGGTTCTCTCACCTATGGTTAAGACATTGGCAGATGCAAAAGTGGCAACTTTAATTGAAGAAAATTCTAGGCAGTGGAACCAAATAGATGGAATTTTCACCCCCATGGAGGCTGAGTTGATCAAATCCATTCCACTTTCACAGTGTGAGGCAGAGGATACTTTATTTTGGCCTTTCACAAACAATGGCATATATACTTCAAATTCTGGGTATAGGTTCTTGAAAGCTGAAGATCAATCCGAGCTTGAAGAAGAACACAGGATGCAGGAGAGACATCTGTGGAGGACAATTTGGTCAGGGCCGGCCCTAGACATTTAGGGGCCTTAGGCGAGAACTAAAAAATGGGACTTTTTTTATACCTATATATTAATTAAATTAATATTTATTTAATATTTTTATATTATAATATATTTTATTTAAAATATATTTTTCTTGCCTTTTGAGATGCAAATTGACTAATTAAATTTTTGTATTTAAGTTCTTCTAACATTTCCTTTTCAATCGATAATATACCTAATCCACTTAATCTTTCTTGGGACATTGTCGATCTTAGATATGATTTTATTAATTTTAATTTTGAAAAACTTCTTTCTGCAGAAGCTACTGTAACAGGTATTGTTAGTAAAATCCTATAAGCAATGCATATATTTGGAAATGAATCTAATCTTTTTATATAATGTAGTATGTCAATTGGATTATAATCTTTTATTTCTAAAATTTCTTTTAAAATGTTTAACTCTGAATATAAATCTAAACCATCAATATCAGAATAATCATCATGTTTGAGAAACTTTTCAAGTTTAAGACAGTATTTTTTTAAACTATCATTATCTAGTGACTTTAATTTTGTGAAGTTAAATAGAAAACCAAAAAAATCTTCATATATTTGAAATTGTTCAAATCTATTCTCACATGAACTAATTGCTTTATCTACTATATATAAGAAATAATCAATTCTAAAAGATTTTTCAGCAGAGCGTGTTGTCTCATTATGAACAAATTCATCAAATTGTTTCTTTCTATGAATTATACGTTTCTCACGAAATACAGGTTCTATTTCCAGATGCATATTTTCTAGTTGACATTTCTAATCAAACAATATATTTATAAAGACTAAAATAAAAAATAACTTTCAAGTATAGAGCAAAGGAAAAATAGAACCTGATTTATATAGAAATTATTGTTGTAATTTCACCGAACAATAACAAGCTTTTAGCAATCTCAACCTGCATAAATAAATACTTATTTAATATATTATCACTGACTAAAATATATATATTAAAAAAAATATCAAGGAGCTGAATCATTAAAAAAAAAAAAAAAAAAAAAAGCAAATAAGCAGTTCAGGACAAGCCTGGATTATTAAGACATTAACAAGATCAAGGGGCTAACAAAAAAAACTAAGGAAAGGAAGGCCCAAACTGTTAAAACTAAGGAAAACATAATAAACATTGAAACAAAACCAAGCCCAATCAATGGCCGGCCCCAATCTCATTATCTCATCCAATTATAAATTTGTTAGAATGTTAGATTCCATTCTCATTTCTCACTTCTCAGTATAGGACCCCAAAAATCTTAGTCAAACACTCAAAACCGGACCCCAAAGTTTTATAAATTATACCTGAAGATGAAGACATGAAGTTCACGGCTGGCGACTGGCGAGGCGGCGTCGCGGCGAGGCGGAGACGGACTGACTGGCGAGGCGGAGAGGCGCAGACTGATGACTCTGATGATCTGATCTGATGTCTGATGAGCTGCTGCCTTCAGTTCAAATGCTCACTTGCTTGAATTGGATTTGTAGAGAAATAGAGAATGAGAGTTCAGAGACAGAGAGAGGCGGAGAGTATGAGAGACAGAAGAGGCTGAGAGCAGAGAGAGGTAATAAAATTTTTAGGGTTTGAATTGTTTTATTTGTTTTGATTTGTAAATGTTTTTTGGTTAATCTCATAGACTGGATTTTTGTGTAACATTGTGTAAAATCCAAAGGATAACATTGTGTAGCTGGATCTTTGGATGGTCTAATATGAAATTTTTTTTTTTTTTTGGGTTTAAATCTGATACTTATTTTTATTTTGTTTAAATTTGATACTGAATTTTTTTTTTTAATCAGATACTAATTTTTTTTTTTTAATCTGATACTATTTTTTTTTTTCCTACTACCCCTAATTTTTTAAAATTTGGGGGCCTCCCCTTCCCTTGGGGGCCTTAGGCAGTCGCCTAACTTGCCTAAGGGAAGGGCCGGCCCTGAATTTGGTCTGTCCAAGTCCCCAACAAAATCAAAAACCTGATGTGGAGGGCATGCAAAAGTTCACTGCCCACAAAGGAAAACTTGGTGCATAGAACAATCCTGGACAACCCAACCTGTGATCGCTGCAAGCAAGCTTCAGAGTCATCACTCCACGCCATGTGGTCTTGCCGAGAATTAGATGTGGTTTGGGAGGATGATACGCAGTGGCATTGTAGAAGAAACCACTCCTTTGTGGACTTTAAGGAGTTATTATCATGGCTCATCACTAACTAGCGGGACCTGGAGATTTTCTTCACCACGACTTGGCTGATCTGGACTCAAAGGAACCTGCTACGTTTGAACAAACCCACCATTAGCTCTCATCAGATTGCTGCATCGGCAAAAGAACGGGTCGCTGAATTTGCACAGAGTATTCCTATGCCACTTGTTCCTTTGGTTGCAGCCACTCCCACTCAAACTAGATGGCGACCTCCAACACAAGGATTGGTGAAAATTAACTGTGATGTGCTACTTTCAAAGACCAGAAAAAATCGGGTATAGGTGTGGTGATCTAGGATGAAAATGGTATGGTTTTGGCATCAATGGCTAAACAATTACCTTAACTATACACAGCTATGGAGATAGAGGCCATGGTAGCTTCAATAGCATTGACCTTTGCAACACAGGTGGGATTTCACAGCGGCATTTTGTAGTTGGATTCACAGGTGTTGGTTAAGGCGTTGATCAACCACAGCACCAATCTTTCCACTGATGGTTTGTTAATGGAGGACATTAGATTTAATGATCATTTTTTTAATCAATTACTTTACTCTCATGTAAAGAGAGAGGGTAATAAGGTTGCGCATAAGCTAGTAAGACATGTTCTTTGTATTTTAAATTTTTCAGCGTGGATGGAAGATGTTCCACTACCCATAGTTTCTGTAGTCCTTGAGGATATTGCTGGTTTTTCTTAATAAAGTTTGATGGGTTCCCTCTCAAAAAAAAAAAAATAATAATAATAATAGAGTTAGACATGTAAAATTACTAATTTAAAAACTCATAAATTTTAGATAATTTAAAAAAAAAAAAAAACACACACACACTTTTTTACCATTGACGCTTCTCCCTCTCCTTGTTACTTTAACAATTTTTATAAGATAGTTTCAAATTTTTTCCCCTTCTCTCATGTTGGTCTCTCTCTCACGTTAGTCAAGTTCAAAATGTTACCACTTCTCATGGGATACTACCCTTCCCCTTAATTTTGAAATTATTTCTCCTTAATTACTATCATAAAAATAAAAATCCTACCAAATTACATTTCTTTCTCCAAAACAAATAATATACTATTTTGAATACAATATTTTTTTAGCTAACAATTTTTTTAATTCAAAGATAACATTTTATCCATATCCCTTAAAATTAGGCACTTCCATCTCTCCCTATTCCTTCCGAATGGCAAGTCAGTTCCCAAAATCAAATATAAATAAATATTTCTCTTCCTCCTATTTAATCTATAAAAAAATAAAAATAAAAACTCTCTTTCTCTCTTAAAGGAAGGAGTAGTTTTTTCCTACAAGGTAATTCTCTTAGTGTTGTTTCTTTTTTTTTTTTTTTTAATTGTTTTATTGCTATATGATTTTGATTTATTTGCTAAAGAAATGGTAAGAAAAAGATTTGAAATAATAAACATTGTATTGATGCCACACCTTTCGCCTTTATTTTGAATCAAAGTAGGTTGTAACTACTATATTTTAGTCGGTATAACTATTTTTAGGGTTATTGGAGCAATTACAGTTGTTGTATATCTGGTTTTGTGGGGGCAAAAGTAAGGAACTAAGGACCAAATGAGATTGAAGTCAAAGTGTCAGATAATGACAAAGCTTCATGGGATGGCACCATTTTCTTAACATATTTGTTTTGTTTTTCTTTTCTTTTCTTTTCTTTTTACCATGTGAATAGATTTTTTTTCATTCTTTTTTGCTTTTTTTTTTTGTGTGGTAATTTTGTAATTGTTGAACTATAGAATTTCGGGTAAAAAAGTGTAATTATTTACTTTATTTTATTGCAATTGGTTTGTCCATGATTATAGGTTCTAGAATGAAAGGACATGGAAATAGGAGAGATAAAGTGGGATGAAATTCCTATGAAAAATAAGGTCATGAGTTGATGCTTGATATTAGTAGGACAATGTGTTAATACCCAATTGTGATTAATGAAAAAAAAAGGCTAATATATATTTTATGGACGTGTTTATCCATATGAAATGAACATATTTATACATATATATAAATACACACACAATAATTCATGTTTAGTTTGATCCATCATCAACAAATAATGTTCAAGAATTCCTTTGTGACACAATAATTTAATATCTTTTGTAGAGTTAATGAGATAATTCATGAAGTTTACATAGTCAATGAAATAATAGAGATAATTATCACCATATTGCTATGATGTAATTATATTTTTGAAGTTGAAATTTGAGTGACTGGCTATTATTAATAGTAGGATTTGTATTTGCCTATTGTTGAACTTTATATGGAACAAGTTTTCTAATGACTTCTTAAACTTGACTTCAGCCTCCAAAAATTATGTGGCACAATGCATTAACTCACAGTTTTCCCTATTATGTGCAATTCTTGGGAATAAAGGACATTTTTTTTATGCACCATACCAAGTAGGGGTTTGGTTTACCTCCACTACTTTTTTAACTAGACATCTTATTTTGTTTTAAATATATAATAGCAAGTGGTAGTGGGTTTTAATATCCACATTTTATTTAGTTAGTGGGTAATGTAGCAGTTTCTTATTAAAATAAAATGAGATTTCAGTTAAAAAAGTACTGGAGGTAAGCCATACCAAACAAGTAGTTGCTCAATATTATGGAAGTAATTATCTACAATTAATTCATAAAGATAGTTCTCAAAACCAAAGAACTTCAGGGCAAGATGAATACTGTTATATTGAAGAGTAGGAACCTCATTCATTGTAAACAATTTAAATAGAACAACGAACAAAAGTTGATTTTTTAATACAATAGATAGCCTTCTCAAGTTGTGTGGCACACCACATTGAGTGACAGTTCTTTGTATTTTTTACAGTTTTCGAAAATGAACCGCACATTTTTTTATGAAACACACCAAGTAGATTCTCAGTATTATCGATTGAATTACCAACAATTGATTCATGGATATTATTTTCAAAACTAGAACTTCAGAGCAGGATGAATAATTTTTTGTTGTTAAGTGGAAGCTCGTTCGTTGTGAACAATTCACAGAGAATAAAGAACAACAGTTGATTTTCTAATTGCATTATATCATCTGCCAAGGTATGACTCATCCATTTCATTTTAATAATTAAGTCAAAATTACCTATAAGATTCTCCATCAATTAACAACTTTGACAACTTTGAGCTTGGGCTTTTATCGAAGATGCTTCATATTCACTTCTTAATTCTTATTAATCAAACTATCATATTTTGGCCCATCTAAAGATGAATTCTTGATTTTTTTTTTTTCTCCCTAGGTCCACATGACTCTTTGCATGCAGTAGCTTATAGCTATAGCAACTTAGAGTTCGTTTGGAATATGATGAAAATCTAAGCTTATTTAAGGTTTTTAGCTCTTTTTTATACTATTAATAAGTCTTATAATACGTTTTAGTACTATTCATGAGTTTCATTATACTATTCAGTTAGCTTTTAACTTTTTTTTCTTACACTTTCAATAAAAAGTTGTCAGTTTCAGTTAAATAAGTTGTTCCCAAACGGATCCTTTGTAAAGTTGTCGGCAATAAATTGATTTTTCTCCTTATATTCTTTATATGTTAGAGGAATTGTATTATGTTTTTTTTTGGTTTGAATAAACATGTCCATGTTGATGTATAAACATGACTGTGTTATATGTATAAACATGTCCATACTTGAAATAGTTTGGAAGTGTGTGCCAAGCGGCACCACAATGAAGGCAAAACCGAGTAGTCTTAGGACTACTTTTCTTCTTCAAAGGAAGTCTAGATGCAAACTTATACTCCTGCCTGAGAATAAAAATTTGATTTGGTGTGACCAACAACACCACAACGGTGACACATGGTTACAAATTTAGATTTTTCTTGTAGCCTAGGATCTATGACTTGTACAAGTGTAATGTTATAATTAACAAGTAGTTTAAGTTAGTCTGTTAGTAGTTGCCGTTGGCAATGTAACAACTTTCTAGTAAGCTCTCTAGTAAGCTCTCTTACTTTATTCTCAATATATATAAACATAATAATAATCAATTTGGTTAATTAATGAGAATTAAATATTTTCTCTTTGGTTTTTTATAAATATTCTACACAAAAGGGAGGTGACGAAGTATAAGAAATTGTAAAAAAAATAAAAAATAAAAAATCTTGAGAGTGCAATATCTCCCAATCCAAAGAAGATATTCTCGAGCCATTTTTTCATGGCTTAGCTAACTAATTATATTTACGAGAGGGTGTTAACAATAAATTGTTTGAACCTAAAGCTTTGTCTATCATTGGAGTATATAGAAAAAAAAAATGTCCTAATAGTTAATATCAAGAACCCAGCCGCAAGACTAGTCCAGGTACCGTTGAATTTAAATTTATTTTATCAAACCAGTCAATTCCTGGAGTGTGGTAGTGGTAAATACTGTGTTACCAATGACGATGTTAATAATCAAAGTATTTTATATAAATATATATATATATATATATATATATATATATATAAAACTGGCCATTTCTATTAGTTTGAGGGACTTTTTCCCTTCCAAAATGAAAAGTGAAGGAAATTTTATTAGAAAATGAAAATAACCAAAAAAAAAAAAAAAAAATGATGTTGTTTTAGCCATATTAAAAGTATGTCTTTTTTTTTTTTTTTTTTTTTTTTTTTTTTTTTAATTTGAAGTGATACTTAACGAATAATTACATACACTAAAGGAAGCAAATCCAAACGATACTTAACGTTAAGGGAACAAATTAAAAGTTTAACATTGTTAAGGGACAAAATTAAATTTATTGCCAATTGTAAGGGTGTAATTTGCAATTTTATTATCGAATTCTATAGTTAAAGCAATTACAAAATTTTCAAACAATGCAATTTTAGACATATTACATGATAATTGTTATAAATATTAAAATAAAATGTTTATACATACAAAATGAACATATATATATATATATATATATATCCAATAATTCATGTTTATTTTGATCCATCATCAAATAAATGATGTTCAAGAATTTCTTTGTGACACAATAATTAAACATCTATTGGAGAGTTAATTGAGTGTGTGTGAGTGTGAGTGTGAGTGTATTCCCTTATCTCATCCCCCTTCCCTTATATATATATGTGTGTGTGTGTGCGCGCGCGCGCATGCGCGTGTGTGTGTTTCTCAAAAAAAAAAAAAAAATTGAGATAATCCAGTAAGATCACATAGTCAATGAAAAAATAAAGATCATTATCTAGACCATATTGCTCTAATGTAATTGTATTTCTAAATTTGGACTTTGAGTGATTATCTATTCTCCATAGTGGGATTTGCATTTTTCCCATTGTTGAAGTTTATATTAAACAAGTTTTTCAATGACTTCTTGAACTTTACTCTAGCCTCCTAACGTTTTTTCGCACATTGCATTGACTCACACTTCTTTGTATTATGCTTAGTTCTTGGGAATGAAGGACACATTTTTAAGCACCAGACCAAGTAGATGCTCAATATTATAAATTGAATTATCAACAATTGATTCATTGATATAATTTTCAAAACCAAGGGACTTTAGAGCAAGATGAATAATGCTATATTTTTGGGTAAGAATCTCATTCATTGTAAACAACTTGTTGAGAACAAAGAACGTAAGCTCATTTTATAATAATAGTTGATAGCCTCCTAAAGCTTTGTGGCACAATGCATTGGCTCGCGGTTCTCTGTATTATATACAGCTCTTGAGAATGGAAGACACATTTTTTATGCACCAGACCAACGGTTTTTTTTTTTTTTACAAGATAAAAATTTTACTCAATATAATCTAAATGTATATGTGTGTGAAGCTCTCTCCTGGAGATTGAAACTCCTGCCCTTACCCTCTACACCCCACAAGCACTTATACTTGTGGAGTGACTATTGAACCAAGGGTGTGCAGTGGTTGCACCAAACCAAGTGAATGCTCAATATTATGGATTGAATTATCAACAATTGATTCATGATTATAATTTTCAAAATTAAAAAAAACTTCAAGTAACATGAATAATGTTATATTTTTGGTTGGAACCTCATTCTTTATAAATAACTTACTAGGAAGAAAGAACATAAATTGATTTTCTAACAACATTAGGTAATGTGTCAAGATACGATGCATCCATTTCATTTTGAATTATGTGGCAGAGTGTGAAAGGTGAAGGAAAAAAGTTGTGGATTCACATGTAAGTGATAAACAATTACTCACAATATGCAATGTCAGAATTGTGCCAAAAAGTTGCAGAATAATTTGTGGTCAATCTTTGAGAAGTTATCAACAAGAAGAACAGAGAAACAGATTCCATTCCCACATGCCACAACATCGTGTGTTTATCACTTGACCTCTCACACCATTTAAAAGCTCCACCACACCACTCCTCCATGGTCAAACAAAACATGACTTCCTCTTCGTCACTAGTCCTCCACACCATTAGATAATAAAACAAAAGTCTTTAAAAATATTGTGACAATATACATTTCTTGGATTAAGATCTTTCGGGTTATTTAAGAATTTTTAGAGTTACTTTAAGAGTAAATTTCTAATCTGAGTAGGTTTTGAAACTCGGAGGGAGGTTGAAAAGCATCCAAAATGTTATGGTACTTTTTTATTTTTTATATTTTAGTGAAGAGTTAACGAATGCGATGAGAGTATGATGGTACTGTAGCAAGCTTGTATAAGTATTAATTATATTTTATTATCTCTTTTCTCTCTCTATTTATTACTTTTTTATTTCTTTCTTTTATTTCTCGTCGTATTCCTTCTCTTCTCTCTCACTCTAGTTCTTGGTCGGCTCTATTCTCTCCTCAAACCTGAAACCCATTTTCTCAAACCCAAAATCCTGTGCGGTGGTGGTAGCAGTGGAGGTAGGCGTGGGTGTGGGTTGTAGTCTATGGTGGCTATATGGGTTTTTGGTCGGTGGTTTTTGAGGTGGTTTCTGATGGTGGGGTTGATCTGGGTTTGTGGTGTGAGTTGGTTTGGGTTTATGGTGTGGGTTGATCTGGTTTGTGATGGATTGTGGTGTGAGGTGATCTAGGTTGTGTGGTGGTCTCTGAAGTGGTTTGGTGGTGTGGGTGTGGGGTTTTGATTTATGTGGGAGTGGGCTTTAGGTTGGTGGGTGGCAACCAAGGAAGTCAATACCATACCAGAGGCTATACCGGTTTGGCCACCGATACGGTATATTTCGGATACCAGTCAATACCGGTGTACCATTTCGGGTTTACCGTTATTTTATATATTTAATATATATACACACACATCAAATCCAAATTAAGTAAAAAAAAATTAGAGAGATCAAAGATTAGGTGAAAAAATGAAATTATCTACAAAATACTTTCATTATTGATTATTTTAGAGACAAAAACTTCCACAATTACAAAAAAAAAAAAAAAAAAAAAAAAACACAACATTTTGTGTTTCGGTCCGGTACGCAGCTGGTATGGCCGGAATTCGCCGGTATGGCGGGTACACGACCGGTACGGCCGGTATTTTTCCCGGTACAAAATAAGAGTGTATCGGTACTGGTGCACTGGCCGGTACGGTATGTACCGGCCGGTACGGCTAGTACCAGTACGGTATCGGCCACACTGGTGGCAGTGGCATGGTGGGTCTGGGTTATGGTAGGTTGTGGTGGCATGGGGGTTTTGGTTATAGAGGTGCCACACATGGGTGTGGTTGTGGATGGGTTTTGTGGTCGTGTGCCTCACGGTGGCTGTGATGGGGGCTGTGATGGTGGATTTTGGTTCCAGTGTGGCTATGTTTATAGTTGTGATGGCAGAGGTGGGTTTCATTGTGGCAAAGGTGGGTTCAGATGGGTTTGATTTTCGATAGGTTCTAATGTGGATTTTTCTTTGATTTTTTTGGGTTTTCGTCTATTGTAGTGGTGGGTGTGTTGCTGCCGCGGTGGTGGTGGATTTTTATTTGATTTTTTATGTTGTTGTCGTGCTGGTTTATGGGTTTGTGCATGGAAATGGTGGTGGATTTTATGGGTTTTGTTCCTGGTGGTAGGGGTGGGTTTTTTTAACGGTGGTGTTGGATTTCCTGTGGCAGAGTTGGTGGTGATGAGTGGTTGAAAGAGAGAGACATTGAGGAAAAGATAAATATATTGATGCGAGAGAAGGGGTGAGAGAGATTGGATTTTATTATTTTATTAGATAGTATATATTGTTTTAATAAGTTGAATAGGAAAATAAAAATTGGGATCTTAGGTGTGTTGTAAGATGGTATGTTATAAATGATAAAGTAGCTTTTGAAATGCTAAAATGATATTTTTTATGAAAACTAGATGTGAATACTCTTATATTTTTCAAAAAAGTTATGTTTTTATTTTTATTTATTTTATTATTATTATTTTTTATACAAGATAGAATTCTACTATAACCTAATCTAAGTGTATATGTATATGAAGCTCTCTCCTAGAGACTTAAACCCCGGTCTTTACCCCCCACACCTCATAAGCACTTATACTTGTGGAGTGACTATCACACCAATGGTGTACTTGTCTCAAGTACACTCGTGAACTAAAACTTAGAATCTCATGGTACTTTCAAATTGCAATCAAAGGTACAAAATTAAAATCCCAACTTGTTTTTTTTTTTTGCGAAAATGCACTTTTGGTCTCTACATTTTTGGCCGATTCTCGATTTGGTCTCTAAATTGATTTCGCTCCTAGGTCAATCCTTAATTTCAAAAAATCATTTTTATTTTGGTCCCTACCATCAGGCTGGTAACAGATAAATCTAAGGTAGCAAACAGAATACACTGTTTGCATAGTAAACGCTGATGTGGCTTATAAAATAATATTAAAAAAATTTATTTGTCATTTTTTAAATGCCATATCAGCACTTAAAATTCCACATCAATATTTAAATTAACAAAAAAATAAATTTGAAAGAAGCCTTAAATCTAATTTAATTAAAATTATTTCTTAAAAAAACAAAAATCGTTATCTTTTTAATTCCTATTATTTTTTGTTTCTTTAATGTGTCAGTCATCAGATTTTTTTAAAAACCCTAACCAACTTTATCTATCCCTAATTCTTTCTCTCCCTCTCACTTTCTCTCTTTAACCTCCATGGATGGAATCTCCCTCTGATCTTAAAATTCTCTCCACTATAGCTCCATGGCTAGAGCTCACAAGGTCGGCCTTTTTCTCCACCATGCATTGCTGACCTGACCTAAGCCTTCTGTAGTCTAAAAATCTCATCTCCGCTCAAAACCTTACACCCGATCTCAACCAACAGCGAGCAAATCAGGGGCTGATCTTTGAGGTTTTGATTATGGAGACCATGGGGTCTTGATGCGGAGAAAATAATGGGAAAAATTTGGAGTCTTGCCGGTGGGTGTTGTGAAAAACGGATCGGTGGTTGGTGGTTGTGGTGTTGTGAACTCCAAGCGGTGGTGGTTGTGGATTGGTTTGGTTTTGTTGTTTGTGGTGGGTTTGTTGTTGGTGTGGGTCGATTGATATGTTTGTTTTTGGTCTTCCTTTGGTTGGTTGGGTCCGTTGATGATTTTGGCTTGGGTTGATGATAATGGGTTTTCTCTAAGATTGGTGGCTATGTCGTTGTGAACCTCAGGCAGTGGTGGTTGTTGATTGGTTTAAATTCGTTGGTTGTGGTGGGTTTGATGATTTTTCTAGGTTGGAGGTTTGATAATTTTTCTGGGTTGGTTTTTTAACGTGGGTTTGATGCTTTTTTTATGTTGGAGGTTTTGGTGGAGGATAGGGATTTTGTATGAATTTTTGCATGTTTATTTGATAAGAAAATGAAAGAAATTCTAGATTATTTTAATTTTCTAAGCAATCCGAAGAACATGAAGAACATGTTACCCTTGTTCTTTCGAAAATAATGAAAAGAAAAAAAAATTCAAAGTTTTTTTTTAAATGATTAAATTATTTATTTTAGTTTTCTGACCTTGATTTTTTTTATTAATTTAAAAGATGATGTGGCATTTAAAAATAACAAATAAAATTTTTTTAATACCATTTTATTAGTCACGTCAGATTTTTTTGTTGCTAGCTTGACAATAAAAACTAAAATAAAAATAATTTTTTGAAATTGGAGACTAACTTAGAGCGATATCAATTTAAAGACCAAACAAAAAATAGAGCACCGCAAAGTGCATTTTGGACTCCCCCCATGCCCCCTTTTTTCCTTATAAGTTTTACAACAAAGACAACACTCCCAGTCGCCATAAACTAGAACCAGATTCTATCCCCACGCTCCCGAACATCGCGTGCCTAATACTCGCCCTCTCACACACCATTTAAAAGCTCCATTATCGTAATCATCATCAAACAAACAAAACATGACAACTCCGACTTCTTCTTCTTCATCCTCACTGGTCTTCCTCATCCTCCTACTCTGCACGGCGTCGCACACGATCCCCACCCGATCCTCCGCCAACATAGAAGCCTATCCTTCAATCCCAGGAACCCAAACAACCACAGACTTTTCAAAAAATGGCGAGCTTGATCTTGCGCCGGTTCGCCGGGAAGTCTACGGCGGCGGCCGAATCATCGATATAAGCCACCGGTACACGCCGGACATGCCGTCGTGGGAGTCGGTTGATGGGGTGGGTCAGTTTCTGTGGCTTCGGAAGAGCATGAAGAATGGCTCGCTCGCTAACAACTCGGAGATGAAGCTTCCCGCTCATACGGGTACCCATGTTGATGCCCCTGGACACGTGTTCGACCACTACTTCGACGCTGGCTTCGATGTCGACACGCTTGACTTGGATGTGCTCAATGGTTCGTGTATTCTATTCTATTCTATTCACTGTTTTGTTTTCTTGGCATTGTGTTCGATGTTGAATCATGTTCTTGTTTTGCTCATTGTGTTTGACCACTTTCTTATATATATTTTTTTTAAAAAATAGTATCACTTTTAAGCCTAACTTTTATTATGAATCAATTGCAATGGGGTCCATTTCAGCAGATCGTTTTGGAAAAAAAAGTTAATAAAAAATTTGGTGTGTTCTAAGTTGTCAATGTTATGTCTAATTTACAGTTATGAATTTATGATGTTCACATTCATTTTTTTTTTTTTCGTGTAGTGGTAGATTGAATTACTGGATGTTTTGACTAATCATGGGGTTTTTTTTAGTGTTGGAGTTTGTGGGGGAAAAGGTAGTGGAAGTTACCTCAGTTGTTAGGTTGAAAAAGGGTTTCTTTTTGTTCTGCCTTTTTTTTTTTTTTGGTTGATTGATATTTAACCAGGGTATTGATCATATTGTTATTAGATAATTTTTTTTTGTTAAATTGCATGTTTGGTTCTCTAGCGTTGAAATTTGCTTTAAAATCGTCTTTTTTTCTTTTAAAAAGTGTTTGGATTTAATTCCTATAATTTTAAAATTGCTTCATAAATCATCTAATGGCTGAAAAATGCTGACATGGAAGATAGAATTCATAACATGTCATAGGCTACAAATCATCAAAGTAATCATGTTTTCATGAATTGTGTTTGTTACATTAGGTCATTATCATTTCCCATCCGTAGATGATGGTAACAAATTTTTTTGAAACATAGGTCAAAGGCTGAGGACCAAATATGTAATTTAACCTTTTTTGTATTAGTGTTTATTTTGGTGGTCAAAGCTCTTCTGTGTGATTTCTCTGCACTTTACCACTCTCTTGTTGGATACTATGGGCTTGTGTGCACTAATTTTGAATGTATGGTGGACTGGAGAGTGCCTGTTCCACTAAAAGGAAGGTAAGGTATTATGTGTTGACTTCTTCATGGGATGAGTTAAGCTTAAATGGGCAAAATGTATGTTGGATAGGGCATTCTTATATAGTTGAAGATAAAATTCGAGTTTCATGTTCTATTTTATGCTTTATGAAAACTGTTAAATTCATTTAAACAAATGTCAAATCTCCTACTGGTTTCTCTCCGACTGTCTCTTTATTGCAAAGAAGATATTTCCCTCCTTCTTTGGAGAGTAGATTCTCTTTCCATGGATTGGTGCATCTGAAATGTGAATGTTAGATCTCTTTTTAGCTTGATTTGAAACAGAAGGATATGTTTAGTTCATTGTTCCTATGAGACTGTTTTGGTAAAGTCTCCTTCCTGATTTCTCGAGAAATGCTTATTATAATCTGTTGTGCTTTCTTTTATTTTTTGATATGTTTTTGCTCTTCATACCTTGCGCATCTAAATGGGAATTTCTCCCATATTTTCCTGTGATGAAATGTAAGATCAATTTTAGATATATAGTAATTACATTTTATTGTTTTGATGAGATATTATTGGTGATGATCGGATTATATTTGTTTATTGCAATAGGTCAAGCATTGTTAGTTGATGTTCCAAGAGACAAGAACATAACTGGTATGTATTTCTAAAGAACCCTCTTTTTGTAACTTGTGATTAGCTTCTCCCTATGTTAAAAGGAAACTTTATTTGGAGGGGGGTGGGGGGTTCTGCTACAAAATTTTCAACATGCTACTTCATTTTTGTTGGGCGGCAACATCAAAATTCTGCTTTATTTGTCTATGATGAAATTAGATGCTGCATTAGTTGGTGTCGCCTGCAGGGGCAGAGCCCAGATTTGTTGCTTGGGGGGGAAGGTGGGGGAGGTGTTTTTAATAGAATTATATATATATATATATGTGTGTGTGTGTGTGTGTGTGTGTGTGATAAATATCATGTTTTCTGAGAAAGATGTAAATCAACACCATTTGAAGATTATTGATTTAATTTCTTGAGTTTCTTAATTTCATGTTCTATTTTTTGATAAATAACTTCTTAACATTATGATTTTTAGTTAGATATCTTTCTTTCATAAAACTTTGAATAAAGTTCAACAGTAATTTGTCACACAAAATTGAGAATTTTAAAGATTAAACTTTTATATTTAAAAATTGTATGAAATTTACCCTTTTATATTTAAAAGATCACTTTTGATTTCTTAAAGATTGGAACCTCTTCAATATTATAACTTAAAAAACATGTGTCCATTTATAAATAGACCCGTGCGATTTAAGGCAGGTGCTTATTAGCCACAAGGCCCACTACAACAATTTTTTTTTCAGCTAAATGGAATGTTGTTATATTTTGTGCGTTATATTTTCCTAAGTTTTGGATATATTTGGAGATAACAAAGTCTATTCCTTACAGCTGAAGTTATGAAATCCTTAAATATCCCCAGGGGAGTACGTCGTGTCCTTTTCAGAACTTTAAATACTGACAGGTAAGTTCAAAATTCCATCTGTATTGGAACTTTATGTATTGATGACTTTATCTTATATTATGTTGTTTTCGAATTTATTAGTTGTCATTGGTGATACTTTTTTTTGAGATGATCATTGGTGATACTGGTTTGCCTGAAACTAATGCATTTGATGTTTAATTAAAAGAAGAACTATTGCATTTCTCATATTTTAAAAAGTTGTTAAAGGTTATTTCGTACTTAACTATGAAAGTAATAATCACGCATTTTGGTTTGTGCTAACACTTGTTGCAATTTCAGGAGGCTTATGTTTAAAAAGGAGTTTGACACAAGTTACGTGGGATTTATGAAAGATGGGGCACAATGGTTGGTAGACAACACAGACATCAAACTTGTTGGTAAGATAGGCCAATGCTCTGTATCCTCTTTTTGTTACTGGGTCTTCCAGTTGTGAATTTCACATTTCCTGCTAATTCAAACGATAATGCAAAACATTCTACAAAAAATTTCTTTCTTGCAATGTGCTAACCCTTATAAAATTCATTGAAAACCGACTCTGCAAATAGAATTGTGTTTAGTTATTGCAAATCAAGAGGGCATTAGTGAATTTCAATTTCCTTTCTGTTCATGATATTTGCATTTCTGTGCTTTTTCTTGCCAATCTAGTGTTTGCACTGACACCTTTTCCTGCTATGGAATGTAGGAATTGATTACTTATCTGTTGCTGCCTATGATGATTTGATCCCATCTCATCTTGTCTTGCTGGAAGGCAGGGTAAGAAAATCTTTGTTTGATCTTCCATGTTTGACTTTTAGAAAATGTTTTGCTGGTTTTACTTAGAATTTTAATTGAGCATAATATATATGGTGAGGATTCATTTTTCCAGCCACAAAAATTGAGATTTTTCTATCCAACTGTATTTATAGTTTGGTATTTCATTGTTTGGGTTTATGTTAGAGATTCTTGTGAGATTGCTGAGGTTGATTCTCTGTCTGTGAATCTGAAGTAATGTTGTCCTGGTGATTGGGGCCAATATGACATAAGATCTGGTCTCAAGTAATGTTGTCATTCAGTTGTGAATCATTAGTGCATATCAGGATTGGGTCATCGCTACCTCAGTTTGCTGTGTGTTTCTCAACTGTTAGTGCAGTGATGTTAACAGGAGCCAAATGCATCAGACTACTTCCCTACTACCCTTCTCCAATCATGAAAATCATCATTGTCCCAGACCCCACAAACACCATCATTAATTGGTTTAACCTCAACCTCATATTTTGGAGGGAAAAATTTTTGACTAGTAAGTTACAAACACACTAGTGGGGCTTAAACCCACAACCTCACCTTCCATCCTATTATTATGGGAGGATGAAATGGCATTAGGACTATATATTATTGGGGGCTTCATCTCTTTATGTACAGCATTTTGATTGCTTTTACTTTAACTACTTTTAGGTTATTTTCAAAGTATGTTTTATTTAAATTAAGAAAATAATCTAAAATATCATTAATTTTTTTCAAGCGAAAGTTGTGGATGACTGGCTATTGTGGTGGTATTTAGTTATTTACAGTAAAAAACTGCCATTATCTTTCCAGCATTGACTTTTTATATAACTTGGTCAAGAATTATATTCCCCTGTTGGCCATTGTAGAGATAGTTTAGTCATGCTCTCAATCAATGTCTTCTTCCGTTTTACTGTATTTGGCTAATAAGCATCTACCCGAAGGTTGATGCCTGGGATCATGAATTGTGAGCAGCTGGTTCTGGTTTAATCTCAGACATGTTTGTTTTCCCACATTTATCTTCTTTTACATTAATGAGTGCAACGTCCCATTTGGAAAGCATCATTGATTAGTCTATAGGTGATACAGATTGGGATTGAAATGCTATTATGTCTATGCTATGGCTTTAAAATATTAAGTAACAATTGAATTTTGTTGTTTTTGGATTCATATAGAAGTAGTAGGGTCAACACACGATGCTAATTCTGCTTTAAAATTCAGGAAATCATCCTTGTGGAAGGCCTAAAGCTCGATGGTGTCCAGCCAGGAATATACTCTGTCCATTGCTTACCTCTTAGGTTGCTTGGTGCTGAGGGATCACCAATAAGATGCATTCTCATCAAATAAATAATAGTTTCCTTGTAAGTGTATATTACTGAAAGTGATCTATCTTATGCAATAATTTTCCTCGTTTAATCTGAAACCTGTTTTCTTATTGGTGGTATACTCATGCATATTGGTTAAATTGTTACAGGAAACAATGTTAGCCTAAGAAGGCGAGTGGAATCAGAATGTAGAGATGGGTTTTCTTGTGCTAAATTAGAGCAGGAGAGATATGATGTAGTAACATATGGTAAACGTTTGACTCGGCAAATGTTATGAATTGGTTGGGCCTTTGGACTTTTTGTACAGGTAATAAAACTACTATTCCTAGTTTTTGTATACTCAACAAAGAAGAACCACCAGAAAGAAAACCCAAACACACACCTACGTTGTTAAACATGCCCATCCAAACATGCCCATCACTTAGAATAATCATTTGGACTGAGTGGTGAATAGAGTGGTCAAACCTTAAAATGTTGCATGCTAGGAATTTCTGGCCTATTATTGGTAGGAGAAGATGATAATCCCTTATTTATTGCAATCAGTTTATACTTTATAGCAATAACAGCGGCTATTCATGAAGCAGAGTCTAGGACAAGGTCATTTACATCTATGGAGCTTATAGGGGCAGTATTCTTACTTTTGAATTTCATTGTGCCTTACCTAGATCAATAAATCGGAGACTAGTCTCATCACACGCACTTCGCCCGTGCGATGAGACTTATTTTTTAGTGGTCTTATTTTGTTAAAAAAATTGTATTTAATTATTTTATATATATTTATATATGATTTTTATTTTAAAAATCTAATTTATAAGTGAATAAATCAATTTAAAAATTTATAGGAGAGTGGTTCTATTTTTTAGGTAATATTTTAGTGAGAGTTAGAGTTACATTTTTACCGAATTGTCCTTTAATTTTATCTCTACTTAAATATAGGATAGTAGGGACATTTTTGAACTAAAAAATGAGTTTTTACCAGATTATCCTTTAGTTTTGTCTCTACTTAAACATAGGACTGTAAGGGTATTTTTAAATTAAAAAAATAGGAATCCAAATAAGGGAAGCCCCTTAAATAGTAGTATAGATAAATGTGAACCAGAAAAATAAATAGTTTCAGTAGGATGTAGCTAGAATAATATGACTATATCCCTCATTGATTTCAAGCATAATGGTACGTAACATTGAATTGAATGTCTTTGAAGTTTGAACAATGAAAGATCAGGCTGTTAGCATACAGAACAGCTTAAAAATTATTCATTAAAAAAAATACAGCTTATAATGTATAATAAATTGTCCAAAACAAAAACACAAATCCTAATTAATAAAAAAGGAATGGGGAAACCAATCATGTACTAGCTCTTGCACCATAATGGAAAGAAATGAAAAGAAAGGGAGAAAGTTTTAATTACACATTTAGTCTCCATGTTTTAAAGTGGTTCTCATCTTTTGAAATGCTTCATTTTAGTTATTATACTTTTAAAGATTGTGTCAAAAAATATCTTACCATTAACATGTGCTTTAATTTTCTCAATCTCTAAACAGATATAAAGAAGCAAACAAAGTTTTTTTAATCACCAATCTCTTCTCTCATTTGTTGTTATCAATGTATAATTTCAAAATCAAAGCAATATGTAATGTCTTAATAACATTGATGTGGTCCAAGTGGCCTTTTCCTAATGCGGGTTTCTTCTATGGGCTACCTAGCTAGTGAGTAGTGAGATGATGAATCTTGGGTTTTTACAGACAAAGTTTGGACCATGCCTTGTAGTTATGTGAGTGGAGAAAGTACCGGGTCCAATTGGCTTTCTTCTGCTCGATTGGCTCTCTAAGGGGAATTTTTTAACTTTTGGTTTGGTGGGTTTTCTAGCCCATTTCGTGTAGTGGTGTATATGGATATGGGACCAAAGAAAAGATGAGAAAGACGTCCTGGGCAAAGTCCAACCCATGAAGTGTAAAAAATGGTTTTATTGAGCCATTTCTTATTTTCTTATTTTTGGCCTTTTGCTTATTGGGCAAATAATACCCAATGAGACTAGGCCATGCAAATTGTAAAAAATATGTCACGAAACAGGCGAACATTTAGCCCCTCTAAGTCTTGTGCGGGACCACTACTAACATTACATATTGTCATTTTAATAGTAGTGAAATTTGTTTTAATGTTAGACTCACTATCTAATAAACTGTTCTATATGATAAAAATGTAGCCATTTGTTGTCGATGTTGGTTATCAAGCTAAACTATGTTAATTCTTCTCCTCTTCTCCATTATAATTCTTGTTTTAGCAAATTTCGTATATGGCAATTGCTTATAGAATCATTAAATGTGCAATGAAAGGCACAAAAAAGGACAATATTAAATTTGATATGGTAGGATATTTACAAAAAATGTTTTTTTGACAACTACTTGATAGATTCTCACCCGAATTCATCCAATGTGCCTGCTATGCAAACTAACTAACCAAATTGTTGATATGTCACCCTAAAAAAAAAATACAAAAAAAAAAAAAATAGAGTAAGGTTTAAATGTAAGAAAAACAACAGACAAAAATAATAGGAGGAAGAGAGGGCACCACGTAGAACACATACACTAAAATAAGAGTCAAACCCAATAACCACAAAAAAGAAAAAAGAAAAAAAAAAGACAAATCAATATATATCATTCCTATTCTTTAAAAAATAGTAATTAATTAGAGAAAATACTTAAACACCCATCAAATTGACCAAATAAAAGAAAATAAAAGATTAAAAAAAGATAAAATAATGAAATGGAAAGGATAATGATAACAAAGTGTGGTCTTATTTTGTAGGCACTATTGTACATAAGAGTTAAAAGAAAATTTTTTTTTTTTTTTTTTTCCTTTTAGAATCTAAATCGTGATAAAATAATAAGTTTTTTTTTTTTTTCCTAAACTCTAATTTAGCAGTCATCTAAATTAAAAAAAAAAAAAATCAATAATGACTAAACTATAACTCCATAGAATTAAATGACGACTAAAATAGATGACCAAAAAAAATAAAGACGAAAATCAGATGAATTAACTGAAGGATGCCAAAAAGCTTCAATCACGATAAGTGAGTCCCCTATCAAACACGTCAAAAGAGAAATGGTGATGAACTGCTAGTTTGAGAGCCAAGAGAGCAACATGAACTTCACGAAGAAGGAGGTCCAATGGGGGCAACAAAGAAGCATGGGCAAAATAGCATTACGATAATCATTCCTACAAATAGCAGCAACAATGGAGAATCCAGGTTGGTCCCATAATGTAGGTGTTGGTGATGAATCAATTGATGCTAATTCAATGACTAACAAATTAAAAAAAAAAAAAAAAAAAAAAGGAGTCGCGCAATACTAGGTAAAGTCACTCTAAATGACAGAATATAATAACAAAGGAGAGTCACGCAATACTACATAAGAATCCAAAGACCAAGTTTTTCCAATGCCTTTCTTATACAAACAAGTACAACCTAAAAAACCAACATAAAAAATTACAAAGACCCATCAGCATTTAATATTTTTCATTATTCAAATAACAAAGTACAACCCGGAAAACTAACATAAAAAATTACAAGACCCATCATTATCTTAATATTTTTCATCACCATTAAAAAAAAAAAAAAAAAAAAAAGGATTGCAAGTAAAAGGAATGTGAAGAACTTGATGATTTTCGTTTTGAAAAATTTACCTTGCTGAGAGTGTAAGCGAGAGTGGAACTTGCAACACCGATGCCTACAATGATGACGTCTGTGTTGGAACTGTTAACGCTGGTGAAGCCTACACATTAGTATGATAATTCTTCTTTACCGTCTTGTTATCGGCATTGTTATTACGACAAATAATGTAGAGAAGAATGAAGTCGAATAGTACTGACCTCAAAGCCTACACATCAGTGAAGATTCATAAAAAATGAAACATCTTTTAATAGCGTCTTGTGAAAGCCTGTAAAACAATAGACCAGAAAATATTCAGTAATTCTCGAAATAACAATAAGCAAAACATGGCCAAATAGAGAGAGAAATTGAAATGTAGAAATAAAAAAGTGAGATCAAAGAGAAAGAGAGAGAGAGAGAGGGTTGAGATTTGATCTGAGAAAGAGCTTACCTCAAATCTATCTGTTGTTGTTGTAGTTGTTGTTTGTAGTGAAATTTGAAGCAAAGCGATGGGTGAGAGGAGTTTCTTAACAATGATGATAATGGTGAAAAGAAGATTAACACAAATTTGAGAGAATTGGAGAATTGAAGAAGAAGCAATTTAAGTTTGAAAACCAATATGAGTGTACTGGGAGTGTGGTCGTATTTTGTAGATAGTGTTTTACGTGCAAATTAAAGAAGCATTTTTATTAAGTTTTGCCTCTACTTAAACATAAGCTATAAGAGTATTTTGAAACAAAAAAAATCCAGTCCAAACAGGAGAAGTCCCTTAAATAATAGTATAAATAATCTGAATTTTTTGACAAATCAAAACAATTGAAGATGTATGGTGTCAACTATCAAATAGATGAAGTGTATAAAGGATTTTGACGTGGGTAGTTTTTATTATTATTATTATTATTGATGATGTGAAGAATATCAGTAGACTAAATGCTTCGAATTAGGGAGGACTACTGGTTGTCTTTGTGGCCTAAAAAAGAAAGAAAAGTAATCAAAGGTAAACGGGGTCGCCGGCCAATAAAACTCCGATGACAAAGTCAGTTTTCTCTCTTATTTTTTTAGTTCCAATTTTTTTGGAATCATAGAACGTACATCTTTCTTGGTCTGAATCAACGTTTATATAGTGTCTTAAGAGCAATTATTAGAAACGTAACCTCCCCTTGATTTGAGGAGATGTGTGTTTGAGTATAACTTCCCCAACTATTTAGGAGTTACGCTTTTTACGCGCAACGGTCACTGGGAGTTACACTTATGATGCGGAGTTACTCATAAATTTTCCCAAGTGCCCATGTGTCGTCCATAATCCCTCGTCCTAAGGCCCTTCAAGGCAGCTTACCTCGTCTTGAGCATAGTAAGACAGCTTACCTCGTCTTGAGCATAGTAAGACAGCTTACCTCATCCTGAGACCCTTGCTCGTCCTGGACGATATCCATGGACGAAATTGGAGTTGTATATTACGCCCCATCAGTTGCCCCCTTGTCCATGTGTCGTCTAGGACTCATGTCCACTAACGTCATTATTTGGACACGCGTCCTTATATTAGCTGTTGTAGGTGCCATTTGTCATAATCTAGCTAGAGACCAATCATGTCAACTCGTTTTTCGAGGGACGTGCCATTTGTCGCATTTTGGCTGGTCGCGTTGCTTCGTGTACCGGGGTTAATGCCTATAAATAGTAGAATTCCTCCGCTACCCTCCTCATTTTCTCAAATTTTTTTCCTCAACCTCTCTCGTCTTAGTGCCTCGTCTAGAAGTTTCTTGCGTCCATAGTCTCCTCGTCTAGATCCAGGTATTTTCTTCAATCTTCGTCCCTAAGTTTTCCTTAAAAGAATGTCTGAGGTAGTTCTTTCCTCGTCTAGTGATAGTACTGTCAAAGGCATAGATGAATACTAAGACCCAAGTAGTTTTAGTGGTTCTAGTGATAGTTCTAGGAGTAGTTATAGCAGTAGTGATGGGAATACCACGGACGAGTATATGTCTGGTGTCCCTAGGGTTCCATTAGAAGTATTTCAGGAACAGCATAGGACGAGGCTTAAGTCTGGTTCTAGTGCAGGCACAAGTGCTCCCTCGTCTTCTGCTCAAGACGAGGAGGAGGTAGTGTACACTTGTGCTGTCGGGGTTGGCTCTAAGACGGACGAGAGGAAGTTGGGTCTTCTTAAGGCTTGGTACCAAATCCCTGACAGTTTAAACCCTAGGCTACCTGTTCGTGACAAGTGGTGTTGTCAACCTCGTTTTGGAGTAGGTATTTACGAGGCTTACCTCTTGGGGGGTTTAAGGTTGCCCCTTAATGCCTTCGCCAGAGATTTGCTTTCTAGGTTAAGATTAGGTATATGTCAACTTAACCCCAACGCATGGCGTCTAATAGTAGCTATGCAAGTTTTGTGGAGGGAGGTGTTTGAGGGGAACCGTCCTCTTACCGTGGACGAGTTCCTCTTTTGTTATAAAACCTCCAAAATTAACCAGTCCCTTGGTTTTTATCAATTTACAGCCAGAGGGAAAGATTGTAGGTTGATTAAGTCCTTAGTCACGTTAGACAGAAACTAGAGGACGGAGTTTTTCTTCGTCTCTAGTTTCTGGGCTGGACGTCCTAGTGACATTGACAAGGATCCAGTCCCTCCCTATACAGGAGAAATAGGGAACCTTCGTCCTGAAGGTATGTGTTTGTCATTGTATTTGTTACATTCGTCTTTGATTACGGCCGTCTAACGTGCTTTTTGTTTCATTTTGTTTTGAAGGTGTTAGACGACCCCATTTGGATAGGTTCCATTTGGAATAAGTCCAAAAAGCTCGTCTTTACAACGACATGACTTTTCACTTTTTGGTTACTGTATGGCGTCTTTCCACTTGGGGTTTAGGTCCTGATCCTTCAGATGAGGCTATTGCCCACGAAGTTACTATTAGAAGACGTAAGTTTTGTCTTCTCTCTCTTTTTTTTTTTTTTTTTTTTATTGAAATGTATTAGAATACAATCATCTCGTCTAGAATGTTATAGACGAGTTTATTAACAATTGCTTTTACTTAATTTATTAGGGTTTTTGGACGATGGTCGTCTATCCTTTTTTAAAACTTCAACGAATGTTTATTTTTATTCATTTTTTGTTATTGTATGGACGTGTTTGCCCTCTGTCACTGTTGTGATTGAAATTTGCATATTTCTTTTAAGTATTAAAGGGTCGTCCTTACACTTTTCTTATGGACGATGTCATTGGATCATCTGTGTTTTTCTATAGACAAAGTGATGATGCTTGTCAAACATTTCCTTCGTCCATAAGATTATTTCTGTATAGACGAAGCGATGATAGCGTTCAGACATTTTCCTCGTCCGTAGGCCTGGCCCACTCGCCTCGTCTATAGGCTTAGTTTATTTGCCTTGTCCGCAAGCTTGGAATTTGCCTTTTGTCAAGGACATTTTCCCGTGCTTGACTCATCCTAGAGCACCTACGTGTATTGGTCAGATACTCGTCCATGGACTTGCGCTTCACTATATAATTTTGTGACTTAGCTTATTTTGAACTTATTTTGCTTTATCCTCGTCTTGAGAAAATCTTGTGAACGTTGCATCCCTACGTCTAGGGAATTTTCATTCGTCTTAGGGTTTTGCCCCCTTCATGGGTTTTACCATGGGAGTTAGATTTTATGCATAAAATACATTGAAAATCCAAACTATATCATTATATAAGCATTGTTCACAAACATGGCACCTGTTTAGAAGCTAGCGCCTTATGAAAGTACTTAGGAAAATACTTAAAATACATAACCTCGTCTTTCACAAACTTGTCCGTAGACGGTGCAAAAGTTTAAGAACTAGTGCACCTTTATTCTTAGTACACACCATAGCAGTAGTAAGAACACTAGTAGATATTAAACAGTAGTAGAGTCGTCCATAATTGTAACCTCGTCCCTAATTAACTTCGTCCGAGGCCATTACTGATAGTACCTTCTTAGGTGCTCCACATTCCAAGGATGCTCCAGCTTTCGTCCGTCCAGAACTTCTAAATAATATGACCCCTGCCTCTTGCAGTTGACTACCCTGTATGGTCCTTTCCAATTGGGTCCCAATTTTTCATGAGCTGGGTTCCTAGTTGCCAAGGATGCTCTTTTGAGAACGAGGTCCCCTATGCTGAAGCGCCTAGGTTTCACCATGGCATCGTGCTGTCTGGCCATAAGATTCTTGTATCTTGCTGTCCTTTGCTCCGCATCCATCCTTACCTCATCTATGAGATCGAGGTCAAGACGGAGTAATTCTTCGTTTTCTTTCTCCTGATACTTCATCACTCGATGGTTAACCATATGAACTTCTGCCGGTATGACCGCTTCGCTTCCATATGCTAATTTAAAGGGGGTTTCTTCTGTCGGGGTTTTCACAGTCGTCCTGTAGGCCCAAAGAACGCCTGGTAACTCGTCTGGCCATATTCCCTTTGCCCCCTCGAGCCGAGTTTTGATGATTTTCAGCAAAGATCGGTTTGCTACATTTGCTTATCCATTGGCTTGTGGGTGGGAGGGTAAGGAGTAGTGATTTTTTATTCCAAAATGCTCACAAAAGTCCCTGAATGGTGCATTATCAAACTGTCATCCATTGCCCGATACCAGCACCCTCGGTACTCCGAACCTATACAGAATATTCTTCCAAACAAAATTCTTAACATTTTGCTGTGTAATTTTTGCAAGGGGTTCAGCCTCTACCCACTTTGTAAAATAGTCAATCCCTACTACCAAAAACTTCATTTGTCTGGTTCCTGGGGGGAAAGGACCTAGGATATCCAGTCCCCATTGCGCAAAGGGCCACGGGGCCATCATCGGGGTCTGGTACTCCGACGGCTGCCTAGGGACATTGCTGTAGTGCTGACATTGGTCACACACCTTAACATAAGCCTTAGCATCTGTCTGAACCGTGGGCCAGTAGTAGCCAGCACGAATGATCTTATGGACGAGTGATCTTGTCCCTGAGTGATTCCCACATGCTCCTTCATGAACCTCCCTCAAAATATAATTAGCTTTGTCTAGAGCTAGGCACCTTAGGTAGGGCTGAGATAAGGCTCGCTTGTAAAGCACTTCATTTATAATGACATACTTTGCAGTCCTGACCCTCAGTTTTCTGGCTTCGTTCTTATCTTCCGGAAGCTTCCCATCTTTTAGATAGATTACAATTGGACTCATCCAATTTTCTTCCCCTCCAATTTGATGTATTTCCGGGAGATCTATGCTCGGCATGTATTGGACTTTGCCATACTCATCCATAACTCCACCTGCCGATGTTGCTCTCGCCAACGCATCTGCTTCCATATTTTGCTCCCTCGGGAGTTGAACAAAACTCACTTCTAAAAATTTTTGCACAAGCCTCCTTACTTTGCTGAGGTATCTCTTCATCCGATCTTCTTTTGCATCGCACATTCCATTTACCTGGTTGATGATTAGCTGAGAATCTCCGATGACTATTACTGACTCTACTCCTAAGGACTTAGCCAATTCTAGCCCTTAAAAAAATAGTAGTGCTTTATATTCAGCTTCATTGTTGGTAGTTTGGTATTGTAGATGGGCTGCATATTCCAACTTATCACCCTTTAGGAATTTAAGTATGACTCCAATCCCTCCTGCGTACATCGTAGATGATCCATCCATGTTGATAATCCACCTTCTTGTTTGCTCGTCCTTGACTAACTCGTCTTGGCTTGGTGTGAACTTCGCAATGAAGTCTGCCAGCGCCTGCGCCTTTATTGCATTCCTTGGTTGGTACCTGACATCAAATTCACTGAGCTCCACTGCCCATTGGACTAGCCATCCTGTGGCTTCCAATTTATTCATTGCTTTCTTTAGGGGATGATCCGTTAGGACCATGATGACGTGAGCTTGAAAGTAGTGTCTTAGCTTCCTGGAAGTCATGACCAAGACAAAAGCTAACTTCTCCATCATTGGATACCGTCCCTCCGCCCCTCTAAGTGCTCGGCTGGTATAGTACACGTGTTCTGCACTTGTTCTTCTTCCCTGACCAACACGAAACTTATGGCGTGCGGGGATACTGCCAAGTACAAATACAGCTCTTCACCAAGTACAGATGGACTCAGTAATGGTGCCTCTATGAGGTAAGTCTTCAAATCTTGGAAGGCCCTCTAGCACTCGTCCGTCCACTCAAACGCCTTCTTAAGGACTTTAAAGAACGGTAAACACTTGTCAGTAGCTTTCGAAACAAACCTGTTGAGGGTAGCAACTCGTCCTGTAAGAGACTGGACTTCTTTGATATTTTTCGGTGGTTCCATGTTGAGTATCGCTTGGATCTTATCTGGATTTGCCTCAATTCCTCTATGTGAAACCATGAACCCCAATAACTTCCCTGATGACATTCCGAAGGCGCACTTGCTTGGATTAAGTTTCATGTTGTACTGTCGAAGTGTGTCAAAGTTCTCTTGCAGGTCGTCCAGATGTTTCACCTCATCCAAACTCTTTACCAGCATATCATCGACGTAGACCTCTACATTCCGTCCAATATGAGGACGGAACATGTGGTTCACCAGCCTTTGATAAATTGCCCCCGCGTTCTTCAAACCGAAAGGCATAACTTTGTAGCAAAACATTACTTAGCTGGTGACGAATGAAGTCTTCTCTTGGTCTGCCTCGTCCATCCTTATTTGGTTATAGCCTAAGAAGGCATTTATGAAGCTCAGTAGACTGGGACCTGCCGTCGAGTCCACCAGCTGGTCGATGCGTGCCAGCGGATAATTGTCCTTTGGGCAAGCCTTATTTAAGTTAGTAAAATCCACACACATTCGCCACTTGCCATTGGCCTTCTTTACCATAACTACGTTCGCCAACCAGTCCGGATAGTAAACTTCCCTAATGAACTCCGCAGTGATTAACTTTTGGACTTCTTCTTTGACAGCATTGTCTCGCTCAGGAGCAAATACCCTCTTCTTCTGACGCACGAGTTTGGAGAAGGGACATACATTCAAACGATGAGTAATTACATTCAGATCTATACCTGGCATGTCTTTATAACTCCATGCAAAGACATCAAGGCTTTTCTTTAAAAACTGGACAAGTGTATTCTTCGCCTCTTCTTCCATACTCGCCCCTATTCTAGTGAACTCGGTTCTACTATCGTCTAATGGGACATCTTCTAATACCTCAACAAGCTCCGCTGTGATTCTTCTTTCGTCTATGTTCATCACCAACATAACTAAGTAGCATTCTCTAGCAGCTAACTGATTTCCTTGTACTTGACCCACGCCATGTTCAGTTGGGAATTTAACGGACAAATGGTAGGTAGAGGTTACCACCTTCCAACTATTTAGAGTAGGCCTTCCGATAATTGCATTATATGATGACGAACAATTAACTACAAGGAAGTTTACCTCTTTGGTTATCTGCTGCGGGTATGCTCCAACCACCACGGGCAACGTGATGGTACTAACCGCTTGTACTTTCATCCCTCCAAATCCTACCAAGGGTGAATTTACTGGATGAAGCTGATCTCGTCCTAGCCTCATTTGTTGGAAAGCGGGGTAATACAGAATGTTTGCCGAGCTGCCATTGTCTACCAACACCCTCCTGGTCGTATAGTCGGCAATAGGGGTGTGCAAAAAACCGACGAACCGAAAAAACCGCTTCAAACCGACCGAACCGACGCAAAATTTCAGTTCGGTTTCGGTTTCGGTTTGGTTTCGGTTTCATTATATAAAAAACCGAAAATTTCGGTTCGGTTTTCGGTGGCAAATTCTAATGCACCGAATTGACCGAACCGAACCGAAATATATTAAATAAAAATTTGTACAAATTATTTCAATAAAGTCCCTGGTATCCTAGCGGCAAGGACGCGTGCTTCTCTTCAGCCAGCCCAGGTTCGACCCTTCGTAATAGCCTTTTTAATTTTCCCTATTTTTCCTCTCCTTTTTACCAAAACTACGTCGTTTTGGGTTTGCATTATAACCCTATTAATCCTATTTTCTCAGCATTTGCCTCTCACTTTCAACAGCAGCCGCTCTTCTCCAGTTCTCCCCTTTCCATCTCCGGTCTTCTCTTCCTCCCCATCTCTCTCTCTCTGTCATTCAAATCGAACAAAGCCCAACTTCACTCTCTCTTTCTGTCATTCAGATCGAACAAAACCCAAAACCCAACTTCACTCTCTCTTTCTGTCATTCAGATCGAACAAATCCTAACTTCACAGTAACTTCGAGCACCGAAGATTGAAGCCAATCTTTCGAGAAAGCGATTTTGCGGGCAAGTCCTTGGCCTTGGCAACACAGATTTTGCGATTTTGCTTGTGTGCTTGTCTCCGGTGTGCGTTCCCCCTCTTTTTTTTTTTTTTTTTTTTTCTTGGTTTTGTGTTTGCTAGTTTGCTTGGTGCTTGGTGTTTGGGTGGTGAGAAAATGTGGGAAAGCAAAGGGATTTTCTGGGTTTGCTAATTTTTTCTGGGTTTGTTAATTTTTTTTGGGTTTGTTAATATTTTCTGGGTTTTGTTGTCTCCAGCTTTTTTTTTTTTTTTCGGTTTTGCGTTTGCTACTGTGCTTGGTGTTTGGGTGGTGAGAAAACGTGGGAAAGCAAAGGCATTTTCTGGGTTTGTTAATTTTTTCTGGGTTTCTGGGTTTGTTAATATTTTCTGGTTTGTTAATTTTTTTTCTTTGTTTGCTTTCTTAGAAAATAGGAAACCGAAAAAATCCACCGAAACCGACCGAAACTGAAATCCAACCGAAACCGATTGATTTCCAATTACTTCGGTCGGTTTCGGGTGAGAATTTCACAAACCGAAAATTTCGGTTTCGGTTGGCCTACACTGAAAAAACCGACCGAAACCGAACCGAAACACCCCTAGTCGGCAATGAGTAGGGTAATGACAATTGCATCGTCGTGTGGGTGATGAATTCTTCTAGCATCCTCGTCCGTGAACGTGATGGCTTGCTCGTCAGCTTCCCTCGTCCTGGGAGATCGTCCTGACAGCTAGACATTTTGCACCACCTTCAGGTACGCCTTCCTCAATTTAGATGACTGCCCTGCTGAGGTTCCTCCTATAATAACTCTTATTTCTCCTAGCGGGGGTCGTGAGGACTCCTTTACCTTGGCCTTCAACTTCTCGTCCTTGTGGTCTCGTCCAAGAAAATTTCTCAACTTTCCCTGCCTAATGAGGTTCTCTATCTGCTGCTTCAAATCAAAACACTCGTCCGTGTCATGCCCATGGTTCCTGTGAAAGCGGCAATACTTGTTCCTATTGCGCTTGTTACGATCTCCCTTTATTTTCTCCGGCCACTTCAAGGACGGATCATCCTTGATTTGCATAAGGACTTGCTCTAGCGGAGTATTCAAGGGAGTGTACTACTGACTTCTTGATGATGAACCTGCCTTTTTACCATCTTTATCCCTTTTCTCATCTACTCGGCCCTTCTTAGGACGAGGACCTTGATCTGGATGTCGTTGATGACCTGCTTCTGAGCGTTCTGACCTTTTCCTCTTCTTGGCTATTATCGCGTCCTCAGCGTTCATGAAGTTCTAGGTTGAATGGACGAGCTCAGCCATAGTCTGAGGCTCCTGCTCATACAGTTTATGAATGAATAAGTCAGAATTGACTCCGTTATGGAAAGCGGCCAACAGCAACTTGTTGTCCATTTCGTCCACCATCAAGGCCTCCCTGTTGAAACGGGTGATGAAGGACCGTAAACTCTCATTCTCCCCTTGCTCAATGGTTAACAAACTGGAAGAGGAACGTTTGTGGCGTTGTCCTCCGATGAAGTTATTAACAAACATCTTACTCAACTCCTCGAACGACCCGACAGAGTTTGGAGGTATTTTGCTAAACCACACCCTCGCTGGCACCTTCAGCGTTGTGGGGAACGCTCTGCACATTATCTCGTCCGGGACTCCCTGAAGGTGCATGGTTGTCTTGAAAGTAGCAATGTGATCACACGGATCACGATTTCCATCATATGAATCCAAGGAAGGCATTTTAAACTTAGGGGGTAAACGATGATTGTTGATGAAAGTCGTGAAAGGGAAGTCCGTCCGATGAACAAAGTCTTCTACGGGGTTCGCCCGCCTCATATTCTCCTTCATTTCATCTATAGCTTTTCTCATCAAGTCCATTTCCCTCTCCAACTGTGGCACTCTTCTTGAAGTAGTACCCCTTGACTAACCTTTGGACTCAACATTTTCTCCTCTACCCTGACTTTGGGCTCGTCCTTCTGTATGCACTTCATCCCGTGGCCTTCTTAAGTTGATCTCCCTATTCAACTCATGATTTTGGCGGGTCAATTCCGCCATAGCAGCATCCATGGACTGCATATGTTGAACAGAAGGCAGTTGTGCAACAGGCGCTAACTAATAGTCGCGGTGGGGATTACTAGAAGCATCCCTACTCTCCTGGTGGCCTGGGCTGGTAGCCCTTGATCTTGTCCGAACCATTCAGCCTTTTGTCTGGGAACAACGAACGATCGAACAAACGAAAAGAAAGAATTATTTTCTAAACGTTTTATCCCCACAGACGGCACCAACTGATGATGTGAAGAATATTAGTAAACTAAATGCTTCGGATTAGGGAGGACTACTGGTTGTCTTTGTGGCCTAAAAAAGAAAGGAAAGTAATCAAAGGTGATCGGGGTCGTCGGCCAATAACCCTCCAATGACAAAGTCAGTTTTCTCTCTTATTTTTTTAGTTCCAATTTTTTTGGAATCATAGAACGTACCTCTTTCTTGGTCTGAATCAACGTTTATATAGTGTCTTAAGAGCAGTTATTGGAAGCGTAACCTCCCTTTGATTTGAGGAGATGTGTCTTTGAGTATAACTTCCCCAACTGTTTAGGAGTTATGCTTTTTACGCGCAACGGTCACTGGGAGTTACACTTATGATGCGGAGTTACTCATAAATTTTCCCAAGTGCCCATGTGCCGTCCATAATCCCTCGTCCTAAGGCCCTTCAAGGCAGCTTACTTCGTCTTGAGCATAGTAAGATAGCTTACCTCGTCTTGAGCATAGTAAGACAGCTTACCTCGTCCTGAGACCCTCAGGTCAGTTTACCTCGTCCTGAGACACTTGCTCATCCTGGACGATATCCATAGACGAAATTGGAGTTGTATATTACGCCCCATCAATTATTATTATTATTATTATTATTATTATTATTATTATTAGGGTCTAGCTTCTATTTTTAAAAAAGATTTTATGAAAAATTAAAAAGTTGTTACAAACATTTATAACTTTTTCAATTTTGCATAGAAATTTTTTAAAAATAGTTTACTAATATTCATGCCTTAGAGGACATACATCAGCTTTTATTTGTTTATTTTTTTGATAACGTGCTGTGGGCCATGCGTGGGATATTATCTTCTTCTATCAACATATGTTTGTAACAATTTAATCTTAAAAAAACAAGCTTCTCTTGTACCACAATAAAAGACACAATTTGTACTACAATTCACTTATATGGTGAGTTATGGTTGATAGAGGAGTGATAATGGGTCCATATGTAGACACTTCTCCACCAACCACAACTCACTACGTGTGTATGTTATGCACAAATTATGTTTTTTTTTTTTTTAGACGTAAATGCACTTTTGGTCCCTACATTTTGGGCCGTTTCTCGATTTGGTCCTTAAACTGATTTTTCTCCTAGGTGAGTCCCTCCTTTTTCATAATCGTTTTTAAAATGATCCCTACCGTCAACCCAATTACAGAAAATGCTGACGTGGCAAACAGAATGCACTATTTGCTGACGTGGCTAATAAAATAATAATAAAATATATATTTAACATTTTTTAAATGCCATGTCAGCATTTAAATTAATAAAAAAAGAAAGCCAGCTAAGAAAATTAAAAAAAAGTACATTAAATTTTTTTAAAAAACCTAAAATCTAATTTAAACTAAAATCATTTCTTAACAAATAAAAATTCATAAAATCATTTTTAAAAATTCATAATCGTTTTAGTGGTTAACCTCATCAGCTTAAAAAAAAATCTCTTCACCCTACACTCTCTACCACTAATCTTAAACTCTCTCTCTCTCTCTCTTCACCCTACATTCTCTACCACTAAGCACACAAGCTCAACCTTCTTCTCCATTAGGCGCCGGAGCTCCCAAACTCACAAGCTCAGCTTTCTTTTTTTTCTCTCATATCTTCCTCTCTCCCCACTCTCTATTTTGTTCTTTCCTTTCTCTGTCTTGGTCCATCTCTCTCAGATCGGCGTGGTCGAGGTTGAGGTGTAGGTCACGGTGCTTGCTGGGCTATGGAATTGATGAATCGATGGTTGGGTTATGAAAATCGGTGACTGGGTTGTGGGAATCGATGGCTAGGTTGTGGAGTCGGTGACTGGGTTATGGAATCGGTGAGTGGGTTGTGTGGGTTTGGGTTTTGGTGGGTCATTAGGTGGTGGAGTCTAGTTTGTTTGGTGGTGGAGTCCAGTCTATTAGGGTTTGTGGGCATGGATTTGGCAATGGTGGTGGTGGTGTTGTTGTTGTTGGATTTTAGGTAGTCACGGTGGCTATTGTGCTGTGGGTGACTTTATTTTTATTTTTTTTTTTTTTTTTTATGAGATTGATTTATGGGTTTGATTTCCTAGAGGTTGCAATGTTGATTGTGTTGGAATTTTTTGTGCTGAGATTGATTTTGAGTGGGTTAGTCAATTGGGTTTGTCTTGATTTGGAGAAGAACATGAAGAATGAAGTTCTGGGTTTAAGGTTTCTAGGTTTGACATTTTTCTAGGTTGGAGGTTTGATGATTTTTCTAGGTTGGTTTTCTTATGTGGGTTTGAGTTTGATGATTTTTTCATGTTCTAAAGGTTTCGGTGGAGGATAGGAATTTTGTATGAAATTTTGTATTCTTCTGGGTTTGATTGTCCTCTTATTTTGGGTTTGATTGTTCTTGGATTCGGGAAGAACAAGTTGTTGTGTTCTTACCTAAAATATAATGAAAGCAATAATAATAATAAAATTAGATTTAAAAGTTTGTTTCTTTAATTTAGTTTGAATTAAATTGAAATAGAAAAATATAAATTATTTTTATTTTTTTAATTAAATTGACATGGCTTTTTTTAATTAAAAAAAGCTGACATGGCATTTAAAAAATGTTAAATATATTTTTTTATTAGTATTTTATTAACCACGTCAGCAAACAATGCATTTTGTTTGCCATATCAGCATTTATCGTAACTAAGTTGACGGTAGGGACCATTTTAAAAACGATCATGAAAAAGGAGGGACTCGCTTAAAAGTAAAATCAGTTTAAGGACCAAATCGAAAAATGGCCCAAAATGTATTTATGCTTTTTTTTTTCTTTTTTTTTTATTGTACGACCAGACCTTTTCTAAAAAACACGTCACTCCAACTGTAATAAGTCTCTTCCTAATCCTAACCAGTTAACACGCGGAGCACGTACAACCATACATCTGTAACAAATTTAATACTAAATCTCTCTTTCTGCTTCCAGAATTTCGCTTATCTTCCCACTGATTCCACACTTCTGCGCTCTGTCATCACAAAGCCATGATCACCAAGATGATGATGGCCAACCCCCTTCTCGTCTTGCTACTCTGCTCACTTCTTCACCCGATTGCCGCAACCAACGACAACCTCGTACCTGAACGCAGAGAAGTGTACGATAACGGTCGAATCATAGATATCACTCACAAGTACACTCCTGAAACTCCCTCAGGTAGTGATTCTGAAAATGGGGTTGGACAGTTTCTCAGGCTCAGCGACTCCATGAAGAACGGCTCGCTCTACAATGGCTCCGAGCTCAGGAAGCTCTTCGTTCACGCCGGCACCCACGTCGACGCGCCGGGTCACATGTTTGATCACTACTTCGATGCCGGCTTCGATGTCGACACGCTTGACTTGGGAGTTCTTAATGGTACTACGTAATCTCACACTCTCGAGTCGAGCCTCGTCTACTCGTTCTTGCTCTGCTCTGCTCTGCTTTTTGTGTTTGATGCTATTTCTGATATACTAATTTGGGTTTTTTTTTTTTTTTGGATTTTTCTTTAAAAGGTTTAGTTGCTATATATTGTGCAAATGTGATGCGATAGTTGATTATATGTATGTGTTTGTTTGTTTTGATAGGTCCGGCATTGTTAGTTGATGTTCCAAGGGATAAGAACATTACTGGTATGTATATTTTTAGTGAACTTTTCTGGTTTAAATACTCTGTTGGTTTCTAAAGATTATTACACGAGTGATCTTAGTTCATGGAGTTTAAAAGTGATCTCTTTTAGACTAAAAATTGACACGTTGTTACTCCATTAGACTAAATTCGATCATTTTAAGTGTTTTAGGGACTATAATTGATCACTTTTAAGTATTTAGGAGCTTAAAGTGATCACTTTAAGTATTTTAGGGACTAAAAGCAATCGCATAAAGTGTGTTATAGGGATTAAATTAACTCGTGGGCTAAAGTTTAGGGACCAACCATGTATTTTGGCATAGTTTTAATTGAGGGTATGATTGTGTGTGCGCACGCATGCAGGACAAACCATGTTAAATTTGGCACTTCTCATGCCCTGCTATGTAACAAGTTCTTTGAAAGCTAAATGAAAATGTACAAGTGACGAGAACATGTTGTATCTGATGTTCTTAAGCTTTGGACAGTAGGCCTAATGAACTCTTCTCCTGACAGCTGAAGTTATGCAGTCTTTAAATATCCCCAAGGGAGTACGCCGTGTGCTTTTCAGAACATTAAATACTGACAGGTAATTCTCGATCAATTTTGTTTTTGAATATTTTTACCATAGTATTTCAGTTTCTGTTCACAATTTTGGCTAACAAATAATAAATCTGCATTAATAGGTTTGCTGTTCATGATATTGGTAATTGGTTTGATTGAAAATTTTACATCTTACATGATATGAGAAAACTGTAATTTTTAAGATTCTTTTTAACTGAAAATATTCATTGCTATATTTTTTTCCCCTCACAATCAAAGGTTTATGGAACACATTTTTATTTGTGAACTAAAGTTTATCTTCAGATCAGAGTCATTTTTGTTTTGTGGATGTACTTACTACATGCAATCTTTTAAGAATGCCATCAAAGGAGGTCAGGAAGTAGAATTTTAGCATGCCAGTCCATGTACTTGCTCAGCATGCTAAACAATGTTGAAGACTTTGTGGCTTGGCTGGAGGAAACTTCTAGCCTTATTGAGCACGCGTGTGCTCAGGATGTAATCCATTTGTCTTCTGTTGGTTATTGAAATTTCCAGGTTTCCCATAAAAAAAAAGTTTGCCACAGTTTTTTGTACTTGCATAAGGTCAACATATCATACTGATTTGTTCTTTACCTTTTGTTCTCTATCCAATTGTCTCCTGAGCTTATTAATGGTCAAATTATTAGGTATATATGATTTTAGAATCATATTAATGAAAATCAGTTTTCCCTTTTATTTGGTTCTGGTGGGTTCGTAGATTAGCTAACAAATATAGATTTCTCTCATGTGATGCAAAATGAGTTTATATCATATATGAATCCTTATCAGATGAACCCCCCCCCCCCCCCTTCCCTTTTATTTGGTTCTGGTGGGTTCGTAGATTAGCTAACAAATATAGATTTCTCTCATGTGATGCCCCCCCCCCCCCCCCCCCCCCTTCCCCCCCTCTCTTCTCATTTCGTTTTCCCATTATAGGTCGCTTCATGTTCAAAACTCATGGTTTGCAGGTGGTTAGATGACTCTAGATAACACATTTCATTATATCATATTCATTGCTAAAGTGGCCCTAAAAGAGGTAAACATATTGACAGCAGAATATCATAATCATTGTTAAACTTTTGCTGTTGGTTACACTAGCCCTAAAAGAGGTAAACCTGTAGACAGTAGAATGTTGTTGAGGGTTAACTATCAAAGACCATTATAATGTTATGAAAAATGTGATGGTGCACATCATAGGAGAGGCAGATAATTAATGATGATGAAGTGGGAAAAATGACCATGTGAAGATGGAAGTTGAAGTTATTAAGAAAAGGTAAGATATAATATTATAATATATGAGAAAGCCTTTATCCTTCGCTTTTGAGTACTCTGTACTCCTTCACCTTTCTTCGTCTGGATACATAATAATTCTCCTAGACAAAACTGGCTTGTTGGATTCAGCAAGTTTCTGTATTATTGGAAAAGCGAGAAAGGGTGTTGTTGTGATGACTATAGCCTCCCTTTCACCTTGCTTCCAACTACTTCCCCTTCCTGAAAATGATTGTTTGAGTTAAAAATGCTGAACCTTTGCAATAGTAATCATTAGAAAATTTGATTTGAAATAAAACTTATCCAATTTCAGGAAGCTTATGTTCAGAAAGGAGTTTGACACAAGCTTTGTAGGATTTATGAAGGATGGGGCAAAATGGTTGGTGGACAACACTGACATCAAACTTGTTGGTAAGATATAGATTGACTTTGATAAATTTCAGAGCCACTTTAAGCCTTTTTGCTATGTGGAATCTTGCATCAACGTTGGATGACAGCACTTAATTTTCTAAATGTAGTTACTAATATATGTTGCTTATGATATGGAACTCAATCACTACATAGGATGTCTAAGATCTTTCAAGTAATAATCACAGACAAATTTATGCATGTATAATTATTATGTTTGTCAATGCTGAACATGGCTATGAAAAACAAGTGCAAAGTAGGCTATATGATATGGACAATATCTGGTAACTTTAGAGTAAATATTTAGTATAAGTAAAAATTAGAATTTTTCCATATTGAATATGGATGTATTATTTTGATACCAAGACAAAATTATGATCCATGTTGCCTTGGATTCAATTTGAAAGAATAACAATGCTTGATCTTTCTTGTAATGTGTGTGACATAATGTAGATACTGAACTAAAATAACACACTATCTACAAAATAATGTACTCCTATGGAGGGGGATTATTTTGATTATGAAAAGAATTTCTCTTGAAATTGTCCCAATGGCCTAGTGCTGACTCTAGCCAACCCTAGGTGTTGAAGTTGTCTCTTGCTTGGTGGTGACTCCAAGCAAGCTGAGGCATTGATTCCTAGGTTCTCTATCTTTATTTTGTCTGTCTCAGCATAATAAACTAAACAGTGTCTTTTCTAATTTTCAAGGTACTTGTGATTCACTATTCCACTGTATCTAGATCAAACTTTCCATTTAATAAGACACCATTGTTACTTATTCTGTTCACCTCAACCTTCGTCCTTTTTGGCACTTGTAACTGGAGGAGTCAGTAATCTTCATTGTAGAAGATGTAGCCATCTTAGCAGAATCTCTCAATTTGTACTCAGATTACTGTCATTCGTGATTCATCTCCTTTTATCTTGCCTCTTATCTATATCACATCCCCATTTCAGTTATGCTCATATGAACTTGTTGATTGTTGGAGACTTGGAGTTCATTATTCTTTATGTTAAAGGGGCTATCTGATGGTGTTTTCAACGCCCTCCTCAAGGTGATATTAAAAAATGATTATGCAATAATATGGGTGTTAATTGATATGATATTGCTGTTCTAACTCTATAGGCAGCGTCCTTTTCAGCTTAAGTTTGTGTGATGGAAAAGGTACAGTATTTTTGTGGGTTGTTAATTGATGAATATTTTGGTTCTACTCACCCTGATCTTTACTAATTTGTTGAGGATCAATAGCCGACCCCAAAAACTTTGGGGACTAAGGCTTTGTTGTTGTTGGGAAGGAGTAAGGTGGGTAATAGCCTTTACTCATACCCAGTTCATAAAGCTCTTACTTTTGTGCGGTCTAAGAGATGGCATGCCTTAGTGGTATGGCAAGTTCCTTCCACTAAAAGCGACAAGTTGCAGGTTCAAGTCCAGGAATCAGCCTCTCCTAAATATGTTTTGAGCATCACAAATTAAATGCTTTGACTGACGCATAAATTCTCTTTCCCTGTTCCTACTCTACTTACTCATCTTTGAGAAAATGTGGGAACTAAGGATCAAATTCCTTTCTGCTCCTTCTTTTCATATGCCATATTACTGTAGCACATTCAGTAAAATGCCAAGGTTCAATCATCTCTTTGTCATTGTTCTTCAATACTTCAGATACTGCAAAAGGCATTCTATGTAAAATTTCTTTGTTGCAATATGCTAGTACCCCTTTAAAATTCAATGAAAACTATTGAGAGGAATGTTCAACTAATCCACAGGGAGGGGACATTGGTGAAATTCCTTTCTGTTTATGATATTCTCATTTATGTGCTCTCTATTGCAAATCTAATGGTTGCACTAATGCATTTTCCTGTTACGAAGTGTAGGGGTTGATTACTTATCTGCTGCTGCTTATGATCATTTGGTCCCAACTCATCTTGTCTTTCATGAAGGCAGGGTAAGAAAATATGCCTGATAGTTATTTGACTCATTCTAGTTAACTTTTTCCGAGTGTTTTGCTGTTTTTTATATGATATAGCTGTTGAGCAGTAACTATCTACTAGGTGAAGGATGATTTCATCTTGAACTGTGGACTAGTTGACATTTTTTTCCCTGCAAGTTTGTCCCTTACAATCAGGAGTGCAACATCATAGTTGGAAAATATGATTGACTAGTCTATAGGTGTTCCAGATTGAAGTTGAAGTACTATTATATGTCTCTGGCTTCTTTTACAGGATAAATAAAAACTGGGTTTTGTTGTAAAGGTGCAATCATGGATTCATGTAAAATTAGAAGGGTCAACACAAGATGCTAAGATTGCTCAAATATTTCAGGAAGTCATACTTGTGGAAGGCCTAAAGCTTGATGACATCCAACCCGGAATATATTCTGTACATTGCTTACCCCTTAGGTTGGTTGGTGCTGAGGGATCACCCATAAGATGCGTTCTTATTACGTAATAGTTTTCATGTACGTATACTTTCTGATGGCATAGTGATCTCGCTCTCTCTCTCTTAATCAGTATATGGTGTACTCATGCACAACGATTAAATGTTCCAGGAAAGAATGAAAGCCTGGGGAGGTGTTGAGGAGAAATACCATGAAGATAGGTTTTATTGTGCCTCACTGAAGCAGAAAGAATATGCAATAAAGAAACTCTGTAAGATGTGTTGGTATGTATTCCTAATATTTAGCATAGTTTATTATGAACCATGTAGAAATGCCTAAAAACTGTACCCTTGCATTGCTCTTTGATTGTGTATAATATACAGCATAATGTACAGATGTGGTAGAGCAGTACTCACAGGGTAGCCTAACACTCCCCTTGTAAACTTTATGATCTGAGGACAAGTTTTGACATAGAAGCCTGTTGCGATGTTTATGGCGCCTTGGTGAAGAGATAAACAGTTGTTTGGTATAAGGATCAAACTATCCACAAAAACAGTTTATAGGATAAGTTCATGGATGAAATGATAATCAAGCTCGACGTGCTTGGTGCTAGCATGGAGAAATTAGGTTGGAAGCCATGTAGGTGTATTGGGCTTAGATTGCCATAGTAAAGTTTTAACTAGCTTGGAGACCAAAACGCATTGCTCGCAAAAAAGACGCATATTTTAGATGGTTTCGGCACATGTGAGCTAGCCAGCAATATGTAAATTCAACACTGCTCGAACGAAACACTGTAGGTTGTTTCTAGGCACCCCTTAAGATCAGTTTGAGGCCCAAGAAAACATTGAAACCATAAATGGAACATCGAGTGTTAGCCGGTTAGGACAATCAGCCTAGCTAGTCAATCTCTCATGCAGACCCAAAGGACTAGAGGACGAAGAGCATACAACAACCAACCCAGGCTCAGGAATATCCAATACACTCTAGGCTGAAGATGCTCACTGGCGGCTCTACATGCAAGTCAGGGTGGTTACAGGGCAGCCTGACTTGCAAAGAATTGCATATATACATTTGCCAAAAAAAAAAAATTATATGTTAAACTAACTTATTTTGACCACCTTAATAAAAATGTTGAACATCCTTACTTGAGATTTGCAAAAAATTGGGTTCAACAAAAATAAGAATAATGTTATATTCATCACATTTTTACAATAATTTTACAACAAATTCAATATTATAAGTTGTTACGAATTCTAATTTGAGCTCAATACTAATATTAATTTTTTTTACCCATTAATAACAGTTTTTGCATAGGATTTATATATTTTAAAAATATTATGAATCTAGCATTACTCATAAATTAATTTTTCCCACCAAACATAATCCTCCATCCTTTTTATAAAATTAAAAAAAAAAACTTAAATAACAATAAATATTAGCCTAAATAACAAAAAAATATAAATCAAATAAAAACAAGATAAGACCAAACAACAAGTGATATAATTATTCAACAAAAAGCCTACTATAAAAAAAAAAAAAAAAAAATCGCTAAACATTCAAATCTGTAGCTCGTTCAACCTATTCAATGAAAATAATTTCTAGTTTTATTTTTTCCTAAAAAATGGTACCAAGAAATATATTGTGGTTATCAGTTCTTGATGGTAATGATAGTTATATTTTCTTTTTTTGACTTTGCAGTCGCAATAATTTTACTCTCTTTAATGACTCAACTTACAATTATAGTAAATATTCCAATTATCGCATTATTAGAATTTGTATAATTTAAATTTCTAAATGACCATCCTAAAAAAAATTTCAAGAGCCATGCCCCCTAAAGATGCTGCCATGGAAGAATCACTACAAAAAATAAAAATAAAATAAAAACTCCTTGGTAATAGTATGATCATAAAGACTATCACATAAAGACTCGCATATTCCTGGGGGAATATTTGGGGACTAGCATAGTAAAGGAGAACAAAATAGTAAGTTAATACACGTTTGAAAGGTTTTAGCAAACTAGCATATCGAGTTTTAGAAACTCGAGTTGTATACAAAACTCGAGTCTCAGAGACTCGCTTTATACTTATGACATGGACAGAAAAATGCCACATAGAACTTGAGTCTTATAGATTTGAGTTTTATCAAATCAAAATCGAGTTTTAGAAACTCGATTTTCTTAGTGAAAAATGTAGAAATCGAGTCTATAAGGCTCGAGTTCCCCAAAGAGGACAACAAGAACAACAAAGAAGGAGAAGAAACCCAGCTAAACAAAAAGAAGAGAAACCCAGTAGAAGAAAACCAGTAGAACAAAGAAGAAGAAATCTAGCAGAGCAAAGAAGAAGAAACCCACATGAAATTTTTTTCAAAAACCAAGAAAAGCATCTCAAAAAAAAAAAAAAAAAATCCAACATTAACAATGAAAGGCACATGGAATTAAAGGAGATCTTATCATTGTTGTTAAGGGAAGTGAAGGAAGGTTAGAAGATGAAGTTTTTATGAGAGACCGCGCCCCCGACCCCGACCCGTTTTATTATAAGTGTAGGGCCAAACCCACGTGAATGGGTGGAGTTGTGTTATTGTCTCTCAAAATGGAGGTTCGACTAGTTATATTTTCCCTTTAGATGAATGGGTGGAGTTGTGTTATTGTCTCTCAAAATGGAGGTTCGACTAAGGGTAATAAGAAAACCGAAATTGAAAAATTCATCATTTTATTAATTTTCAATTGAATTTACATTGGTCATAGGAAAATTACATGGCTTTGGTCCTAGATACAATCTAAGATAAAGTACATGGCTTTGTTTCCTAGTTACAATCTAAAAATTGAAAATTACATGGACAAGCATTTAATCTACTAACCCTTGATCTAAGTTCGGAGGCTATGTTACAAGGTGGGAAGGTGTTAGGCACCCACCTTGCCCGGTGAAACCGGTCTTCTAGACTATGGTGGCCAACATTCATATCATATCATCCAATATATCAATCAATTTGCATGGTGAATTTAAGGTGTGTGCATGTGATAAACCCTAATTCAATTTATTAAGCATTGCATTTAGATTAAAAAATGAATTCTAGTGAATGTGTGTGGAGATGGTGATACCCTAGATTCAAAGATTTGAAAGAATTATGAAATAAACATGTTTTTCATATTTTTGATGTGAATTTAGAGTGCTATGCATGAACATGTGATGAACAACCAAGAACATGTGAAGAATACATAATAACATTTATGAACATTCGAACATATTCAAGGAAATTTAAATAGTTACTATCATGCTTTAATCTTAAATTCTTATCATGGCAACACAAAAAACAAGTTAGAAAAAGGAATTATACCTTCATGCAAGATCAATATGGTGGATGAGGAGACTCTTGAGAGAGGTCTTATAGGTGGAGGAAAAGAAGAGTTAGGAGAGGAAGAGTGAGTCTCACTCAATATTTTGAGTCTCAAGAAGACCAAAATATGACAAACTCAACTTCCTAGAAAAAGAGAAGAGGGGGGTTTTTTCTTGTTTTGGAATGAAGGAGAGGGGGGTTTATATAGTAGTGGTGGAGGAAATATGAATGGAAGGCCATTAATGAGTGTTGACAAAGAATCATGAATCTAGACCTCATTTTAGCCTTTGGGGAGATTTGGTGCATTAAATGGAAAGATTGGTGGGAGTAAGGAGCAAGGCAAAATTTGGTTTTCCCGTAGCTGCTGTAACAGCTTGTAGAGCCAACTTTGAAAAATCATATCTGACTCAATTCTGATCGGAATTGTCTCGTTCTTGTGCTCAAATTGAAGCCCCGGATGTCTAGTTTCTAGGAAAATTAACCTCATTCACAGATTCAAAATGGTTTCAGCACAATTAACATTAATAAGTCCCAAATTAGTTTTCAATTAATCATTAATAGGCTCCAATCACTCCCATTTCAGACCTAATTACTTCCAAATTTACCCTAATTAAAAGATAATTGCACAAATTACTCATTGAATAATTAATGTTTAACTATCTAATTAATTAGGTGTATGCAACCTTACCATAAAATGTAGTCCTAACCAATCAAATTATGACACATCATTAATTTCAAATTGATTATAATTATAACCAATTGGAATCAATTGTTCATAATCACATAAGGTCGGACTCAATTTGTGATAGTGCATCTCGGCCATTAAAACTTGATTTGATGATAACTTTCAATCTGATGGTCCGATTAGGGCTTATAACCAGTCGATTTGATCGTTACAACATCGAGATCATTTTGGTGAAATGAGATTAAGGATCTAATGACCAAAATCAAGATGCATATTTCCAAGGTGAAACCCTTTTACCCTCCAAGTGAGGTTAAATGCGGGTTGCAAAATGAGGTGTCAACAGTTTTACATATTGACGAAGGGGATAAAGCAACTGACTATATCGAGCTCCGACGCCAGGAAGGGATTGCTGGAGATGGCAAAGGCGACAACTGCATTGAGTTGTCGGATTTCGAGCCAGACTTTGCTTTCGGTGGCGCTAGTGCTCAGGATTGTGTTGCCGTTTCTCTTCATTAGAATTGCATTTTTGGTTCTCGAATCCACCGCTGCTTGCTATTCTACTCTCGGTAAATTCTAATTTCTATTTTCTTAAGAATAGAACAAAGATGAAGCCCAATAGAAGAAGAACAGAACGAAATGAAGAAGAAGAAGAAGAAGAAACCTAGAACAAAGAAATAGAGTTGAACGGTCTTGTTAATGAAGGAACTCAAGTCTTAGAGACTCGAGTTCCTCGTGGATAATTTTTGTTTGCCAACTTTGGAACTCGAGCATTTAAGACTTGAGTTCTATCATGAAATTCGATTTTTAAAAATTTGAGATTCTATTTTTCCACATTATTTTGCAAAATCACTACTAATGAAATTGTTAAAAATTTAAGGCCAAATGGAAAAAAAAAAAAAAATTCATATTCCTAGCCTTGGGTAGACATAAAAGGATGTCACATGCGTAAGAGGGTCCACCAGTTCACTACATATATATGTAGGAAATTCACCTGATGCAATAGTAATACCCGGTTGAGATTGAAAGTTAAAAAAAAGAAACTTTCAACCTCAATCATTAAATAAAAAAAAATAAAAAGAAGTTGAAAATATTAAAAAGTTAGAGTTGAAAAATGAGAGTAAGTATTGTACCGGTCCTACCGGATCCAAATTTGTTCAAGTAACTTTTGATTTTTTTCAAGACTAATGTTGTGGCACAATTTGTGCCACAGCATTGCTCTTTTCTCAATAAAAGAGGTCGGTACAACTACCCTTTTAAATTTAAGGACTACGGATAAAAAAAGTTGAGTAATATGAGTAAGGATAGAAAAGATGTTATTATTATAATTATTCATATTATTATTTTAAAAAAAATTGTTAACAGATCTATTAATGACATTTTCTTTGAGAAATATAGAAATAAAAAAATAACTGTTTTTTTGAAATTTTTTTATATTTTCTATAAAAGTTGTAGCAAAATTTTTCTAAAAGTGAAGTGATCCAGCCACAACTTTTATAATAATTTCATAACAAATTATAGGAGATAAGATGTTACTAATTATTACTGTTAGTAAAAAAATAATTTCAGTAGTGAGTTTAAATTAGAATCAGTAACAACTTTTTACTTAAAATTTGTTATAAAATTTTTTTTAATTTTTTTTTCTTGTAAAAATGTTGTAAATATGGCATTATTATAATTGAAATAAAACTGAAAAAATCACAAAAAACAAAAAGTTGTAATCAAACTAATAGTTGCAGATTTGGTTAAGAGGACCTACCTGCCGACATTGCTCATTCGGCCTATTTTGATGTTCATTAAGGTTTCTTTGTCCTGTTTTGCTAATAAATTCCCAAGCAGCTCCTGGTTTCTCCAAAAAAAAAAACAAAAAAATGTTCTCTTCGGTTCACATTGATAAATGATAATGTAATTAGCCAAGGCACGTGTAAAGTGATGCATGACAAACCATAAAATCAGATCAACCAAGAACAATAATACTGATTTTGGTTATTTTTAGAAAAAATATAAAAATTAATTTTAATTTTCATTCTTTCAAATACGCATTTCCTCTATAATCAAAATCTTTATGCCTGTGGGTTCTAGTTAACTCAACTGGTAAAGTTTCTGATAGTTGAATAAAAGATTTGGAATTTAATTCTCGCCTATACCAAAAATTGATTGGTATCTTGATCTGATGATAAAGGGTTATTATCAAGAGCGGATACCATAGATTAAAACTCTCTAAAAAAAAATCTTTATCCCTAATCTAGAAAATATATAAAAGATTAAAGTATAATAATAAAGACGGTCAGTAATTAATATAATATACAATAAAGTTTAATAAAAAGAATGATATCCTGTCACTATTTTTTTCCCTATAAATAAATAATTTTATAAAAAAGAGTATGATTGTCAAATATCAAAAGTTGATTTGATGTGGCAAAATATTGAGATGTAAGCGAAAAGTAAAACATCTTTTATTGGAGGAATATCAAATGAGTATAAAATTAGGAAATTTATTAGCTGAGGGAAAAGATGAACTCCTAGTAATCACACGGTTATCTGAAATCAGTATTAAGCAAAGACAAAATTCGGCGTGTTTAGATAAAGTTTATTTTGCTAAAAATTAAAAATATTACCGAATCACTATTAATCCTAGTAATCACACGGTTATTTGAAATCAGTATTAAAAATATTATTGTAACAAAATAATTTTTAAATGTGTGAATATTATTATGAGACTCATTTTTAATGAAAGTTTTGTTGAAAAAAGAGGTTTGTTGAACAGTGTACAGGACCCACTGAAAAAACTTTAGTGGTGCTGAAACGCGCTTCCAAAAAAAAAAAACGCAGACGCACACACTGAAAAAGCATTGCCTAAACGGGTACTATGAGTCCGTTTTGATAGAACTTATTGCTGAAAACTGAGAACTAAAAACACTGTAGCAAAATAATTTTTAAATGTGTGAATAGTACTATGAGATCCATTTTTAATAAAAAAGTTATTGAAAAGTAAAGTTTGTGGGTCTTGTAAATAGTGCACGGATGCACTGTTAGGAGAGAAAAGTCAACAATTGTGGCTTAAAAAAAAAGAAGAGTAAACTCGCTAAAAAGAAAACGCAGCCGTGATAAATTGGATCCAAACGCTCACTAAGTAAAAATTGTAAATTTTCCAATTCAAAAAAACATACGCAGGGAGGATGGGACAACCCTTATGTGCTCAGGGAAGTTGAGAGGGAGATGCACACCAAACTCTGGATACCAATGTGCTTACAATAGGCCCAAGGCATTGACATTAGGCCACCTGCCACATTGGCAATTCAAAATTTTATCTATTCAAAAAATTCACTTACAAATTTATTGGAACCAATTTAAATAGACTTTCAAAGAGTGCATAAAACGGAAAGTAGTTAAATTGTAAAAACATAATCCATCAAATTTTCAAGATAAATGACATAAATGAATTGACGCCAGACAATATCAAATGAGCACTATATGGATAATTTGAATTTTTTTTCATAAAAAAATTTAAATTAGCCCTAATCTTGGTGCCCACGCAGACGCAATCGCTGAAAAAAACACTATCCAAATGGGTACTAAGTAACAATTGTAAATTTTCCAATTCAAAAAAAAAAAAAAAAAGCGCAGGAAGGATAGGACAACCCTTATGTGCTCAGGGTAGTTGAGAGGGAGATGCACACCAAACTCTGGATACCAATGTGCTTACTGTTGGCCCAAGGCATTGACCATTAGGCCACCTGACACATTGGCAATTCAAAATTATATCTATTCAAAAAATTCCCTTACAAGTTTATTGGAACCAATTTAAATAGACTTTCAAAGAGTGCATAAAATGGAAAGTAGTTAAAATGTAAAAACATAATCCGTCAAATTTTCAAGATAAATGACATAAATGAAATTGACGCCAGACAATATCAAATGAGCACGCTTATGGATAATTTGAATCTTTTTTTTCATAAAAAAAATAAAAAAAAATCAAGTTAGCCCTAATCTTGGTGCCCACACGGCCACTCCAATGTCATGTAACTTGAAGTATTATTGTTATATTACTAAGGGAAAAGGTTAGTGGATGTTTTTGGGTATTGATTTGTAACTATTTTAAAATGTTTTTTTATGAGAGCAGAAAAAAATAAGTAGTCTTATATATATATATATATATATATATATATATATAGGTTGGGTTTAAGTTACACCTAGTGTAACATTGCACCACTCAATATTTTTTAATTGAATTCGAATAGTGACCAATCCACTGTTAGATTACGTTATCTTCGTATATTCTTCATGCTTGCAAAATTTCAAGGTAGTAAAAAATTAATAATCATGTCATCAATTAATTGTTAAAATTCAAATTTTTGTAGTTTAAAATAATGCATAAAAGATAAGTTTATATATTAAATGGTAAATAACATCCAATTGATATGAAAATTGGCATGCATGTTAAGAATATATAGAACATATAATTTAATGGCTAGATTTTCAAAATATTAATTCAATAACAAGTTATTGGGTGGTGTAACATTGCTTAAAGTTGCACCAAGTGTTACTTGAACCCAATCATCCATATATATATATATATATATATATAGAGAGAGAGAGAAAGAGAGATAAGTTCAAGTTACACTTGGTGTAACTTTACATGAGTTACACATTTTTTTGACCATAGATTACCGTTAGATGTAATGGTTAATAACATTCTATACCTTGTAATTAATATTCTAAATATTGCATTAATGAGTTACCAAAAACCTCCATTTTATTTTATTCTTTAAAATTAAACGTCTTCTCTGTCCAATTCCAGAGCACACACATTCTCTCTCTAATCTCTTCTCCTTCTCCATGGCTTCACCCTTTCCGCCACAGGACTCATGATATCTCATATACTCATCTCTGATAAAAAAGAAAAGAAATTAAGCAAGGGCCAAATCACTTCATTTGTATTGTGTTTAAAGGACAGCCCAGTTTTTCTCCCTCTCTCTACCCTTTTTTTTATTTTTATTTTTTTTAATATTTTGCTTGGGCCCCTATGAATGTGGATCTAGCAAATTTTAGTTGGGGATGTGAATATGAAATCTTAACCTACCACCACTTATGACATTAAAACCCCAATTTTTGAATTGGAACATAACTAATAGTTTGGTACAACCACTAACATTATGAGATTTTAATGAAAGCTTCCATAGTTCCACCACAAAATTGGATATCAACAATTTTGATCAAATTAAGTGTTTATTTTAAAGGATTTGGAGGTAAGAACATTTAAGAGAAAAGTTGTCAATTTGATGGCTTACAAACTCAGAAATTGCAATAGCCATATCATTAGCACTTTTTTTTTTTTTTTTCTTTTTACTGGAATTTCTTTGTCATCCCAATGACTAAAGTGAAAAACACCAAAACATATTTTCCAAACTTCAAATACTGCCTCAACATTTGATTTCTTATAATTGAATAAATTGCTTAATTTTTAAGAAAGTCTATAACAACTATTCGTAGATGAAGATATGAGATATCATGTATCTATTGTGGAAAGGATTAAGGCGTGAAGTCATGGGAGAAGGAGATGAGTTTAGAGAGAGATGTGTACTTGGTGATTAGACAGAGAAGACATTTAATTTTAAAGAATAAGTAATAAATAGAAGGAAGGTTTTTGTTTTTTGAGAGATAAAAGGAAGATTTTTGGTAACTCATTAATGCAATATTTAGAATATTAATGATAAGGCATGTATAATTTTTTAACCTTTAGATCTAATGGTAATCTATGGTCAGAAAAAGGTGTAACTTTTGTCAAGTTGCATCAGGTGTAACTTGAACCCATCTCATATATATATATATATATTATAACTTTTTATATTTATTACGAAAATAGTATAAATTTTTTGTTAAAATAGTCAATTAACAAATATAATAAGAATACTCATTAACATGGCTTTATTATTATATAAGCAACTATATAAAAGTTTGACAACAATTTGAGCTCACATTAACATTATTTTTATATCTACCACCATCAATATGCCCATCAACAAATATAAAAAATTTTGCGTAAAATTTACACAATTTCAAAACCAACTGAAATTACATGGAAAACAGTTTGTGTTTAGTCTCTTATGTATCTTATACTCTCTGTCTTAATTTGTTTGTCATATTTGAAAAGTTAAACTTTTTAAGGAAACATCATTTAATGTTTTGTCTGCTTTATTAAAATGTATAAGATTACAAAATTACCGTTAAATAAATTTAATAGTTTTTTTTTTAAAAGTTATTCTTAATGAGGTAACTAAAAAAGTACTCCAATTAGATTAATTTTTTAAATATTTGTTAGTTTTCATTTTAAATAGTTTTAAAAATAAAATAGGATTTTAATAAAAATATTAATAAATTAATAATTTTTATTTTTAGAATCATGACAATATTTTAGAACATTTGAATAGAGGACAAATAAAGTGGAGCGAGGGACATTATATAAGTCCCTAGTGTTGAGACGTGAGACTCTACTTTCCAAATTGTACTTCACGTTGATTAGCCAAAACTTTTAGATTTAGAACACTTTGGCAAAGCCGTGAAAATGATGAATATCAAACCCCTTGTCCATGTTCTCCTACTCCTGCTAGCAGTAGCACTATCTTGCAGCACCAGCTGGGTGCTCACAGTTGCAATAACCAGCAGCAGCGACGCCTATCCTACTCTCTCCGAGTCCGAGTGCGCCGGCGACATCGTCCCATTACGGAGGGAAGTGTATGCAGATGGTAAGATATTTGATATAAGTTTCAGGTACAGCGAGGACATGCCGGTCTGGGGCTCCGACGAAGGGCTCGGCCAGTTCCTGTGGCTCCGCATGTCCATGAAGAACGGCTCGCTTGCCAACGTTTCCGAGCTCAAATTCTTTGTTCACTCTGGCACCCATGTCGACACGCCAGCCCATGTGTTCGACAACTACTTCGATGCTGGCTTCGACGCCGACGCGCTTGACTTGGATTTTCTTAACGGTAATAAACCAACGTAGTAACGTACTAGTTTTTAGGCCAAAATTAGAAAATACATACTCAACCCTATTAATGCCAATAAAACGAATGTTACGAATTTTTATTTATTTTTTATTTTTTAAATGAGTGTTATTGATGAATTCTTTTTTATTTTCATGACTTTGGTAGAATTGTTGGTTATGTTACTTTGGATGCTTTATTTATTTTATAATAAAAACAAGTTGTCATTGCTCTGTTATACGTGCAATTAATGCATTGAAAATCAAGGCAAACAAACGTATTCAATGTTGTACGTTATTCATTATAATTTTGAAATCGACAAACAAAACTTCTCCAAAATAAATAAATATATATAAACTTTAAAGCCCAATAATATATATTTGACCTAGTTTTTAAAGTTTTTTCTTAATTCTTTTTATTATTTTATTTGTAAAAACCTTATTTATTATAAAAGAAAACCACCTGTATGTGCTCAGTTGGGTTATATAATAGTGAAAGATCTGATTAATTTGTGTTTTTTTTTTCCTTTTACTTGTCCTTCTCACTTCCCAGGTTAAATGGCTTTATTTATTTATTTTTTGTGTTGCTCTTTTACCGTTTCAAAACTAATGGATATTTTATACTTGTAATTTTATTTGACACCCTAGGTTTCTAAATATTTTCTTGTCACGCTCTGCGTGGTATTCAAAGACCTATCATACACCTATATATCTCTCTCTAGTTGATGCTAACCCATTCTATCATTTTCTCAAAAAAAATACTACTAATAATAATAATGCTATCCCATGTGATATTATTCAGTTAGTCTCCTGTAACTAGTTTTCATTGATACTTTTGGATTTAGATCTTATACAATTAGGGGTGTTTATAAATGGGGTAGTCAGGGTTGGGTTTGAGGTTAGATTACTACTCGATTCGATCAATTAAGGTTTGTAATAACACCACTTGTCACCAATTGTGAGTATATGGGTCTAGGACCGCCATGACTTCACTATTCCGACAGTCAAATTGGTTGAAATCACTAGGTCTCATTGAGATACCACCAATCATGGTGGAGCTCTAATTTTTACTAGAGATTTGATGGATCTCATTATATTTGGCCAAGATCTTGATGTATTTGTTCTAGATTTGTTAAGATCTTATCAGATTTGGTTGAGATCTCTCTAGATTTGATCAAAATCTCGTCACATTTGGTGGATAAACCAACATATTGCCAAAAAATGGTGAAGTCTAATGGTGGCAATTGGTCAGATCAATTGGAGTCAGGTTTTCTTGCAAAAAAAGACATGCCACTCCACTGGTGGTTGTTGGATTTAATTTCTTGGTAAAGAACCACTGTTGACCGTTGCAATGATTAGTTTGATTGATTTCTGGTTTGGGTTTGATTGGATCCTTTAAGCAGGTCGGGTTGCTTAAGAAAGTGGACAACCCTATATAGGTGCAGAAGCTAATAATTGCACCGGATTTCAATTTAATAGTTTTAATGATTAATGATGTAAATAATTTACTAGAACAAAGTGTTATTACTGATTAGCGTCAGAATAATAGTGTAAACTTACATTTCTAGGATGAGTGGTAGTTTATCAAATAAAAATTGAAATATCATGGACATCAAATGGCATACATAAATTTTACCTATATCATTTTACAAAATACTATGACGATTTAAAAAAAAAAAAAAACCACTTTATTTAGTCCTTTTCATTAATAAACCTCTCAACCAAGTCATCTATTAAACATATATAGATTGGGACGATCCAGACAACAATTTTGGACAACGGGAGTCGTATTGTATGTGTTTCATAAAGTGAAGTGAATCAAATTTTCACACTAAGTGTACGTTTGACATTACTTTATTTAGATTTTTGGTAAAAGTGTACTAAAGTATATTTATATTTTGAAAATGTGAAGAAAAAAAAAAAGCTTCTAAAACGCTGTATATAGATTCTAAAAGCTAGTAAATAAACTGGACCCAAATGAACTTTAAATGAAGGAGGCTGTTGTTATTTATCAGCTACAGAAAAAGTATTTTAAGGATCTATCATATAGGTGATTGGGAAGAAAGATAAGCTATGTTTAACGTTCTTGGCTTAATAATCATCTCTCTTCGTTCTTTTATTTTTATTTTTTTGCAATTCTTAGTTAATTAGCCGTGGTTTAAATTTTGAAAACTGCAAAGGCTCACTTCAATTTAACTAGAATATAGCTAGGCATGGTCGATTGGAATTGGTGGGAGGCCGATTGAGGATGGCCTAGCTGCATGTTAAAACAAGTGAACACGCTTTTTTGATTGTTAGATTAAATGAATAAATTTACTATCTCTTAATTATTTAAGTTTTTGGAAGAATTGGTAATTTGTAATTTATGCTTTCTGTAACAAATGATAAATTTATAAGGGATATATATATTAGTGGCTTCCTTCTCTCACTCTATTTATTTTTTATGGGACCTTCTAACTCTTATTTATTATTTATTTTTGTTATGTATACTCTTTACATTGGAATTGCATTAGCATCTCCTCTCTTAAAATAATTTTAATAGTTTATGTGATATATTGACGATTATTTATGTTTGTTTTGACAGGTGTTGCATTGTTAATTGATGTTCCAAGGGATAAGAACATTACTGGTATGTTATCACTTCTTTAATTGAAAATCTAAAACAAATTTTACTCTACTATGTATCAAAAATTGTATTTTAGATTAATTAGCCATTTTGTATTACGCATTTTCCATATTTTTCATATGCACTTAATTTTGTATTTCCACATGTGCTTTTGTAGTTAGTTACAATTATCTAGAGTTTTAGTGATGTTTTTCTTGACTTTCCTCTTGGTATATAAGGGAAGTTAGTTATCGATTAATATTCATTCATAAATTTTGAAATTTTGATTAAAAAAGAGAAGATTGTAGAGTTAGACCATAATGATTTAAGAAAAAAAAAAATTCACCCTTAAGTATTGAAAATCAATTTATAAACAAGCTCATTTGTGCCCTCCACTGTGCCAATTTTCTTTTGGTTTGCCTGAAATACTACCTATTCCTTGGATTTAGGATGCATATATAGTATGGGGTGATTCCTGTTATTTATCACAACTCTAATATTTCAGAGATTATGAATGTTTCTGAAACCTCCAAAATAATAGTTGTAGTGCTCAATACTAGGATATTATGATGGGTCCAAGTTAAAAACTTTTGCGTAAACAACTTTCCAATTGTTTTTAATTTTTTTTTAATGTGGATGTATTATAGGATATAATTAAATAGTTTAGCAAAAGATAGTACTTTGCTAATTGCTACACTAATTCCAAAACATATATGGTCTGGAGTTAATATTTTTATATGAGAAATGATATGTCCACAACATTTTTACAACAAATCATAGGTGGCAGGTCGTTACTGGTTATTATTGTTGGGGCAAAAAAGTAATCTTATTGTTAAGTTCAAATTTGAACCAATAATAACTAACCACCTATGATTTGTTGTGAAAATGTTGTAAAAATGTTGTGGATGTAGCATCTCTCTTTATATACTTTTTATATACTTTGATCAAGGCATGTGGAATCCATTTAATAATAGGTTTTATTTTTTTTTAGATATCATTTAATAATAGGTTTAAATGCCAAGTGTAGTAACTAATATATTCAACTACATTGTGCCTTTTAAAAAAACAAAACAACTTACATTGTGTAATTAACTAAAATGCATAGTTCGTTGGAAATAAAAATTTGGGTTTACAAAGGCCCCACACAAATTTGATAGTTAAGGCCTTTATCAAACTTTTGTTGTTATATTTGGGTTCCAGATAGCTTAACTGGTAAAATTTCTAGTAGTTGAATAAGAAATCTAGGATTCAATCCACGCTTACACAAAAAACTGATTGGTGTTTTAGTCTGATGACAAAAAGCGCTCATTAGGAGCAAACGTCATAGGTAGAAACTCTCTCAAAAAAACTTTTGTTGTTATATTAATTATATGCTCACTTTTTCTCTATATCTATGTAGTTTCTTTAACAATTGAACTATTTAATTTGGGAAATTTTAATGAATGTCTTAAGAGCATTAGTTTATGAATTATTTTTAGAAGTATGTGTGCGCACCTAAAAGCAGCGACTGGGCTTGAAAGATGTATTGGGCTCACAATCTATTTGTATTGTGGGTTTTTAGTGTTTCCTGCAATGGGGTGACTCCTTGCTCGGCAGCCCAAATGTTCCAAATTCTCTTCTCTCCCCTCCTTTTTCTTCCTAATTTTTCTACTCCCCTCTCTTTGATCCCCCCTTCCCTATTTATAGTTACAGCTTGCTGGATCGCTGCGATCATCTTCTAGTTTAGTGGATGGAGAGGTCCAATGCCATTCCCTCTAAGTGGATGGTTAATTATGAGTGATAAGAGAACGATGGTGGCATTGGAACTTGATTCCACCACCATGTCTGTTTCCCGGTGGAAGCGTTCCTAAAGCAACAGACGAATGGTCCAGTACCGACAGTCTTGGTTGGAGGTTAGGTAGAGGGAAGAGGACGATAGTGACCTCGGGACCCGCACAGTCTGTAAGCTTGATGCCCGATGGTACCTAGATATGCTGTGCATATAAACGTGGATTAGTTCCTGGAGACGTGTTGGCCCGGAGTGACGAGATTTACCAATACCGAGCACACCACGGGTGGGTTCGTTTTTGCCTTAAAGACGCTCGGTGTGCGTTGGGCCAGCCTGGGATAAGCCCATTGGCTTGATCAGTGTTAGGACCCTCAGCGGACAATTATTCTTGTAGGCCTATAGACAGATGGGCCTGGGAAGGTGATGCCTGTACAGTATGTTTATAAGAAAATGATAAAGCAATTAATATTGTTGACAGTTTTTTTATATTTCCTATAAAAGTTGTATTAACAATTTTCTAATATGGTTTATCAACAAGGGAAATGCTAATGAATGCCTTTAGGGTAAGAGGGGTGCTACGTCCACAACAATTTTACAATATTTTCACAACAAATCATAGGTGGTTAGTTGTTACTGGTTCAAATTTAAACTTAACACTAAGATTACTTTTTTGCCCCAACAATAACAACCAGTAACAGTTTACCACTTAGGATTTGTTGTAAAAATGTTGTGGACATATCATTTCTCTTAGGGTAATGGTTAATAATCCATTTAAAGAAAATTTTTATGGGAAAAGAAAAAAAAAAAAATGTTCTGATAACTTTTTCCATTTCCCATAAAAGTGACGTCAAAATTTTTCTAAAATGGATTGTTAACTATTATCCTAAGAAGATCCGTGATCATGACCTGTTTCATATATGCAAGGCCAAGTTTCCTTTTCCATATGTCTATGACATCTCTCTCTCTCTCTCTCTCTCTCTCTCTCTCTCTCTCTCTCTCTCTCTTAATTAGAGAGGTTAGTGGGTTTGGGGTTTAGTGCTATAGAAAGATAATCTAAACAGATTTAGGGCCCGTTTGGTAAGAAATTCCTAGTAATGTTTTTTGTATTTTTTGAAAATACGTGTGGGTGAAGTGTGTGAAAATACGTATAATATTGTTTAAATATTGAAAAGTGTTGTTTAAACCACAATAACAAACGGATCCTTAATCTTCACCAAACAGCCATCTTATCAGTAAGAGCATCTCCAATAGCTTATCTAAAGTTCCTTACAGTTTAGAGAGTGAACAACAACATTTTCCTTTTACATACCTACCTTTTGACAAACACTTTTGTAGGGGATGTTTTTGCGACAAGGGTCGAAAATGCAAGAACGGCTCAAATCTCCCATTGGGTTCTTTAGAAGTGTTTATTGTGGAGAATCAAGCCTAAAATTCCAAAAGTATAATGAACAAAAGGCTAATGGTGCTTTGATAAGAGAGAATCAAAATGCTAATAATAAAAGTATAAAAACATAATAGGTTTGAAACTTCAACCCATAGCCAGCGAGAAGAGGAAATTAAGAAAGGTTGTGAGGAAGAGAGGGAAGGTTCTTTGTACCCATATTTTCACCCCTATACTTATAAAATTGCGAGAATGTAAGCTGGCTTAATGGGCTAAACAAAAGTGCAGAAAGAGCATAAAAACATAACATTTCTGAAACTTCGACCCACAGTCAGCGAGAAGAGGAGATTGAGAGAAGTTGTGAGGAAGAGAGGAAAGGTTTTCTTGTACCCATATTTCCACCCCTAAGGTTCAGAATTGTGAGAATGTTTCCTGGCTCAGTGGGTTTTTACTCTCAAGTTTCAGCTCTATGAGGAAAACATGGTTGGATTCTTTTTGAACTGAAGAGAGAGTTTTATATAGAGTTTGGGGTATTGTTAATGACTAGTTTTTGAGTAGTGGAAGATGCTTTTATCCCCCATGATACTAATTTGGTGTTTTGGCTTGAGTTGATTTTGTTTATGGAAGAGTTCGGCATGCTTTTAACATGATTTGGAAAATGCTTGACTAAACTCTTATTGGCTCCCCCTTTTTAGTTGTTTCAGACCATTGCGAGGCTCACCTAGATGAGAGTCTCAACCAGATGAGAGCTAGCAGCTGAAGTTGACCAATGAGAGTCAACCAATTTTAAAGGAAAAAAGGGTTTGGACAGAAACTTTGGGCCATAGTCACCCAGAGCAAAAACGTTGTTTTGGGGTGGAAGTTTTGGATACAATACTTCATTCATGAGCTTGAGGTGCTACTAGTGTCTCTTGCCCACTTGGTAGCACATATGGGCTGGGCTCTTGCAAGAGGTCCGAAAGGAACCAACCCATACTCTCTAAACTACACTTCCTCCATTTCTCCCATAAGTCACATGGGCTTAGTCCATGCTTAAAATAATAAAATAAAATATAATACATGAATTGAGCCCATAATAAAGTCAGTCTCGATTAAATCGAGCTTGTAGAAAATGTGTCGCGAAAATGGGTATCAACATTAGCCTCCCGAGTATGCGTGGCGCTCGCGGCTTGCAGCATGTGGTGTGAGTAATTGATGTTTCCCATTACTTGTAGATGTTTTGGGTTTGAGAATTAGTTTACCCAAACACTACATTTTTTTTTTTAATGTCATGGATTGAGAAGAAGCCCATATGTTGAAGTATCGTGGGTCTAGAGCCACTTGAAGAAAAATATTATGGACAGGTCGATGAAGTCTACTTCTAAAAATATCTTGTTTGCTTGACAGATCACTTGCGTAGCAACACCATTGTTTTGCTTATTTGCTTGAGCCCATACTTGGTTGTATGGATTTTGGTGGCTGGACCCCGTAAGCTAATTGGAAGATGGAATTTGAATACTTGACATGATATGTGTGTGGAGCCCTTCAATATTTTTCCAAATGAGTAAGAATGGCTATTGAAAGTAAGCCTTCACTTGGGCCAACACCATGGGCCCAAGGTTATCTAACTTAGTCCATTAGATGGTCATTTAATTTCACGCCACATGCTTTATAAGAATCACATAACTTGGTCCATCAGATGGTCTGCGTCCACTTATTCCAGTGTATACTTCTTTCTTCACTTAGATCATTTCAAAAGGCACTCAGCTTTGCCTTCCATGTACTCATCATTCTTTCCTTCACATTGCTTCATATATATTGGTGTTTGACTTTTCAAGGTTGTCCCTTTACCCTTTAGTTTGGCTTCAGACAACTTTTCATCTCACGCCACCTTGGTTTGTTTCTTTCTCTCTCTCTCTCTCTCTCTTGTGGACAATACCAAATAACACGCCTCTTTGCTTTACTCCCACCCAGTAGCTTTTTATTTCTCTTTCTTCGTTTGGTTTGCCCTTCAAACTTCATTATTTCTGTAGCCTTCCCTTACGTGTATCAAGGAAACATTTTGGACTTAATTTCTTTGGTGTGTGGTATAGCAAAGACACAAATAATGTCTTAGCTGGATATTCTGATGTTGATTGGGCTGGGAATGCTGATGATAGAAAAAGTACCTCAGGAGGTTGTTTTTATGTGGGAAATAATTTGGTCTCTTGGATGAGCAAAAAGCAAAACTCCATCTCATTATCCACTGCTGAAGCTGAGTACATTGCTGCTGGTAGCTGTTGTACCCAACTCCTATAGATGCAAAAACTCCTTCATGATTATGGTATTTGTCAAGAACATCTCACCATCTATTGTGACAATACTAGTGCCATCAATATCTCTAAGAATCCGGTTCAACATTCTCGAACCAAGCACATAGAGATTCGACATCACTTCATTAGGGAGCTTGTCGAAGATGGTGTTCTCACCCTTGAGTTTATCCACATCGATGACCAAAAAGCTGATCTGTTCACCAAACCTCTGGATAGCAAACGTTTTGAGTTCCTTCGTCAAAACATCGGTGTCATCTCCATGGATTGATGTCCTCCTATCCTTCTTCTTCCTCATGCATGTGCATCTAGTTTTATGCATTGTGTTGCTTTACATGTTTTTGTTTGTGTGTTTTCAGTTTTGTGTTTTATTTTTGCTTTTCTGATAAAAAAAAATTGAAAAATTGAAAAATACAAAAACAGTGTGCGTTTGTGTGCATTGGTTCATGTGAACTTTTAAAATGGCCATTGAAACAGAGTTCTCTAAACTTTGTATTACCTGTAGCTTAGATAAGCATTCTTCTGCACAACTAAGCAAGTGAGCTATGTAGCTCTTTGTTCGTGATGAGTAAGTTAAGTGATCTCTTCTTCTTAACACTCATATCACTCTTTTTGACGGGTTGAACTAGAAAATCCTAAGAGAAAGGCATAAATAACCATCTCACCACTGTTACTCGCCAATCATTATATGACATCTGTATGCTTCGGCATAGCAAAAGTGCAATGTCATAAGCTTAACATAATTGGGTATTTCTTTTCTTTCTCTTGTGTGCCCATGCATGATATGCTCAATAAAAGAAAATATGCAAAGATATAAAAAGCAAAAAGATCAAAAATGCTTTAAAATATCGTTGCAAGCGTGTTTTCTAGGAGATGTGGGAGTTATAGGATGTACATCAAAGGTGATAGTCCCCATCAAACAGTTATGATTGTGTGTGAGTTAAAGTGATTTTCTCATATCTCAAATCGTCATAACATTGAGACACATATGCAATCTTGCGATGTTTTCACACACGACACGCAATACTCTTTGCTATTCTTGATACATGTACAGGTACAATGTGATTTGGCCATCACAAGGGTTACATGCGTCAGTGTATGCTCATTAAACTGTCTTGACTTGTTTTTGTAATATAAAATTGATTAGACTTGTTTAGTGTGTGTGTGTGTGCGTGTTTTGAGATACATGTGCGTCATTTTTCTTGTTGAGAGATGATTTTGAGAGCTTAATGTGTTGCTTGGATCTTTGGTTGAGTTGCATGCATGATTGCATTCAAGTCTGTGTTTTTCCTCTTTTGAAAAACTGTTTTTAAAGGCATCTCGACACCTCTTCGATACCTCTCGACACATAAGCTATCTGTCGAGCTTCTTAGACCTTTTCTTATCTCAGTCTCGACAGATACCTCGACACCTGCTGGATTGATCGAGAATCTTTCTGTCTGCTTGATAGCTTCTCGATCGATCAAGATTCCTTCTTGTTTGATTCATCTTCCTCGATACATGATCTCGATAGCTTCTTCTGTCGACGTGTTTTTCTCGACACATGTCCTCGACAGATACCTCGATACCTCCCGATAGCTTCATCTGTCGAGAATTACTGAAGGTGTATAAATAGGTTCTTCGCGATTTCTCTCTCATTTTGCTCGACCTCTCTCGCTCGAAACACTTGTTCTCTCTCTCAAAACTTTTCTTTTTCCCTCCAAACCTTTTTCAAAGGCTTTCTCAAGTATTCTTCGCGATCTTCATCACTTGGTAAGCATCTCATCCTTCATATTCATGCATTTCATGGTTTTAAAACCCTAGGTTTTGTGTTTTTGAAAATTTTTGGGAGTTTTCAAAATTGTTGGGGTTTTCATGAAATTCTTGGGATGGTTTTATAGATTTGATCTTCAAAACCACATGCATTGCATCACATTAGCATTCTAATTGTATTTTCATGCATTTAGATGTGTGCCTACCTGTTGAGTGCTGTTAGGTTTAGATTGGGCTGAGCCCATGATGTTTTTATGTTGCATGTCACATGTTCATGCATTTTCATGCATACGTTCTTTCCTTTCAATATTATTCTGCCAATATTGAACTGTTTGGAACTTTTCTGTGTGTCTCTTTTTCTTCCCCCTCTCTATGTTTGCGTTAGTAGTGTCTATGGCACCTAAACGTAAGTCCATTCCATCCCAGAACCCTCTGCATTCTAAGGGATCGTCATCTTCAGATACTACTCCTCTTTCTGTCCGGTTCCTTGATGAGAAAGCCTATAAGGACTTCTCGGAGAACTTCTCTAAACGAGATGTTCATTCGGAACTCCATGTTGTCTTGGCAGACTTTTCCGACACCGACCTTCCCGATGTCATACACAGTCAGGCTTGGGAGTCACTGTGTGACGTATTGGTCACATGTCCACTCGTGTTGATACAGGAATTTTACTCCAACATCCACGGGATAGATTCTTCAGTACCTCTTTTCTACTCTTGCGTCCGAGGTACGCGCTTTGCTGTCACCCCAGAGTTAGTCTCTGAGGTTCTTCATGTCCCTAGGGTGGATTATCCTGATTATCCTAGCTGTGAGCGTCTCTGGACTGTGTCCAAAGACGAGATGATCTCGGCGTTTTGTGAGCGTCCTTCCTCTTGGGGAGATCATATGTACACACCATGTCGACCTTTTGCTAAAGGTCCTCGTTTCCTTAACATGGTGATGACTTTTGTGTTGCACCCACTTTCTCACTACAACTCTATTATAGAGCCTCGTGCTCGGTTTTTGTTGTCCCTCTTAGAGGATCTTTCTATAGACTTTCCTTCACACTTTATCTTTTCCATCATAGATGTCTATAGAGATACGGCCACCCGTGATAAGCTCATTTTCCCTTCCGCTATCACGAGGATTCTGAGCTGTTTTTCCATCCCATTTCCTTCGTCCGATCCTTACCATGTCATGTCTGCCATAGACGCTGCTACCGTAAAACGTAGCGAGGCACAGTTTCGATTGCGACAGTTTGATGGTGCCACTCATTCCACCCATCCGACCACCTCCAGATCCGCTCGAGCATCTGCTTCTTCTTCTTCGAGCAACGTCACTTTAGGAGACATCATGGCACAGCTACAGCGCATGAATGCTCGCCTAGATACACTCTCCACGGAGCTGTATCAGGTGAACGTCCGTGTTGGTTACATCGCCAGGCGACAGGCGACCATGGGCGGCTTTGCTTCAGAGGTTTCTCCTCCGCCACCTCATGTGTCGACTGAGTCTGAGACTGAGGATGACGGCGATGACGATGATGCTTCTGACGATGATGATGATGGAGATGCGAGCTCTTCGGATGAGATGTCTACTTGACACTCTATCCTTTGTCACTCGTGACAAAAAGGGGGAAAGGGGGAGTAGTTTTGTATGAAAGTAGTCATGCTTAGGGGGAGTGTTAGCATAGGACATTTTTGTTAGGGGGAGTGTGGATCGAGGGATGTAGTGAGGTGATCATATGTATTTCTTTTTCTTTTCTTATCTTTTTAGAGATACTTTGATCATGTATTGACATTCATTGTATTTATTCTCTTCTTATATATGATGATGTATATTTTTCTTTCACCTACCTTTACATGTGTTGTTTCTTTTCTATCTTTATACACATGTTTCTTTACTTGTATGCAATCTATTATTTCTGTTTCACACAAAGATGCCTTGGTGTGTTTTGTTTATAAGTGTTTCAGAAATACAGGTTGTCAAAGTCTTCTTGCCATAAACTCTCTTCTTGCAAAGTTTTTCAAGAGTTTGTGTTAGGATAGATTTTACTGTATGTAACAAGTGAGTATGAGTTGAGTGATTTATGACTTTTCTCATATCTTCATTTGTATGTTGTGGTTTTGTCACGGATTGCCAAAAGGGGAGATTGTTAGGACATATGTAGTTCAAGCCTGTGAACATATGTCGCTATTTTATGTAATTGGCTTATCCTTAGACAAAACGCATTTTACTTGTAATTGGGTAGATTTAGGATGTTTTAAACACTTCAAGAAACTTGGGTTCAAGATTAAGTGTTGAAGCCGTCAAAGTCTGTCCAAGAAACAAGCAAGGAAGTGCAAGTTTTTAAAGCTTGACATATACCTCGACACATGCATCTATCGAGCCTTAAGAAGCTGTTTTGCCCCGAGCCTCGACAGCTTCTCGACACCTCTCGACACCTCTATCTATCGAGAATTAAAGAAAACAGATTTCCAGTTCTGTTTCAAGTCCAATCCGCGAATGTGTCTTTGGGACTTCTTTTCTCCTAACCCTAGACATATAAAAGGATTATTTTAAGGGTCGTAAAAGGGGATGCAAGTTACACATTCATTCAGAACTTCTTGTTCATGCAATTTGTGATCAGAAAGAAAAAGTTCGTGCCCTGGTTCATCTCTGATGATTTGAAGAACTTTGTAGCCAACAACTCTCTCTCTCTAGTTGGTGTTTGAAGTCACGTACTGGGATCCGCGCATCTGGTTAGTCACGTACTTGGGAGCCGTGCATTGAAAGGAGAAACTGTCATTACAGAACAAGTCTAATTGGGTATTGGGGTAAGAGTTCAACTGTAGGTTGGTGAGGTACTTGGGATTCCTTACTTGTAACTGCTTGTTGTGATAATAGTGGAGTTTCGGGAGTGGTGACCTTAAATCACCCGGTGGGGTTTTTGCCGTCAGGTTTTCCCCATTCGTAAACAAATCACCGTGTTATTTATTTTTTGCTGCATAACTTAGTTTTGGTGATTTGTTTGTGCTGCCACGTGATATTGCATGTTAATTTGATTAATTAAAAGCTGGGCTAATTAATTAATCTAAGTTATCACAAGGGGTCAACGCATTTGTGGCCTGTCAAATCTCACTCCTAATATATCAAAGTAACCTACACCTCATGATCAGGTCTATTATTCTCTCAAGATTAAGAGTTCATACAAATAGAAGTTATGAGGTTTATTATTCATTTGACAGTCGTTAGGAAAATAATAAATTTCACAGCGGTCCAGTTCAATATGTCTTAACTCTTAAAATATATCAATTAGAAATCTCCACTTCCATGATCAAGACAAATCATTTTAGTTGATACATTATAGTCTTTGCAGATGAAATGCTCAATTTCATCAACGACTATAAACTATAAATTCTGAGTTTACAAAGAACTTGTGACTTAAATCTTCTATGACTAAATCACATATTATGCATCTCATGGATTATATAATAATGTTCAAATATTCATGTTACTTTTATTTTAGATAAAAAGAAAATAACTTTATTAATCACAATATTAAGTTATACATCATGTCATACATAATATTATATGAATAGCATCATACAATAGGATTTAAGGGCACTAATCCTAACAAATATGATAGTTCGTAGGCTTCCTAATGTTTTATAGGGCTTGCTTTGAAAAATTGGTATGAGTGAGATATATTGTTGTCACTTATGATCTTGTGTGATATGCCAAAGCGACTAATGATATGCTCTTTGATGGAGTTAGCTATGGCCACTCTCATTGCTTTCTTGAGAAGAATTGCTTCCGCCCACTTAATGAATTACTTAGTGGTAGCAAAGACTTGAATGTACTCATTCAAGGGCAAATGGATAGGTCCAGCGAGATCAGACCCCCAAGTATGGAATGCTTAGGGACATTCATGTCTTGAAAATTTATAGGATATGCCAAGATTTGTTGGTGGGATTTCTTCCTCCCTTAGAATTCTCCATATGACTCAAAGTTAACTTCTGAAAATGGGGGTTCTCCCATATGCTTGATAGAGGGTAAAATATGATTCCTTTTTGTAGAAGATTTGTTGTACCACAAACAACGACTCCATACTTCATTGACTTGACTTCTAATTTTGGGATGATGATAGGCTAGGCATCGAGGATGTCGGTATTGGGTTGTTTCATCCCAGCACAACAGCTTCTCTCTCGCGCTTCAGTTAACTTCTTTGTCGAAGACAAATGGTACCTGATGAAGTCAAGCTGTCAGTAAGATATATCCGTCCAGATGATGTTGAGACCTCATCACTGCCCTTGCAAAACGAACTAAAAATTTCCTGAGGTGGACACCGATGTGGCACTTGCCACAATGTCTCTGATGCCTAAATTAGTATTTCGAAATCTTTCGAGAGTGAATAAGAAGTGTAAAAGTATTTCTTTTAGTTGGAATTATGTACCTTTTGTGTTCCTTGTGAGCGTATATATATAGTCTTTGGGGTTTCTAGTCGTTGGGGCCTTAAATGTGGTTTTAATGCTCTTCTTGTAAAGTATTGGGGCTTGTTAATGTTGGTCTTGATGAGACTCCAACGGTCTGACAGCTAGTTAGTAGTCTGAGGCATTGAATTCTCTTATTAATGTTTTGTTTGTCCTTGTCTATGCCGCTTTGCATGTGGACGATGATGTTGCTTTATTTCGTCCAAAGAGTAGTCTCATCAGTCCTATCAGTACCGTAGACAACGGCTTCATATTTGGCTTGTTTGACTTCTAACTTTAGGATAATGGTGGGTTAAGCGTTAAAGATGTAGGTGTGGGTTGTTGCTTCCCTCGCACAACAATTTATTTTGTTTGCCTTCATGCTGCTTATTCCAAGCTTCCACATTATACTAAGATTCCACTCGAAGATCTTTGGAATGGATTTCCAGCAACTAGCATGTGATTTTGGGCTTTTTGACTTCAATATTTAGAGCGGGGTCTAGCAAAGAATTCTTCAAAGGCGCGCGCACAAACCCTTCTTATTAGTTGGCTTAGTTGCAACTTTCATTTGCAAAAGTTGAGTGACAATAATAATTTTCTTGAGGATGGAAACATTGACACTTCCTTCTTCAAGCATAATCTTGAATTCAAGAATGATTAAGGCATTGGCATGGCTTGAAATGCATGCGCTTGTAGCGACTTGAGATATATGAACATGCCATGGCTTGGCGTGTGCGGATCGACCATGACTTTGGATGTATGAGCTTGTCACGGCTTAGAATGTATGAGCGTGTCACGGCTTTGGTGAGAGGGAATCGAGTCCGGCTTTCCCTTTTTGTCAGATGGTCCAAGAAGGTTTCCATTTTATCCACTAGAGTAATTATGATTTGTATTAGTAAACGATAGTCATAGCTAAGCTTTAGCACAAACGACTTATAGAAAATATTTTGATTTCAAGTCTAGAGTATTGTAATGGTTTCAACAATATATAAAAAAAAATGAATTAGTAAAGATAATGCTTGAGAGTCTTAGCTTAAGTGTGTTTTGATTAATTGCTCGTATGACTTCAAGACTTGGCGTATGGAATGTCGCTACCTCATGGCTTGGTATATGAAATATCTAGCGACTTGTAGTGGACCATTTGGCTATAGCCTTTAGCTATTTAGTGAAGACTTAATTTAGTGGTGACGCCAAAAAATATTCAGCTGCAAAGGAATGCACACAGTAGCATTTATATTGGCCCAAAAACAAATTAATCACCAATGATGGTTCCTATATGCTCAACACGTGAGGGATTCTTGGGTTGAAATGGAAGTTTAGAACTTCTCTTTGTTGACTATTGGACGGAGCCTTCCTTCCCTTCATGTTCGGATTTATGGCTCACTATTTTTGCATTTCAAGCTTTTGAGCTATTTGACATCAATATCTAGAGCGAGGTCTAGTAAAACATTCTTCAAAGGTGTGTGCTGAGCCTCCTACCATTAGTCTTACTTAGGAATTCTCCTTGCAAGAGTTGAGTGACAAGAAAATTTTTCTTTTCTTAGAGATGGCAACATTAGCACTTCCCTCTTTAAGAATAATCTTGAATTCAAGAATGATTAAAGCGTTGGCATGGCTTGGATTGCATACGCTTGTCACGACTTGAGATACATGAACATGCCATGGCCTAGCATACGTGGATCAACCGTGATTTTGGATGTGTGAGCTTGTCATGGTTTAGAGTGCATGAACGTGTCACGACTTCGATGAGAGGAAATTGAGTTTGGCTTTCCTTCTTTGTTGGATGCTTTGAGATGGTTTTCGCTTTGTCCCCTAAGCGTGCTTTGACAATAGCATATCACTCGTATGACTTCAAGACTTAGTTTATGAAATGTCACTACTTGAAAACTTGGTGTGTCGAATATTTAACTACTTGTGGTGGGCCATTTAGCTATGACCTTTAGAAATTTGACGAAGACTTTATTTGGCGGTGATGCAAAAAATATTCAGCTCCAAAGGGTTGCACACAGCTTCAACTATACTCTTCCCAAAATGAGTTAATCACCCTCGACAGCCCCCATATGCTTGGCACTAACTCAGCAACAATACAACTTAACAATAAAGGACACGTGTTGAGAATATGTTAAGGATGAGCTTTTAGTCGATATCGTTAGGGTTCTTGGTTTGAAATTGATGTTTAGAGCTTTGCATTGTTGATTATTGGTCGGAGCCGTCATTCCCTTTGCGGTTGGACTTGTGGCTCACAATTTTTGCATTTTCAAGCTACAACAAATCTTTTCACAAATATCATGTAAAGCAAGAGACATAGGATGATTCTTCCATAAGAATGATAGCTAAAAAATAATATAGATGAGTGGAAGAAAAATTTTTCCTTGAATAAGAAAGTTGATTCTTCCTCCATCCTTCACTTCTTGGGTGGCTTTTGGAAGTTGGAGAGATTTTGTCACATGATTTGGAGCACCTTCAGCAGCTCAATGAGCTAAGGACAAAACTTATTTAAGCTCAACTTCACCATGCTCTTCTTGCGTGGCAAAGTATCATACAGTTTCTCTTAGAACAACAAGTTGGTGTGAGAAACATCATCTTTTTACTGGGTTTGCATCTTTGGATACATGACTTCTCTTGTTTCAGCTGCTTGATTCCCCAGTGGAGTCACCAAAATGTCAGGGATGTTTTTGCGACAAGGGTCGGAAATGCAAGAACATCCCAAATCTCCCTTTGGGTTCTTTAGAAGTGTTTATTGTGGAGAATCAAGTCCAAAATTCCAAAAGTATAATGGAAAAAAGGCTAATGGTGCTTTGACAAGAGAGAATCAAAATGTTAATAACAAAAGTACAGAAAAAGCATAAAAACATAATAGGTTTGAAATTTCGACCCACAGTCAGCGAGTAGAGGAAATTAAGAGAGGTTAAGAGGAAGAGAGAGAAAGTTCCCCTGCACTATATTTTCACCCCTATGCTATAGAATTGCGAGAATGTTAGCTGGGTAAATGAGCTAAACAAAAGTGCAGAAAGAGCATAAAAACATAACAAGTTTGAACTTCGACCCATAGTCAGGAAGAGGAAATTGAGAGAGGTTGTGAGGAAGAGAGGGAAGGTTCCCCTGTGCCCATATTTCCACTCGTAAGGTTTGTGAGAATGTTTCCTAACTCAGTGGGGTTTTGCTCTCAAGTTTCAGCTCTATGAAGAAAATGTGGTTAGATCCTTTTGAACTAAAGAGAGCTTTATATAGAGTTTGGGGTGTTGCTAATGATTGGTTTTTGAGTTATAGAAGAGGCTTTTTTTCCCCATGATACTAATCTGGTGTTTTGGATTGGGTTGCTTTTGTTTAAGGAAGAGTTTGACATGCTTTTAACATGATTCGGGAAATGCTTGACTAAACTCTTATTGGCTCCCCCTTTTTAGTTGTTTCAGACCATTGGGAGGGTCACCTAGATGAAAGCTAGCAGCTGAAATTAGCCAATGAGAGCCAGCCATTTTAAAGGAAAAAAGGGTTCGGATAGAAACTTTAGGCCACAATCACCCAGAGCATAAAAGTTATTTTGGGATGAAAATTTTGGATACAAGACCTTTTCCATGAGCCTGAGATGCTACTGGTGTCCCTTACCCACTTGGTAGCACGTATGGGCTGGGCTCATGCAAAAGGTTTGAAAGGAACCGACCCATATCCTCTAATTCACACTTTTTCAATTTCTCTCATCACATGGGCTTGAACAATGCTTAAAATAATAAAATAAAATATAATACATAAATTGAGTCCACAATAAAGTTGGGCTTGGTTGAGTCGGGCTTGTAGAAAATGTGTCGCAAAAATAGGTATCAACAACTTTCCAATAGATTCTCTATCCTTTCTCCATCTCATTTAAATATTATTTCTTCATTCTTTTTTTAATATTTCTTTAAGCTTTTTTAACATTGAAAGAATAGTTATTTAATATGGTTGGATAATTTTTTAAGATAAAATAAGCTTATGGAGTTGCTAAAATGTTTTCTATATCTAGAAAAGTACTGTAGCAACTTCAAAAAATATTTGGAAAAGTCTTGCATTTAGAGAATTTGTTGGAGTTGATTTTTGAGGTTTGCTCTCCAAAAAATAAATATAGAGTCCGTTTGGACAAGCTATTTTAAAAAGTGCATTTTTAAAAAATAATGTTTTTAAAACGAAAGTTTTGAAAACTCAGTTTTCAAAGCTCAAATAAGAGTTTGGTAAAACTTGTTACACTAAAATTGTTGTTTTGAGAAAATTGCAAAAAAGGACATGACAGGCTATGTTGTAATGATAATAATAAGAGTAATAATATATATATATATATATATATATATTCTATTTAATAATAAGAAAACGTCCCATAATAATAATAATAATAATAATAATAATAATAATATGGCTCTATTTAATAGTGTAATTCATTTTTGTTATTATAATTATAAAAAATTACGCAAGAAGGACACCTAATTTTTATCTCTCCCAATGTCTGTCTCCTACTACCACAAGCTTTTCCTTCACTTGCTGGGTAGCTAGACAAAAACCCTCAACTACCAATCATATGGTCCGCATCTATCCTTAGTAATTTCTAAAAAATTTCATTCAAGTGCATTCAAGTTTCTCCAGATTCATCTTCTTTGCTTCACCCACAACCTCATCCCATACCAAAGTAATTTTTGCTTGCGCTCCAATTTTTGCATGCCCAGAATATTCAATTAATGAAAAAAGCTAGAGAGAAGAAATTCTAGCAAAGCTGAGCAGAAATAGATAGTGGCAAGGCCTAGAGGAGATAGATGATAGCGAGGTTGCGCCCACAAGTAGCAGGCAAGACATTAGTATTTGTGAGGTTATTTTAGGAATTTCAAGCTTCAACTGACTATGATAGTTGCGTTTTTTACTTGGTTTTTTAAAAAGTTATCCACCATTGTGTTTTACAAACGTGAATTTTCAAAAACGTAATTTTCAAAAAAAGGTAATGCCAAACGCATAGTTTCCAGCGTTTTTGATAAACAATGAGAGTTTTCATTTTAAAAACGCCCCACCAAATGGAGCCATAGCTAATCTATTGGAGATGCTCCAAGCATCTCAAATTGGAGTCAAAACGGAATAAAATAAGAACTCAGGAATGACCGTTATTGGTTAAAAAATAGATAAAAATTATTCTAGTTTTTTGTTGCATGAGATGTGTACATACACGTGTGTTCGATGGGAGAAAAATATTAATATATGTTTAGGATTCATTTATTTTGATGGAATTAAAAACTTTTTACTGAAAGTATTATAGATAAAAGTAAACGTTAGTTGAAATAGTACAGTGAAATCTATGAATAGTAATAAAATAAGCTGAATAGTAAAATAAATTAGTAAAATTAATCATTCCAAACAAACACTTAATTAAACGCGTGCTCAACATTTATCGTGATGCTACAACATGTATAGACATATCTATTCCATTTGTCTTTCCTTGGTTCTGGTTTGGTTTTAACAATGTCCTCTACTTGACACAGCCGAAGTTATGAAATCCTTGAATATTCCCAAGGGAATTCGTCGTGTCATTTTCAGAACATTAAACACTGACAGGTAAATTTATTGAAGTTATATTATTTTTTTAATTTGTTGAAGTTCCATCACAGTGAATTATATGTGTACGTAGACTATAGTTTTGTCATTAATAAGCTATTGTTATTGATATGTATCCGTTTGGCATTTGATTTTTTTTTTGAAACCGTTTGACATTTGATTTTGATATCATGTGAACCAAATCGTTATTGATATTATTTTTCTTTTGCTAGTTATTAATCTTTCCAGTTCAAATCAGAGGTTTATGAACCAAATTCTTTTCTCTCACCTAAAAAAAAAAAAAAAACCTTCTCTCTCATAAGTTCATACTATAATTTTTAATGAAAGGAAGTAACTGTCGGAATTAGTTTTTTTATTATAAAATATATATGAAGATATCTTATTTTGATTCATGTTAAATTACTAATTTTTTCGAAAGTTAAAGTTGTTGTGAAATAGTAAATTTAATTATCCTACAACATAATTGGATATAGTACCATAGTAGTCGTCTTCTTCTTGTTATTGAAAAATTAGTCTTCATTTTACAATTTTGGCATGGCAATTCTTTTGGCTTGCATGCCTACACCTGAAACACATAGTAGTCGTCTTCTTCTTGTTATTGAAAAATTAGTTTTCATTTTACAATTTTGGCATGGCAATTCTTTTGGCATGCAGGCCTACACCTGAAACACATTTTCAGTGTAGATTAAGCTATGTATACTTCAAATTTTATTTTAAATTAGACTGTGCTGCTGCTTTTGGTTACTATAATCCGAGAAATGCGATATGGAAAGTGGCATATGGTTGGCATATATCTAGCTACCAGTGAATATAAAAAGTGAGAGATGGGGAAACAACGTTTTAACCCTTTAATATTAGGTTTTTTGTGAACTAAAACTAATTTTATTTTCAGGCGGCTAATGTGGAAGAAGGAGTTTGATTCAAGCTATGCCGGATTCACGACTGATGGTGCTGAATGGTTGGTAAAGAACACTGATATCAAACTTATTGGTAAGACATAAATTGTCCTTTCTATCAATTTGGAGCTACTTGACAATAAGATTGATGTGGTCTTCTTTTGCGCCCTTCAAACCTGCCTTGAGCACCATGTAGCTTTGTTGGACACTAGAGCTCATTTCTTCTTTGTTTGTATTATACACTCTCGTCCCAAATTGTTGATCCTGCATTGCATTTCAAGATGTCTCAAAATGTAGTCCTCTTTGAAAAGTTAATAAATAAAATTCTTAACTTTTCCTCTACTTTAGTTAAAAATTCCATACTATTCTTGTTCAAGAATTTAAATTAATGAGGGTAGTTTTGGAAATTTTTATTTAAAAATTCAATACTATTTTTAAGAGTATAAATTATGTTTCCAAAAGGTTTAATTGAAAGCCAACATTTTAAATTATGTTTCCTTAAAATGTTGGACTTTCTAAACATGACCAATAATTTGGGACAGATCATGAATATCAATTAGTAGCGCAATCACCATTTTCATTTTCACTTATTTTATGCATTTTGACGGGAAAATCATTAGGTACTTTCGGAGTAGTACCATAAATGCGTATTCCCTCCTCTCACATGAAGAGTAGGTCCTACCATGAATTTAATTAGTGAGACCCACCATTCATGTGAGGAGAAGGAGTACGCATTTATGGTACTTCGGGAGTACGCAATAATTTCGCATTTTGATGATATTTAATATGTACACGATTTTTTAGCATATCTAAGATTTTTCCACGTATTGGAGGAAATTATTAACTTTTTTTTTTTATTTGGATAAAAGTATTTGAAGAGAAGGACTTAGATTTACTTTTTAAGTTTAAATGACCTGAATAAAAATTATAAACTATAAAATGGAAAAAACTATGGATGGATTTAAGATTTATTAATTTATAGATTTAAAATGGTCAAGTAAAAGATGTTATATTAAATCTATAGTACCCCAAGTGTTTTTGTTAGAGCAAAATCCTCTAAACTCAGAATCAAAAATTTTTATTGTTAAATCCAAATTCAAGCTAAAAGTTTCTAGTGTGCCTACTGCTTACAGCACTTTTACTTCATATATAAGAGCCCTACCTTTGTGAACCTGCAATCTATCATGATGCTCTTTAACGTTTTGTTTTTATTATATTTCAACGCTTATTTAGAGGCAACTGTAAGCAGGTCCAGCAAGCAATGATTTGGTTCTGAATGGTAATGACTAGTAGAATCAACACTTATTTCCTAGTGATTTAAGGATTCTTGGGGCCACAGCAAAAAACACATGAATCATATTATATATCCATTACTTTCACCTTTTGGGGCATGGATGGATACTTATATGCTCTAATCCCCAGTCATTGGCTCTCAATTATGTTTCTTTCAATCTTCCCATTCCCTTTCATACCCCATTAGCATTCTCAGTTATAACGTCATTCTGTTACACTAACTTATTTTTCTGCTATGAAATATATAGGTCTTGATTACCTAGCGGTTGCTACTTATGATGATGCAATTCCTGCTCATCTGGTTTTTCTAGATGCCAGGGTAAGAAATTAAAACAGTCTAATAAATTAGGATTCTTATATCTGATCGATACTTTTTGCAGCTACATATATATATATATATATATATATATATATTAGTTTTCAGCTGGCATGTCTCTAACCATAAGTTTCATAATTTCCATTCAAAATTTTGATGATCAATTGAGTAGAAGGCTTTTTTTTTCCCCATCCCTAAAACAATTGAGTAGAAGTTGCATATTCTATTCAATTTGCTAGTATTTCATGAATTTTTTCAATGGTCATCTCTTGACATATGGAGTTGGATTTTGTTGCATTGGTATTTAAATTTAATGCGGGAAAATAAGATTGACACTCAACACTAACACTATTAAACTGGTTCAGGAAATAGTTCTTGTGGAAGGTGTAAAGCTCGATCACGTCCAACCAGGAATATATTCCCTTCACTGTTTGCCCCTTAGGTTGCCTAAAGCTGATGGATCACCAGCAAGATGTATTCTCATCAAATGATAGTATGCATGTTTCATATTGTCTTAGTGATGCCGTATTACCATTACTGTGACTTTATTAGCCATGTGATGTGTCTTATTACTATGACTTTGTAAACCATTTGATGCGTCTTGTGTTTGATGTGGAATAATTCAAAGTGTTTGGTGTGTTTGTCACTTTTGTGTTTGCAGAATTTACATGTTCTAGTTTTATCAGTTTGATGGGGATGCTCGTTCGAAGTGGTTTAACTTGTTGTAGAAAACAGTAGTAATCCTATGAGATAAGGCACTACCAAGTACAGGTTTACTATTCATGATAGGATGAGCCCAAGGGATATGCAGCAAAACAACCCATATTGACAACAATTTTACCATTCAGGATTTGTAGACTGAAAGGGAAATCATTGCAAATTTAGAAAAGAATCACATAGATTATTTTCGGAATTTAAAAGAATGCCAAATTCTGTTTGGATAAAAGATTGACATAAAATATATTGAGAAACAATTATAATTTGTGTTTTTTCTTTTGTTTATATATTGTTAATATTGAATGGCTATTAACTTTATTTTTCATGGTATATTTGTTCTTGACTCAGTATATTTTCAATTCTTGACTTAAAAAAAAAAAAAAAGATTCATACTTCTTGGTCCCCTGAGCTAAAATCTTCTTTTTTAAGCCAAAAATACACACTAGGCTAAGCTGCTAAAGATGCTGCAATGGAAGGTAATGTGTCGCTTCCTGCCAACCAATTAAGCTTTGAGCGAAAGGTTTCCTCTTTTATCTATGGTTTTAAAAACCGAACGAGGCGTCAAACGGTTTTTTTGAAAATTTTCAGTTCAGCCCCGGTTTTTCTCCAGTTATTGACTGGCTTCAGGTGTTTTTTAACCGGACCGAACTAGCATCCGATTCCCGATTGAATCGGTCGGACAGGCCGGTCTGGTTTTTAAAACTATGCTTTTTTCCATAGATTGTTTTTCTATGTAAATCTAAATATGAACCATTGGAACGTGTGTTTTTGAAGTGCCCCATAGCGCTGTAGTGTGGTCCTTGTCAACATGGCCTCTTCAACTGCAAAATTTGGCCGAGTCTTGAGTATTATAGAATGGGGAGTATGGGAATTATGGTATTTGAATAATTTTAAAATCTGTAGGTTGGGAATTTTACCTAGAAAATCTAGGAGCACAACCTTTTTTGTCATAACTTTAATGTTGTAAAATGAGTGGTGAAAAAATAAATAGTGAGTTCATGTGAAAGATGATAGACATTTTCATTAAATCACAGTTTGTCACATAACTTTAATATTGTTGGTGGAGAAAAAGTAATGAGTCCATGTGAAGTGTGATAGACAACAGATTACATTTTGTCACATAGGATAGTTGTAGGAAAATGTGTTATAAAGGTTGTAATTTTAGAATAACTAAATTCCACACCAAATAATCAAACGTGTCTTAGTCGTTGACCTAAAATGTATAGCCTTTAAAAGTAATGCAACGATGGTCATGCATGTTCTTTAGTTTCTGTTTGGGAATTACATATTATCGGTAGTTTATTTGCATAATATGAGATAAAAAGTTAAAAGTTAATTTATTTTAACAAAAATAGAAATTAGATTATTTAAAATAAAATTGAGAAAAAAAAAAGGTGTGGGACTCACAAAAAATATATAAAATAAATTTAGCTTATAGACTTATAGTCACTTCCTAAAATGGTGGGTAGGAAATCTTGTGAGACGCTAGAGATGATCTCCTTTTATTTTGCACTTGGACTTGGAAATGAATTGGCCCATTGCTTAGTGTCTTGGGGCGCTTTTATAATAGCTCTGGGCCGATTACTAACTCTAACTTGACGTTGGTAATAAATTCTCAATTATTGTTCAACCAAAAATACAAAATAGTAACCGTGACGCAAATACCCAACAGCTTTTCATTACATTAATTTGTATGTGTGTGTGTGTATATAAATATATGTTATCATCTATTTGATTACAGTATTATTTTTAAGTGAGCATGATCTAATGTGGGCCAACTGTTCAATTACATCAATAATTAGAGATTTAAATCTAAATGCTTTTGTTGGAAACATAAAAAAAAAAAAAATTATAATTGAACTTACTCTATATTTTAAACAACCAAGCACATAAGTAACATATTTTTGGATATATATATATGTGTGTGTGTGTGTGCGCATGCGCGCACACGTGTGTATAAATTCAATAATTGGGGGATTTAAACTTAGATGCTTTTGTTGGAAACATTAAAAAAAAAAAAAAAATACAATTAAACTTCAAGACTGTATTTTAAACAATCAAGCACATAAATAATATATTTTTTGGGGTAATAGGTGTCTTTAGAGTATTTGTTAATAAACTTATTTTAGGAAAGTTTTGATATCAATTTTATGAGAAATATAAAAAAAGGAAATTATTGAGTACTTCTGGAGTACCATAAATGTGTACTCCCTATTCTTACATAATTGCAAGTCCCACAGATTAAATTCATGGTGAGACTCACAATTCATATAAGAGGAGGGAGTACGTATTTATGGTATTCTGTGAGTATTCAATAATTTTCCATAAAAAAATGTAAAAAAAAAGAAAAAAGCAATTACTTTTTTTTCCTTCCTCATAAAAAGTTTGTAAAAGTATCAAAAATGAATGCTCTTGAGCTATCTATTATCTATTTCAAGAAATTGACTTAGTAGTACTTAAGGTCTCATGGTATTCATGAGATCCTAAGTTCGAAATCTCTTACTGACATCTTAGGGCCATCTTGAAAGGACTATTTCTTGTAATAACTCGGTGTGTATAAGACATGAGACAACACATATCCAAGGAAATAGTTAGATACTAAAAAATATCTAAATAGTATTGTTTGTTAAAAAGAAAGAAAGAAAGCCATTTTCGTTTTTATAAAAAAATGTAAAAAAAAAAAAAATCATATTTAGAGTTCTAGACTAGAGAGGGGTAAGTCAATAATTGCTAGTTTGGTAAGAGATTTTTAGTAATGTTGTTTAAGTTTTGTGAAAATATATATGAGTGAAAAAGTGTATTAAAATATGTGTTGTAGTGTTTAAACAAAAGTATTCGTTGTTTAAACATCATTACCAAACGATACATAATTATAATGTAGTTTTGTCTTTAAGTCTGTGTTTGTTTTGACTTCAAACTATTACCGGAAATCATTTTACAATTCACCACGTCTTTGGTTGCGTATAGAAAATACAATTTTCCGGAAAACTATTTCATTTGACCGTAAAAGAGAGCTTTGACCACGGAAATGGTTTGAAGTGAAAATTTTCACTTCAAACCATTTTCGGATTGAGACGCGCATTCCGGACTGAGACGCGCAAAGAGAGAGAGAGAGAGAGAGAGAGAGAGAGAGAGAGAGAGAGAGAGAACAGAGAGTAGAGAGATTGTGCCCCAACCTGCGCCGACGAGATCGTGCCTTCGCCATCGCCGATCTGAAACCATGAAACCATTGCCTATCGCCGATCGCGAAAACCCTTCTCGCTGATCTGAAACGATGAAAACATCGCCCATCGCTGATCTGAAACCATGAAACCATCGCCTCAAACCCGTCGCACCCCAACCCGCGCCGGCGCGATCAAGCCTTCGCGATGCCTCCGCCGCACGATCTCGCCTCAACGGCGAACCCAGTTGCCTCTCTCTCTCTCTCTCGCTCTTCGTTCTTCTTTGACTGGATTTGATGAATTTGTTTTTTTGGGTTTTGTTTGTGTTGTGTTTCTGTATTGAGAAATGATATTGAGAAATGATAATATCTGTTTGGAAGTCGAGAATACGTGAGAAAATGTGAGCAACAAGTAGAAAATGTATTTTCTATGGTATTTTCAAGAACACAACCAAACACTAAAAAATATTTTCTAAAGAATTTTTTAAAATACTATCAAACACTTAAAAATATTTTCCTTTCCGAAAAATATATTTACCTGAAAATATTTTACATTCGGAAAATATTTTACGTCAAACCAAACACAACCTTAGGCAAGAGACAAAAGTAATGTACCAAAATTTATAGAGTGGGCGAAAATGCACTTTTCGTCCCTACATTTTGGGCCGATTCTCATTTTGGTCCCTAAATTGATTTTGCTACTAACGTAGTCCCTAAAAAAAGAAAATCGATTCTATTTTAGTCCCTGTCGTCAACAAATTAACGGAAACCTACTACGTGGCAGACGGAGTGTATAGGTGGCATGTTGGATGCTGACGTGGCTAATAAAATAATATTAAAAATACCACGTCAGCATCCATATCAGCATTTTAATAAATAAAAAAAGCCACCTCAGAAAATTAAATAATAAAATAAACTTTTTTAAAAAACCTTAAATCTATTTTTTTTTCTTTTCATTATTAAAATTAGAATTAAAAAAAAACCTACTTTGTATAAATTTTTATCTTTCTTTTTCTTCTTCCTTTTCAATTCCAGATCCCCTTTCTCTTTCTCTTTCTCTTTCTCACGGTGCCTGTTTGTGATTGTATCTTTCTTTTTCTTCTCCTTTTTTCAAGCTCTTGATCCCTCACTCTCTCTTAATCTCTGAGTTTTTTCTCTCTCTCTCTCTTAACCCGACTCTCTCTCCCTCTTTGTTGTTTAATCGGTGATGGTGGTGTAGGTTTGATCGGCAATGGTGGAGTTGGCTTGATCTGGTTTTTATGGGTTTCCGTGGGGCTAGGATTTTCCGGCTTGATCGGCGATGGTTGTGTGAGTTTGATCGGGTTGTTCTGGGTTTTCGTGGGGTTGGGTATTTTCGGCTTGATCGGCGATGTGGTGTGGGTTTGATGGGGTTTTTCTGGGTTTTCGGAGCTGGGTTTGATCGACAATGGTAGTGTGGGTTTGATCGGGTTTTTCTGGGTTTCCGGGGCTGGGTTTGATTGACAATGGTGGTGTGGGTTTGATCGGGTTTTTCTGGGTTTCCATGGGGCTGGGTTTTTTCAGCGATGGTGGTGGTGTTTGCTGCTTTGGGAAATGGGTATGATCGGCGAGGTGGTTCTGTTGATGGCGGATTTGGGTCAAGGATGGTGAGTTTGGTGAAGAACATGAAGTTCATCTTCTCTTCTTTTCTTTTTTTGGGTAAATTGTAGTTCATCTTCTAGGAAGAAGAAGAAGAACCATGTTCTTCCGAAGAAATAATGAAAAGCAAAAAAAAAAAAGATTAATGTTTTAAAAAATAATTTATTTCATTATTTTTTTTTAATTTTCTGAGGTGGCTTTTTTTATTCATTAAAATGCTGACATGGATGCTGACGTGGTATTTTTAATATTATTTTATTAACCACGTCAGCATTTAACCTGCCACCTATGCACTCCGTCTGCCACATAGGATTTTTCTGCTACTGGATTGACGGTAGGGACCAAAATGAAATTGATTTTCTTTTTTTAAGGACTACATTAGTAGCAAAATCAATTTAGGGACCAAAATGAGAATCGACCCAAAATGTAGGGACTAAAAGTGTATTTTCGCCTTATAGAGTGTACTGAAAATGTTTGATGATTTTACTGTTTGGACGACGGAGGAATGTACATGATGATTTTTAGTTTTCTTTTAATAAAAGCTATTATTTTTGAATAATTTAAAAAAAAAAATAAACAAATGTTCGCACAATCAATTAACAAAGTCATTAGAGTCAAATTTATAATATCCGAACATTACTTAAAGTCTTTCAATAATTAATATAGATACATCACTTTAGAGTAACATAATTTGTTTGTTTATTTTTCTTAAAATTTATTATAAAATAATAAAAGGTCTAATAGTGGATTATAAATAAGCAAATTGTCTTAATTTTTAACCGCACGCCACCTGAATTCAGACTGAAAAAGTCTTCAAAAGCAATGGTATAACTTTCACATGGATAATATAATATAGTAATGGATTTATCTGTCAACAAACCAAGAATAAAAAAACCAACAAAGAAAGACAAAGAAAACAAAGCAACCTCTATATATAATCTAGTTATTTACTTTGGCAAAACCATGAACCCATGATCATGATCATGATGATGAACAAAACCAAACCCCATGTCCTCCATCTCCTACTAGTGCTATCGTGCACTTGGGTGCTCACAGTTTCAGCTACCAGCGATGCCTATCCCAGTGTCTCCGACTGTGGCGTCGTAGACGAGGTCGTTGTTCCAGTACGGAGAGAAGTGTACGGAGAAGGTAAGATATTTGACATAAGCCACAGGTACAAGGAGGACATGCCGTCGTTTCTTTCGGACGATGGGCTGGGCTAGTTCCTGTGGCTCCGCTTGTCCATGAAGAACGGCTCCATCGCCAACATTTCAGAGCTCAAGTTCTTTACTCACTCCGGCACCCATGTTGACGCGCCAGGCCACATGTTCGACCACTACTATGACGCCGGCTTCGACGTTGACTCTCTCGACTTGGAAGTGCTTAACGGTAGGTCATCCTCGTATTAGTAGCATGGTTTTTGATGATGCCAAAATTCACTAGTGAGTTACACGGTCCACACGAGAGCGAAAGACCTACAAAACAACAAGAAAGGACCTAGCAGAGAGCACCGGTGTGGTGCCGGCCAAAAACCCTCCGAAGGTCAAGTTAGAAACCTTGTTTTCAATACTAGAGTGCTAGAGTTGAGTCAATTATGCGTACCTTGGTTTGTGACGGTTTTGGAGAATTTATAGTTGTGTAGATCTAATGCCTATGCCTTGGTAAAGAAGTCCTTTCCTTCTAGGGGAATGACTCCCTTTCCTTGTAGGAGTATTCTTTCTTTGGGCCTAAGCTTGTAGGTCAAGCAAAAGCCATAGTAGCCCAAATGCAAGCCTCAACCATGCTCATGTAAAAGGTCATGAAGCCCAATCACACATCATGTTTTGCACATGTCCGTCCATCATGTGTCCGTCATATATTTTTCCTCTTCAGTTGCCCCCCATTCCATGAATCTGTCACTTCTCATGATGGGTCCATGGAATGAGTCACTTAGTCCTCTCTAGTCCGTCATCGTTCATGACGGATCAATGGGATGAGTCGCTCCGTTCTCATTAATCCGTCATGCACTGTTGCGGATGAACTGCCAGGTTAGTGTAGAGTCATAAATGCTCTTGAGGACATGTGGTGAGCCATGATTGACAACTTACTAGAACCGAGGCGTCTCTTCGTTGGTCGCGCCGCCCTCTCTATATATATATCACCAGTTCCTGTCATTTTCACATTTTGTCATTTTCACATTTTGGAGAAATTTTTGCTGATCAAAGCACATCCGTCCTCTTTGTGACCGTCGGCTTTTAACCGTCCATTCCTCCGTCCTATCTTTCTTCCGTCGTCTCGTTACTTAGTTCAGCTGTAAGTAATCTCTTCTCTTCATCCACCCCCCCCTTTTTTTCATTTGTACGTTGGTCCGTTGTCCGTGTAGATCTAGAGCCTTAGGCTTCCTTCTTCGTTATTGTAGGTGTCCGATGTCTAGTGAGGCTTCCAGCGGTCAGTCTTTTGTCCGTGAGGGAGCGGGCTATGAGGAGGTATACCCGTCAGGTCAAGGAGACCCGGGTACCTCCATTGAGGAGAGGGAATCGTCATCAAGCTCTCCTTCCTATGCGGAAGAAGAAGGGCGAGGTGAAGACGGGTCAGAGTACGATTCGAACGACGAAGTAGAAAACGTAGATCCTCCCGTCCAGTCCATGATAGGCAAGGATGGGTTAAGGGAGTTTGTCCTGCTCCCGGAGTGGACGGTGAACTACTTCACTTCCTCCATCAGTTTGCCACACTTCAACACCCTTAGGGAAAAATACCAGATACCAAACACCATAGCCATCCGTCTACCCTTTAAGTCTGAGAAGTGCTATTACGAGGGACTAGAAGATGTCGGCGTGTACAAGCAAATGCTCAAAGCAGGCCTTCGCTTTCCTTTAAGAGCCCTGCATCGTCGCCTTCTTCAGTATCTAGGATTGTCCATCACCCAGATCTCTCCAAATGCTTGGAGGGTATTCTTGAGTGTAGAAGTTCTATATGGCGTCATGTCCAATGGGACAAGACGGTTAACAATGGAGGAGTTCTTCAATTGTTACCGTCCGAATGAAATTGCTCAGTCAAAAGGGATGTATAGTTTTGTGGCGAGAAGCCCGTTACTTAGATTAGTGTCCGAGACCCCAGACTCCAACCATAATTGGAAGAGTAGGTATTTTTTCCTACAAGGGGACGACTGGATGGGTCGTCCTGACGACCCAGAGTTTATGCCCGTTGATAAGACATGGGGCATCCTATCACCGTCCGGTATGCATCTCATTCTGCATCCGTCCTTTATTATTTGTTTATTGGTCGTTAATCTAACCATCTGTCTTTTGTAGTGCGTATCCGTCCGAAGATTACCGTCGAACAATTTGGTTTTCTTGAATCAATTTCCAGAAAACTGAACTGTCGGAGAGGACTTGGGTGAAGCTCGTCACCCTAAACACTCTCCATTGGTATTGTGACGGCCTCGAACCTTTTGCGGCGGCAATAAAGTACGACGAAGGAATACGCAAGCGTAAGTTTCACAGTCATGATAGTAATTTTTCTCGTCCATTTTTGACTAAGTGATAGTATTTTTCTTGTCCATTTTTGACAAAGTGATAGTATTTTTCTTGTCTGTCATGTGTTCTCACCGTCCACCTTTTACAGAAATGGACGATGCTAAGAGGCGAGCCCTTATCAAGCAGCAGGCTGCCAACAAGAAGAAATTTGGGGGTGATCCTTCTCCCAAGACGAGCCCCTAACCGTCTAGCAAACGTGGTCCTGAGAAGGCGGACCGTCCTAGTAAGAAGCAAAGGCTAGTGACGGGTCTCCCAGCCGTCCAGGCTACTACGAAGCTGCCCCCCAAGCTAGGCGTGGGCAAGGGTAAATGTCTCATGACCAACCCCGAACCAGCCGCTAAAAAAGCTCCCGTCCTTCTTATAGAGGACTCTCAATACACACTTGCCCAAATAACCTTTATCATCAAGGAAGAGGATTATGACGACATCGGCAACCATACGACGGAAGCCATGGGGGAGACGACTTTGTTCAGCCTCACCCAGGTAATGTATCCGTCCACTTTATGCCTTTGACTTGTCTCATGCGCTATTGTACTAACTTTTTGTGTTTGCTTTTGATGCAGACGGTGCTAATGGCAAAGGGTTTGATGGACCATTTCCTGGCTCGTGAGAAGTCTTTGGATCGTGTACGTTCCAAAGCTAGGGCGATGGGGGAGGAGCTGGACGAGCTGAAGCTTTGGAAGCTCCGTCATGAGCAAAAACTGGAAGCGTCCAAGCGTGCTCGTGAGGACCTGGAGAAAGAGGTAGACTTCCTAAGGCAGAAGGTGACGGCTCATGATGACGACATCCGTCGGACGAAGGTAGAGGCCGTCTAGGAGTACAGGGATTCTGAAGCTTTACTGACGAAGCTGGGGACTTCCTTCGCCGATGGGTTTGACGACTGCATCCGTCAGGTGAAGGCGTCATTCCCGGACCTCGACCTGTCCCACGTTAACATAGACGCCGAGGGCCAAACACCAACCCATACCGTCGAGTCTGAGGGGACCGCAGAACTTTTTGGTGAAGTCCCCGGCGAAGACGAAGCCTTTGGGATTGGTGATGCCGGACCCGTTCATGAAGATGTTCGTCCACTTGTGCCTGTCGGTATCGGAGCCCAAGCTGATGCCCCCCATGCCGAGGAATAGTTCTGTTACTTTTATGTATTTGAGAGCAATTTATGCAAATTTAAGAACAGTTGGTTGTACAATTTTCTCACCGTCATGTATATCTTTTGTGAACAATTTATTCAAGGATGATATTTATCCGTCGCATATTTTATGAATGTTTTAAATGATTTTTTGTGTATGTTTTGAATAACCATCCGTCACTACAAACACAATTGAACTTTTGGATTCCGTCCATACTTAGGGACGACCTGTCTACATTGTGAATTTGTGACTTATATGCTTTAACGTTCCGTCCACTTTGTAGACTTGTTGATACATTCATTTGGATATTCCGTCCACTTTGTGGACTCGGTACTTAACATTCTTTTGTATAATCCATCCACTTTGTGGACTTGGTAGGTAATATATTTTTGGATGGTTCGTCCATTTTGCGGACTTGGTAGGTAATATCATTTAGGTTGGTCCGTCCTCTTTGTGGACTTAGGTTCCATACCCATCTCTTGTATGGTCTGTCCACTTTGTGGACTTAGATTCTATATCCATCTCTCGGATGATCCGTCCACTTTGTGGACTTAGTGGTTTTTCCATCTTTTTGGATGGTTCGTCCACTTTGTGGACTTAGCAATTTTTTCCATCTTTTTAGATGGTCCGTCCACTTTGTGGACTTGGTAGTTTTTTTCATCTTTTTAGATGGTCCGTCCACTTTATGGACTGGGAAGTTTTTTCCATCTTCGTTCAATGGTCCGTCCACTTTGTGGACATGGTAGTTTTTTACATCTTTTAGATGGTCCGTCCACTTTGCGGATTTTAGCAGATATTACTGTTTTGTATAATCCGTCTGTTTTGTAGATACATTGTGGATGCAAGTGTTAAGAAATTCCGTGATGTCTGAAAACTCCTCTTATTGAAATGTATACGTAGAACTTTGTGTAAAAACATGAAAAGTAGCCTTTAGGCGTTATGGAAGTACTGTAAAAACTACAACTATCAAGAAAAATAAACTGGCTGTGAGGAGTATAGTAGTAATGCTGTTGCTGACGTCTTCTATTGATAATACTTCTTTAGGTGCTCCGCATTCCACGGGTGACTTAGCTTCTTTCCGTTCAGGGTCTCTAGGTGGTACGTTCCCTTCCTGTGGAATGATGTGATCCTGTATGGTCCTTCCCAGTTCGGTCCAAGCTTCCCTTGGGTAGCATCTTTTGTAGCGCCGAGTATTTTCTTCAGGACAAGATCTCCGACCTGGAAGTCTCTGAGCCTAACTCTAGAATTGTAGTGTCTCGCCATTAGATGCTGATACCATGCTATTCTTTATTCTGCAGCTGCCCTGACTTCGTCTACTAGATCAAGCTGTGTGTGCATGGCTTCATCGTTTCTGTGCTCGTCGTGGTTTCCAACACGGTAGCTTGTAAGTCCTACTTCAGCTGGTATGACAGCCTTTGTTCCATATGTCAAACGGAACGGCGTCTCTCCTGTCGGTGTTCTTGCCGTCGTCCTATATGCCCATAAGACACTAGGTAACTTGTCCGGCCATATACCCTTTGCCCCCTCAAGCCGAGTCTTGATGATTTTGAGCAAGGATCGGTTTGTGACCTCAACTTGTCTGTTGGCTTGTGGATGTGCGGGAGATGAGTAATGGTTCTTTATCCCCAGTTGGGAGCAAAAGTCCCTGAATGCTTCATTGTCGAATTGCTTGCCATTGTCCGACACCAGTACTCGTGGCATGCCATACCTGCAAATGATATTTCTCCATACAAAGTTCCGGATATTCTTCTCCGTGATGGTGGCCAAAGCCTCAGCCTCCACCCATTTGGTGAAGTAGTCGATGCCGACCACTAGGAACTTCAGCTGCCTTGCCGCTATTGGGAACGGGCCCATGATGTCGAGTCCCCACTGTGCGAATGGCCATGGGGCCGTCATGGGTGTGAGTTCTTCTGTAGGTTGCCTGATTAGGTTGCTAAAGCGCTGGCACTTATCACAGGATCTGACGTACATGTTGGCGTCTTTCTGCATCGTTGGCCAGTAGTATCCCGCCCTGAGGAGCTTGTGCACCAGGGACCTTGATCCTGAGTGATTACCGCAAATCCCTTCGTGAACCTCCTTCATGACATAGTCTGCTTCTTTTGGAGCGAGGCATCTCAAATAGGGTCGAGAGAAACCCCTTTTATATAGAATGTCTTTCATTATGACGAATCGAGATGCCTTAACTCTTAGTTTCCTGGCAGCCTCCTTATCGTCTGGTAATAGGCCGTCTTTCAAGTATGCCGCTAGGGGAGTCATCCAGCACTGCTCATTGCTTATTTCCTGCAAACTCGTACCGTCTATTAATGGTGAGGTTTGGACAAAGGATAATACCTGGTCGAGAATAGTCATCGGCTTTGCAGAGGCCGCCTTGGTAAGCTGGTCCACTTCTTGGTTTTCTTCCCTCAGGACTTGAATCACTTCGACCTGGAGGTTGCTCATTCGACTTTTCACCTCATCGAGATACTTCTTCATTCTTTCACCCCTGCACTCGTAACTCCCATTAATCTGGCTCGTGATGACTTGGGAATCAGAGTAGAACTCCACTCGTTCCGCTTTAGCGGCCATGGCGAGATCTAGTCCTGCTACTACGGTTTCGTATTTTGCTTCATTGTTTGTTGCTGAAAAACGCAAGCGAATCATGCACTTGATCTGGTCCCCTTCGGGTGTGTGAATTACCACACCGGCTCCTCCTGCATTTTTGTTGGAGGATCCATCTGTGTGAACCCTCCATACGGGAAGCTCACCTGCCCCCTGGTCTTTCATGTTGGTAAATTCTGCAATGAAGTCAGCCAGGATTTGCCTCTTTACCGCGTTTCGAGGTTGATATCGAATGTCGTACTCACTCAGCTCGATTGCCCACAATGCCATTCGTCCTGCTGCTTCCGGACTACTCATTGCTCTTCTTAGGGGCTGGTTGGTCATTACGTTTATGACGTGTGCTTGAAAGTATGGTTTTAGCTTCCGAGCCGCAACTACCAATGCGAAAGCCAATTTCTCCATCGGGGGGTATCTCTCTTCTGCCCCTCTGAGAAGTTTGCTTGTAAAGTATACAGGCTTCTATTTCCTGTCTTCTTCTTTAATAAGGGCTGCACTGACAGCGGCTGGGGAGACGGCGATATACAGGAACAGCTCTTCGCCTTGCTTGGATGGGCTAAGTAGTGGTGGAGAGGAGAGGTATATCTTCAGATCTTCGAAAGCTTTCTGGCAGTCGTCCGTCCATTGAAACGATTTCTTTAATGTGCGAAAGAATGGTAGGTACTTGTCCGTTGCCCTTGAAACGAATTTGTTCAGGGCAGCTATTTTGCCATTTAAGCTTTGGACGTCCTTCGGCGTCTTCGGGGGAACCAAGTCTACTATCGCCCTGACCTTTTCTGGGTTGACCTCGATGCCCCGTTGAGATACCATAAAACCCAAGAATTTCCCTGCCGTCACCCCAAACGCGCATTTGCTGGGGTTCAGCTTCATGTTGTAGGACTGAAGGGTGTCAAAAGTTTCTTGGAGGTCGCTCAGATGGTTGCACTCGCGAAGGCTCTTCACCAACATGTCGTCCACATAGACTTGTACATTCCTTCCAATTTGATGTGCGAACATCTTATTCATCAGTCTCTAGTACGTGGCCCCGGCATTTTTGAGTCCGAAGGGCATTACCTTTTAGCAAAAGAGCCCTTGACTAGTAATGAACGACGTTTTCTCTTGATCCGTCTCGTCGAGCTTAATCTGATTGTAACCGGAGAATGCGTCCATGAAACTTAAGAGTTCATGTCTTGCCGTCAAATCCACTAACGTATCAATACGCGGCAGAGGATAGCTATCTTTTGGGCAAGCCTTGTTTAGATTTGTGAAGTCTACACACATACGCCACTTCCCATTCGCCTTTTTGACCATTACTACATTTGCTAGCCAGTCCGGATAATGTACTTCTCGTATGAAACTTGCTTCCTGCAATTTTTGGACTTCTTCGATGATAGCTCGGTTTCTCTCTGGAGCAAACACTCGCTTCTTTTGCCGGATGGGAGAGAATGATGGCGATACACTTAGCTTACGTACTATTACCGTCGGATCAATCCCCGGCATATCCTCATGACTCCATGCAAATACGTCCTGATTTTCCTTTAGGAAAGTGGCTAGACTTTGCCGCACCGAAGGCCTGGCCATCGTACCAATTCTCGTGGTCCGTCCAGGCCTTGAGTTGTCAAGTACTATTTCTTCCAGTTCTTCCACTGCTTCGGCCGTGACTCGTTGTCCGACATTTAGTGCCTGCAAATGATCGTCCATCTCTGTCATTGCAAGGTAGCATTCCCGTGCCGCAGCCTGATTCCCGCGCAGTTCTCCGACTCCATACTCAGTAGGGAATTTAATCATCAAGTGGTAGGTTGAAGTGACAGCTTTCCATGAGTTAAGAGTAGGTCGACCGAGGATTGCGTTGTGGGCGGATGAGCAATCAACGACCAAAAAAAGCACATCCTTGGTGATTTATTGCGAGTAATCCCCACCGTTACGGACAATGTGACAGCTCCTAGGGGGTAGACTCTTGTTGCATCGAATTCGACGAGTGGAGCGTTTGTTGGGATGAGTCGATCTCTATTGATTCCCATTTGTTGAAACACGGGGTAATAAAGAATGTCTGCGGAACTTCCGTTATCGACTAGCACCCGATGCATGTTGTAATCACCAGCGCGTATGCTGACTACGAGCGCATCGTCATGTGGGTGGTGAAGACGTCGGGCGTCCTCTTCTGAAAATCCAATAGTCGAGACATCGAGCCGTGCCATCTTTGGAGTACAGCCTGTCATCTGGATGTTTTGTACCATTCGTAGGTATTTACGAGCCCTTTTTGACGATCCCGTGCTGACATTACCTCCGACGATCATCCTTATGTCTGCTATTGGTGGTTTTGGGCCCTCGTTCTCTCGTCGGGGTGGTTGGTCATGTGGTGGATTCATTGGTTCCTTACTGACAAATCTCTGCAATCTTCCTTGCCTTATGAGCGCTTCGATCTGTTGCTTCAAGTCATAACACTCAGATGTGTCGTGACCGTGGTCACGATGGAAGCGACAGTACTTGTTCCATGATCTTTTATTGGGGTCCCCCTTCAGCTTTCCGGGGTACGTCAACGCCTCCTCATCTTTTATTTGCATTAGTACCTGGTCGATTGGGGCCGTCAGAGGGGTAAAGCTGGTGAATTTCCCCATGGGCAGCTTCGGGCGTCTATCCTCCCTTCTTTCATCCATCCTAGCCTTATTTCGTCCCCCCTCTAAGCGTGCTTCATCCTGCCTCTTCTTTTTCGTAGGCTTACCTTCTCTTGCTATTAGTGCGTCTTCCGCGTTCATGTACTTCGTTGCCCTGTAAAGTACCTCGGATATAGTTTTCGGATCATTCTTATACAGAGAGAAGAGGAACTTGCCTTTTTGCAGCCCATTGGTGAAGGCCGCCACTTGTATCTTATTGTCCGCTTCGTCTATTGAGAGAGCCTCTTTGTTCAACCACGTTATGTAGGACCTTAGGGTCTCGTCTTCTCTCTGTCCGATGCTCATCAAGCATGCTGTGGACTTCTTGTACTGGTGGCCCCCGATAAAGTGTGAGACGAACTGAGCACCTAACTCTTTAAAGGTGCTAATTGAGTTAGGCGTCAACCTGCTGTACCAGACCCTCACGGATCCCTTCAGCGTAGTAGGGAAAGCCCTACACATAATTTCGTCTGGCACTCCCTGAAGGTGCATTATAGTCTTGAAGGATTCCAAGTGGTCCAAGGGGTCTTTGGTTCCATCATAGCTCTCCACTTGGGGCATACGAAACTTTGGAGGAAGAGGGCACGAAGTGACATGTGCCGTGAAGGGTGAATCAGTTCGCTGGACTAGATCATCAAGGTCGTTGGATACTCGTCCTTTGAGAGCGTTCATCATCACGGCCATTTGTTCCCGCATCTCTTACATCTCTGCGGTGACGTGGGGTGGTAAAACTTCAGAGAGGGTCGGCAGATTGGTATCCTGCCCCTCCGGTCTGCTTGGTGCGTTGCTGCCCTTGGGGGCCTCGAGATCCCTCCTTTCACCGCTTGTTCCTTCCTGGTTTTCTCCTTGCACTCTAGGATGTGCATCCTTCTGGCGCAACTGTTCCTCTAAGTCGTGATTCCGTTTGGTCAGGCGTTCGACCGCTGCTGCGAGCGTTTGGACTTGTCTTTCCAGTGCGGTGGCCCGCGGTTCGTCGCTTTGGTTGTTAGTTATTGCCATCGATCTTGTGAGTACCATGCAACTCTTTTGTCTTAGGAGTAGGACAAAGTTTGATCGCCCTAGCGCTGTTTCCTACAGACGGCGCCAACTGATGATGCCAAAATTCACCAGTGAGCTACACGGTCCACACGAGAGCGAAAGACCTACAAAACAACAAGAAAGGACCTAGCAGAGAGCACCGGTGTGGTGCCGGCCAAAAACCCTCCGAAGGTCAAGTTAGAAACCTTGTTTTCAACACTAGAGTGCTAGAGTTGAGTCAATTATGCGTACCTTGGTTTGTGAGAATTTTGGAGAATTTATAGTTGTGTAGATCTAATGCCTATGCCTTGGTAAAGAAGTCCTTTCCTTCTAGGGGAATGACTCCCTTTCCTTGTAGGAGTATTCTTTCTTTGGGCCTAAGCGTGTAGGTCAAGCAAAAGCCACAGTAGCCCAAATGCAAGCCGCAACCATGCTCATGTAAAAGGCCTTGAAGCCCAATCACACATCATGTTTTGCACACGTCCGTCCACCATGTGTCCGTTATATATTTTTCCTCTTCAGTTTTAAAAACTGATCGATGTGGTTAAAGAACTGGTGATTCCTGGTTAAACTGGTTGAACTGGTTAGTTTGGTCTGATTTTTAAACTATAGCAGTGATGAGCAGTGTTTATTATAAACTCGTTGTTTTAACTGTATAGACATTTTATTTTTAATTTGTAGTGGTATTTTTAACTGTTTTAAGTAGAAGTATCTACTTTCTATAAAATAAACGAATATTTTGGGCTAAAGTAAACTTGTAGTCATAATTTTATTTGACAGTATCCCAGGTTTCTAAATTTTTCTACTGTGCTATTCAAAGTTATTTTCCCCTTACATATGTAGAAAGTATTTGATCAATCGTTTTGATCAATTATTATTTCTATTCATTTCTACTAGAATCATTATTTGAAATTGGTTACATCGCGTGAGATGGACATGCCTGCACACTTAATTACAACCATAAATCTCTCTCTAATTCTACTGTTTGAACTAAAAATTATTAAGTCTTAGTTCAAACAGCTACTTCATGTCATGTGACATTCAATGTTCTCATATAAGATATAACTAATTTTCATAATAATTTTAATGATAAATTAATGGAAATAATTGACCAGTACAATTGAATTTCAAGATATAAGTACTATGACTAGTGGCAATTTCTCTCAGAATTTGGATTTTTAGGATAAGAGGTAATTGATCAATTAAGGACAAAAAATCATATATATGGGTTTCTGTTTCTGCAGAATTTTTTGTCAAGTCTGTGGTTAGTTCTTGTTTTGCTTCCTTAAGTGCTATGACTTGGCCTTTTATCGTCTGGAAGTGTTATGTTTCAGACGTGCACTTGTATACACTTTTCACCACTCATTAATACAATTTCTATCTTTTATCTCTGAAAAATATATATTTTATTCATTATTTTACAGTTACTTTTATGATTTTTCTTTTAAGAAAATCACTTTGCTTATTGCGTTTATAAATCTATTACTAAAGCCTGTAAACCAAGTTATCTATTACATATAATTTGCGACGATCTAGACATTAATTTTGGATAGAGAGAGTGTCGAAATCTATATGTGTTTAATAAAGTGGAATTCAATTGAAAATTCTCACACTAGACATTCGGGAGGAACTACCAAACAAAAGTATTTTTAAGGACATAGGTGATTGAGACAAAAGATGAGCTATATTTGACTTTCTTGACTTAATAACCTATGTGTTTAACGAAGTGTAATTCAATTGAATTCTCATACTAGACATTTTGGGAAGAAGGTGTAGGTTCTTAATAATCATATATATATATATATATATATATATATATATATATTTTGTTGGTAATTGTCACCCATGGTTTAAATTTGAAAAAATGCAGGAGCTCACCTCAGTTTAACTCAAATATTAAAAAGATGGAGAGGGATGTGGAAGGTAGATATGGTGGATGGGATTTGCGGGTCTACTCTACAGAGAAATTTGTTCTAGTTATTTAACATCTCTTAGATTTGCCCAAAATCTTTTGATGCATAAACATTACTGGAGGGGTTATTTGTGGGGGGATGTTTTAAAAAAGCTTTAGCATGGGTTATCTGATCCATTTTGCTGGATGAATCTCACATTCCTTGCTTATAATTATATTTGGCTAGAGTAAATTTGGAGACCTGAGAAGTGCATAATTCATCTTAACCAAGGCAATTGCCTGCTTTGAAGCTTAGAGAAATCATATAAAGATCCTTGTACATTGCAAAATTCAAGTTCAAGAAATTTTAAAGGTTTTCCCTTTTTGGCATCTGAAAAAATTCTAATATTTATAACATCTTCCTTCTCTCAGTACGTTTTGTTGGTTCTATTTTCCCTTTACATTGGAACTCATCTCCTGCTTACAATAAATTGATAATTTATGTGACATTGATGAGTATTTATGTTTGTTTTGACAGGTCCTGCGCTGTTAGTTGATGTCCCAAGGGATAAGAACATTACTGGTATGTTCTCTCCTCTTTAATTGAGACCGATTTTACTCTGCTGTGCTTGTTGCTTTCTCTTTCAATGGCCATAGCATGTTCCTAATCGATCAGTCTCGTGCATCATTTTTCAAATTTTAATGAAGATGGATAGAGAAGATTGTGGAGTGGGACCATAGTGATTTGATAAAAGAACGCACCCTTATGTACTGAAATCAATTTATAAATAAGCTCGTTTGTGCCAATCCTCTTTTTCATGCACTGAATTACTGCTTATTCCTGGGATTTGGGATGCAAAATATGGGGTGATACCTGTCATTTAATCGTGGCTTCTCTAATGTTTCAAAGACTATGAATGTTTCTGAAACTACCAAAATATTAGCTGTAGTGTTGCATGGTAAGTTATATACACATAATATTCTTTGCACATGAATACAAATTGTGCATGGTCATTTGATTAATTGAACTGCCTCAGTTACAGGTTCATCTGATTCCAATAACTTCATATATGTATTTTATCTAGCATGAAGCATCAGAATGCAAGGCCAACCATTCTTAAATTCTTATTAATTGGGTACTTTTTTTCTCAAGTATTTTTTTTTTCTAAATTAATATATGTATCTATGTAGCATCAGAATACAAGGCCAACTATTCTTAAATTCTTAATTATTGGGTTCCTTTATATCAGGTATCTGGTTCTAAATTATGGTCTTTCCTCTTTCTTTTCCATATATGTCTTTGCAATCTCTCTCTCTCTCTCTCTCTCTCTCTCTCTTAGGTAGAGAGGGTTGTGGGATTTGGGTTTAGTGCTATAAAAAGATAATTTAAGCGTGTGACAGGTTTAATCTTCTCTAGACAGTAAACAGCCATCTCAGGAAGCATCTTAAACTAGAGCCATTCTACATTTAAACAACTCAGGGAGTGGAGTCAATGATCTGATTGGCTTGTAGGTTTATATTATCCATATGAAGCAAATATTGTTCCAAAAAAGATAATATTTACTTTAGTTTTTTTTGCCTGAGACATGCATACATTTCAATAACTTGTAATTTACTGCACACGTGTCTGTGTGGTACAATGAGAGAACATTGTTTGATTAGACAGGTTGCTCAACACATCACGATGCAACAAATTGAGTTTCTAAACCATGAAAAAACATAATTATTTTGATAAGAACATTTTGTGCCTTTTTTACTTATTTATACCTTTTATGCCTTTTTATCTTTCTTTGGTTTTGGCTACACGAGGCTTTAACAATGTCCACTTGATACAGCTGAAGTTATGAAGTCCTTGAATATTCCCAAGGGAATTCGTCGCGTGCTTTTCAGAACGTTAAATACTGATAGGTAAATTTATTGAAGTTATATTTTTGTCTAAGTGCCATCATAGTGGAATGGATTTTCAAACTATAGTTATGACATTCATAAGATATTGTTATTGATATTGGCTCTTATTGAAATTGTTCCATTTGACATTTGATATCACTAGAGTTAGGTCCATATATATGATATATCCTTGTTGGCAAACCATGTCAAGTTGTGAGATATTTTGTGTCTTAAAATTGTAATTGAAGGTTTAGTTAAAGACACAAAAACTGCTCAAGAACTGCTTAAGAAAGTGAAGTTTCTGTAACCTTAACTCCAATCTCGTTCAATTAGGCTTGATAGCAAACTTGATCAACTGAAATTATCCCTCACTATACAGTTTTAGGGGAAGATGATGATATATTCCAAGACGAGAATGGCTTGTTTGATTCATTAAGTAGCCTTGTTTATGTAATGGCAAAATATGGTCTGATTCAAGCCATTTTATTATTTCATTCATTGTAGTTCACTCTATTCACTTGCTGTTAATGTTTGTAGCACCCCTTTGTCTGTAGATCTATTTTCAGGTTAGGGGCAAAAAAAAGTGCGGAATCTTAAGAAGTCATAATTAAATAGATCTTTTTTATTTGTGAATTAAAACTAATTTTATTTTCAGGCAGCTAATGTGGAAAAAGGAGTTTGCCACAGACTATGTGGGATTCACAGAGGATGGAGCAGAATGGTTAGTAGAGAATACAGATATCATACTTGTTGGTAAGACACAGATTCTACTTTCTATCAATTTCGAGGTACTTAACAATAACATTGTGGCCTTCTTTTGTCCCTACAAGCTGTCTTGAGCATCTTGTATCTTTGTTGGAAACCAGGGCTCATGTCTTTTGTAGTTGTATAATAGCCACAAATATCAATTAGTAGCTCAATCGCCATGTACATTTCATGCAGTTTCACTATATTTAATATGTACTTGATTTTGTTCATATATTTGCTGTTTTTCACACTATTAGCATTGAAGGATTATTAACAATTTATTTGGATGGAAGTATAAAATAGAAAGAATTTTTTATTGATGAATTTTAAGGACGGATTGTGGATTTGAGATGATTAGGTAGAATATCTTATTTCAAATCTCTAAGACTAGACTCACCCTTGAATCCAACCCCCTACCCCCTCCCAAGCGTCTATCAGTGTCACTTTGTGTATAAAAGCACCGATATAGCAGATAAGCTGTTAAATTTCACAAAAAGCAGCAAGTATGTGATCTTTGATCATTACACTGTGAAGTCAGTGATCATGCCCTTCCACAAATGTTTGGAGATTCCAATGTAGACAACCATCTACCACTGCTGATAGACCGACACTAGCACAATGTTCTGAATCTGTTTTTCAAGTTTATTACTAGTTCTATATAGGAATTACTTCTTCATGCACCTATTAACTTGACAAGTTATTCCAAACGTGAAGTTTAATTTACTTGGTTGCTAAGTGCTAAACCATTAATTTAATTTTGGGATGGTATCTTTTCATTCAATTACATTTATTCTTGGAACCATTAAACCTAGTGTTTAATTATCTGCACTATGGTAAAATTGTATTGAAGTCCCTCTCTGTATGTGTGCACACTTTTTCTGTGCTATAATGTCATTGTTTTGCTAAACCTAGTTTCACTAACCCATCTTAATGGGATATTTCTTAATACACGTTCCTGCATAAATCATATCTAATAGATGAAGTTTCATTCAAGCCCCCCTTTTTTTTCAGAAAAACTCTCCTTTCATTTTAATAATTATTTTGTATCTGTAAAATGTGCACTTCTGATTATCTAGCTTGTATATAATATCAGAGAATTTTTGCAAGATTTTAATATTTTTCTGCTGTCATGTCTCTGGCCATAAGTTTCATAATCTCCATGCAATGTTTTGATGATCAATTGAGTAGTGTAAGTGATTCTCAAAAAACCAAAAAAGAGTAGCTTAAGTTGAATAGTCTTTTCTTTCTCTTTTGTGTGGGTTGGGTTCAGAAGCATAGGTGACAGAATATCAATTTGCTACTATATACTGAATTTTCTTTATGACATTAAGGAGACTGGATGTTGTTGCACGAGTATTTAGATTTAAACTGGGAAATTAAAATTGACACTCAACACTAACACTGCTAAAATGGTTCAGGAAATCATTATTGTGGAAGCTGTAAAGCTCGATGACTACATCCAAGCAGGAATATATTCCCTTCATTGCTTACCCCTTCGGTTGCCTACTTCTGATGGATCACCAGCAAGATGTATTCTCATCAAATGATATTTTACATGTATGTTTTTTATATTGTTGTAAGAGATATATAGTATCACCATGACTGTGACTTTATAAGCCATGTGATGTCTTGGGGGGCCATGGCCACCCCCTGACCCAATGGGAAAATAATTGCAATGGTGAGGAACGTAATTGAAAGGAGTAAATAAATGAAAGAAGTAAAGATCTGGTGGGAATTGAACCTTTTTTTTTTTTTTTTTTTTTTTTTTTTTTTTTTTTGAGTTAGTGGTTGGAATTGAACTTTAGAAAGAGAAAAGTGTAAGGAAAATAAAGATAAAAAAAAGAAAAAGTTGGGTTAATTTTGATAAAATGGCGTGATCGTTGGCAGGTGAGAGAGGAAATTGATGGGAAAATAAAAAAAGATGATTAAAAGGATTTTGAAAAGATGTTATCATTAATATTAACATCCAAATAATGATTGAATATATATATATATATATATATATATATATATATTGATATTGAAATATTTTGTTTCAATGGCCAAATCGAAATGGCTACGGAACCATATTCAAAACATTGGTTGGTGGCAATTGCTAGTACAAAGTTTGACAATGGGAGTTGTTTTAGAATAACTAATCACAGACTCATGCGGGTGAGAATAAATAATTATTTTATAATTATAATATAATGTATAATTTTCTTTCCTAAAAATTTATTGAAGATAATTTGTTCTTTCTAAAAATTAAACAATTTCTATTCGATCCAATTAAGTCTACTTTGATCCCATTTCGGTCAATTTGGTCCACTTGGTACAATTCAGTCCACATCTTCAATGTTAGTCCCCTTCAGTCCATTTTGGACAGATTGGGCCTTAAATTGATTTTTATTTATTATTTTGTTATAGATTGTCTTTTCAAGTTTAGCTCGAAAATTCTTTTTTTTTTTCATAATTTTTGGGTTGAAAAGAATGAAATTTTATTAAATTTGGGCTAAACTATTTAGTTTTGAGTTAAAAAATACGAACAAAATAGGCATTAAAATTATAAATATGAGCCCTAAAATGCAATAAAAATGATATATACGGAATATTCACAAGTCCTATTCGGTCCATTTCGGTCCATCATGTCCTCTTCGGTCGACTTCAGTTTTTTGGGTCCACTTTGGTCATATTCGGTCCACATTAGTCTTATTTTGTCCACTTCAGTCCTAATAGGTCTATTTTGGTCCTATTATATCCATTTTGGTTCACTTCAGTCTTATTCAGGTCATTCGGTCCTCTTTCGTCTTATTCAGTCTATTCTGTTTAATTTAGTTGTATTTGGTTGACATTGGTCTAATTCGGTCCATTACGTATACTTTGGTTCTAATATGTCCATTATTTCTTATTCGGTCCCCTTTGATCCTATTCGGTCAACATTGGTCCATTATGCTCTATTCGGTCCACCTTGTTTCGATTCAATCCAATTTTGTCCATTCAGTCCACTTTGTTCCATTTGGTCCAATTAAGTTCATTTATGTCCATTTTAGTTCAATTTGGTTCACTTCGTATTTTTGCGGATCCATAAAGAAGTGGGTCTATAGTGGCGTTTGACAAACGCCACTAGAAGTCCTAAAAAAACCACTATAGGTCTCTTTGGGTTATAGTGACATTTATAAATGCCACTATTATACCGTAACTATAGACTTATAGTGGCGTTTTACAACAATGCCACTATAGGTCCATACCCTATAGTGGAATTTATAAAACGTTACTAAAGCAGCGTTTATTTAGCAACGTTTTATAAATTCCACTATAGGGTGTGGACCTATTAAAACGCCATTATAGCTAATTAAAAGAAATAAATGTGATCTATAGCAGCGTTTCAAATGCCACTATGGCCAATTAAAAAAAATTGACCTATAGCAGCGTTTTCAAATGTCACTATACAATATAGACCTATAATGGCATTTTTTGAAATGCTGCTATAGGCCCAATGTTTTAAAGCACCACTATAAACCCCTCAAAACGCAACTATAAATAGCCTATAGCAACATTTTTCAAAAACTCCATTATAGGGTACCTATATAGTGGCGTTTTTTATATATGCCTAAGTAGGTAGCATGCTTTGTAGTAGAACTTACCTATGGGAAAAAAAATATGTTTGGGTTGAGAACACCTGTTTCAAATCTATTAAAATTACTAGTCTCATAACGTGTGTTTTTGTACGTGCGATGAGATTTTTTTTTTTTTTAATATCATAATTTTTTATTTATTCTAATTTGAGGTTTACGCATTTTCTCATTAATATTACGCATTTAGAAATACTAATACAACCCGAGTGTAGCAAAAAAAAAAAAAAACCCATGTTTTTATTATACATATTTAATTTTTATTTGACAATCTAATTTATAAGTAGATAAAATAATTTAAAAATGAGAATCAAAAGCTCTTTAAACAGTAGTATAGATTATCCCATGATACTAATTATATTCAATTTTTTTTTTTTTTTTTCAATATATAGCTAGTGGGGGAGGATTAGTAAAGTTCCAATTAGAAATATGTTGTACAACAAATGATATCATTATCCGCTATTCACTACACAATCACTTGAATCCATCCTCTTCTTATTCATTGGTACCGGTTTGTTTCATAACTTTTTATAGTAATAAATTTCTGAATACCATTTTTTTTTGGGTTTTTTTTTTTGAGAAACAAAGTGTATGAATTTTGGGTGTTATTTTTAGATACTGATAACGCACACACTAATTGATTAAGACTACAATGAAAGGTCATTATCGTTGTTGTGGTTGTGGATGAGAAATAAGCAAATAGTCTTTGCAGCCATCTGAAAAGGTTAAGACAAGTTAAAAAGTGGCTAGCCTTAGACTTCAAACACAATTGAACAGTTTTTCACTGTATATATCTAGTTATTTACGTTGATTGGCCGGAGCTTTTGTACAGACTGAACACTTCGATCGGCAAAGCCATGATGATGATGATGATGATAAAAATCAAACCCCTTGTCATGCTGCTAGTTCTATCGTGCACATGGGTGCTTACAGTTGCGACCAGCGATGCCTATCCCACCATCTCCGACTGTGGCATGGAGGACCTCGTCCCTGTAAGGAGAGAAGTGTACGGACATGGTAGGATATTTGATATAAGTCACAGGTTCAGGGAGGACATTCCATCTTGGGATTCCGTGGATGGGATAGGCCAGTTCTTGTGGCTCCGTGGCTCCATGAAGAATGGCTCCCTAGCCAACTTTTCCGAATTCAAGTTCTCTGTTCACTCTGGCACCCACGTCGACGCGCCAGGCCACGTGTTCGATCACTACTTTGATGCCGGCTTCGATGTTGACACGCTTGACTTGGAACTGCTTAACGGTAGGTAATCATCCTAAATGATATACCTTTTTTTAGACTAAATTTGTTATTGTCATGGTATATTTAAAGTCGTCTTTCCGTCAAAGCACACACGATATTAGTATTCTTTATTGTCATGATATTATTATAAATTCAAAACAATTTCCTTTATTAAAACTATCTTAGATATTATTTTTCTTATTTTGGTCTGTTTGGATGAGCAGAGTAAAGTTGGCTAAAAATAACTTAATTTTATGGTAAATTTACTCTACTCTCCCTTAATCCAAATGGACTATTAAAGTTTGATATAAGATGGATAGGAATGTGGAATATAGGTAGATTAGAATGGGTGGGTCTACTCCACAAAGAAATTTGTTCTAGTTGTTTGACATCTCCTTGGTTTGCATAAAAATGTTCTTGATGCATAAATGTGAATGGAGGGAGGGGGGTTATTAGTGGGTGCGATGTTTGAAGAAAGCTTTGGCATGGGTTATGAACAGGTTGTCTGATTTTGTTGAAATCGGTGGTTTAGTGATAAATTTACCATTTTGTATTAACTTATGCTTTTTGTAACAAACGGTAGTTTATAAGATGATGTATCTCATACTCCTTGCCTAGACATGAGTGAAGATGATTCTGAATTATCCATTTTTTAAATAAATAATTCAGGGACTTGACAAGTTCAGAATTCATCTTAACCAATGCAAATCCTTACTTGGGAGATCCTTGTACATTGCCGAATGGGTGAATCCTCTTACATACACCTTGTACGCATAACTGTACACACATTTCATTTTTGAACTAAAGTCGTGTCTTGAAGCTACAATTTCTGTGCAAAATGTTTTGACTTGAAATTGTGATTTCAAGATACAATATCAGTTCAAAAATGAAATATGTGTACGTTTGTGTGCATAATAAACAGCTCTCTTGCAAAATTCTAGCTTAAGCAATTTTAAAGTTTCCTCCTTTTTGGCATCTTAAAAATCCTACTCTTTTTAATCTCTTCCTTCTCTTGTTTTTTGTTAAATTTACTCTTCACGTTGGAACTGCATCTCCTCTCTTACAATAAAGTTATTAATTTATGTGACATTGATTATTATTTATGTTTGTTTCAACAGGTCCTGCACTGTTAGTTGATGTTCCAAGGGATAAGAACATTACTGGTATGTTATCTCTTCTTTAATTGAAACAGAGCAATGGCCATAGCATGTTACTAAACGATTAGTCTTGTGCATCGGTTTTGAAATTTTAGTGAAGATAGAGAATATTGTGGAGTTGAATCATAATGATTTAAGAAAAAAAATGGCACCCTTATGTACTGAAAATTAATTTATAAATAAGCTTATTTGTCCCCTCCTCTGTTCCAATCCTCTTTTGCATGTACTGAATTACTACCTATTTCTGGGATTTGGGATGCAAAGAATGGGGTTGAATCCTGTCATTTAATCATGGCTTCTCTAATGTTTCAAAGGTTATGAATGTTTTTGAAACCACCAAAACAATAGTGTGTTGTTCAATTGTAAGTTATAAAAAGAGAATCTAAGCATGTGACAGGTTTAATCTTCAGTTTTGCTGCTTCTGCACTAAACAGCCGTCTCAGTAAGCTTCTCAAATTGGAGTTGTGCTAGATAAAATAACAACTCAAGAATGCAGTGAATGATCTGATTGGCTTGAATGTTTGCACTAGCCATATGCAGCAAATATTGGTTCAAAAATAGATAAAAATTACTGTAGTTTTTTTGTTTCATGAGACATGCGTACATTTCAATAACTTGTTGCTTACTGCACACATGTGTATGTGTGTACAATGGAAGAACAATGTTTAATTAGACAGGGTGCTCAATATATATCGTGATGTAACAAATTGATTTTCTAAACCATGAAAAAACATATTTATTTTGTAGTTTTGGGTATATTAGGTTTTAATAAAGTCCACTTGACACAGCTGAAGTTATGAAGTCCTTGAATATTCCCAAGGGAATTCGTCGTGTCCTTTTCAGAACATTAAACACTGACAGGTAAATTTATTTTAGTTATATTGATGAAGTTCCATCATATTGTCATAGAGGACTATGGACCAATTTTAAACTATAGTATGACATTCAGAAGCTATTGTTAGAGATATTGATTCTTATTGAAATTTCTCCATTTGACATATGATATAATGAAAGCCAAAATTGTTATTGATATTTTTGTTCTTTTAGTAGTTATTGTTTTCCATTGCAACAGGTTTATGAACCAAAATCTTTTTTCTGCACTAGGCTCCGTATTATAATTTTTAATGAAAGGAAGTAAACGTCATAGTTTGTTCTTAGTTTTCATTACAAAATGTATGTTGCTCTTAAGATGGCATCCATAAAAGTCATCAAGTTAAATCTGATCTTAAATATTTTTTAGATGCTGTACCTTAGATTTCATTTATGATTTTGGCATGCCTGCACCTGAAACACATTTTCAGTGTAGATTAAGCTATGTTCTTCAATCTTCAATTTTAGATTATACCGTGCTGCTGCTTTTGGTTACTACTATAATCGGTAGATATGGTATGGAAAGTGGAATATGGTTGGCATCTAGCTACCAATGAATATAAAATGTGATTGATGGGAAAATGATTAAACAATGTAGTATTAAATATATCCTGAAGAGTGTAGTCAATAGAATGTGATTAACATTTAGCTATCAATTAATGCTAAATATGATGCGAAGCAGATAAACAATGTAGTTCTACAAATGTCTGTGAAAAGGTGGACGATTATCCCTTACTGTGTTTCTCTTTTTTTTGAAAGAATCAGTCATTTCATTAACAAAGATTAGAGTTCAAACACCAATACAACCATCAGCTAGCTGCAAACTAACCAGGTACAAACAGAAAACCAACTGCAGAAATTATCTGCAAAACAAGAACTGCAGGCTTGCAGCACAGCTAAGACCAAAAACCACAATATGCAAACAACAAAGACAGAAACCGACTTCTCCTTTAGAGGATCAAGCTCTACCTTTAACGTCATTCATTATGGCTCTAATAAGTTACTCTTCGGCATACAGCCTATTAGCATGAAGAATTGCATTTCTTCAACTCCAAAGGTGGTATATAGTTGCCCACCAAGCTAATTATAGAGCACAGCTCTCAAGCCCTTTCCCTTTAGGTGTATTACACTCCAATCAACTAAATCCTGCCAGCTGACTTTGGGATCAGACAGTAACCATAAGCTCATAATGGATTTCCATACTCTTTTAGTGAAGGGGCAATGAAAGAAGAGATGCAGAACTTGCAGAAACAACAAAATTTGTCTACCATAATTCCCCATTGGATCATTCTATCTTTCTTTGGAGTTTTGTTTAGCATGACCATTTATCCTATGAATGAGTGCCTGGGAAAAGCTAGATTAAACCACAGTAGGTTTCACCAATCTCATTCCCTGTTACAGCGCACACAAATTTAGGAGATGAGGACCATAAGGCTTTACCTTCATCTTTTAATTCAACAGATGCAATTTACTTTGTTTGTCCACCAATTAATCTGATCTTGCAAGCCTCCAAACCCAAAATTTATCTTTATGAAAAGATGCAAGATTAGATTCAACCTGACTGGCAGCATCATAAGCCCTATGACTGCACCTTTGCCGTAAAACTCCATCTGGATGCAAAAAATCAAGCTATAAGATCTTGTTTCCATCCCCCATCTAATACCTCAAGAATTTTCTTGCTTCACCCCTGAGTTTAAGGATAGTTCTCCATCCCAAGAGCTGTCTTGGGGGATTTTATTGGTTCAGAAGCATCTCCCTTTTAAGAGACAAGCATGAGTCCATGCTACCCATAGGGAATCTGATTGGTTGAAGAGGTTCCAAATGTGTTTTATGACTGTTGCTTTATTCCAGTCAGCCAGCCTTTTCAAGGCTAGACCCCTCTTTGCTTAGGAAAGCATACGTAGGTTACTCTAATACCCCCTCTGGAATCTTCCTTTCCATGCCAAAGGTATTGGCTATAGCAATATTCAATTTCAACAAAGATTTTGAATAATGTAAAGTACAGATTGTAATAATTGGAGTCTTCTGGCAAAGGACAAGTTTCTGGTAGTCCAAGAATTAATTCTAGCTAGAATGTTATCAAGAAAGGGCTGGCAATCCTTAAAACTAAACTTACCAGGGATTAATGGCATACCAAGATATCGTACTAGACGGGAGCCTTCCTTGAATTGAAGAACCTCTAGTATTTGCTTCTTTAAACTATCAGAAATAGATGAGCAAAATACCTCACTTTTGCTTGGCTTTATACAGTCTAGAGATATATTTAAATTCTTCAAGGGATTCTTTAATAATATGGATTGAAGATAGATCAGAATCAGAAAATATAAAAAGATCATCAGCAAAGCTAAGATGAGTAATCTGCTTCCCTTTGCATTTGGGGTGATATTTGAATAGACTAGATGATACGACTTTGGATTTGAACAGCCTATTAAAGGCTTCCATGGCAATAACAAGGAGGTTGGGTGACAATGCATCCCTCTGCCCCTGTAACTTCCTGCCATTGAAATAATCCACTAAAGATCCATTGATTGCTATTAAGAATTTAGGGATAGTGATGCACTTCTTAATCCATTGGACAAATCTTGGAGGAAAACCAGCTACCATTAAACACATGTGGCGGACATTCTAGTTAAGTTAGTCATAAGACTCTTGAGATCAGGTTTAATTGCACATCTGCCAACCCACTTGTTCCTGTGGTAGTTCTTTACATGGGCTAATAGAATATTTTCAGTTATACCTTTAATGAAGACTGTTTGGTTTGAATCCACCAGTTCTCCCAATTACTCTCTTCGTTTGTTGGCCGATACCTTAGTAATGCACTTTTAGATGACATTACAACCAGCAATTTGCCTAAAATCAGTGATGTAAGAGGGGTTGGGGCCTTTAGGAATCAGTGTGATAACTTTGAAATTCACTTCCTTAAGCAGCTTGCCAGTATTAAAGAAGGAAGAAACAATCTCAATAACAGCCTCTTAACTGTATTCAAGGCTTCCTTGAAGAACTTGTCAATGAAACCATCAGGTCTAGGTGCTTTGTCTCTCTCCATACTGAAAAGAGCTTGCTGGATTTCATGCTTAGTCACATTCCTGTGCCAGCTCTTCATGGATTCAGGTATTTGATCAGAGAAAAGTAAAGCCACCTTACTTATCATCCTTTTCTCATTCACAGCAGTGCTTGAACCCAAAAATTTATTATAGAAGCTGCATATGCGCTCCTTAATAGCATTTGGATCCTCCACTCTAGTACCATCACTATCAAGCAGGCATTTGATTTCATTCCTAGCTTGCCTTCCTTTGACCAAGCTGTGGAAATGGGAATTTGCTTCTTCTTTTTTTCTTTTCATTAAGTAGCCTTATTTAGATAATGGAAAGATATAGTCCAATTCAGGTGGTTTTATTCTTTCATCCGTTGTTCTGCTACTTACTTCCTGTTCATGTTTGTAGTGCTCCTTTGTATGGACATATAATTTTATGCTAGGGGCAAAAGATATTGCAGAATCATAAAAAGTCATACTTAAAATAATTTTTTTGGGGAACTAAAACTAATTTATTTTCAGGCGGCTATTGTGGAAAAAGGAGTTTGATACAAGCTTTGCAGGACTGATGAAGGATGGTGCTGAATGGTTGGTAAAGAACACAGATATCAAACTTATTGGTAAGACAGAGATTGTACTTTCTATCAATTTGGAGCAACTTGAAAATAAAATTATTGTGGCCTTCTTTTGTCCTTGCGAGCTAAGTCTTTCTGTGTGCTTAACTTACAACACTTTTACTTCATATAGTTATATAATTCTTACCATTGTGAACCGGCAATCTATCATGATGAAATTTGACTTTTTTTTCTTATATTTTAAATCTTATTTAGAGGTAACTATAAGTAGATCCAATGAGCAAAGATTTGGTTCTGAATGGTAAAGGCCAGTAAAATCATTAGCTAATTCCTGGTGATTTAAAGAATTGGGGCCATGGAAGAAAACACAGGAATCTTGCATCCATTACTTTCAGCCCTTGGGGCATGGATGGATAGTTATATGCAGAAATTACCTTGCATGTCTCAAGACTCTCAACCATGTTTCTTCCAATCTTTCATTTCCATTGCCCCATTAGCATTCTCTTAGAATTTCCCCCTTTCTTCATAGGCCAAGTTTTCTATCGGCCTCATTTTGTATACAAATGCATTGATAATATTGGTCTTATGCCTTGCAAGTTGATGTGTATATTAGTTTCTTATCATAAACTGTTCAATTCCACAAAATAGCTTCGAGTATATTAAAGTTCGAAACAATTTGGGAATTTTGATATAATTCTCATTCATGAATAAATAATAAAATTTTGTTATAAAAAAAAAAAATTTATATTCTTATACACAAGAAACAGAGCAACAGAAATGAAAACTAACCATATCTAACGGCTACTAAAACTGGAAAACAGAATCCACTATCTAACTAAATTGATGAGCTTCTTACACGTGTCCATCTCTATAACTGATAAATATTATACTAAGCTACATGTAGTTTAACAGAAACTTAAATGCAAACTACAAGTCCTGCACCAAATGCAGAATATTCTTCACTTTCAATCTACATGACTAACTTGATCAAACCCTCAATAGTATGTGACATTTTATCATTACGCTGAGGTAAGTCATAACTTTCACAAACGTTTGGAGATTCCAATGTAAATGGCATGACAAGTACCTTTTTTTAAAAAAAAAGAGAAAGAAATCATTCCTCCTTCCAAGGTAAGTCATTTTATTTTATGTGTTTGTTTGTTTGTTTTTTTATTTTATTTAGCTGAAAATAACCCATCCTCCAAGGTAAGTCACCTGGTTGCACTAACCCATCTTTCTGCTATGAAATATAGGAATTGATTACCTAAGTGTTGCTGCTTATGTTGAAGCAATTCCATCTCATCTTGTTTTACTAGAAGCCAGGGTAAGGAAAACTGTCTGATGAATTGTGCTTCTATGTTTTACTTTTGGCAGCTATTTATTCTCTTGATACTCGTTCCAAAGTAACTCATATCCAATAGATGAAGTTTCATTCAAGCTCCGTGAATCAGAAAATTTTCCTTCGTTTTTCAGAATAACTATCCTTATTTTGCAATTGTAGAATGTTTAATTTTGATTATATGGCTTGTATACCAGAGACATTAGTAAAGTTTCTTGTATTTTTCAGTTGTCATGTCAATGAACATAAGTTTCATCATTTCCATGCAATGTTGACCAATAGAGTAGTTTAAGTATCATAATATGTTCTTCCACTTTCGTTTGGGATGAGTTTGAAAGGATACAGGTGATAGAATTCAATTTGCTAGAATATCCTGAAATTTCTTATGAAATTTCATCCTGTCATTAAGGAGACTGGATTTTGTTGCAGTTGGGTCGTATTTAAATTACTGCAGGAAAATAATATTGACACTCGACACTAACACTGCTAAAATGGTTCAGGATATCATTCTCGTGGAAAGTCTAAAGCTCGATCACATCCAACCAGGAATATATTCCCTTCATTGCTTACCCCTTAGGTTGCCTGGTGCTGAGGGATCACCCGCAAGATGTATTCTCATCAAATGATATTTTCTATGTATGTTTTATATTGATGTAAGTGCTGTAGTATCACCACCACTATGACTTTATAAGCCATGTTATGTGTCTTGTGTTTGATGTGGAATGCAGAGTGTTTGGTGTGTCTTATGTTTGCACTATAACTTTCTTGTCCCCTTTTATCAGTTTGATGATGTGCTCGTGCAAAGTGCTTAACTTGTTGCAGGAAACAATAGTAATCCTTAGAGGTGTTGAGTGGGAATAAGGCACCACAAGAACAGGTTTACTACTGGAGATAGCCAGATAGGACGGGCATATATATATGGGCGGAGCACAAGGGATATGCAACAAAAAACCCAATTCGACCACAATTTTGCATAAAGTCTCCTATCAATTGCATAATAAACACTTCAATGACTTTTGATAAGTAAAAGTTTTGGAGAGAGAGAGAGAGAGAGACGGTAGAAAACAAGAAGAAAATGACAAAAGATAACGAGGAAGGAAGATGATAAGCTAAAGAAAAGAAGCCTTCAGTAGGTGTGGATGGTTTAAAACTTGAAGGTTATAATAGAGGGCATTTGTATCTTTTTCTTTCAACCCAGGCTTACAAAGTTGACCATAATCAATTGCTTCCAGGTCATCTCAGACCTTGCAATTGCCCCCAATTCCTCCTCATTTTCTCTCCAATTTGGAGAGATTGGTTTGAGGTAGGCTTTGAGTAATACTACTATATGAACCTATCATTTATAACTACTTGTCATGTTAATGGTTGTGAGATTTTTTTCTATAGAGTTATTGTAAACTTACATATCAATGTGGTGTTTCTTTTTGATAATTCGATAGTTGAGGATGGGAGATTTTGAACCTTTAATATTTTTGTTGAAAAAACTAGAAAGTGTCATCAACTAGTTAAGTTACAAGACTCTTGCCGTTAATGTGGTATTCTAACAAATACATTTAGGGTTCAAATCCCTCCATCCTCAATTACATAATTTAATTTTTTTAAAATCATGTAACTCAATTGGTTGGTAAGCACATTTTTGTGTTTCTGACAAAGATATCCAATATTCAAATCTATTGCCTTAAACTATCAAAATACTAACCAACAAAAAAAGCATCAAGTTATTTAACTTAATTTACTTCCAAAAAAAAAAAAAGATAATGAATTTATCAACTTGTGGCAGTTATTTAAATTTTCACAAACTTAAATCCGCAAAAAATATAATAGCCAAGCTGAGCTAAAGCATATACGTATGAATATGCATGGTTAAAAAGGACAAAAGGCATAGGGTAATACATTTATCTGTCAAAATACGAAGAAAACCAAAAAAAAAAAAAAAAAGGTAAAGAAAGCAACCCTTGGTGTCTGCAATATAGAACCTGTAAATGTAAATGGGGTTAGTGAAAGATAGAAATTTCATTTAAACACTTCACAGATGGGCAAGAGAGAGCCCAGATATAGAAATATTGGCTTGTCTTCTGACCCAACAGAGCTCATAGTTCAAAAATATTAGTTTTAAGCTTTTTGACATCCGTTACCAACTTGTGCCCCTTTTCAAAAAAATTTTAAAAAAAAATCCTTTAGTAGACAAAAATATATTTTCTAATCAGGGGAAAAAAATTAAGGGCAAACCATTAGTTAAGAAGCTAGGGCCTAAAGGCATTCAACCATGTGTGTCACGTGCGCAAGTATTCAATCATCTTGGTTTTTTCTTCAAAATTTTAGTATTTCATACAGACTAGTCTATTTCCAAGGGATTCAAGTTTGTCTTCTCATTTAGTGTTTCGGGAGTAGAACTGTTGTAGAAGTGAAAATTTTGCACCTAATCACAGAGTGCCAAGTGCTATTTAGTGGGTCCTATTGACATTATTTAGACACCAATAGAAATATTCGAAATGTTTCAAAATAAAAATTACAAGAAATACTTAAAGAGTCTATTCCACATAAACACATGGTAATTTAAATGATATAAGAAGTTTAATTAAAATTTGTCATGTGTTATTTTAAATTAAAACGCTTTAACTAATCAAATAATGTCATGTGTTCCTTGGAGAATAAGATATAAATCATTTCATTTAAATTATGACATCTAGCATTGCTCATATCCAATCACATGTGATCACACCTTCCCAAGACTTCTATAAATAGAGTTAGTCTTATGGAGGACATTTAGAAGTCTCGAAACTTTGCCAAAATCAAGCTTCAATGCTTCCAAGAACCTTACCCTTCGAATACGAAGAGCATTTGAAGCAAAAGCATTCAAGTCATCCTTTTAGATTTCAAAGTTCATTGGAATCAAGTTCAAAAGCCTCCATAAACACCAAGAGTTTACAAATTAATAAAGCTCTATGGATTCAAGTCTCTAAAGCCCCAAAGAACTTCCACTGCAAATTTTTGAATACCAAAAAAAAAAAAAAAAAACATTCAAAGAACATTAATTCAAATCACTTTTAAAAGTTCCAAAGTTCTACTAGAATCAAGCTTTAAAGCCTCTAGGAAATTTAAAGACTTTGATCCATTGAAATTTCAACAGATTCAAGCTCTATAGCCCAAAAAAACTTTCACCACAAATCTATGAAAATTAAGAACATTCGAAATACCCACAAAGAACATGAAGAACAAGAAATCTCTAATAGGCATACAACTAGAGATTCGTCGCAAGTTTATTCTTGAAGAACAAGAAATCTCTAATAGGACACTTTGTGTTCGAATCAAGACTACATCAGCGTAATACTTGAATTAAAGACTTTCAAGGAGATCAAATCAAAGGATTATTCTATTGTATTAGAATCTAAACATAGTGAATTGTACCTACAAATTCATCAATTCAAATTTACATTTGTGAAACATATTCAACTGTTTGATTTCAAAATTTGAGAATTTGTGTTTACAAATGTATAAATAAACCAAGTTATGTTTGTAAATAGCTCAAGCTTAGCTCGGGGCAAAGCTTGTTTATATTTTTTTACTTAGAAAACAAGCCAAGTTTAACCTTAAGTTAAAGCTCGATTATTAAACAAACTCGTTGTATACCCGACAGTTGTGCGTAATAATTTTTTTTAGAATAATCTCATTAAATATATTTTTTTATAAATATTATTATTTTAGTTATTAACCATTAATTTTCATTTTTTTAAGTTAATAAAAATCTTAAATATAATTTTTTTAAAAAAAAACTATATATATAAATATATATAATGTATATATATTGAAATATGAATCTTTACACATACATTTAAGTAAACTTTATATATTCCACTTCTTTAGATGCGTAAAGCCATAGATTACTACTCAATGATAATAGTGACTAATTAATTTTATCATTTTATTAATGATCTCATTTGTAACGCCTCTTACCATTATCATATATTTACTAATTAATGATTTGTATAACAGAGACGTTAAATGAAAGGTAGCATCATTCATTAGATTTCAAAAAGTAATAGTGTATGATATATATATATATATATATATTATATATATAATATATATATAAAGGTCAAATGAAATATCAAAAAAGAGATTTTAAAATTTTCTAACTTTATTTCTTATGTAATATCTATTATTACTGGAGAACATCTATTTTTTAGTTGAGATTAGAAATATGGTTTTTATGGTTAGATCGAGTTTTAGTTTTAAGTTTAAATTTAGCACTATAATTGTATTTAATTGTTGATTATTGATTTAATTTTTTAAATGAATGTAACAGTATATTTTATTACATGATAAAGTTTTTAATGTTCTCTGTATGGTCATTTCTATTTTATTTTTTATTTCTCCTTACAACCTCTTTGTTTTCCAATTAATGGTTGCCAATTAGTGTTTGATTTTTTTTTCTTTGCCATCTCTCTCTCTCTCTCTCTCTCTTTGTTTCTCCATTGGCAACCGATCATTTTCCAAAATTTAATGATAAGTCTATGACATTAAATATGCATTATTAGTTTCTTTACGTTATATTTGGTTAGATATCCTCATTATTTTTTTTTTTAATTTAGTATTTCTAAATTGGCATTTGTTTTGTATTTCATTTTTCCTAGCATTACTCCACTTTATGAGGACAATTTTATTTATTGAATTTAAGAAAAATATTATATGTTTTATTTTTTAAAATAAAAAAGGAGAAGAAATATAAATAATTTAATGATATATATGGGGGATTTGACTGAATTTAAATGTTGAATAAAATAATAAGAGAAGAAAAAAAGTAAAAATAAAATATATAACAATAAACATGAATTTATCCAAATCATTCTATTTAATATAATAATATTATATTCTTATATACTATCTCTAATTCTTTATAATGCAATAGGATAACACATAGCAATCAAAGTGAAAAAAAAAAAAAAAAAAAAAAACTTAAAATACAAAACTAAATCACTTCAACCTAAAATAGAGTTCTGAAAAACACAAACTTTATCAAGCTAAAGTAGAGATGCAAACAAATTTAAACAAAAAAACAAAAATCCACCAAAAAATTGAGGAAGAAAGAGAGGGAAATAACCTTTTTTATGAAGGAAGATTATGCAAAGAATGGAAGAGTGAATTGAAAATTTATACTAAGAGGATGATAATAAAAAGAAACAAAATAAAGGAAGATAAAGGAAAAGAGGAAAAATGATATTAAGGTAGAAGGTTTGGGGAGATGAAAAGGTGGAGGAAAGGAGAAATGTTAGAGAAAGTGTATATGTTAAAAAATGAGTACCTTTGATGAGGACAATTTTTTGTTATTTGAATTTAAGTAAAATATTACTTGTTATAATTTTTTAAAACAAAAAGGTAGAGAAAATATAAATAATTTAATTATAAGGAGTATGTGGTTGAATTTAATATTGAATAAAATAATATGAGAAGAAAAAAAAAATTAAAATTAAAAGATATCACAATAAACACTAAATTATCCACATCATGCTATATAATAAAATAATATTATATTCTTATCTACTATTTTAAATTCTTTATAAAGCAATAGGATAACATTTAACAATCAAAGAGAATGAAAAATAATAATAATTATAACAACTTAAAACACAAAAATAAATTGTATTAACCTAAATTAGAGTTCTAAAAAACACAAAAATTTATCAACCTAAAATACAAATGCAAGAAAAATAAAAATCCACCAAAAAATTGAGAGAGAGAGAGAGAGAGAGAGAGAGAGAGAGAGAGAGAGAGAGAGAGAGAGAGAGAGAACCTTTTTTGTGAGAGAAAATTATGCAAAGAATGGAAGAGAAAGTGACAAATTTAGAGTAAGAGGGAGTGAATAAGACGAGCAAAATAAAGAAATATTAAGGGAAAGATAAATAATGATATTAAGGTAGAGGATAGTGGAGAGATGAAAAGGTAAGGAAAGGAGAAATGTTGTAGAAAGTGTAAATATTTAAAAAATAAGTGAATGTTATAAAATATTATAAGAAAATTAGAAAAAAATATAGAAAATAATGACATGAACACTAATATAACTTAACTGGAGCATAGTAATAATAAATGTTACACCTCAGCTTTTAGATATATATAGACTAAGTTCAAATATAATAATGTGTTTGTGAACAAACTCGTGAACATGAGGGCTCAATTTAACTATATGTAATATTATATTTTTATATGTATACTTGTCTAAAAATATATTTATATAAATTTGAAATTGGATTGTATAAGTTTGTCAATAGGTTCATATAATATTAATGGTGCATTTGAATACCGTTTATTTTGCTGAAAACTGAAAACAATAAAAAAATGATTTCTAGTTATTGTTCATAAATGAAAATACTGTTTATTTGCCTATTTGCACTATTCATGTCCCATGAACAGTGCAAGAGGTGTTGGTCCCAAAAAAAAAAAAAAACGCTCACTTCAAAACGCAATCCAAACGCCACCTAAATTATTATTTGTAGATTATTAATTGATGATATATATAGTCTATTTGAAATAAAAATTCATAGAATTGTGAAGATGTAAAATAATTTTGTCATGGTTTCACAATATATTGGAAAAAATAAGTTAATTAAGTAGATTGTAAACAAGCTTGAACTTGTTCCACAAGAAAATAAACTAAGCTTGAACATAAAACCTTGTTTGTTGATGAGCTCAAGCTTGGCTCATGTTTTAAAAAAAAATTAAATGAACAGGTTTGAACTTTTAATACCTTATTTATTATACTCTAATTAAGGTTCAAATCCCCTTTCCTCCCTCCCCTGTCAATCAAATTTTTAAAAAAGGCTTTTAGTGGACCAAAAAAAAAAAACTATTAATCATATTTATACATCTTAAATTTAGATTGTTTTTTGGATTCTAATTAACTCAATTAAGAAATTTTATTTCACTTTAATAATTAAAGTATCTACCAAGTCAAAATTGCTTATGTTTTGAATCATCGGTTTGGAAGTTGGTAGGTTAGTGACACTTTGAAAATTGCACATCTTTTCAATTGATTGGTTAGAATCGGATGTTTAAAAAAATTAAATTATTTTTCACAATCTAGCACGTCAACGCTACTTCTAATATTCATTCTTAATTTCAAGTGTATTATGCCAAGAAAATTATTGCATTTTGAAAGCTCAAATAGTGTATAACACTATTGCTTGTTTAAACCCCTAATTTTAAACTTACGGTTAGATGCTTTTACCCTACTTAACTAAGTGCGGAATAAGAGTAAGTGTAACGCAATAAAGCTGGAACTACTCTAAAACATATGCATATATAATAGACAATAAGTATAAAGCATAAAGAGTAAGGGAAGAGAGATGTAAATATAAGATAACACTGAGACGTATTATTGAAGAGGAAATCGAAGTACTCGACGAAACACCTCTCTGTGGCCCTCCAACCTGAATTGATCCACTAGTGAATAAAGTTGGAGTACAAAGATATCAAAAAGACCCTCCAAGTATAAGCTAACCACTATACTTGAATCCTTTGAGTTCTAGCTCCCAACGGACTTCATTGAGTAATTTCTTCACTAGTTATCTAGACTTGCAATTCGCTCCAAATTGCATCCGCCAATCATTGACTTCTTCCAATGCTTTCCACATGCAACAAAACTTCTCTCAACACTCAGATTGGGTGAGGTAAATGTTTGGGCTAAGAATTTCTTAAGGATTTGTAATTAGAGTATAAGAAAACTAAGAGAAATTGTATAGATGATTGTAAGATTACAATCTTTAACTCTCAAGTGTATTGCTAGGTTTCCTCTCTGAAGAGACTCTTGAAAATTTCGTAGATAATGTGGGCTTATATAGTGTAAGTAAAAAAATGAAGAAAACACAATTAAAAAGTTCCAGGCAGAGAGTTTTACGGGTCATTTGCGAGTTGGCAAGTTGCGAAGTGGCTCTCAAATTATAGCCTAGCATAAGATTGTTTAGCATTCAGCATGCGCTTCTCACATGACCTTCTGCAAGTTGTCCACTCACGAGTCAGTTGCGAGCAAGTCGAGAATCTCACTGTCTTCACAATTCTTCACCAATCTCTCGCACTTAACCATTACATTAAATCCAACAAATATATAGGGAAAAAATTAACAAAATACAATCAAATTTGACACAGAATTAAAGCCAACAAAAACATAATTGTAAATCACAACTTTTAAAAAATTGTGCTTTCATTGATTTTACAGTGAGAATTTAGGACAAACTATTGATCTTGTGAAATATTCAAACACCATATGTATTAAGCTTGCAAAAATGATTTTAGTTTTGACTAATACTTAGCAAATACATACAAATATTGCAATTTTTTTTATTGTGTGAGTACAATTGTTTAGGGGTTGATTACAACATGTTTTGGCTTTATCATAATTTCTTTATGAGTAAAATTAATTTCTTTATCATAATCTCTCTCTCTCTCTCTCTCTCTCTCTCTCTCCTCTCTCTCTCTCTCTCTCTCTCTCTTGCAATATATATGAATTTTCTTTTAGATTATTAATATTATTAGATAGTTTAAATATTATTAATGGTAATTGTAAAATTAATTTATAGACATAATACATAATATTCAATAAATATTTATAGATTAATTTTACTCAATATATATTAGGCCTCAAGATTGAATATGATGGTTCTAAAGGTTTGAATGTGATATAATAGTGTTTTAGAACTTGACAATAATTAATGTTGTCTCTTTTTAAGCACAAATAAAGAAATAAATAGATGGGGTTGACATAAGTTTGGATTCATTAAATATTTGTGGAAAAAATTTGAAATTAAATTGCTAAAATTTAGAACAAATTTGAGATCTATATATTTTTTTAATAAATTTGGATTTAGAATAGGTATTCTCAACTCAAATATATATTTTCTCATTGTTTAGTAAGTATATTGACATGAACGGAATGGACCATAATGGACTGAGTGCACCAAATTGGACAAAAGTGGATAGCAATGGACAAAAGTGAAAGGATCGCAATGGACCAAATGAACTGAAATGGACCATTGGATGCAATGGATCGAACAGACCAAAGTGGGTAGAAACAGACCAAAACAGACCAACATAGACCGAAAGGCAAAAAATGAATTGACATGCTTACTAAATTTTTTATTTTTATTTTTAAATTTCATTTCTTATTAATTAAACATATTTTAACTAAGATAAACATATTAAGATGGCTTTAAATTGTTGCAAATTCATGCAGCTAACGTTTAAAGAGGAGACTGGTACAAGTTGTGTGGGTTTATAAAGGATGAGGCAAAATGGTAGATGGATAATACTGAAATCAAACTTCTTTGAAAGGATTTAGTGGTAAATAATTGGGGCCTTTTACTGAATTACGGGTTTGGATTACATGTTTGGGGTTTTTAATTTTTTCTTGTCAAACCTGTTTAGAAAATTTTAGTTTATTTATTTATTTAATTGGGGGCTCATATTGCTGAGTAATATTTGGTATTTTTCTAATGTTATTGTCGTCCATGGCAAAACGGACAAGATGAGTTAGGTCAAATTTGGATAAAAAGCTGGTCGTTTTAAATGAGTTAGAAATAGGTCGGGTAAAAAGGTTTGTGGGTAGGGTTAGGTCAACCCATATTTTTTTCACATGAATTTGTTTTTAAAGAACAGGTATTTGCCACTTTTTTAAAGAACATGTATTTGCCACTTGATAAGTCATGCAACAAATTACTTTGAATTCACCACTTATATCAAGAAAGAATTAAACTCAATAAATTGATACTTGTTTAATAATTATAAAACTAACTTGTCATGCAATACATATGGATGCATTTAAAAATAAAAACAAAATTTTTATTACAAAAATATACATGATTAATTAAATTATTAGATATATATATATATATATAATTAGATGATATTAAAATTTCTACCTAAATTTAATGCTACTCATGATCATTTTTATCTAATTATTAATTCTTGATGACCTATTAAAAAAAATGTTGCTTTCCAATGTATTTTTGTTTTTTTTTTTCTTTTTTTTTTCCCGTTAAATTGTATGCCTAAACCATGATATTTGGTTATTTGTATGAAATTAATATTGATTTGGTTAGTATTAATTTATCAATTTATGTCTTGAATCTATCTCTACTTAGGTAGGTTGAGACTATTAGGTGATTCTGTTGTAAAGTAAAGTTACAATAATGCCTTTGATAAATTAGATTATATTTTTCAACGCTTTAAAAAAGATTTGTTGACAAAATTTTAAATGGTAAAAAGTTTTTTTTTTTTTTAATATTTGAAGATACTTATTAATTGTAAATGACTTCTAGAAAATATCAATCTTGAGATGAAAAACATGAGAGAGAGAGAGAGAGAGAGAGAGAGAGAGAGAGAGAGAGAGAGAGAGAGAGAGAGAGATTACATTGGATCTCAAGTTGTCAACTAAGATCCCTTAAATATTTTCACTAAAAATATAGAATATAACAAAAATTTCGACTAAAATCTCATAAATGATTAAGATATCAAAAGATTTGAAAACTAACGAATTATATAAACATAAATATAACAAAAACAATAACCATAATAATGTTTAAACATGTAACATAATAATTCTTGGTTATATAAAAATACTAAATTCTAATCTGAATGCATATATCCCTTACTCAATTTTTCTAAAAATAAATTTCAAATTTTCTATGCAAACAATTATTGTATGGAAGGAGTTTGAATTGAATACTTGTTTTATTTTTTACTTGTGTAATGAATGGATCTTTTTTTATAAATGTGTTATTCAAATGTGAGGTTTTAATAATTTAATGACAGGTTACAGGTTAATATTAAAGCCATGAAAAAAATAAAAACAGAAAATAGGTTTTAGTAACGAATTTTTTCGTCAGAAATATAGAAACAAAAAATTGTTTTCGTGATGAAATATTTCGTCGCTAAATGTAGCAGAATTTTGTAAGAAACGGTTTTAGTGACAAAAATTTTCGTCACTATATGTACCCAAAAATAGTTTTAGTGACGAAATTGTTCGTCACTAAATATGATTTAATAAACTAAAGTGTTTTAGTGACGAAATATTTTCGTCATTGAATTGTGTTTTTAGCGAGGAAAATATTTAGCAACAAAACGTTTTCATCGTTAAAAGTTTTTTTTTTTTTTAACAAATCGGACTTTTAGTGACGAAATTTTTTGTCACAAGACTTTTAGCTACGGGGTTTCAGTGATGAAATGAATTTCGTCGCTAATTAGTAAATTTCGTCACTAAAGGTCCTTAGTGACGAAAAACTAGACTTTTAGTGACAAATTTTTTCGTCACAAAAAATACATTTTATTGTAGTGTTTAATGATATCAAGTTCTGCACAAAACTCAATTTTGTAAAACTCAATTTTGTTAAACTCAAATTTCAAAATTGGAGCATTTTGCTAAATAATTTTAAAATATGGACATTTTCCTACATAGTTTGTAAATTAGGGACAAATGCCCATTTTCTCCTGTGAATATTTGTACTAGGACAATCCTCTCGACATCAAGAGGGGTTCACATTAAAATGATATTATTCTTCTAGATTTATTTTCTTGTAAATTAAATAAGTTTTTTTTTTTTTTGCTAAATAACAACATTATTATTCAACAAGCAAAACAATGTCTATCAGCCTTACAAACATCTGCAATTACTACAAGAAGACTATACATATTGAAACACCATGCTCTACAAAATCTAATTGCATACTTTGCAGCCACATGAGCAGCAGTATTGCAACATCTTCTAACCCAACTAAATTTACAGTTCAAAAAGAAGTTACTAAGATCAAGAATATTACTAATAGTGGAGCAATGGACCAATTAGGTTGCAGATTAGGTATGGTTAGGGGATCAAAACAGGACTTAGCATCTCCTTCGATGATGATATGCTGCCAATTTTCCTTTTGAGCCAGCTGGATTGCCTAATATGCAACTGCAGCTTCAGCTTGCAATGGTGAGCACCCTTCATGCCTTCTAGCCCAAACTTTAAGCACCTCTCCATTATTATTTCTAGCCACCACCGCCAAAGCAGTAGCATTTTTAGTCACAACAGCATCCACATTGATTTTAATCCATCCATCCTCTAGAGCTTCCCAACCATTTACACTCTTGTCCTTGGATATGGTCTCTTCCTTAAATAAGGTCTTAGCATATTCCAAAGTTCTCTTCTTTATAAGTTGGGAGGCCTGCATAATGTCAATGTGGGTAGCATTGTGCAATAACTGATTCCTCAAAAACCAAATTGCTTCTAGAGATCAACATTCTTAATGAGTCTAGCTCATTATCCTCTTTATTCCTTGCTAATAGCACCACCAAAAAGCTGTTAGGACTAACTATGAATTCGACAATATCATCATTATTGGATATAGGTATGGAATATGATCTCAATCCATCATAGCTAGCAAACCAAAGTGCCCTGGCAACATTGCACTTAAAAAATAGATGGCAGCAATTTTCTATACTTTCACCACATAACACGTAGTTAGGATCTCCTTCACCAATCCTCAGCACCATATTTTCTTTTGTGGGGATAGCATTTTGTCCAATCCTCCACAATAGCATTTTTGTTCTTTCTAGAGCTCTCAGCCTCCACAATTTGTGCCAAGGCACATTATATGGAGCATTGTTTGGAGATTGATCATGGGATGCTCTATGGGCTGACTTAACAGAGAAATTGCCCATATGGTCTAGAACCCAAGTAAGCTTGTCTGGTTTTGGGCTCAATGGGATTTGGATCTGGATAATTGCTTGGACTGAGGTTGGGTCAAACAACTCTTGGAGGAGGTTGATTTTCCAACTACGACAACTTGCATCAATTAATTGTGATACCATCAAAGGGTTCTAGATGATGCATTCATCTTTTAGTTTAGGTTTGAACCCTTGAACCCAAAGGATCCATGGATCTAACCAAGCATTCACAGATGTACCATCACCTATCAAATAACAAGCCCTTTTTGCAATAAGCTTTTTAGCCCCTTCTATTGCCTTCCACACCGGTGAAGCTCTCTTGGGAGGATTTTTTCTAAGCCAATCATTTCCAACTTTGTACTTTGCCCTAAGTATTCTCATACATAAACTATCTCTCTTCGAGACTATCATCCAAGCAAGTTTGGCCAATAGGGCTTGATTCACATCTTTGGCTTTTTTGAAACCCAACCTTCCTTGGCACTTTGGTTGGTACAAGTTATCCCAAGCCCTCCAAGCTACGAATCTCCCTTCACATTTTTTTGGCCTCCACCAAAATCTTTTGGTTGCTGCATCCAACTTATCACAAATCTTATCAAGTATATTAAAAGTAGACATGCAGTAAGTGGGAATGGCCTGAGCCACAGACTTTATGAGAGTGCTTCTTCTTGCTCAAGATAAAAATTTATTACGCCATCCCATTAGCCTTGCTTCAAGTCTGTCTTGTAGAGATTAAAGTCCTTTGAAGGTATTTAAATAGAAACAATGGGGCACCTAAATATACAGAGTCTTTCTTGAGCTCTTTCATCTGAGGTATTTGTTTAATTTCTCTGCATTTTTGTTTCTGACAATGGTTGGAGAAAAACACATCAAATTTACTTCAATTTAAGCTTTGGCCTGGCCTACTATAGTATGTTTCAAGGCAATGATTTATGGTAGCATCTTCTCTCCTACAAGCCTTGGAAAACAATACTATGTCATCAGCATACATCACATAAGTAATGGTAGGCCCTCTGACACTTGCTTTTACACCACTAATGTTATGGCGTCTAAACTCTTTCTCCAATTGCCTTGAGAGAATTTCTTGTCCCAATATAAAGATATATGGGGATAATGGATCTCCTTGTCTCAACCCTCTTTTCGGCTTAAAACTTTCTAAATTGCCACTATTTATCAACACCTCAAAAGACACTGATGTGATGCATTCCATGATCCAATTGATAAAGACATCATTAAAACCAAACTTGATCAACACCACTTTAATGAAACTCCCATTAACTCTGTAATAGGCTTTTTGAACATCTAGCTTAATAGCCATTAAACCCTCCTTCATTTTCCTTGCTTTAAACTATGTAACATCTCTTGGACAATAACCTAGTTCTCAGAGATCCATCTGTTATGAATAAAGGTTGACTGGCAAGGGGATATAAGCTTATGTAAAATAGCCCTCAACTTAGACACTAACAGTTTAGAAATAATTTTGTAAACAACATTACATAAACTAATAGGTCTATAATTATTGAAAGAACAAGGGATATCAGTTTTGGATATAAGGACAATTAACAATCTCTTTACCTCACTTGGTAGCCTACCAACTTCAAAAAATGAGGCAACTGCGTTTATCACCATTTCCCCAACTATTGGCCAAAATTCTTTGTAAAACAGAACAGGAAAACCATCGAGTCCAGGAGCCTTGAGGTCACTCATTTGAAACAAAGTATTCTTGATGTCTTCTGGAAAGGGTATGCTACATAACAATTGGTTCTCCACAATCGAGATGCAAGGGTTGACAAGATCATCTAGTTGCTGAGGAGTTTCAACCTCTTCTTCACTGAATAATATCTTAAAAATTTCCAGAAAAACATTCCTTATTTCCTTAGGTTTTGTGACCCAATTCCCAGTATTATTCTTGACTGTCTCTGTAGTGTTTCTTCTTCTATGAACAATTGTTGATTAGTGGAAGAACCCGAAGTTCTTATCCCCTTCTTTCAACCACAATTCTCTAGATTTTTGCCTCCATAGAACCTCACTTCTATAATGCCATTCATTTAGCTCATTTTGCATACCTGTCTCCAATCTATTATTCTCTTTAGAGCTTGGATTTCCTTGAATTTCCTTTAATTTTTGCATCAATGAGCTTATCCGAGTTTGTATGTTGCCAAAAATTTCCTTGTTCCACTTATGGAGTGCTTCTCTAGTAGCATCTTGTTTCTTGCAAAGTCTACTTAGTTGCGAACCCCGCACTTCTATATTCCAAGCCTGTTCAATCACTTCTTAGCACCTCTCATCCTGAATCCAAGCAACTTCAAAGCAAAAAGGACGAGGGCTGAAGCAATCATCAAGGTTTGTGTCTAAAAGGATAGGCAGATGATCTGAGTTTAATGCCCCTAAGTGTTGAACAAATGCTGTTGGGAAGACTAGCCTCTAAGATATGCTAGCTAATCCCCTATCTAGTCTTTCCTTAATTGCAGCACTTCCCCATCTTCCTTTAGCCCATGTAAACTTATTTCCTGAGTACCCAGATCGATTGCTCCAAGATCAAACATCATCTCCTTTAAGTAATTAGGTGCTGAAGTTCCACCTTTAACTCCCCCATACTTCTCTTGAGCATTTACTATGTAATTAAAGTCTCCCAAGCAAACCCACGGGTTTGGGAATGATTCAAGGATAGCACAAAGATTTTCCCAAGCTTTCCTCTTCTTTGCGGGATACAGCGGTCTGTGAAAACCCACCAACCACCATTCGCACAAAGCTTCTTTTATTTTAACAGCCAATAGATTTTTATTGAATTCCTCAACTTCCACATTTACACCCCACTTCCACATCAAACAAAGACCACCCGCTTTACCCTTTGCGTCAACAACTAGTTTACCAGAAAATCCGATAGAATTTTTAATCTCTTCCATACGTGTCTCATTAGCTTTCGTCTCACTAAGGAACACAAAATCTGGTTTGGATCCTTTTATTTGAGCCTTTAGGGCTTGAACTATTGAGGCATTGCAGATGCCTTAACAATTCCATCCTAGGATCCTCATGACAATGACCTAGATACAATTAAAGCCAAAAAGTGAAGAGCAGGAAATAATAACCCCAACAGCCACAAAATATTCAAAGGTTAATACACTGATAGTTAGAGAAACAGGGCACTTACAAGTTACAAAAAGGAAATTGGTCCAATTTAAAAAGTGACCCACTTCCGTGAACGTTCCGAGGACTGAAGAATCATTCACCATATACCCACACCGAAGCCAGCTAGTCCAAAGGAGAAAGCTATTTGTGTAGTTTATGGGACAGGTAGATAGGTTGGTGAATACTGAAATTTGGGTTTTGATTTAGGGAAATGCAGAAAGTTAGGAAAGGACCCACAATAAGAGTGGGTAGAGAAGTCCCACATGCTGGTGGTGGAGAAGCGCCACACAGGGGTGGAGAATACCCACACTGGGTGGTGGAGAAGGCCACACGGAGGTGGAGGAAAAACCCACACAAACGGGGGAGAGAAGAAAAAAGAGAGAGCTCCTGAACTCGCTTTTTTGTAAATTATATAAGTATCTCCGAAGAAGTGGGTCTCTTTATCTGGGATCATCACTATGCAATGACAAACTCGGGTTCGTGGTACTTTTTGTGTGTTGTTAGTGTGGATTAATTATGGGTGCATATATATAGAGTCACTGAGGGACGAGCTGAGTAGAATAAGACAGTGAAGACGTGGTTTATAGTAGATTACATATTATATATAGTAATGCCTGTATGTGTAAAGCAAACATCTTTGTTTTATTTTATTCAATTACTGGATGATGAAACCATGGTTTTAAAAATTGGTACGGTGAAAGAATCGAAAAAGGGACTGATTACTGGTTTTTTGGTAGAACTGGGGTCTGACTGATGGTCAAACAGATGACATCGTAAATAATTTAATTAATTATTACAAAAATAATAATTATAAAAATAAATAAATAATTTTATAATTGGTCATTTTAAATAAAAAAAATAAACAGTAGTAAAACATTAAACTCTAGCTTACCAACTTTTAGACACCGATAAACACAATTCAACCAAAACAAAAACCAAAAAACATATACAAGCACCACAAACCCACTATAAAATATTTTAGTTATTTTTTAACCTTTCAAATAACAAAAATAAGTGCACCAATAAGTAACAATATCATTGCCCACTTATATTTTTTCCCTTCACACATTCACACCTACCCCACAATTTGAAATCACATCCACACGTTTTCCCATCTCATATCTCACTTTTTGCTTTTCGGCCTTTTCATGTCTCTTTCTTCAACTCTCTCTCTCTCTCTCTCTCTCTCTCTCTCTCTCTCTCTCTCTCTCTCTCTCTCTCTCTCTCTCTCTCTCTCGTGAATATGTGCAGTGCAAGAGGCAAGAGCAGCAAAAAAAAAAAAAAATCCTCAAGTGGAGCAGACAGATTCTTACAAATCAACTTTTCTTTGGGCTTCTTTGGTTCTTCCTCAACATAATATAGTAAATCTATAATTTTTTTTTTTCTTTTGAGCAAAAGGTAAGTAAATTAAATTTGATGTTTTTGGTTTACTGTGGGTATCTTAGGCTTCACTACTTCATACTTGATAGAGCATTTTCAAAATCAAAATCTCTCTTCTTAAATCTGAAACAAGATCTCTTTTTTTTTTTTTTGGGTTAAAAAACACAACAGCTGAAGTATTTATGAAGAAATATTAAAATCTGTTTAACCGGACTGGTTTTTGGTTATGCCGGTTGAACTGGCGATTTGTATTGTTTGTTCGATTTTTCTTTCATTTTAGGGTTTTTACTAATAACCAGATCGGATTAAGGTCCAGTTCCCAGTTGAACCGGCCAGTCCGGTCTAGTTTATAAAACTATGGATGAAACATTTCAACAATATTTTTTTTTTAGAGAGTTTCAACATATGGCGTCTGCTCTTGATGAGCGCTTTTTGTCACCAGACAAAGACACCAATCAGTTTTTAGTGTAGGCGGGGATTGAACCCCAGATTTTTTATTCAACTATCAGAAACTTTACCAGTTGAGCTAACTGGAACCCACTTCAACAAAATAGTGTGCACCACAATACATATATATATATATATATATATATATATATATATATATATACATGAGTCTTTTGATCATGTGTATTACAAACTCAATTTAAAACTTTATTTTATTATTCTATTTTGGGACAGCAGGGATTCTGTTAAATAATCTGAACATGGACGTCAAGAGGCTTATCCATTACTTTATGCTGTCTTTCTTTTTTATGATTTTAGTGTAGCTCTCGGTCATCTTGAGAAAAGGTGTATTCCTAATGGTTTTCTTTAGCAAGCTACACTTGATTTTAGCCAGAAAGCCAAAAGCGTTACGACATCTAATGCAAAAGTATAAAGGTTAATATGTGGAGTAGCAGGTTGAACATAGATGAGTACCTGAAGTAAAGGGCTCCTAGAAAACCTTCTTCATAAGTCAGACTCTTTTTCTCTTTTTCTTTCAATTTATTTATTTATTTATTATTTTCAACTCAAAGTCCATAGTTGGGTCTCGTGCATTCACCGAAGAGTAGCACTTGCTGAAAGTGTTACTCTATTCCCCTCATGTCAAAGTAATGCCAATTTCGGACTAAAAGCAAATGAAGCACAAAATTAAAATCATATAATAAATGATCCAAACTAAGAGGCATCAGATTGGTTTGAATTTTCAAGGAACCATGCGAAAGATGATTTATGAAGGAACATTCTTTAGACTTAAAGTTGTGATCCGAACCGATTGGCATCAAGGATTTAATAGATGGTCTTCGATCTTGAACATCTATAAAAGGACGCAATGGGCCAATGGCAATAACAACCCAACTCATACAGTACCATAACAGCAAGCCAAACTTCAAATTCCATGGCTCAATCTATGAAAACCCTTCTTGTGCCAATCCTTTTCCTGATGCTAATGGCAATAGTAGAGGCAACTCCTCCAGGCGTTGCCAAGAGCCCGAGCTATGCAAGATGCTCGATAAAGAAGTACAAGTATTGCTATAATCTGATGCTTGTATGCCCCAATCTTGCCCTAACAAATGCACGGTGGACTGTATGTCTTGTAAATCAATATGTGTTGGTTACAAAAGCCCTCCTCCACCTCAAACTCCAACCCATTCACCTCCATCATATTCTCCTCCATCACCTCCTACAAAAACTCCCACACCTCCAACTGCTTCTACTCCACCCCCATCTCCTCCACCTCCTACTACAACCCCACCTCCATCACCTCCTGCAACAACTCCCACACCTCCAACTTCTTCACCATCACCACCACCTCCTGCTCCCACAACTCCCCGCCAACTACTTCCTCTCCACCTCCCTCTATTCAAAATTCTCCAACACCACCTAGTCCTATCCCACCTTCACCATCACCTCCACCATCGACACCTTCTCCAACACACCTCCCGCTGCAACTCCTCCTCCTTCATTTCCTACCCCATCTCCGCCTACCTCCTCCTCTCCCCCACCAACTCCAAAGAATGTCAAATGCAAGAATAAGAAATACCCTCAGTGTTACAATATGGAGTATGTCCCAGCTCATGCCCTGGTGGATGTGAGGTTGATTGTGTCACTTGCAAACCTGTTTGCAGTAAGTCTATTCATTAATACACTTTCCAGTATTTATAGCCATGCTTTTTTTTTTTAAAGCTTATATACAATTTACTAAAACTTTAGTTTATTGAGGTATAGTTATACTTTTATTCAACTTATTTTTTTAAGCCCATTTCGCAAAAATTAATAAATTCCCACAAAAAATATTATTTATCTTAACTAATAAGTTTTATTTATTTATTTATTTATCATTCAAGAGCCAATATCTCATTAGAGTAAAAGAGTTTTCTTTTGCACAAAACAATAATTTTCTTGTGTTATATTTGTAAAATAATTTTATTCTCACAAATTTTGGAATGGACGATTGTACCTTTTTAAAGTGATTTAGTGTAAGGCTGCAATATATATATATATATATATATATATATATATATATATTCAGAGTTCACCTACTGTTTATAGCAATATGATAATAATTCTTCTACATTTTAAATGATAGGCTGTGATAGGCCATGGGAAGACTATAGAGCCTTTTTTTGTAGTGCCAGGAGCAGTGTGCCAAGATCCTCGATTTATAGGCGGTGATGGCATCACCTTCTACTTCCACGGCAAGAAAGATCGTGACTTTTGCCTTTTATCGGACTCCAACCTCCATATTAATGCGCACTTCATTGGCAAACGAAACCAGAACATGAAGAGGGACTTCACTTGGGTCCAATCCATTGCAATTCTCTTTGACAAACACCAACTTTTCATCGGTGCACAAAAAACTGCCACATGGGAAGACTCCAATGATCGTCTCATCCTCACCTTCGACAACGAGCCTATTGCCCTCACCGAAGTAGAAGGTGCTTCGTGGCAATCCGCAAGTTCTCGAAGTGTTTTTGTCAATAGGCTAGCTGACACGAACAGTGTCATGGTTGAAGTTAAAGGAAGCTTTAGGATCACAGCCAAGGTTGTGCCTATAACCAAAGAAGACTCTAGGATTCATTACTATGGTATAACCAAAGAGGATTCATTTGCTCATCGCGACCTTGGGTTCAAGTTTTTATCCCTGAGCAACGAATTAAGTGAGTGGTGTTTTGGGCCAAACATACAGACCCGACTATGCGAGTCGTGTAAATATTGGAGCTACCATGCCTGTACTGGGAGGGGACAAGAATTTTGAAACTTCAAATCAGTTTTCCACGGACTGTGCTGTTGCTAGGTTTGGTGGGTCTAACGGAGAAGCTTCTTTGGAGAATTTGGAGTTGCCCAGCTTGATCTGTGCCAGTGGAATTGAAGGGCAAGGAGTTACATGCAGGAGATAAGGCTTATCTTTATATGTTCTAACTTCTAACCTTCAACTATGATGATAAAAGTTCATAAACACAAAAACGAATAAAACTTTCAAGGCACTGGTGATAAAAATGACACTTAGGTGCTATGTATTATCTTTTTTCTTTGTATTGAAATTGCTGGAAAAAAAAAAAAAAATTGGAACTTTTCTACTGAAATGTTTTATTTATTTAATTTATAAGTAACCTAAGGGAAAAGTGGCTGGAATGTGGGCATAAATTTGTTATACTTGCATTATCACTTATTAAGAGCAACGCATATTGTTGAAAATTCCAGTGTAGATTTTTTTGTTTAATAATAGGTAGTGCAATTATTAATTAACTAGTAAATTATTCATGTGATGTACGGATAATGTTGTAATATTTTATGTAAAATGGTATTAGATAATATTGTATAAGTATTATAGCATTTTATAAAAAGCAATAATTATAAATTATACATATATATCCATTATATTTATTCAATTAAAGTGATAAGAAAAAGAAAAAAAAAACTTTAGAGGAATATTTTAAAATAAAAGTTGATATAGAATATGTCTTTTTTTTTAAAATAAATTACACATCCTAAATACCCATAATTAATCACATCATTTACAAAACTCACAACTCTACAATGTTCGAACTTAACATCAAAATAGTAATTGTTATTATCACTCAATATAAAATGCAAGCCCTCCTTCCTCAGTTGTAGCTAACTCATGTGGAAGAAAATAAAAAGAACCAAAATTATTATGAGTATACATAATTAAGAATATGAATATATGTACGTAACCTAAATGAATTCACAATTATTTAATTATTTTGGCTAATTAAAGTGTACAATATCATGATAGGAAGAGGAAAGAGCAAATTGATGTGGCACTTAATAATAAAAGTCTTATCAGGAAGATTGTAGAAAGAGTCTTTTAAAATATGTGTTCTATTTTATGATGCTAGCCCATGTTTTAGAAAATGTGAAAAAATTAATGTGAAAGGGTCACACTTGAGTCATAATATGTAAAGTAATAAGTGGGCTTGGGCTTTTCATAAAGTTTGGGTTAATTTTAATTTAATTTTAAACCATCTTTTAAATAATAGTAGAAAAAAATAAGTTAATACAATTTTTTGGATAACAGCAAAAAAAAAAAAAAAAAAAAAAAAAAAAAAAACCCTTAATGAAAAGAGGTTAAAAATGCTAAATGAAATATTAGATTGCCACATGGTAGGAACTCATGCACTCTTGCATGAAGTATCTGTTTTATATATAATAATAATAATAATAATAATAATAATAATAATATTGATTATTGACTAATCTAAGTTAAGGAACTTGCAAAATTATTATACTTAATCACAGTTCAGTTTATACTTTATACAACATTATAAAACAAGTAATATAAAAGCAATAACACTTTGATTTCGCAATGAAATGGAAATTAATGAAAAAAATGCCTCCAAAAGAAAAACCACTCAGATGGTAACATACTCTGACAAGGCAATTGAATATGTATGAAGAAATTTATAGACTATTCATAAAACCTTTGTGATTAGACTTTACAAGTATACAACTCGCTAATGTCATCACAATAGCTTCAAAACCCCTTAAACTTCTTCTATATGAACTAGAACCTCTAGTGCACTCCAAAGCACCTCCTTGAAGACTTCTTTATAGGGAACCTCACTAGAGAAACAAATTCCATAGTATCAAGCTCGTAAGTACTTTGGAATCTGGATCACATGTATAGATGGTAAACTAGCATGGATTTTTCTCTCACAAGCTCTCTGTTTTTCAACCTCTCCATATCTAGAAAAATTTTGCATAAGGTGCCTTATTTAGGTGCTCTAAGTAGGGTTATCATTAAAAAATATCTAGGAAAAAAAACACTTCCTACCATACAAAATTATATAACAACATCAAAATACATTTAAAAAAGTTGAACAATAGAATCTCATTTATCAAAGACATTATTGAGGCTTCACTTAACAATAATATCACCCAATAGCCTCATCCTACTTAAGCAAAGACTGATTCAACAGATAAATCATGATTAATTTCATACAAAGTACAAAGTGTCATGATTTAGGCATACAATTTAACCACAAAAAAAAATGATTATTTTTAGTGGAGTTTATTTTACCCTTGGTAAAGGGATGCATAATGGTGAAAATCTAAAATCTAATTTCTAACTTTGATTTTGGTATTGAGAGACAAAGTGTGTGGCCATACGAGGGAATGCAAATTAGATGGTTAATGTTAACAACCTATTTTTTAGGAGTCTGATTACGAACATTGAGTTTAAATTTATTGGGGGAAATTAATCGTCATTGATGATTTAGCAGTTTTACAACATTTGTTTTAGAGAAACATCTTAGGATTTCAATTAAGTGTAATTTCGATTAATTGGCTCATAGTTTTGGAGGCCCTCTCAAGAATGGAGGAGAAAGCACACAACCCACCTATATGTTTTTTTTTTCTTCTTTAGTAAATCTAATTACTACCCACAATTTTGGAATCTTTTTTTTCCTTTAGGTGCCTTAAGCAATAACCTAAGTTGGATGAGCCTAGAGTCGACTCTAATCCACCCTCTTGATAGTATTGAATCTCTTTCTTTATAACCCCCTTAGGAGACTCTTTTTCTTAATTTCATGTTCAAATTGCTAACAACATATTGAATTATATGTCTACACCATTAATTGCTAACCAAATTGTCTAAGGAGAGGAAAAAACATATATACAATTTCTTATGTATTGTACCTTAAATTCCCCATTATATGCTTGTATTGGCTAATAAGTCATGTGGTTTAATTTAATTGTTCTTAAAAAATATGACATTGTTTAAACTGGGCTGGTCATTGCAACCATAGTTGTTAGTATTATACGTTATGCAATACAAGTCGGATTGAGTGAACAAACATTGAATTGTAGATACGCATCAAACAAGCTCATGAATCGTGCAATATACATGTACAAATGTATATTGTATGAATTGTATCATATCGTATGATATATAGACATATGAATTTAATTTTTTTTTTTTTTTTGGGTTAAAATTTGTTCTTTGATTTAAGTCCAATAAATTGATAGACTTATTTTACACAAAATTATATTGCTACTTGATTAAGCTAGAGTAACATATCCATGTATTTTTTTTTTTTGATAATCATGTATCTTATTTTTCTAGTATAAAATTTGTATTGCAAATTTTAAACTTCATATTTTATATTTGCAAATTTATTTTCTATACTATGAATAAGGTGGTAAATGACAATATAATCTGATAGGGGTATTTTTTACCATAGCCCAGACACATCATGCAAAGACACTGATGACACCCACGGGTCCGTCAGTCCCACATTAGTAGACAAACGACCTAGAGCGACGACATAAAAAGAGACGGGACCACATTAAAACCCAATGGACAAAAATCCCGACGGGTGAAGGGAAGGCTGACGAGGCGAGTAAGAAGCTAATGGGTCTAGTGTAGGCTTGATCTACACGAAAGTCCATATAAGAAAACATCTTGAATATCACACAAAGTGAATCTGCTACAGAGTCCTGTCTCCCTCATATGGAAGACACCCTACAATCTCGAAAACCCGAAGTACTGGATCTTCTGCATAAGGAAAGATCCCCATGCTTAAGGGATCTTGATTTACCACTAACTACTATATAAGCACCAAACCTCCACTTTTCTCGGGTACGCAGAAAATCCCTAGCTCTCTCACCATAGAGTTCTTAAAGGTTTTTCATTCACTAACTTGACCTTCAAAGGGTTTTTGGCTAGTACCACACCAGTGCCTTATGTTTGGCCCATTTGTTCTCATTCCACAGGTATTCATTGGCATGATTTAGAGCATACAACTAACTGACGATTTCAACTCATCAACAGTTGGCGCCGCCTGTGGGAATCTTTGATTAGCCATATCACTGTTTCTAAGAAGAAAGAGTTGCATGGTCCAAATGCATTCGATGACTACCGTCAACCAAGAAACGGGAAATCCATCCAACACCTTGGAAATATAGGTGCAAACCCTAGCTGCTACAGTAGAGTGACTCACCTAGTGCAACCAAGAGTTGGAACAACAACTGAAACAGAGGAACGAGCAACGCTAAGAAGGCCCAAGCGACGAGCGGGGCGACGACGGCCAAAATGGCAGTCACCTGCCCACAGGGGGGAGACAAGAAAAGGAAGACCAGGAAAAAAGCAACATCCCTAGCAGAAGGGATGGTCTAGAGGATACTAGTCATCCCTCTAAAATAGAAGTCAGTGTGATTTTGAAATAGAAGTCAGTGCAATGCGCATGGCCTAAGATATGCAGATGATGAAGGGAGAAGATGGACATGATGAATGCCATAAGGGGACGAGTATTTACGAATTTGGACGAGCAGGTTGATAATAGCTTAATTTTGCATATTTATATCATTATTAGAAAAGCATTATCATACTTATTTTAAGTTAATTCATGCATTTTATAGTTGATTTTGGAATAATGCTAAATAATCAATTTTGTGCTTAATTGAATTTTAATGTGTAAATTTGTCTTTTGTAGTATAATAAAATTAAATAAGTGGATTTGTATAAAGAAGAAAGCTAATGGATTTTAATTTTACAAGGGCCATGATGAAGTCAAAGAAGACCAACCCAATTAAATTCAAGTCCAATTGGAGCAAGGAATTAAAGGAAATTTTCACCTAATCCAAGCCCAATTCAAGTTAGGATTCCAGCTTTCACACCAGTTAGTGTTTGAAGCATAACTTTCAGCTCTGATGTCTAATCGAGTTGATTCAAGTTGGGTTGGAAAGCTAACTTAAAGGTGTACAACTTTGTAGTTTATCAAATGTCCGAATTCTGAAGTTAAATGGGCCAAAAACGTCGATTAAGTGAAGCCTAAAAACTTGAGATTTTCTCCAAACGGGAATTCAACTTGTAATAGGATTCCTTGTCCTATTTAAAGGCTCTTTAGGGCAAAATTCAGAAGAGGTCTTCTGTAGAACATAATTTAGTTTTTCTTAAAGTTTTTTTTTTATAGTTTTTAGAATTTGATTTGTGTTATGGCTTGCTAGAAGCCTTACTAAGGCAAGGGGTGAAACCCAATCTTTTATTGGTATATTCTTAACAATTATTTATTGGTTTTAATGCATATGTTTTTATGTTTTTGATTGTTTTAATCATCTAGAAAAGTGTTTAGCTCTGTATAATCCTTTGATTTATTATACACTCCGAGCACGTTAAATGCTTAGTATTCCCTTCAAACTAATTCACTAGTTTTGTTTTGCCTAAAATCAATCAATTGCATGAAACTACCTTAGACAATTAATTCTTGAATTTTTATTGTTAAATCATCCGACTAAGATCATCCTTAGTATGAATTTTAGTTGAGTTATAAAATAAATATTGTTAAGGCTACCAATAGATGTGTTGTGTGTGGATCCCTAAACCTTAGCGCTTTAATATATTGTTATTTTTTTCTTAATTTAAATTACTTTTACTAAACTATCAAGAATCTCTTCAGTTAAACTTTAATATTTTAGTTTTATTCTATTGTGGTTTGCTAATCAATTCCCTTTTCCTTGTGGATTCGACCTCGGACTTTCCAAGTTATTACTTCGCAACAATCCTGCACTTGGAAGCATTATTTAAGTCGCAGCACTGGTCCATCAAACCGACTCCCCATTCACTGCCAAGGTGACCCCCTTCCCCCTCCCAGCGAAGTTTTGGATGCCACAAGTAGAAGTGTATGTCAGGTCAAGGGACTCGCTCGACCATCTAAAGTCGTTCAAAACCTTCATAGCACATGGAAGAAGCTCTAGACGAGATTATGTGCAGGGCCTTTCCTACCACACTGAAGGGGATGGCAAGAGTATGGTTCGGCAAGCTTACCCCAAACACAGTCTCCACCTTCAAATAGTTGAGTGGACACTTCGTCACACATTTTATCGGAGGACAGAGACAGAAAATCCTCCACGGTCATACTAAACATTAAGCAACGGGAAGACAAAAGTCTAAGGTCATTCGTGACCCGTTTCAACAAAAAGGTCCTCTTGATCGATGAAGCTGATGACAAAGTCCTCATCATCGCCTTCACTAGTGGATTGAAGCAAGGAGAGTTTCTCTTCTCTATCTACAAGAATGACCTAAACGATGGCCGAAGCACTATACAAATCCACAAAATACATGAATGCCAAAAACGTGATGATAGCCTGGGGAGACGGACCAAGGAAGAGAGAAAAACAAGATGACCCTCATCCTAAAAGAGGACGGAAGTCAGCTCGAACAAATGACAGAAAGGATGACAGGAGATCAAGACCCTCGTCAGGAAGAACGACAAACTTCACCCCCTTAAACACCCTGTTGGAGCAAGTCCTCATTCAGATAAGGGACGACGTGCCATTAATGTAGCTTGATAAACTGAAGGGCGACCCAAACAAAAGGCTTAGGAACAAGTACTTCTGCTTCCACCGAGACCATGGGTACGATACTTTTGAATGCTATGACCTCAAGCAGCAGATTGAGGCCCTCATCAAACAAGGGAAGTTGTAATGGTTCATCCAGAATGGGGAAAACCCGTTGAGGGACTCCAAGCCCAACTGATGAGTTGAGGAAAGACCTAAAGCCCCACTTGGAGAGATATGGGTAATAGTAGGAGGGACCACCATGGCGGGATCATCTAAGAAGGCAAGGAAGACATACTTGCATATGGTGTAGAGCATTCAGATCTCTGGACGGCCTCCTAAAGCAACCAAACTTGACAACCTTTCCATCAGCTTCATCAAAGAAGATGCTAGGCAACTACACCACCCTCATGCCGATGCCCTCGTCATCAGCTTGTCCAACGCAAACTTCAATACTTGATGGGTGCTAGTAGATAACAGGAGCTTAGCGAATACCCTCTACTACCCTGCATTTCAACAAATGAAGGCCAACCGAGAGTGTCTCCTACCTTCAGATACACTGTTGGTGGGATTCGATGGCATCAAAGTCTTGTCCATTGGAGCTATTACTTTGCCAGTAACCATCGGTACGTACCCTTAGCAACTCACTAAGGAGATCAATTTCCTCTTCGTTGATTGCTCCTTTGCCTACAATGCCATCATTAGTCGTCCCACGCTTAACACATGGCGGGCGGCCAAATCCACATGCCTATTTGTGAAGTTCCCAACAGAGTACGAGATAGAAGAAGCGAGAGGAGACCAGATGGCCACCCACGAGTGCTGCATAGCCATGCTTGAGATGGACGATCATTTACAATCCTTAAACATTAAGGAAAGAAAGGTTACTGTAGAACTAACAAAGGATCTAGAGGAAATCTCCTCGAGTGATGATGCCCATGGTCAAACCACTCGAATCGGCATACAAGCTGACTATTCGGCCCGTAAAGAGCTTGTCCTCTTCCTAAAGAACAGTCAAGACATCTTTGCTTGAAGCCACAAGGACATGCTAGGGATCAGTTCCAGTGCCATGGTACATAACTCAATGTATGCTCTTCCTGCCCCTTGGTCCAGTAGAAGAAGAAGGTCTTTGCCCAAGAAAGGGACAAAGCTATAGCTAAAGAAGTACGCAAACTGCTGGAGGCAGATTTCATTAGGAAAGTCTGCTATGCTGAATGGTTGGCCAACATGGTCATAGTTAAAAAGGCAAACGGCAAGTGGAGAATGTGCATGGACTTCATTGATCTAAATAAAACGTGCCCAAAGGATAGCTATCCACTCCTACGCATCGACCTCCTTGTGGACTCTACAGCTGGTCACCAGTTGCTAAGTTTCATGGACGCCTTCTTCAGATACAGCCAGATCAAGTTAGATGAAAGAAAACAAGAGACGACCTCGTTTGTCACGAGCCAAGGACTCTTCTACTAAAAAGTCATGCCGTTTGGATTAAAGAACGTGAGAGAGACATACTAAAGGCTTGTAAACAAGATGTTCACACAGCAAATTGGGCGAAACGTAGAAATGTATATAGATGACATGCTCGTAAAGAGCGCACGAGAAGTTAGCCATTTAGACGACCTTCGGGAAATATTTGATACCCTTCACATTTATGATATAAAGCTCAACCCTAGTAAGTGTGTGTTCAGCGTAGCGTTAGGGAAGTTCTTGGGCTTTATGGTGTCACAGCGCAGGGTGGAAGCTAATCCCGACAAGGTTCGAGCTATAATGGAGATGGCTCCGCTAAAGACGTCAAAGAGGTACAAGGCCTGAATGGTAGGGTTGCAGCTTTTAATAGGTTCGTCTCCAGGGCAGTGGATAAGTGTCTACCTTTCTTTAACGAATTGAGAAAGGGTTTCGAGTGGACCGATGAGTGCTAGGGGCATTTGAAGAAGTGAAGGCCTACCTTGCATCCCCACTATTGCTTAGTCTGTTCAAACCTAGCGAAGAGTTCTCCCTCTACTTAGTCGTATCCCTAACAGCTGTTAGTTCTGCTCTTATATGCGAGGAAGGCCGAGTACAATTACCCGTCTACTACACCAACTAGGCACTCTAGGGAGTTGAAGGGAGCTACCCCTCAATGGAGAAGTTGGCCTTCACACTAATCATTGTTGCACGAAAGCTCAAGCCATACTTCCAAGCACACACTATAGTGGTCCAATAGATAAGTCGCTATGGAAGGCGATAAACAACCCAGAGGCAGCAGGACGACTAGTTTTATGGGCAATATAACTCGGTGAGTTCGATGTCTAGTATCAACCCAGGACTGCGATCAAAGCACGGGCTCTAGCTGATTTCATTGCCAAGTTCACACAAAAGAAGACGAGGAAGTGGAACCGACAATGTGGATGATATGGACGGATGGTTTGTCTAATCAATAGGCCTGAAGAGCCGGTATCCTGCTACAATCACCAGAAGGAGATGCAATAGAGTGTGCTATCCGCCTCCAGTTAACCAACAACGAGGCAGAGTATGAAGCGATCCTCTCAGACCTCGACTTGGCGGAAGCAACAGAGCCATGTTGGCAGTCATACACTACGATTTGCATGTTATTGTTCGGCACATGAATGGCGATTTCGAGAGGAAAAAGGAATGGATGATAGAATACTTAAGAACAGTTAAAAGCAAGATGAGCAAGGAATTCCCAGCTAAGTTCATGCAGGTCCCAAGGGAAGAGAACGAACAAGCTGACCGCTTGGCCAAAGTTACATCCGGAGAGTATATGGGAGTCACTAATTAGGTACTATCCTTTATCCAATATTCCCCTGCCATTGACAAAGTAAAAGTACAGGTTATCCCTCTGAGGATAGACTAGACGACACTGATCATATCCTACCTCAAGAATGAGACATTGCCAAAAGACCGCAACGCTTCTCGTAGACTATAGGTACAATCATCACATTTCCTAATGATTGGGGATGTCCTTTACAAAAGGGATTTCTCCTGTCCATATTTAAGGTACCTAACCCCCGACGAAGCGGACTATGTCATAAGAGAAGTACACAAGGGAGTATGTGGGAACCACTTAAGGGCACGCTCACTAGTCCACAAGATGATACGGGCTGGGTATTACTAGCCCACTATGTAGAAGGACGCCCAGTCCTACGTGAAGGCTTGAGACAAGCGCTAACAATTCAACAACATCATACAACAGCCTACTGAGGAACTCACACCAATGAGCGCTCCCTGGACGTTCACTTAATAGGGATTTGACATAGTAGGACCCTTCCTCGTTGCCATAACATCAACTCAAGTTCCTCGTCGTAGGGATCGACAACACCAAATGAGTTAAGGCAAAACCATTGGCCACTATCATAGAGAAGAATGTACGGGGCTTTGTCTAGAAGAACATCATTTGCTGCTTCAGAATACCTAGGGTTTTTGTCTTTAACAATGGAAAGAAATTCTACAATGACACATTTAGGGAGTTCTGCCAACAATTGGGAATCAAGAACCACTACTCCTCTCTCGCCTACCCCTAGGCCAAAAGACAAGTTGAAGTCACAAACCAATCCTTACTTAAGATGATCAAGACTCAGCTTGCGGGGGTAAAGGTATATGGCCAGAAGAGCTACCCAGCATCCTATGCGCATATAGGACAACAACTCGCACACCTATAGGGTAGACGCCTTTTTGCCTCGTGTACGGGCATAAAGCCATCATCCTAGCAGAAGTGGGACTAACCAGCTATCGAGTATCCCACGATGAAGAAGAAAAGAATGAAGAAGGAATGTGCCTACAGTGAGATCTTCTTGACAAAGTCAGAGCAATGACGAAGTAGAGTATGGCTCACTATTAGGATCTAATGGCGAAGTACTACAACACCAAGGTCAAGCCTCAACATTTCCAAGTCGGGGACCTAGTCCTAAAGAAGGTAACAACAGCCACCAGAGATCCCTCACAAGGTAAGTTGGGCCCCAATTGGGAGGGACCCTATAAGGTCATCGACTACCATAGAAAGGGGACTTACTACTTGGAAACCCTCGACGGCCAGAAACTCCATCACCCATGGAACTTTGAGCACTTGAGGAAGTACTACCAGTAGAAATTAGATGCGGGTTATTTCATTGGTTTTTTCTGTTTTTCATTTGAAAGTTGAATGTCAAGAGATGTTAAGATTCTAAGGAATTTAAGTTTCTTTTTAGTTCTTGCTATTATTAATGACTTGGATGCATTATCAAAAACTTTGCCCTACTCTCTACCCTTCAGTGGACCATCTAAATCACACAAAGTCCTACCTACAAAGTGGACAGATGACCAAGGATACTGACAGGTACATGGTCTTAATAATTCTACCAAAGTCCTACCTATAGGATGGACATATGACCAAGGATACCGACGAGTACATGGTCTTAAAAATCCTACGAAGTCCTACTTATGGGATGGACAAACGACCAAGGATACTGATGAGTATCTGGCCTTAAAAAAAAATTTATAGTCTCAACTACGAGCTTACCAACGGGTGCTTGATTCACAAAATATGTCCAGTCCTACGAGATGAATGGATAAAGCAAAGCATGAATGGTGCAAATGTGACGGGGGCATATTCACAATTACAACAAAAGTAAAATCACAAAAGTGTGAGCAATGAGTAAAAACAGTAGACGTAAACTCATGGGCAAATGTTTTACATAAAAAACCTACAAAAGGGGGGGTTAATCATTGTCTTACAAATAAACCTATAGAAAGGAAATTTAAATACGAAGGAGGAAGAATAGAAATGAAGATGGAAAAGCATCAAAGATGGTCGAGTTCATCAAAGTCGAGCCACCCTTAGTTAACGAGTCCATAGTTGACAAGACGATAGGAGCGTCCGGGCCCTCAGGGGCAAGATGAGCGATGACCATGCTATCATCCTTCACCTCTTGCTCAACCGTATGAGCAGAATCATCAGACTCGTTGCTGACGATGTCGTCCCCTCTAGGATTCGACTGTACAGTGTTCTCTATGACAATCTAGGACAAATCTCGATCAGGGTAGATGGACCTAACTTGCTTTAAGTAATTGTCAAACGCGTCACCATAATAGACACCTCATGTGTCAAAGAAGGGTTGAGAAACCTAGAACTCCACCACGGCTTCAGCCTTGGCCTTGTCCTTGTCCATCTACTTATGGAGGGAGAATAGCTCTGTCGTCATTAGTCTTCGCTTTCTCTTCCTCCTCCCTGAGACGAGACTCCTCCTTCAGCTTGGCAAGCGTTTCCATCAGCTCATTGTTGAAAGTACGGACAGACTTCATATATTGATCCCACTCTTTATTCTCAATCTCCTAACGCTTGAGGAACCAATAGATCACTCCCTCGTTGGCCATGCATCTGTCCTGGAGGGCTCTCATCCTTACCAACACCTGAAACAAAAACAACCATAAAAAAAAGAACAATGAGAAGGTGCACAGTGCAATAAGCGACGGGAACATACCCTAGATAGGTCATAGAGATCGGACGCCCCCAAGTCTTTCGAGGATTGCTCAGCATAAGAATCCAGATTCGTCTCCTTGATGATTGAATCGACCATCTTAATGGCATAATCTTTGTGTGTAATCAAGCACTGGGCAAGGCCGAGGGCGACGGGACCTTTCCCCATCATTAAACCTTTCCCAACTCCATGACGAGGAAGGGAAAAGGGCGAAGGGGACTTTTGCTGCTTGTCCCCATCGAATAAGCCTATCAACTTCTTAAGTCGACAGTCGTCCTTGCCATTGTTCTTCCTCTTAGGGGCTCCCTTATCTCTCGCCTTGGAAGCCGAGGCAAAGCCCTGCCCTGTTGCTTATGGGTAGCCGCGGACTTCCTCACTATTGCCCTCTGTCTACCTATGTCCATCTCTGCAAAAGGGCGATGACGAGCATTAGGAAAGAGGGCAGATGGACCAAATGAAATATTATAAGCTATAACTTACGTCAGTGGGAGAAAACGTGCAATTGTTGGGCTACAGGGGCCCCCAAAACACGAGAAGTGTATCGAGGGTAACAAGTCCTTCCACTTCCTTTGCTCAAAGGGTATGGCCAAAACTCGTCAGAGGAAACTCTCTTGCTCATTGCTAATTTGCTGACGGATTTGAGCTGAAGACAGCAAAGAGATATGTTAGAGGGCATTACCAAAATAGATAGAGCTAAAGTAAAAACAGATGCCGATAGCCCACCTTACTCCTTTACAATTCCCCCAGTGTTCTTAAAAGCTTTTGGCATACTATCCCATTCCTCGGGCCTACAAACCCAATTCATCCATTGGAAAAAGAAATAACAATTCTTCCAATTCCTATTTAAGTTGGGCATATCAGACACCAGCCTAAAGGACATCTTCCTTGCTAAAAAATGGTAGATACCTTGAGACGAAGAAATCTATTGAGGCTTATAGCAATAGAAGAACTCGTCGAGGGTAAGCCGACGGTTACCACCACTAAGCTAACCCTAGATCACTTTAGCTCTAATAAATATTCTCCACGCATTGGGAGCAATCTGGCTAACAAACAAGTCTAAGTAATTAGCAAGCCGACGGTGTGTAAATCCACCAGTGGCAGCCTCAGCCCTGTAGTGAACATGGCATCATACATGCCAACGTCTGCAGTCCTCCCAAGTTAACACTTTTCAAACTTTCCTGGCAGACGAATAGGGATGTTCTCAAGGATTTGGTAACAATCTCGAAGGGTGTTGAAAACCTTATCGAACATCATCGGGTTAAAATTTTTTACTGTCCATATTAAAGGGAGAATAAAAGGCAGGGCACCCCCTTCCACCTGACATACTGCCTCTACTCCCTTGGACTGATCTCCCTCGTCTTCCTCATCTCCCTTTTCTTCCTCACTTTCATCTCCCTCATTATTTTCCTCATCCCCCTACCCTTCTTCATCTTCTTCATCCTTCTCTTCTTCCTCATTAGGGAAGTGGGTAGACGGTTCCCTTTTTGGGGACCGAGGGAAATATTCCTCTAGCTCACACCTTGACGGATAGACCTCATCATAGCCCGCACCCTCACGGACTGACAACGATAGTTCACTCGTCACTACTCTATCTAACATCTATCCACCTACAAACAACTGAGGTTTTCTAAGATCCTATTTGAAGGGTCTCTAAAAACAAAGGACGATTGACCAAGAAAATAGAAGTTACAAATGACAAGGAAAAGAAACTTACGAGAAGAAACGGATGAAGGATCGGGATGACAATTTCCTTGGAAGCAATGGGATCACGAGCGACGGATGATTTAAAAGACAGTTAAAAAGCTCTAAAAAAGAAGTAAAAATAATGAGAAGGGGAGGAAGAACTATTTATAGAGCAAGGGCTCACAGCATACGAAGCGACGCTTGTGATTATAAAAGGCCAACCAACTAGTGCAACATGTCACCTAGCATTTAAACTCAAGGCTACTTAAGCCATTTAATGACACCCTATTCGAGAAAAACTATAATTAATGATCATAAATACTCATAATACTCCACAGTCTGTCAGCTAAGACCGATGGAATCATGGAGTAGGTCATAGCCCAGGCACGTCATGCAAAGACACTGAAAACACCCACAGGTCCGTCAGTCCCACATTAGCAAACAAAGGACCTAGAGTGATGACATAAAAAGAGACAGGACCACATTAAAACCCAACGGACAAAAATCCTGAAGGGCGAAGGGAAGGCCGACTAGGTGAGTAAGAAGCCCAACGGGCAAAAAGAAGGTTGTCGAGGCGAGCAAGAAGCCGATGGGTCCAACGTAGCCTTGATCCCCACAAAAGTCCATATAAGGAAACATCTTGCATATCACGCAAAGTGAATCTGCTATGGAGTGGTGACACCCTACAATTTCGTGTACCAGATCTTAAGCCCTAGCCTTGATATGGAAGAAACACACACCTGAATCTGCTATGGAATTTCCCTCATAGAAACCTTAAGTACCAGATCTTCTCCATAAGCCGATGGGTCCAATGTAGCCTTGATCCCCACGAAAGTCCATATAAGGAAACATCTTGCATATCACTCAAAGTGAATTTGCTATGGAGTCATGTCTCCCTCATATGGAAAGACACCCTACAATTTCAGAAACCCTAAGTACCAGATCTTCTCCATAAGGAAAGATCCCTACGCTTAAGGGATCTTGGTTTACCACTAATTGCTATATAAGCACCAGACCTCCACTTTTCTCAGGTACGTAAAAAATCCCTAGCTCTCTCACCATGAAGTTCTTAGAGGTTTCTCATTCACTGACTTGACATTCGAAGGGTTTTTGACCCGTACCACACTAGTTATTTCTGTTTGGTCCATTTGTTCTCATTCCACAGGTATCCATTGGAGAGATTTAGAGCCTACAACTCTCTAACAATTTTAGCCCATCATCATAATCATTCTTTATTTATATTATTATTGTTATAACTGTAAGAAGCTAAAATGCAAGAAGAAATATTAAAAACAAAAGAACAAAAAGAAATAGTAAATGTTAATAATGAGGAAGAAAATATCAATGAAGAAATGATTTTGCAAGATGATGAACATAATGATAATATTACTTAAATGGAATTAATTGAACAAGATGAGAAAGAAATTAGGGTAAATTACACATTTGATCCCTAACCTTTAAATTTTCTATCAATTTGGTCTCTGACTTTTTAATTGTGTCAATTTGATCTTTAACATTTTTATCATATGTCAATTGGGTCCAACAAGGTATATGAAAACTTTAACATGGATATTTTACCCTTTAACGTATGAAGACAAGTCATATGAAAACATTCATGTTCAAAATATTTAGTTAGATTTGTAAAATATTATCTCATAAGTGATTGTTAAATTAAACATTAATTGGATATATTCCAAATTTATAATGAAGATTTTTTTATATGCATATTTATAATTTTTTTAACTATGTGTTTTACAATACACGGCACAACAAATTCAATAATCAATTCACAATATGATTCACATGTTAACAACTATAATTGCAACTATGGGATTAATTTAATTGGAAAATTTAAGATATTGCAACTAATGAACCATAATTAATTAAGTTTCTCCTCTAAGCAAAATTTTAATGCAATTTACATAAAAGTATACCACATGAGTGTTTGCAAAATTATGTGAAATTATTCATTGGCAAAATTATGTGAAACTATTCATTACATTCAGTGTAATACATATTCCTTTCACATAAAAGTATATATTATAGGTGAGTGTCGTAAAAAAAAAAAAAAAAATCATATTAATGTAAGGTGGAGATGTAATACACAAAGTAAACAAAATATTTTCTCACAATTTATAATCAAGTGCTGATTTTCATTTAAAAGAACTTGTTTCAATTATTAATTGGGTTTATAACATAAGTTAGGCAAAAATATAGCTAAACCAAGAAAAAGTAAAATTTTTAAGATTATAAGTAAGCCAAATAAGTTGAAAATATGAATATTTCATTGAGACATTACTGTACATGATATTATCCTTCTTTTTTTTAAACATCTATCTTAAAATTTAAAAGTAAAACATTTGTTAACTCAATACTCTATTGCTTTGATTCATGCGGCCAAAATGGGGTTTTACCCCTTTCAAAAAAACTTTCCAACATTTAGAAAAATGTCTTTGTTTTGAAACTCAATTTTTGGACATTCGAGTTATAGCGAAATTGGACTTAGAAAAAAATTTCTAGAACTCGAGTTCCATTTGAATATTTTCAATGAACTCGAGTTCCAATAAATAAATAAATATTCAGTTCGTTGTAACTCGATTGTCCAAAAATCGAGTTTTAAATTGGAACTTGATTTTTAGAAAATCGAGTTTCAAAATAGAAGCATTTTCCTAAATAGTTTGAAAAATATGACAAAATGCTGGATATTTTAAAAAAAAAGCTATAAAAAAAAAAGGGGCAAAAGCCGATTTTCTCCTGATTCATGCTATTGTAATAAACCTTTTAAGTGCTATAAAAAATCATAGAAACAATTTGCTTCTTTATATGAAATGGAATAATATTTAGTAGATATGAATGGAAGTTTCTTTCTTGTCATTCTTTTTCTTTTCATACTCAATTCTTACTTGAATTTATTATCCATGGATACCCATACCCAACTTGAACCTTTTTTTTTAAATTGTTTTTAAAAAAAAAAATCCAAACCATTTTAACTTAAAAATTAATCAATAACTTTATCTGAGAATAATGATAAAAATAATCAATAACTTTGAAACCAGATATATCAACATACCCACATCTCACAACACAAAATACCAAAAAACCTATATGCTATTTAAAAAAAATATATGAAAAAAAAATAAAAAGATTGATAGAATTGAAAGATTGAAATGAATTTTTAACAAAATAAAATAAAAATTTGAAATTATTTACACTTACTGATAAAATTGTTTTTAAAGAGTAGAGTTCCAACACCCACCCTGTCAACTACTTTCAATGAAATATTATAATTTTTTTTTTCCTTTCATTTTTTCACCTCCACACATTTGCATTGAAGTCTTGTCAAGTTGTCGTGTGAGTATACCCAAATCAGGAAAAAAAAAAAAAAAAAAAAAAAAAAGCCAAAAATGTAAAACTGACCCTCTAACTTTTATTATTTTTCATTTTAGTCCTCTAACTTTTATTTTTGTCAATTCAGTCCTCTAACTTTCAATTTTTTTTCAATTCAAGGTTCCGTTACTATTCTGTTACTGCTGCCGACAGACCTACCAAAACGACGTCGTTTTGGTTGTGTGTGTGTTTGTGTTTTTTTAATATATTCGGAATTAAAATAAGAAAAATCAGGAAAAAAAAAACCCAAGTACCCAAAATCCCTAACCCGTGAAAGTTTGAGAGAGAGAGAGTTTGAGCCAATTTGAGAGAGAGAGAGAGAGAGAGAGACGGCGATGTATTTGTCGGCGGCGTCGATGGTGTATGTGGTGGTGCCAGATCCGAAGGTGGTGGACAATCCGAAAGTACCGAGCTACCAGTCTTATGTGTACGGCCGGTTCGTGCCACCGGCACTGATACCAAGTGGAATCGAAGGATGAGGCGATGGCGGACGGGTCAGGCTCGGAGGAGCGGAGATCTGGAGTAGGTCCGAGATTGTTCATCAAAGAGATGGTGATGCGAAACTTCAAGTCCTACACCGGCAAACAATGCGTCGGTCCTTTCCACAAGGTTAGGGTTCCACCCTCCCGTTTGGATGCCGAGAAAAATTGAGTGGAAAGTTTTTGAAAAAAAAAAAAAAAAAAAAAAAAAAAAAAAAAAAAAAAAAAAAAAACTCAAAATTTCATTGAATTTTGAAATATTTTTGGCTTGTTTTGTTTGTTTGGGACAATTAGAGCTTTTCAGCAGTGGTTGGACCGAATGGGAGTGGGAAAAGCAATGTGATTGATGCAATGCTTTTTGTATTCGAAAAGCGAGCAAAACAGGTTAACCTGAACATGGGTTTCCTCACAAGAAATCCTTTAAGATATCCCTTGCCCCCTTGGAAATCCCACCTGGAATTTTGGGCAATACGCGCTTTGCTTCCAACTCTTCCTCTCTTCGAAATCCCACCTGGAATAGATTTCCCAGTAAACATTTTACACGGCGAACTCAGTCTCTCTCTCCCTCAAATCAGCTCAGGGAAAGGGGAACGACGACGTCGTTCCCATTCTTTTTTTTTTTTTTCTGATTTTTCTTATTTTAATTCCAAATTAAAAAAAAAAAAAAAAAGGTCGTTTTAGTGCGTCTTACGGCAGCAGTAACAGAACAGTAACAGAGCCTTGAATTGACAAAAAATTGAAAGTTAGAGGACTGAATTGACAAAAATGAAAATTAGAGAACTGAAATGAAAAACAGTGAAAGTTAGAGGGTTAGTTCTGCATTTTTTCCAAAAAGAAATTTCTGTTTGGTTGGATGAGTAGAAACATGAGAGGATAGAAAAGATTTGTTTAATTGAAAGAATGAAAAAGTGGAGATATAAAAAATTCAATTGTTTAATTGAAAAGAAAAGTGAAAGGATGGAAAATAAAGTTGATATGAATTTGCAATTATATCCCAATTAAATAAAATAAAAAATTGTGTAGTATAGATAGTACTTTCACACTTCATTTAAAAAAAAATAAAAATTCAAGAATCCCAAACTATATATATATATATATATATATATATATATATATATATATATATATAAAGAGGCAATGTCTCTACAGTTCCATTTTGGTTTAGTTAGCCAATTTGTCCTTTTTTTTTTTTTTTTTAAGTTTTGAACAGTAGCTACAGTACCAAGCGGCACTGTAGCTATAGTAGCTACAACTTTTTTTTTTCCAGTCTTCTGTTTGTACTTTTTTTTCTTTAATATATATTGTTATATTGACACAACAAATTTTACAATATTTTTACAATTATTGAGGTGTCAATTTCTTATAAATCAAAATAAAATATGAAACTACGACCAACTACAACTGAAAATAAATATTTTGTGAAAATGTTGTGACACTTGTTAAGTGAATGTGTAAAAGTTACAGTACCTTTAGTTTGTTCAATATATACTTTTTTTTTTTTTTTCAGTCATCAATTTGTGCTATTTTTTCTACTAACTATATAAAAAGAGGCAATGCTACTATAGTGTCCCTTTTGGTGTAGTGAGCCATTTTTTTTTCCCAAGTTTTGAACAATTGCTATAGTGTCACTTTGGTTTGTTCAAGTGGCACTGTAGTTACAACGTTTTTTTTCTTTTTCCTTTCTTCCATTTGTACTTTTTTTTCTTTTAAATATTTATAAGAACTTGCATATATATTGTTATACTAACACAACAAATTTCACAATATTTTCACAATTATTGAGGTGTCAATTTCTTATAAATCAAAATAAAATAATAAAATATGAAACTGTGACCAACCACAACTCAAAATAAATGTTTTGTGAAAATGTTGTGGCACTTGTTAAGTGAATGTGTAAAAGTTACAGTACTTTTAGTTTGTTTGATATATACATTATTTGTAGTCATTAATTTGTGCTCTTTTTTCTACTAACTATATAAAAAGAGGCAATGCTATTACAGTGTCCCTTTTGGTGTAGTAAGCCATTTTTTTTCCCCCAAGTTTTGAACAGTTCCAACAGTGCCACTTTAGTTTGTTCAAGTGGCACTATAGTTACAGCATTTTTTTTTCTTTTTCCTATCTTCCATTTGTACTTTTTTTTTCTTTTAAATATTTATAAGAACTCGTATATATATATATATATATATATATATTGTTATACTAACACAACAAATTTCACAATATTTTCACAATTATTGAGGTGTCAATTTCTTATAAGTCAAAATAAAATAATAAAATATAAAATTGTGACCAACCACAACTGAAAATAAATGTTTTATGAAAATGTTGTGACACTTGTTGGGTGAATGTGTAAAAGCTAAAGTACTTTTGGCTTGTTCAATATGTATTGTTCATAGCTTTTTTTTTTAATTTTTTTTTTTCAGTCATCAATTTGTACTCTTTTTTTTCTATATATAAAAAGAGTGAATAGACTCATGAATAGTGTTATGAACAGTATTTTTGGTTTAGTGACTTGCCTTTTTCCCCCCTTTTTTTCCTTCAAGTTCACCAACTTGGTTCGAGCTTGTTTTTTTCTTTTAAAGGATCTTTATATGTTTACTTTCTGCTTGTAAAGTAAGCTTACATTGTATACACACAAAAAATAGCAAATATTATATACATTTGCAAAAAAAAAAAAAAAAAAAGTATAAATTTTGCAAATGTGTACAACATTTACCAATTTTTATGTGTTTATAATATAAACTTACATTGTAAGTGCAATGTAAATTTCTATATATATATATATATATATATAAAAAGAGTGAATGACAAAATTACAGCAATTTTGCTGTAGTAGTTTTGGCTTGTTTAACTTTCACTGTTTTGCTAGACATTTTTTTTTTTTTTTTGTGAGTGCATAAAGTTGTAGTATATTTGCTATATTATTTTTGGTTTGTCTACAATAATTTATCAGCACTTTCATAACAAATCAAATATGGTAAATTGTTATTAGTTCTAATTTAAACTTACTAATGAAACTACTTTTTTGCCCACCAATAACAACTTGTAGTAATCTACTTCTTACGATTTATTGTGAAAATGTCATGGACATAACATTTTTTTGTGTGAAAAATGTTAAAACATCTTGATGTTGTCACAATATTTTCAAAACTGCTAAACTGTCAATTTTTTACAAGTTAAAATAAAATATAACATAATTATAAAGGTATTATGACAATGTTGCGTCATTTTGTTGTATTTTTAGAAATTTTTTGTTGGTTTAATCAACTTTGTTGAGCCAAAATTCAATATTCCACGTACAATTTTCTTGAGTTGACTTTTTGTATATTTTTTTCTTTACACACTATTTTAAGTAAAAACACATAGTTTTGCACACAAAAACAAAAAGCTTAGGAAAAAAACATTTTTCATCCTTCATGTTTGGGGTAATTTACAATTCTTTCTTAAACTTTAAAATCAAGCAATTTTTCCCTTAATACTTTGGAAAAGAGCAAATATGTCATATTGTTATTCTCCCAATTAAACCCTAATGAGATAGCTTATGATTCTTAAAATATTTTATTGTGTAATGTCTAAATTACTCCTGCTAAATTTTAACATCTTAAAAATTTTCTTTGCGTATTTTGAGTTTTAAATGATAAAAATTCTTAGAAAGTTAGAATAATGATATTCGATGGTACACGCCTTTTGTTATCTTTTTAAAAAAAAAAAAAAATTCTTAGCAAAACTCAGTTATTTATTGTTGGAAGATAATGATATTTGTTATCATTCTTAAAAGTTTTTAGAGAAGAGATATATTATCTTTCACAAGTAGGCACTAAAAAACTATTATAGTTAAATAAATATTTATATGTTAAATAGCTACCCTAACTTTGTGGTTGATCAAAATTCTTAAACGAATGAGATTAACTTTTTACGACATAATTATCAAGATTCTTAAAATAAATGTCTCTTTTGATTAATGTAAATCTCTATATACTTTAAAAATCAAATGATTCATATCTTTGTTTTGTAATACAAATAAAATCTAGAATTAACCTTAATTCCTATAGTACTTTTTTTTCCATGGCAAGCACGTGCCTTGCACATACTGCCCTAACTAGAATATATATAAAAAGGCATAAGAAAAGAAAAGAAAACCTGGAGAAAGGATAAGCAAAAAAGAAAATGAAAATGAATGAACTAAGAAATTGAAAAAGACAAAATAAGCAAAGAAGAAAAGGATAAAGAGTTCAAAATATCTGAACGTTAGCTGGGGTAGTTACGACCAAAATATGGCCAGCTATTTTCATTCTAGTTTTCCTTCCCAATTGGGAGGATTGAATTTTTGTGAGCTTGGAGAGAAAACTTTCAAGCCCCACTAATTTTCTCCCCTCTCTTCCCTTCCAACCAAACACATTCATTACTCATTTTTTCTCCTCAATTTTCTATCCAACCTATTTTCACCCCAAATAGACACATTCTAAGATAAAGACATACATTGAAGAGAGAGAGAAAGAGGGGAGAAATAAATGAACAAGATGAAGATGTTGTAGGAACAGAGGCCGGAGAAACAAAGAAAAAGAAGAAGATTTTGGCATTTGGATTTTTGGATGAGAGATTTTGTTTATATTGATCGGTTTTTTTCTTCTCTTGGTTGCGTTTGGATATTGGGAAAATACTGGCAAAACTAGCTTCGTTCAATTCCCTCAATTTGATGAATTTTAAATATTATAAAAGCAATCCATAAAAAATAAATTTATTTTAATTTTTTATTAGTATTTTTAGAATTTTTAATGTAAAATGCTGTCATTTTTTGGTGTCTAATGGAACTTTTTAAACATATTGTAATAGAATGCCTAAATTGAATAAAATTGAAAGTTTAAGTATTGAATTGAATGAAAATAAAAGTTAGTGGTCTAAAATGAATTATTGTCAAAGTTAAAAGGTTATATTTGCATTTTTTCCTATATATTACAAAAGGAAAAATTTTCATAAAATATAAAAGGGTCATGTTAACAGATGCTCTTAGAGCGATTGGTATAAGAATCAAATTTGATTAACTTAGGCACCCCATGAAAATAAACTACCTCTCTAAAGAACAGGCTGGTGACATGCACGATTTCCTCCATCTTTTTTACAAGTGTCGATAATGAAGTCCAAACCGACCACCTGAGGATAAGAAATTGTTCTCTAGATGAGAATACTTACCCTCATTTGTTTACACTAGTTGTGCTTGCAGTAGCGAACTTGTATATGGATTGAGATAGGTGCAATAACACAACCATTAAAAAAAAGGAATTGCATGGTGCAATAACTAGGGCTATTGCACCATGCAATTCCTTTTTTTAATGGCTGTGATCAAAAGTTAGGAATGATAATTATAATACCAACCATTAGATCAAAGAAGTTTAAAAAAAAAAAAAAAAATGTTAAAAGTAGAAGATGCAAAAGTGAAAAAGTTGAAATATTTTGTGAAGGATTTAGGTATATTGCACGGTGCACGCACCGGATCCAAATCTTGTATATGATTGACTGATTTGGCTATATTTCACCTTTTCCTTTGCTATAAGGTCCTAAAATTCAGTTTCTCACATGTGAACTTCACCCAACAAAATACACATTTACTAAAGCTGAAAAATTCCAAGCTGCCAAGTTGCATTTTATTTTAAATTTTTTTTCTAAGAAACCAAAAGTGCATGCACTATGTTTGTATGTGTCCAATTGTGACAAACTATTGTGTATTTTTTTCGAAGTTCATTTCTTTATTTCTCTCTTACCATCATCATTTTTTTCTTCAAAAAATTGATCTTTTTCTACCATTGCCATTCCCCCCCCCCCCCCCCCCCGGGGGTTTAAAGCTCTACATTTTTCTATTTTTTTTTTTTCTAGAAGAAAATTTGATGGGAGATATTAGGTTTTTCTAATAATTGTTTTTCTAAATATTTATAGATAGTTGGAGAAATATCGCATACAAATTTGAGTTTAGAAATATTATAATGTTTTAAATTTGATACATAGTTATGACTAAAGTACAAATACATTATTCGGCCCTCCCAAGTTAAAAATCTTGGCTACGCTCCTGAGTGTATGATTATCATTACCCATCAAATAATCCAATGATGTCTTTTTTCATTATGACAGTAATGGAGGCCAAAATGGCCAAATACTACAACTTTCAGAAATTAGTAGCAAAAAAACACTGTTTCGGAAATAAATAGGGAAATACCATTTTTCCGGTACTCGAGTTTCTTAAACTCGAGTTCTAAATTGTACTCGAGTTTAAGAAACTCGAGCACCAAGAATTTTAGCCACCGTGACACTGCTGACATGGAATTTGTGTGATTTAAAAAAATAATATGGTACTCGAGCTTGGTAAACTCGAGTTCCACACAGTACTCGAGTATACCAAACTCGAGTACCTATTATAAAAAAAATTTATATCTAAGGTACTCGAGCTTAGTGAGCTCGATTACCTTGTAAGGAACTCGAGTTTAGTTAACTTGAGTTCCTTATAACTTTTTTTTTTTTTTTTGATAATCGGCAAATAAACATAAACATGAACATAAACATATTTTTATGGTTTTATTTATTTAAATAGAAGCATTGTCAAATAGATTTTAATTTCAAAATATGAATTAATTTCTACATTAATTAAAATTGTTCATTGTTTTCTTATAAAAATTGTTCACTATTTTCTGCAAAATTTATTTCTACAATTTTGCATAAAATTATTTTTTGTTCAGCATTATTTAAAAAATTGTTCACTCTCTTTTCTGCGTAAATTATTTTCTGTTCACTATTTAAAAAATTGTTCACTGTTTTCTCATAAAACACCTACTGAAATCGTGTTTTCTAAATTTGAACGCCAAATCAGAATGCTTTTTCATGCTTAAATTTCACAATAATTGAATTTGTTCTTCTACATTGATCTATTTCTACATTAATAAAATTTGCTCTCTGCACATCACGTTTACTGTATATTCGAATCTGCTTACTGCATTCATAAAATTTGTTTTCTATATTAATTAAAACTGTTCATTGTTTTCTCATAAAAATTGTTCACTGTTTTTTGCAAAATCTATTTCTATGATTTTGCATAAAATTATTTTCTCTTTAGCATTATTTAAAAAATTGTTCACTCTCTTTTTTGCGTAAATTATTTTATGTTCACTATTTAAAAAATTGTTAACTGTTTTTCATAAAACACCTACTAAAATCGTGTTTTATAAATTTAAACGCCAAATCTGAATGCTTTTTCGTGCTTAAATTTCACAATAATCGAATTTGTTTTTCTGCATTGATAAAATCTATTTCTACATTAATAAAATTTGCTCTCTACACATCACGTTTACTGTATATTCGAATCTGCTTACTGCATTCATAAAATCTATTTTCTGTATTAATTAAAACTGTTCATTGTTTTCTCATAAAAATTGTTCACTGTTTTCTGCAAAAACTATTTCTAGGATTTTGCATAAAATTATTTTCTGTTAGCATTATTTAAAAAATTGTTCATTCTTTCTTTTTGCATAAATTATTTTATGTTCACTATTTAAAAAATTGTTAACTATTTTCTCATAAAACACCTACTAAAATCGTGTTTTCTAGATTGAAACGCCAAATCTGAATGCTTTTTCATGCTTAAATTTCACAATAATCGAATTTGTTTTTCTGCATTAATAAAATCTATTTCTACATTAATAAAATTTGCTCTCTGCACATCACGTTTACTGTATATTCGAATCTGCTTACTACATTCATAAAATCTGTTTTCTGTATTAATTAAAACTGTTCATTGTTTTCTCATAAAAATTGTTCACTGTTTTCTGCAAAAACTATTTCTAGGATTTTGCATAAAAATTTTTTCTGTTCAGCATTATTTAAAAAATTGTTCACTCTCTTTTCTGCGTAAATTATTTTATGTTCACTATTTAAAAAATTGTTCACTGTTTTCTCATAAACACCTACTGAAATCGTGTTTTCTAAATTTAAACGCCAAATCTGAATGATTTTTCATGCTTAAATTTCACAATAACCGAATTTGTTTTTCTGCATTGATGAAATCTATTTCTACATTAATAAAACTTGCTCTCTGCACATCATGTTTACTATATATTTGAATCTGCTTACTTCATTAATAAAATCTGTTTTCTGTATTAATTAAAACTGTTTATTGTGTTCTCATAAAAATTGTTCACTGTTTTCTCGGGAGTGGTAACCTTAAAATCACCCGGTAGGGTTTTTGTCATGTTAGTTTCCCCCATTGGAAAACAAATGACCACGTCAATTCAATTTCCGTTGCACTTAGTTTAATTGGTGATTTGTTTGTGTTACCACACGCTTTGCATGTAAATTTGATTAATTAATAAATTTGGCTAATTAATCAATTAATTAATCACTTGGGATCAATACGTTTTTGGCCTATCAAATTTTGTTGAAAGTACAAAATCATGAAAATTCGAGAGAGAATTGTGTACATTAGATGTACAAATCGTTCGAATTTGTAAAAAAATAAAATAAATAAAATAAAATTATTCGTTGAATGTATAAAATCTTGAAAGGACAAAATAAAATTGTGTAAATTAGATGTACAGATAGTTTGAATTTGTTGAAAAGTTTGGATTCGTTAAATGTACAAAATCGTGAAAATTAAATGGAAAACCATGTACTAATGTATTGATCATCTGAATTTGTTGAAAAATTTGAAATCATTGAATGAACAAAATCGTGTAAATTGAATGGAAAATCAAAGAACGTACCAAATCGTTGAGCAGCACATGCAGCACTGCAAACATCAGTGTAGCAGTGGTGGACATTAACAACAACGTCTAATGTTTGTAGGTAAAAATTTTTGGAAATCATCATTACTTGAATCTGAGAAGTCTGAAATATCTCTTTCATCATCTAACGCAGTAAATTCATTAATAGACTTGATGGCTCGCTCTTGTGCCTTTCCCTTTAGATGCTTCCTAGCTTTTTGGATTGCATGAAAACAGTCTAATCGCCTTTGCATTTGATTGTTCTTTTGTTCAAGATGAGCAAGTATGTTGGCAAGTTCATTTCTAGGTAACGCGCCTGATATGGTTTACCAAAAAAATAATGTAGTTAAAACTATATGTAAATGGTCTCTTTAATAATCAAATAGTGAGTTTAAGGAAAATTGGTTTGAAGCTGAGCTTTTTTTTATATATATAAATTTAATTTATTGATTCCATGATGGTTTTTATTTTTAGTTTTTGAAAAGATGGTTTTTTATATATTGGTAATTTATTATTGGCACACGTTGCTAACCCATGGAGTGGATGGAAATGTTTGGAAGAAATATTAACGTATTTATTCCATTTCTCTAATTTTATTTATTTAAAACTTTTTTTGACATGAAAATTTTTAAAATGTTTCTACATAAATGTTTTTGGTAAAACACATAAATGTTAAAAGGCTGTCTTTAAGCTGCTTTATTTAATAAGAAATTAGGATTTAAATTCTCAATCTTTCTTGTTGTAGGTATCGAATTATCAAAAGAAAAGTATATTTAAGGATGCACTTTAAAAAAATCATATATTTAAAATAAATTGGAATGTACATTTAATATATTTTTTTTTGAACAAAAATGTACATTTAATAAATAAATAAAACAAAGAAGATTTTTATTTTTATTTTTTTGAAGAACAGGAGACAGATACAATCCCTATCTGGGATTACTTATCAATACGAAGACAGAAGATCCTGTAATTCATGATACTTTATGGTTATCTGAAATGCTAAAAGCAGGGTTTATTAGCAAATTAATCATAACTTCTGAAATTCAGATTAGTTTATTTCCCAAAGTCATCTAAGAAGTAGCCGCACAGTGTGGAGGATTTAATTATATGAAGATCACTATCTAGAGTACTCTTCTAGCTTCAGACAGTAGTTATTATATGGAAGCTCAGCCAGCACACATTTTGGTTCTTATTCATGATTGGGGTTGTATCCTTGAATACAAATGGTATACAGGAGATACTTATTTACCACTTAATGATCCGGATGCTCTGGCTCAAGAATGGTCTAATTTCATGAGTAATAAGATTTATGAGATACAGAAAGAATTAGACAGAGGCTTCTACTTATATAGTTACACAAACAGGATAGCCGTATATGGTCCAATACCTTCAGCAAGGAGGCTATTTGGGAAAAGAAAGATTGTTAAGGATCCTAGAATGATACAGATTGAAAGATAGACAAATAGATCACTATTCACTGGTGACAAATCACTATTTCTCTGGCGACAGATCACCATTCACCAGCACGCGTGAATAGCTTCCAGACAAATCAAGATAGTCCAGATAGATACAGACAGTCTAGATAGATACAGACATATGTTCAAAAGTTACCACTATTTACTAGCATGCAGAAAAAGAGATCTAATAGATTTCTGAAATCTGAAAGATTCCCAGATAGATGCAGACAGACTATTAATCATCAGTACTAATTTCCATACCACCAACAGATTAACTTGAGTTAAATTTACCTACTCAAGTTACTTTACCATGGTTCATTTCACCTATAAAAGAGCACATGTGAATAGCTTCCAGACAAATCAAGACAGTCCAGATAGATACAGACAGTCTAGATAAATACAGACAGATGTTCAAAAGTTACTACTATTTACTAGCATGCATAAAAAGAGATCTGATAGATTTTTGAAATCTGAAAGATTCCCAGATAGATGCAGACAGACTATTAATCATCAGTACTAATTTCCATACCACCGACAGATTAACTTGAGTTAAATTTACCTACTCAGATTACTTTACCATGGTTCATTTCACCTAGAAAAGAGACAGACTATGAAGACAGAAGACAAGTTTCTAAGTTTCTAAGATTCTAAGCTTTTAAGCTCCAAGTTTTAGAAAGCCTTTTGTAATAGCCTTCTCTCTCCCTCAGAAAGACTTTTGTACTCTCTCCCCCTCTTGTAATCTTGTAATCTTGTAACCTTTCTCTTCAGACAGTTTTATTTTCAAGCTTGTATCAAAGACAACAGTTTGTTTTCAAGTTTATCAAAGACTGAAGTTTTTATTCAAGTAAGATTTTACTAGTTTCTATTTTCATATTCCATACTCCATTTTAACCTTATTTTGAATATATCTATTTTTCTATCTACTCTCTTTATTATCTATTTTATCATTGTTTATGCTTCCATATTAGTGTTGTGCTCTCTCCTGGGTAGTCATTGGTATTAGAGTATCTGGATCATAAAACACCTAATGAACAGTGAATAATTTATACAGAAAATAGTGAACAATTTTTATGAGAAAATAGTGAACATTTTTAATTAATGCAGAAAATAGATTTTATGAATGTAGTAAGAAGATTTGAATATACAGTAAACGAAGATTTGAATATACAGTAAACATGATGTAGCACCAACTATGGCATGAGTAGTTTTTTAAAGACACGTCACCAGCCCGCTATTGTAGCACAAACTGTAGTTATACGAACCACATGCGCCAACAGATGCCATTGTTTCACACGTGCTGCTCAACAGTTCAGCACGATTTCACACACTGTCTAGTCATATCATCCACATTCACGTGAATACTTAAATATATGAATAATCGTACCCTGGTGCCAAGGACATAGCACTGTGTCAATTAAATCTGATACTCTGTTCAAGAACACTACAACTACCGCCCACATCTTCAAATCTCACTGTGACATTGGGAACATTTAAAATTTTGTTCATGTAGTGTTTTTCCAGCCTGTATTGACATGACAAGCCCTAATAACTGAAATTATAATGCTTGGAACATGAAATGAGGTTATAAATGCACCACAATAATGATCTTATTTCTACCCCACTAACTTCGTAGATTGACTAAGCTATGAGTCGCAATGCCTCAACATCAAATCGTACAATGCGAAACAAGTTTGGATCTACTTCAACAAATGGATTATCACAAGTTCCAGCAGATCAACAACTACAGACATACATAGACCACTATGGAGGGAAATGGGTCGGAAAGAGGAGAGATTTCCTTAATATGCCAATATACACGTACGAGAGTCTTGCAAGCGTTGGGCACATCATGGTCGGAAAACCTACAAAACTAAGTACAAATACCACCGCAGTAGAGCTCATCATAACAAAACCACCATGGTCAGCCCTATACAAGAAAAGGTGTGAGTTGGAGGTGTATTGTCGATGGCATGGGTTGTGAGTTCCTAAGGCACGCTTAGCTGAGTTACCTAGAAATGAACCTGCCAACATACTTGCTAGCATTAGACCGTTTTCATGCAATCCAAAAAGCTAGGAACTCAGCTGAACAAGAGAATAATCAAATGCAAAGGCGATTAGACCGTTTTCATGCAATCCAAAAAGCTAAGAAGCATCTAAAGGGGAAGGCGCAAGAGCAAGCCACTAAGTCTATTAACGAAGTTACTGCGTTAGATGATAAAGAGATATTTCAGACTTTTCAGATTCAAGTAATGATGATTTCCAAAAGTTTCTACCTATGAATACTAGACGTTGTTGTTAATGCCCACCATTGATACATTGATGTTCGCAGTGTTGCATGTGCTGCTTAATGATTTGGCATGTTTTTTGATTTTTCGTTGAGTTTACACAATATTTTTTATTTAACGATTTCGAATTTTTCAGCAAATTCGGATGATCAATACATTAGTACATAGTTTTCCATTTAATTTTCATGATTTTGTACATTTAAGGAATCCAAACTTTTCAACAAATTCAAACTATCTATACATCTAATTTACACAATTTTATTTTGTACTTTCAAGATTTTATACATTCAATGAATAATTTTTTTTTTTTACAAATTCGAATGATCTGTACATCTAATGTGCACAATTCTCTCTCAAATTTTTACGATTTTGTACTTTCAACAAAATTTGATAGGCCAAAAACGTATTGACCCCAAGTGATTAATTAATTGATTAATTAGCCAAGTTTATTAATTAATCAAATTAACATGCAAATCGCGTGGTAGCACAAACAAATAACCAATTAAACTAAGTGCAATGAAAATTGAATTGACATGGTCATTTGTTTTCGAATGGGGAAAAATTAACACGACAAAAATCCCACCGGGTGATTTTAAGATCACCACTACCGAGAAAACAGTGAACAATTTTTATGAGAAAACAATAAACAATTTTAATTAATGCAGAAAACATATTTTATTAATGAAGTAAGCTGATTCGAATATACAGTAAACATGATGTGCAGAGAGCAAATTTTATTAATGTAGAAATAGATTTCATCAATGCAGAAAAACAAATTCGATTATTGTGAAATTTAAAAATGAAAAATCATTCAGATTTGGTGTTTAAATTTAGAAAACACGATTTCAGTAGGTGTTTATGAGAAACCAGTGAACAATTTTTTAAATAATGAGTATAAAATAATTTACGCAAAAAAGAGAGTGAACAATTTTTTAAATAATGCTGAACAGAAAATAATTTTATGCAAAATCCTAGAAATAATTTTTGCAGAAACAGTGAACAATTTTTATGAGAAAACAATGAACAGTTTTAATTAATGCAGAAAACAGATTTTATGAATGCAATAAGCAAATTCGAATATACAGTAAACATGATGTGCAGAGAGCAAATTTTATTAATGTAGAAATAGATTTTATCAATGCAGAAAAACAAATTCGATTATTGTGAAATTTAAGCATGAAAAAGCATTTAGATTTGGCGTTTAAATTTATGAAACACGATTTTAGTAGGTGTTTTATGAAAAAACAGTTAACAATTTTTTAAATAGTGAACATAAAATAATTTACGCAAAAAAGAGAGTAAACAATTTTTTAAATAATGCTAAAGAGAAAATAATTTTATGCAAAATCATAGAAATAGATTTTGCAGAAAACAGTGAACAATTTTTATAAGAAAATAATGAACTGTTTTAATTAATACAGAAAAAAATTTTATGAATGCAGTAAGCAGATTCGAATATACAATAAATGTGATGTGCAGAGAGCAAATTTTATTAATGTAGAAATAGATTTTATCAATGTAGAAGAAAAAATTCAATTATTGTGAAATTTAAGCATGAAAAAGCATTCTAATTTGGCGTTCAATTTTAGAAAACACGATTTCAGTAGATATTTAATGAGAAAACAGTGAACAATTTTTTAAATAGTGAACAGAAAATAATTTACGCAGAAAAGAGAGTGAAGAATTTTTTAAATAATACCGAACAAAAAATAATTTTATGCAAAATTGTAGAAATAAATTTTGCAGAAAATAGTGAACAATTTTTATGAGAAAACAATGAACAATTTTAATTAATGTAGAAATTAATTCATATTTTGAAATTAAAATCTATTTTACAATGCTTCTATTTAAATAAATAAAAATATATGAATATGTTTATGTTTATGTTTATTTGCCGATTATCAAAAAAAAAAAAAAAAAGTTATAAGGAACTCGAGTTTACTAAACTTGAGTTCCTTACAAGGTACTCGAGCTCACCAAGCTCGAGTACCTTAAAAATAAACATAAACATAAGTTTTTTTATAATAGGTACTTGAGTTTGGTATACTCGAGTACTGTGTTGCATGGAACTCGAGTTTACCAAGTTCGAGTACCATATTATTTTTTTAAATTGCACAAATTCCAGGTCAGCAGTGCCACGGTGGCTAAACTTCTTGGTACTCAAGTTTCTTAAACTCGAGTACCATTTAGAACTCAAGTTTAAGAAACTCGAGTACTAGAAAAGTGGTATTTCCCTATTTATTTTTGAAACAATGTTTTTTTGCTACTAATTTTTGAAACTTGTGGTATTTGGCCATTTTGGCCTAGTAATGGAGCTCAAACATGTTAAAGAAATGTTTTTTTTTTTTTCTTAGCAAGCCACACTGGATTTTAGCCTAAAAAACCCCAAGAAAGTTACGGCATCTAACGCAAAAGTATAAAGTTTAACATGTGGCATAGTAGGTACTGGAAGAAATAAAGGGCTCCGAGGAATCTTTTTCATAAGTTAGACTCTTTTTCTTGCTTTCTTTTCTTTTATTTTTTTTATTTTTTATTTTCAGAGAAACCTATTGATCTCTTGGGTCTCATGCATTCACAAAAGGAGTCATTTCCTGCCTAATCCCCGAAATGATCTAGGAACAGTTTTTAATTGTAAGAAGAGTAATACATGTGCTGTTGAAAGTGTTACGCTATTCATTTCATACCAAAGTGATGCCAATTTCGGATTAAAAGCAACAGAAGCAAAAAAGCAAAATCATAAAATAAATAAATGATCCAAACTAAGAGGCCACAGATTGATTTGGCCTTTCAAGGAACCCTGTGAAAAATGACTTATGAAGGATTTAATAGATGCACTTCTTTAACATTTATAAAAGGGGACAATGGACCAATGGCAATTGTAAACCAACTCATACAGTACCATAATAGCAAGCCAAACATCAAATTCCATGGCTCAAACTATGAAAACCCTTCTTATATATGCCAATTCTTCTCCTAATGCTAATGGCAATAGTAGAGGCAACTCCTCCAGGTGTTGCCAAGAGCCCGAGCTATGCAAGATGCTTGATAAAGAAGTACAAGTATTGCTATAATCTGAAGCTTGTATGCCCCAAATCTTGCCCTCGCCAACGCACGGTGGACTGTGTCTCTTGTAAATCAATACGTGTTGGTTACAAAAGCCCTCCTCCACCTCAAACTCCAACCCATTGACTTCCATCATATTCTCCTCCATCACCTCCTACAAAAACTCCCACATCTCCAACTACTTCTACTCCACCCCCATCTCCTCCACCTCCTACTACAACCCCACCTCCTGCAACAACTTCCAAACCCCCAACTACTTCTACTCCACCCCCATCTCCTCCAACTTCTTCACCATCACCACCACCTCCTGCTCCCACAACTCCCACCCCTCCAACTACTTCCTCTCCACCTCCCTCTATTCCAAGTTCTCCAACACCATCTAGCCCTACCACACCTTCACCATCACCTCCACCATTGACACGTTTTCCAACACCTCCCACTACAACTCCTCCTCCTTCATTTCCTACCCCATCTCCACCTACTTCCTCCTCGCCCCCACCAACTCCAATGACTGTCAAATGCAAGCATAAGAAATACCCTCAGTGTTTCAATATGGAGCAAGTATGTCCCAGCTCATGCCCTGGTGGATGTGAGGTTGATTGTGCCACTTGCAAACCTATTTGCAGTAAGTCTATTCATTAATACACTTTCCATTATATATTGCACACCCATCCAGAAAATTTATTTATACAATTAAGTTTGCCATGCTTCTTCTTTCTTTCTTTTTTTAGGCATTTTCAGCTTTTAAACACCCACACACATTTGACAACACACAAGATACCCAAAAAAATAGGCTTAACTTTCTAAATTGAGAAGTGCTACGTCTAAAACAATTTCACAATATTTTCACAACAGATCATATGCAGTAAGTTATTATTGGTTCTAATTTGTATCCACAACTTAAATTATTTTTTTGCCCACTCATAACAACCAATAATAACATACCACTTATAATTTGTTGTAAAAATGTAGTGAAAATATTGTAGACATAACATTTCTCTTCTAAATGAATGCTTGGAGTTTTAAAAAAATTTTCTTATACTTTTGCCCCCCTAACTCTAAGTCCTAGCACCGTCCATGTACCCCATCTCCGCCTACTTCCTTCTCTCCCCCACCAACTCTAAAGACTGTCAAATGCAAGAATAAGACACTACAACAAAATGTATTTTCAGTGACGAAAAAATTCGTCACTAAAAGTCCAGTTTTTCGTCACTAAGAACCTTTAGTGATGAAATCAGACTTTCAGTGACGAAACTCATTTCGTCACTAAAACCCCGTCACTAAAATTCCTGGTGACGAAAAATTTCATCACTAAAAGTCCGATTTGATTTTTTGTAAAAAAACTTTTTGTGACGAAAACCTTTCGTCACTAAATGTTTTCCTCACTAAAAACACCATTCAGTGACGAAAATATTTCATCACTAAAAATACTTTAGTTTATTACATCATATTTAGTGACGAATAATTTCGTCACTAAAACTATTTTCGGGTACATATAGTGACGAAAAAGTTCGTCACTAAAACTATTTTTAAGAAAATCCATGCACATATAGTGACGAAAATTTTCGTCACTAAAACCATTTCTTACAAAATTTTGCTACATTTAGTAAAGAAATATTTCGTCACTAAAAATTATTTTCTGTTTTTATTTTTTTCATAACTTTGATATTAACCTGTAACCTGTTATTACATTACTAAAACCTCACATTTGAATAATACATTTATTTCAACAACACATTTATAAAAAAAGATACATACATTCCACAAGTAAAAGATAAAATAAGTATCTAATTCAAACTTCTTCCATATAATAATTGTTTGCAACATATACAATAACTCAAGATGTAATTGTTTGCAACATATACAATAACGGAAGATGTCCTCATATGTCTTCAAGTAATGCCAAAAGTAAATCTCCAAATAACCACCAATAAAGAATCTACACAAATATAAAAACAATACCACATTAAAATCGTAAAGTAAAAACATTAATTATGTTATATGAAATATTTCTAACAATGCATTAAGAGTAGTCACACCATGTAATGTGGGTCAATTACTAAAAGAAAGTACTAACCAAAAAATGTTTTAACTTAAAGTTGAACCACCCCCATAGGTAAGAGCATCATCATAACCATTCCTCCTTAAAAAGTTAAGAATATTCTTTTGGACCTCTTCTTGCTTAGCTTGTGCCTCTTGGTCCCTAGCTCACTCCTCTTTGTCGCTAGCTCTTGCCTCTTTGAGCTCAATGATCTCATTTTCTAACCGTTGAATATACTCCACCGAGGAATTAGATGAGGAGGCAACTTGAGGAGAGCTTAAAAATTCCTAGCATGCACGCTGGCTGAGGGGTAGTGGTAGCACGGTGTGGGCACTCGGGCGAGGCCTTGCACGCCTCGTGGCTGGGATGCCAAGGTCGTGGCATGCCCTTGGGACCCCTCAAAGGCCATGGCAGCACTTGGGGGGGGTGCTGCTGCCAAGCCTAGCTAGCCTCTTCAGAACCCTCCTACTCTTCCCCCCTAAAGAGCGCTTAGGAAAAAATCCGGTCTGGCACGAGGAAACATTGATTTGCTGAGGAGGAATAATGGGTCTTTTTGGGAGCAATTCTTGGAGTCTTGCCCTGATTTTTTGAACACATGCTAAGAAAAATCCAATCTTCAAACTGTAAAAATTTGGAGGCCAGATTCAACATGTTTTATTTTTTATGATATTTTGAAGCCGAAAAATAGGAAAAATCATAAAAAATTCAAAAACGCTCGGAACGCCGAACCGGTTGCTGGAAACCTCCTCTAAAATCATGGAACGAATTTAGGGACAGAAATATGGAAAAAGGCACGGGCCAATTTTGCCGAGTGCGGGACGATGCGGGGCAATGCGGCGTGGCGTGCATGCGGGCATGCCCCTGGGCACCTTGCCAAGCCCAATGCCTGCCTTCTTGGGGCAAATAACCTCCTTTTTTAAAAAACCCTCATTTTTTGGAAAGGCACTCCAAAGTTGTGGTGAGCAAGCAACAACCAAGGCCAAGGCAGCCCTCATGAGCACGCTGCCAAGGCCAGGGCATGCGGCAACTAAGCCCTAGGCAGCCCCATGTGCACGCAGCCAAGGCCAAGGCACAACCCCAGGGGCATCCTGCCAAAACCTAGGCATGCATACAACAACCAAGAGGCACGAGCTAAGCAAGAAAATGAGATCATTGAGCTCAAAGAGGCAAGAGCTATGGAACATCTATTGTATCTTATGGATTACAGAATTAGATGACTCATCATCATTGTCATCATCACCAATAGGTGGTACATAATCATCATCTACCACAACACTAGCTCTACTTCTTTTCCCTTTTGCACAATTGGACTGAGCAGTATCCTTTAGAGAAGTTGAGATGTACTTCAATCCCAAAGCATCAATTCTCTCTTGGTTTTGCATTATTTTATCCAATCTTGTCATCTCATACCTCGGTATGTTATGAGTGTATTTAGCCTTTTTGGGCATTTTTTGAAACTATGTATTGATATCATCAAGTTCAAGATAAGTACAAAACATCTCAATAACAATTACTACTAACTTTACATATCATAGTCTACGCCATTATCCATACCAAGCAATTCACAAGTGCAAAATTTGAACACAATTACTACTAACTTAACACAACAAATGACCACATCAATATCCATATCAAGATCAAGATAAGTACAAAACATCTCAATAACAATTACTACTAACTCAACACAACAACTGACTACATCAATAACAATTACTACTAACACAATTACTAGTATTGTACAGAACAATTGTTACTTAAACAAGCATAAAACTTTAAGATAAGCACACAACATGTAAGACAATTGTTATGAACTCTACATATCATAATCCATATCAAGATCAACATCAGGTATGTCATGCTCTTCATTTTGATTAGCATCTCTTGAAGTTCCACCTACAAGAACAACCTCAGTTTCAACATCACCCATACAATAGTCAATAATATTGTCCTCAACATTAATAGAGACAACATCAACAATCGTTTCTTGTTGGAATGCGTCACTATCTTCTGTATTATCATTGGATTCTCCACCCCTAACTTCCGGGACATTAAACACTCCCCTATGTTGGATGGATTGCACAATTTTCCAAGGTTCACCCAATTTGGTATCTTGAAGGTAAAAAACTTGTCTCGCTTGACTAGGAAGTCTTCACCTTGTCCCCTCACAATTTCTTCAGCCACAAAAGAGAAAGAGAGCTGGAGATAAAAGAAAGATAATTTTTAGTTAGCTTTAGCCCACATACCATTGCATCAATTTAAGTCATAGGCATGGTAGATTTAGCACATAATTATTTTATATCAATGGATAATCTACAAGTACATGGCACTTTTAGTGTAATCCTTACATATACAAATAAAATAGCTTTAAGATTAATAATCTAATCAAATTTAACAAGAAAATAAGCTAAGGTAAAATGTCACCCATGATTTACAAGCTGAACTTGTACATAACTTTAGGATAAACCTTATATAGCAAACAATAATTCCAAGAACGCAACAACAGATAGGATCTTATGATCAATAATTATCAATTAAAAAAAAATAAACTTGCACTAAATAGAACTACACAAAACAAACAAACTTTGTAAGAATAAAAACTTTATGTTCATGTTTACAACTTAAAACTACCAACTAAAGTCTGCACTTGACATCTTCATTTCCCTTTATTTTTTATACAAAATTCAGGGCATTATACCTCAAATTGAGGTGTCAACTCTGCAGGCGCAATTTCTTTCTCTAACCTTACCAAGCTTTCACAAAATCACAATTTTTTTCTATCTGTCATATCTACCCCTGCAAGGCCCATCATCAAACCATCAACTCCCAGAACAAACAATTTCCAAAAGAATTGAAGATACTTTCACACACAGAGAGAGAAGGAGAAAGAGTGAACAAACCTTTGTATGAACTGTGAGCATATCTACCTCTGTAATAAGATAAATACAAAAACCTTTAACACCCAAGCACCCAAAATAAAATAAAATAAAACCAAGAAAACCAATTTCATAGTAAAACAAAAAAAGAATGATATAGAAAGATATATGTTACAACAACATTACTATTACCTAAAAAGTTGAATAGATAAATGTTTTTTTTGCTTTTATTACTACTTCCCAATGCAATGAATTCCTCCTTAATACATGCAATTAAGCATCTTTTCACACTTCACATGCCTAAATATTTATCATTATTTTTGGGAATCACAACCAAACAGCCAATTATGAATCCATTAATTATCAACTCTTGGAGAAAACAAAAAACGTTTGGTTTGTTTTAACAAACCAAAAAAAAAAAAATCAAAATCAAAACCAAAACCAAACCTTTGCCGAAAAAACACTCTGAAAATCAAAACCAAACGAAGAAATCACAAACTCAGCCATACTTTAAGCATGTCAGAATTAACTTTCAATTCCATTAAAACTCAGAGACCAAGAAATTACAGGACCATTCCTCATTAATAGCCTTTCAATCATCAATATATCAGATAATAGTTCATAACATCAGAATCGATTTAAAGTACAAAACTATGTTCACAAATTTGCACAATTTTAAGCCAAAAAAAAAAAACAATCATGTAAAAACAAACACAACCCAAAACAAAGTAATCCAACATACTTAAAGTCACAGATTAACTAAGATTGGAAAAAAAAAAAAAAAAAACAATTAGGTATAAACAAACACAACCCAAAACAAAGTAATCCAACATACTTAAAGTCACAGATTAACTAAGATTGAAAAAAAAAAAAAAAAAAAAAAAAAAAAAAAAAAAAAAAAAAACCAAACCAAGAAATCAAAACATAGAAAGAAAGGTAAAAAGAAAAGAAAAAGGAGACTTACAGATTGGCAACGATGCAAAGTGTCGCCGGCGCGAAGGGGAGGCGAAGAGCGGCGATGGTTCAGGTGGATATCAGCGATGGTTCAGGTCTTTTATTGGCGACAGTCAGGTCTTTTATCGGCGACGATCAGGTCTTATCGGCGACGGTCAGGTCTTATCGGCGACACTTATCAGCGAAGCATATCGGCGACGGTTCAGGGATCTCTTCGACGACAGTCAGATGGCTTATCGGTGACGGTTCAAGTCTCTTATCGGCGACGATTCAGTCCCTAATCAGCGACGGTCAGGTCTTATCGGCGAAGCTTATCGGCGATGGTCAGATGGCTTATAGGCGATGGTTCAAGTCTCTTGTCGGCGACGATTCAGGTCCCTACTCGGTGACGGTCAGGTCTTATCGACGATGCTTATTGGTGAAGCTTATCGGCGACGGTTCAGGGATCTCTTCAGCGACGGTCAGATGGCTTATCGGCGACGGTCAGGTGCTTTTCGGCGACGGCTTCTTTTGTGCTCAGATGCTTTTGGATGAAGGCTTTTGGGAGTTTTGGGAGCTTTTCGGTGGGTTGGGCTGAAGGCTTTTAGAGAAAATAGGATGGAATAGAAGGTTTTGGTATTTATAGTGCCTTTTAGTGAGGAATTGGTCCGTCGCTATTGCTACTTCTTCGTCACCAAATATAGTAGGCTTTTAAGCTTTTAGCGACGAATTTAAGTTTCGTCACTAAAGACCCAGATTTTGTTAAGATTTTTAGTGACGAAATTCATATTTCGTCACTAGAGCAAACTTTTAGTGACAAATTGTGATTTCATCGCTAAAAACATGGAAGTGCAAAACTATTATTATTTTTAGTGACGAATATTTTTTGTCACTAATTCTTCCTTATAGTGACGAAATGATTTTCGTCACTAATACTATCCACAGCAATACCTACAGTGATGAAATATTTCGTCACTAAAAATTTTAACTTTTAGCGACGAAATATTTTGTCACTATAGATTAATTAACCTTGCGCCAAAGTTTCCCTTCATTGACGCCCATTTTTCAGATTACAATAGCGACGAAATTTATATTTCATCACTAAATGTTATAATTTTTTTCATTATTGGATTTCGTCACTAAAGCTGTATTTTTAGTGACGAAAAATATTTCCTCACTAATTTTCGTCACTAAAAATACATTTTGTTGTAGTGAGAAATACCCTCAGTGTTACAATATGGAGCAAGTATATCCCAGCTCATGCCCTGGTGGATGTGAGGTTGATTGTGTCACTTGCAAGACTGTTTGCAGTAAGTCTACTCATTAATACACTTTCCACTATATATTTCACACCCATCAAGCAAAATTTGGCTATACAATTAAGTTTGCCATGCTTTTTTTTTTCAACATTTTCGTCTTATTTAGCTTATGTACAAGTTTCTAAAACTATAGCATTTTAAGATATGATTATATTTTTATTCAAAAACATTTATAAGTTTATATTGTTAATAAAATGTATAGCAGAGTTTTGTTTTGTTCAATTTACATCATAGTTTGTAGGCACACAAATGTACATTGTAAACTTACATTATAGGCACACAAAATATGTACAATATTGTACATTTTTTGCAAATGTGTACAACATATATTGTACAAATTTTGTGTATCCATGTAAATTACATTACTAGTATAATATAACTTAAAATTTTTCCTTTATTCAATTTATATTTGTTAACCCCAATAGGCGAAATATGAATACAAAATTCTCACAATCAATAGTATTTATCTTAGATAATGAGATTTTTTATTTTTTATCATTCAGGAGCTAGTGAATAGTTCATAACTATAAAAGAGTTTTCTTTTGCGCATAAAGTATTACTTTCTCGTGTTTTATTTGTAAAATCATTGTTTCCTCACAAATTTTGGAACATAAATATAAATTCTTTTAAAGTGATTTAGTGTAAGACTGCAATATATATAAAAATGAATTCATGTTATACCTATTTATAGCAGTATAGTTATAATTCCTCTACGTGTTAAATGATAGGGTGTGATAGGCCAGGAGCAGTGTGTAAAGATCCTTGATTCATAGGCGGTGATGGCATCACCTTCTACTTCCATGGCAAGAAAGATCGCGACTTTTTATATCAGACTCCAACCTCCATATAAATGCACGCTTCATTGGCAAACGAAACCAGAACACGAAGAGGGACTTCACTTGGGTCCAATCCATTGCAATTCTTTTTGACAAACACCAACTTTTCATCTTTGCCCAAAAAACTGCCACATGGCCACATGGGAAGACTCCATTGATCGTCTCACCCTCACCTTCAACAACGAGCCTATTAAACGAGCCTATTACCCTCACCGAAGTAGAAGGTGCTACGTGGCAATCCACAAGTTCTCCAAGCGTTTTTGTCAATAGGCTAGCTGACACAAAAAGTGTCATGGTTGAAGTTGAAGGGAGCTTCAGGATCACAGCCAAGGTTGTACCTATTACTGAAGAACACTCTAGGATTCATAACTATGGTATAACCAAAGAGGATACATTTGCTCATCTCGACCTTGGGTTCAAGTTTTTCTCTCTGAGCAACGAAGTGAGTGGTGTGTTGGGCCAAACATACAAACCCGATTATGTGAGTCGTGTAAATATTGGAGCTACCATGCCTGTATTGGGTGGGGACGAGAACTTTGAAACTTCAAGCCTGTTTTCCACGGACTGTGTTGTTGCTCGGGTTAGTTGGTCTGATGGTGAAGCTTCTTTGGAGAGTTTGGACTTGCCTAGCTTGAGCTGTGCTGGTGGGATTGATGGGCAAGGCGTTGTATGCAAGAGATATAGCGCTTATCTTTGTTCTAACCTTAAATTAACTGATAAAAATTCATAAACACAAACATGAATAGAACTTTCAAGACACTGGAGGTAAAAATGACACTTCCAAGTGCAAGATATATATTATTATCTTGTTTCTTCTTATTCAAAAAGCAATAAACAATTCTTCTCTGCTGAAGTGGTTGTAGCATAAGGGAAATGAACGGGGAATGTGGACTTCAAGAGCAATGTATATTGTTGAAGATTCAATTTTATTAATTAATTATCAAATTATCTCAATTAAGTGATCTGCAGCATAATTATACTTCACCTCAATTTAGATTAGAATAAATCTAGTACCACAACTTGTGCCACAATTCGCCCATGTGCTGAGTTGTGGTTGGTGGAGGGTTGTCCTCACATGAACCTACTATCATCCATCTACCAATCACAACTCGCCACATGGGCGAGTTGTGCCACAAGTTGTGACACTAGACTCATTCTTTAGATTATACCAAGTCATAAAGCAAGAAATATAAAAGCAATAAAACTAGATCTAGCAACGAAGTGGAAACCAATAAAGAACATCTATTTCCAAAAAAAATCACCGATAACATACCCCCAGCTAGGTAATTAACTACTCCACGCAAAGGATTTTATAGACAACTACCAAAAAATTTGTGATTAGACTCTACCACCCAATAAACAACTAAACCGAATTCAGCAGCAAAAAAAAAAAAAAAAAAACCCTAAACCAAACCTCACTAAAGGCTTCCTTAAATCTAGTGCACTCCAAAGTACCTCCTTAAAGACTACTCTATACTGAACCTCACTAGAAATGGCACCCTTGAAAGCACCCGACCCCGACGGCATGCCCCCTTTGTTCTATCAAAGCTATTGGTCCTTGGTTGGTTCAGATGTATCTCAATCCATTTTACACTATCTAAACATAGGTACATTGCCACACTCTCTTGGTCATTCCTTTATAACTTTAATCCCTGAAGTAAAAAATCTGGAATATGTGTCTCAATTTAGGCCTATGAGTTTAAGTAATGTGCTTTATCATATTTTTGCTAAAATCTTGGCAAATAGACTGAAAAATATTATGCCTCAACTTATATCAGAACACCAAAGTGCTTTTTTGTCTAATCACCTGATTTTTGATAATATTTTAGTGGCTTTTGAAACCTTGCAACATATGAGAAATCACAATAAAGGAAAGACAGGTTTTATGTCCTTGAAACTCGATATGAGTAAGGCCTATAATAGAGTGGAATGATCTTACATGGAGCATGTTTTGGTGAAAATGGGCTTTCATAGTAGATGTGCACACCTTATGATGCTCCGTATTACAAATGCATCCTATTCTATTTTGATTAATGGTGAACCCTATGGCAATATTACTCCTACAAGAGGACTTAGACAAGGGGATCATCTATCCTCCTACCTCTTTCTCATGTGCACTGAAGGCCTACACGGCCTAATCAAAAAGGCAGCCCATAATGGCGATATAAGAGGAGTATCTATTTGTCAAAATGGACCTCAGCTAACTCACCTACTCTTTGCAGATGATAGTGTGATGTTTTGCAGGGCCAAGGAAAGTGAATGCCAATGCCTACTTGATATTTTGGCTAAATATGAGAGTGCTTCGGAGCAACAAATTAATCGCACCAAGACTACTCTTTTGTTTACCAAATCCACATCCGAAGAGATGCACACTTCAATCAAAAATATGCTTGGAGTTTCGGTCATTCAACAATATGAAAAATATTTAGGCTTTCCATCACTTGTGGGTCGAAAAAAGAAGGAGGGTTTCACCCATATTAAGCACCAAGTTTGGAAAAAATTAGCCGGTTGGGAAGCAAAGCTCTTATCCCAAGTGAGAAGAGAGATCCTAATCAAATCCGTGGCCCAAGCTCTACCCACTTACACTATGACATGCTTCAAACTACCAATTTCCTTATGCCATGAGATAGAATCAATGATATGCAGATTTTTTTTGGGGTCAAAAAGGTGATAACAGGAAAATTCATTGGGTGAAATGGCAAGATTTATGTAAACCCAAAAGCCAAGGGGGTATGGGCTTCAAAGACCTTGCTTTGTTTAATGATGCCCTCCTAGCCAAACAAACTTGGCGTTTACTTCATGACACAGATTCTTTATTCTACTGGGTTTTTAAGGCGAAGTTGTTTTCCAAATTCTACAATCATGAAAGCAAAAAATCTAGCAAATGCCTCATATACTTGGAAGATTATTTTGAAGGGGAGGGATGTTATCAAGAGAGGTGCAGCATGGAGAATAGGGTCGGGCCTATCTATCAATGTATGGGGCAAGAACTGGCTGCCTACTGAACATAATCCTAGAATCATCACACCTGTGGTGGTTGGATGGGAAGGTGCAAAGGTTGGAGATTTTATTGATCAGGGGCAAAAATATATGGAAGGCTGATTTAGTTGATGGAGTTTTTTATGATTTTGAAGCATCAATTATAAAAAAAATCCCCCTGTGCCGCTCCATTCAAGATAATGTTCTCATATGGCCATTCACGCCGGACGGAAATTACATGGTCAAGTCGGGATACCGTTTTTTACAGGATGCCTCTAAAGTGCAACAACTGGGTCAGTCATCAACCCAAGCTTTAAAACTGTTGTGGAACAAAATCTGGGCTATTGATGTTCCAAACAAAGTGAAGACACTGATATGGAAAGCATGCAAAAACTCTCTACCCACAAAAGCAAAACTGTTTCGACGCAAGATAATACCTGATGGACGATGTGAGATATGCAAACAGGAAGATGAAGATATAATGCACGCACTCTACCGCTGTCCCGCCTTGCAATCTCTCAGAAATTCCATACCAGCGTGGAATCAAGGCTTTCTCAAACAGAGCACATGCTTCACTGACTTCATTGGTTTTATTTTTACAAGTACTGCAGATTTGGCGCTCTTTTCCTTGATGTTATGGAACCTATGGAATCGGCGAAATAATCTCCGACTTGGGAAACCAACACCCAAGATAATTGGTACAGGATTAATTTTGATGGTGCCACATTTGCCAATGATATAAGTGCAGGACTGGGTGTTGTCATACGAAACAAAGAAGGCCGAGTTATGGCATCATTGTCTAAAAAAATCCCCTTGCTAATGTCAATCATCGAGGTCGAGGTTCTTGCAGCACAGAGAGCTCTTGAACTTGCTGTGGAGCTAGGTTTTGACCACATCATACTTGAAGGGGATTCTGAAATTTTACACAAGGCTTTGCTAGCAGAAGGCAGGAACTTCACACCCTACAGACATTTAGTGCAAGACATTGTATACCTTAGTAGTTTCCTTTCAGCTTCTAAAACTTCTCTTGTACACCGCTCGGGTAATAAGTTAGCTCACTCTCTACTCTCTAGCAAGGAACTCAAAATCCTTCAATTATATGCAAATCTGGATGGAAGATGTACCACCAGATCTATTACTTGTTGTTCAGGCTGACCTTACTAGCCTGCCTTAATAATATTCAGTGACCTATTTCTCATAAATAAAAAAAAAATAAAAAATAGAAAAAAGTACTTTGGATCATATGTATAGGTGGTAAACTAGCATGAAATTTTCTTTCACAAACTCTATGTTTTTCAGCCTCTCCATCTCTAGAAAAATCTTGCATAAGGTGCCTTATATAGCTGCTCTGGGTAGGGTTTTGAATGATGGTTGTGATAGGGATAAGATAGAAACAAGGTTTCTAATCTCTGCAACCTTGCTCGAGTGAAATTCAAGCAAGGAGCATGCGAGTCTCTTAATGGGTTAATGATTTACTTGAGCATTCCTTATTCTCACTTGATCCGACTTTAGCATCTCGCCCAAGCGAACTTCTTCAGTTTACACTTTACAAATCTAAGCAATCTTCAAACTAGAATTTAACCGGGTTCTACATTAAATAAAATACATCAAAAAACTTGAATTTTTTTACAAGCAAATCTTATGAAATGGGCCAACTTAAAATCTTCACAAACTCCCAACTTTGGAAATTTCGTAATAACATTTTAAAGACACATCTACTACAGAAAGTCCCAAGAGATCATAGACTTACTAGGACTAACCATGACTAACAAAACTTAATAAACTTTCAACAAGTAACTTGACTTTCCTGAAATCATGAACAAACACGGAATAACTGAAGGATAATTATGTCAAAAATGTTAATCAGCATTATTAGAAATAGAATATGTATTTGTAATGGAATAATTATTCTTATTCATTCGTTTCTCAAATCTACATTTCTAAATTATAACTGTTTTTTAAGTTACATTTCTAAAAAAACTTGCTTATATAATTTACAATTATTGCGTAATTCAATTATTCTAAAATTACAAATATAGAATTTTTGCATACTATAGGATAAGTAGTTGTCTTGTTTTTGAATTATAAAGTTTAATTTTTACACCTTCATTGGGTTTATTTTATTTTTTTTCTTTTGGGCCAAAAGAAGTACTAAAAGAACTTGAATTATAAAACAAAGCAACCGAGCCCACTAGAGACTGCGAGAGAGTACAGAAAAGACGGAGATGAAAAACAAAAACCCCAAATTTTGGGTTTTATCACTTTAGTTTGAGAGAGAGAGAGAGAGAGAGAGAGAGAGAGAGAGAGAAACCTCGGACACAAACATCATGGACGGAGGAATGTCGTACCAGCGATTCCCGAAGGTGAAGATCAGGGAAATGAAGGACGACATGGTCAAGTTCGAGCTACGAGAGACGGACGCCAGTGTGGCCAACGCGCTTCGGCGCGTGATGATCGCGGAGGTCCCGACCGTCGCCATCGACCTCGTCGAAATCGAGGTCAACTCCTCTGTCCTCAACGACGAGTTCATCGCTCACCGACTCGGTCTCATCCCGCTCACCAGTGACCGAGCCATGAGCATGCGCTTCTCGCGTGACTGTGACGCTTGCGACGGTGACGGCCAGTGCGAGTTCTGCTCCGTCGAGTTTCACCTCCGTGCAAAGTGCCTCACTGACCAAACCCTCGATGTCACCAGCAAAGACCTCTACAGCTCTGACCACACCGTCGTTCCTGTTGAGTTCTCCGATCCCAATGACCCTGGCGAGCAAAGGTACCCTTTTTAGCCCAAAAAAATTCGAACTTTGTTTGTTCCTCTTTGAGTTTTTGAGAGTTTAGAGATTTAATGATGACCCATTTGGTTGTTTAGTTGATTGGGTTTGAAATTTGTTTGTTTCGGATTTAGAAATCTGTGCAAATGGTTTTGAAAAAAAGCCCCATTTGGTTGTTTGGCCAATATGAAACCATATTATGATTAATTGATGTTCTTTTTTATGTTTATGAAACTCTGCATGTGTCTGTGCTTTAGCTTAGTGTGTCATATATTTTGTTCATAGCCTGGGAAAAAAAAAAGGGTTTGGGTAACAGTTAGTCACTCTATTTTGAGATTGTTATATTTGAGTTGGTTTGTATTGCATTTAGGGGAATTATAATTGTGAAATTACGTCGTGGTCAAGAACTGAGGCTGAGGGCTATAGCCAGAAAAGGGATTGGTAAAGATCACGCAAAATGGTCACCTGCAGCTACTGTCACATTTATGTACGAACCAACGATTAGAATCAATGAAGACTTGATGGAAACTTTGTCACTCGAGGAGAAAAGAACCTGGATTGAAAGTAGCCCTACCAAAGTTTTTGACATAGACCCCGTTACCCAACAGGTTCTATTTTTTTTTATCCAGTGTAGTGTTATTTTTTAGAATAAAATATATTTGCTCAATCTTATGTTTCTTTTGCGTCTTTGTGTCTAGCAATATGGTTGAAGCTTCGAATTGTGGGTTGTGTACTTGACTTGTTCTTTAAGTTTATTGCCTTAGAGGGATTTCACTTTGAGGATGCTATGATTCACTTTTATTTTATTTTAATTTATTTCCAACAAGTTTTAGCTCAAATGCAACTGTCTTGCTTGATAAAAATAAGGTGGAGGCTGAAGTTTGTTGGTTTACGCATCCTTGTGTAACTTACCAATAAAAACAGTATGGTTTTACTCTCCTGTACGGGCCTTTTATCATGTTTATGCTCATAGGGAAAAATGTAGCAACAATGTTCTTTTTTGGCCCATGTTCGTGTGGCCAAAGTAATATTAATGGTTACTTGGTTAGATAACATTAGAAGCCTTTGTGTTATATTATTGTTAACTGAAAAGGCTGAAATGGGTAGATATTGTGGATGTGCTATGTTGTTTGGACCAATGGTTTCTCCTTTTTATCACTGAATTTTCACAATCCTCAAATTTCAGCTTGGCTAGGGATATCTTAATGTTATCTGTCAAAGGTCTGCAGTAGTTATTGTGGCATCTGGAATTCTTTCCTGAATTTTTTCTTGAGTTGCTGCATGTTGTGCCTGACAACTTCATGAGGTTGTGTGTTGCTTGTGTGTGTGTGTTTTTCAATGATTTATTTCCCATTATCATTGGGTCTCTGGATCATAGTGTAGGAAATATTAAATATTGATGTAATTGGACTTAATAATCCATGAGTGTGAGAACTTTGGAAGAAGCAATATCTAACCACTGGGGGTATAAGAATTTTGACTATGGAGAGAGAAGGAGAGAAAGAGGTGTTCAAAAAATTCTCATTTGTTGACATCTTCCACCTTGCAATCCCTGGTATGTACAATTTTTAGAATCGCTGGACAGCAGAATTGGGCTTCTTTTTCTTTTCTTTTTTAATGATATAATTGGTGACTTGTTACAGTTTTTTTTTACATATCAATGGTGCAACAAAGCACACTTTTGCCAAAAGAGATGGAAATTTAGAAGAAAAAAGTTTATTTTAAATGGACAGTCCAAGGTTTAAAAGATTTGGAATATTTTCTAGTCTTTTACTTATGTAATGTGATGGAACTATTGTTTGGGATTGTTGATATGGATTAGAACCCGTATCTCATGAGGATATTTTTGTGGTCATCTATTGTAACTCAGGTCCTAACATGAATAGGTATTAGGTGAGAGGTCTTCTGGCGTCTCTAGGGCTGGCAAATAAGTTGGTAGGACAGCTCAGATTAGGCTAATAATGAAAGTCTCAAACTTCAGTGTTGAATAAAATACCTTTGTCCTTGCTCTCTCCCTCTCTCTTAATCGCTAGCTGGTGCGTTGATATCTTCTCTGTTTCTTCCTCCATATACTCTTCTCTTGTTATTTCTTTCTTAAAACAAACATGTGTTGAAGTGTTTCTTCTTTTGGGGATATGGACAAGTATTGTTCTTGACTATAGACTTTTGGATGAGACTTTTGAGCTTCCTGCTTGGGGCTTCTATCAAACTCAATTTTTCCTGGTTTGGTGCCATGCTTTTATTAAAAGTAATATCAAACAAGAGCAATTTGGGAAATGAAAATGTAGGAAAATTAGTGAGAGTTTACTTGATTCTTTGATCGATTAATTAATACAATGAAGCTCTGTAGGGTTGTACAAGAAACCGAACACACCAACACCACTGACAGAAACCAACCCAAACCGGCCTCCAACAACAGCTACAACAGGCGTGGGAGCCAGTGATCAGCCAAAAACTAGCTCAATGAGGGTGGTGAGGTGCGGTGTGGTGATAGGTAGCCGTTTATTGGCTACAGTGATAACAGACTTTCGATCTTGTAACTAACTCCCCACTAACCTCCTGAGAAATAAGACAAAAGCACATGGCCAGTCATCTAACAATCAAGAATTCAAGATACAGAACTGCTTCTATTTATAACTGAGAATGCCTCGTAGCTCAACAGCAGCCTGAGACCTGTGAAGGAACAAGCCCAGTGAACAAATTGTTGTATAGAGTAACTATGTCTTGTGTAACTTGTTCACTTGTCTTCTTCAAGCTTTTCACCTTGCTGTTTAACAGCTTTTGACTTCTTTCTTTAATTAAGTGATTTTCAATCTTTAGTTAGTTAAAGATGACTGACAATACTGAAGTCTTAGTTATTTCATTATAATATATGTTCATTGGGTAGAATTCTTATATGAGAGTGTTAGTGCTCTTTAGGTGGCTGACACACTAATGGATTATTTAATCTGATTTTGCATTCCTAGTAATGATGCCCCTGCAAATGTGCATGAAAGGGTTCATTTTAATAGTGAGAACTTTGTGCATTGGTCTAGATTCAGTCAGATTTGTACTACATGGCGTGATCCCTTCTTTGATTGCATTGTTTGCCATTGTTACATGACTAAGTTTATATTGTTGTTTTTTATTAGGTGGTAGTGGTTGAACCTGAGGCATACACTTATGATGATGAAGTGATCAAGAAAGCAGATGCAATGGGGAAGTCAGGGCTTGTGGAGATTGAAGCCAAAGAAGACAGCTTTATATTCACTGTAGAATCTACTGGTGCAATCAAAGCTTCTCAGTTGGTACTCAATGCCATAGAAATCCTTAAACAAAAACTGGATGCAGTTCGCCTGTCAGATGATACTGTAGAAGCTGATGATCAGTTTGGCGAACTAGGTGCTCATTTGCGAGGAGGATGATGCTGTTTGTAAAAAGAAGATGAATCAATTGTTCCTTTTAATCTCTAGGAGATCAATTGAATTTCGTTAGGTTTTTGGGACTTGGTCATGTGCTGTACTAACCACATCTTCCATTTTTCTTGTTAACTTGTGCTGTGGTTGCTAGTTACTCCCCTCCAAAACAGAAACCTTTGCTAATCTGTTTAAAGCAATGTATGTCCTTGGATCTATGGTGAAATTTAACCTATATTTTCTTTGTGAACTTGTCATGTCATGATACATTGTGATGACATTGTGATGGCATGAAGCAAAACCTGTACACTCTGCTTACTAGTGGTCATGGCATTTAGCTTGTACTTCACTGCATATTACTTAACATGTATACTTGTGCTTATTGTTAGATACTGTTACTTCCCCAGTTTGTACTCATTTTATCACTTGCATAGTGCATTTTACTTTGTTGATCACTTGCATTGGTTGCTCATAGAACTGTTAGGGCCAAAATGATCACAATGTTGTTAACTAAACATTCTAGAATATTTTTAAACGCTAATGGCTTGTTTGGTTTCGGGGGAGAGGACAGAAATAAAGTAAAGTTGGCTGCAAAAGACTAATTTTTAGGCAATTCTATTTACTCTTCCAATATCTCGCCCTCCCTCTCAATCCAAACAAACTATAAGTTCTCTGTGTTCACTTTGTTTTTTGTGTGGGTTTATTTTTTTCCATCTTTTTATCGACCTAGAAAATATCATATGGGCAACTAGGTAGGGATATTTTAAGTTGAGAGCTCTATCATGCAGTAGTTCAGTGATTTGAATGATTTAGTTATGTGCTGAAGACAAAAGCCAGCACTCCTAGGAGTCACATTTTAAGTTGAAAGCTCTATCATGCAATAGCTCAATGAATATGGGCTCTGATCGAGCCAACTATAGAAGTGTATGATATTTGTTTGCTTTAGGATGTCCTTTGTCTTGGAGGATATTATTTAAAATTTGGAATGAAAATCACTGTTAGTCTGTTAGTGTACATGCTGCTAGTTTGTGTGAAATTTCAGATGATTCTTTAGAAATCTAATTGAAAAATCGGGACAAAATGATAGCATTTAGTTAATATTTCCAATCTATTTATGCAAAGTCTTGTATAATAGAAAAAGACACACTGACATATTTTACCTCAAAAATGCTTTACATCAGTGATTCTAAAAATGTGCAAAGATGTGTATATTTATACACTTGCTATAGTAAACGTGTATATTTACACGTTTACTAGTAGTTTCTCTATTTATTATTTTATTAATTTTTTCTTTCTCATCTCTAATTGGTCTCGGTTTTTCTTTTTTTTTTTTTTTCTCTCTTGTCTCTGCTTCTTTTTTCTTCTCTCTCTCACTCCTCATTCACTTCAACCACTCATCAGTAAGCTCTTCTTTTTTCAAGCATTTTTTCTACATCGTTTGTTTGCTACATCTGTAAGCTCTCAACCATCTGGTAAATGGAGAACATGGCGCCCTCTTCATCGATGTCGACTTCGGCAAGAGCCAAAAGAGGCTATGATCAACCTTCACAACCGCAGCAGAGGAACGGGTCTAATCAGCCTTCGCTCCGATCAACCTTGGGTTTCGGCTTGAATGGGTCTAGGTTTCAGCTTCATCTGGGTTTTGGCTCCGATCAACCGTGAGAATGAGGAACAAAAAAAGCACAAAGCAAGTAGACAGATCTAGGTTTCGGCTTGATGGTGGCTGGGTGATGATGACAGTGGTTGGGTTTGAGAGAGAGGGAGAGAGAGAGAGAAATAGAGAGAGGCCATGAGTGAGAAAATAATATAAAAATGTAAAAGAATGAATATTTTATTGAATAAATATGTAGAATAGATAAACAGATATGAGTATTTTGTAAAAACGAATATGTAAAATAGAAAAAGTAAGTTTTAGACGTGCAAAATGGGGAAAAAAAAAATGAATAAATAAATAAAAAATAATGATTTGCATCCATTGGTTTGGACCGAATCTCTTGATCTGATTTCAGGTTACTTTAGTGGTCAAGCCTGGTTGAATGGACCTGAGTTGCAACTGCTTTAATGCCCAAATAAGAAATCAAGAAGTGTGCTTGGTTATCAGGAAAAGCATACCTTGGAACTCGTTTGCAGACGTCCACTTATTTGGTGTTTCCAAACAAATTAATAATTTTCAATAGGGACGGAAATCATTTTTAGACAATTCAGCCCGGAAAAAGACTTATTTATGTTAATTTGCTTAGCAAATAATCCAAACTTAAATCCAAGTTTAGGCTTGTCTATTAAACGAGTAAAGTTCAAACATAGTAATATGTTTGTGAATTTGATACTCAATTTAACTATGTATAATATTATATTTTTATATGTATATGTCTAAAAATACACTTATATGTATAGACCTAAAATTGGATGGTATAAGTTTGCAAATACATTCATATTATATTATTTGTAGTTTGTTGATAATATAAATAGTCAATTTGTAATAAAAATTTCATAAGTTTATGAACAAGTAAAAAATTCTAGTTATAATTTTACTATATGCTAGTCGCAGTCGCATACTTGAGCGATCCATGGAAAAATTTGACCAATATAGACCGAACTTAATCAAATAGACCAAACTACACCGAGGTGGACAAAATGGACCACACTATACCAAAGTGAACCGAAATAGACCATATTGACTAAAATGCTACGCTGATGTGGCTCAGTAAAAGCATAATAACAATAAATGCTGTGCCCTATGCTTAAAATTTTGAATATTATATAGGTATAGATAGATGGGTAAAAAAATAAGTTAATCAAGAAATTAGTGAACAAGTTTAAGTTTGTTTGACAAGAAAATGAATCAAGCTTAAATATGTAATCTTATTTGGTGATGAACTTTAGTTTGACTTTGTTAAGGTCTAAAAAATCACAATGTTGCACCAAGGCCCAAAACAACACAAAGGATTAAATTCTAGAAAAATAAAATATCTGGGCCTTCAATAAATGAAAAGGAGGAGAGGCCCAAACCCATTAAGGGTCATAAGGAGGAACCTAAATCCATGAATGAGTAAACTTTGGACCTCATGAAACAAAGGGAGGAAAAAAGCCCAAACCACAAATGTCAGAAAATCACTAGGGAGCTCAGGAAAAAAGCTGGGTCGAGATACTTGGGGATTCTCAGGAGCCTGGAATCCTCGAGATATGCAACAAAGGCTAGGCTGGGATTAAGACAGTTCAAGGGAAGCATGCCAAGAAACATAAAGAATCAGAACAGATGGGTCCCTATCAGCCACCCAATGATGCAAAAATGGGATCAAAAGGCTTGAGAAATAACAACTCATAAGTAAGGATCTAATACCTTAGGAAACCCAAAAAGAAGAACCATGAAGGAAGGAGACTGGAGATCTTTCTGTCTGGCAGAAGGGAATCAGCTCACTTAGAAAAAATGACAAAAGGAAAAGCAGCCAAAAAGTGGGTTTGAAAAAAAAAGAAAAAAGAAAGTGGAATCTAGAAGGCTTGAAGGAAAGAACAAAGGTCAGCCTTTTAAGGACCCCCCAGAATAAGAAGGTCAGCTAAAGGCTTTTGAAGAAGAAACCTCAAAAAAAGAAAATAATGAAGAGTGAGGAAGGGACCAGCCACCAATATTGCTGACACAACATTGGTTCTGGTATCCAGGGGAGCAAATGGAAGGAATCAATGGTATCCCAGAAACCCTAGGATGGCACTATACCTAGGATGGCACTATAAAAAGGTAAGCAGCCAACAGTGTAGGGGCATTTAGACGGACAATGGATTGAAGTAAAAATACTTGAGAAAACTTTGCTAGAATTCAAAAGGAGAGAAAAAAGAGAGAAAAACAGTGTCCGGATCCTTATAACAACCACTAGAGAACACACACTTAGATTCAAAGAGATTCTAACTTTGCAAGCCTTAGAGGCCTGAAGAGCCATCTAAGTCTGCGATTTTTGAATATATTTGGACCTTATGACACGTCCTAGTAAGCATAATGTATTACATGATTAAAAGAATGATGAAGCATTTTACATTATTTTAAGGATCTCTAACACATTATTTTATTTCCTCTTTCTTATCATTTCGTTCTTTGTTGTTCCTTGTTATTCAATACGTATATTCTCTGTATGTTAGTGTGTATGTGTTGTAGGATTCATGCTCCCATTTAGCTGCGGTAAACCAAGTCTGGTCCCTTGAAATATAAAGCAACAAGCCTAGGATCCACGCTCTCTTACTTGGACCTGTCTGTTGCATTTCTCTAAAAAAAAAAAGAACCCACATAGACTTGTGTTCGAAATAAAATGAAGCGAGCATATGTGAACTTTTAATGCTTGACTTGACTCAGCTCATTTAGTGTCCGAATTAAATTGTCCCAGCTCCACAACATACAATACACCCTTGACCCTTCATTATCATACTATGCTAACGCTTAAACCATCAGAGTTTACATTAGGTAATTTGAGCCATTTCACACCCCCATTTTAGTTTAACAACCCGTTGGCGGAAATACTATTCCTATATTAGATTTCTTCCACCAATTGCTGCGAGGTTTTCGATTCCAGTTTCAAAATGTTTTTACATTTCATTTGAAATAACAGCACTACAAGTCACAAATTCTAGCTGTGTTGCAACATGTTCACCTGCGTGTGTACTAGGAAAAAGTCACGGGTTCTGCTCCTAACAAGAGAATATGTGGGCCAAATACCAATTTATCTCCATTCTAGGCCAGGGAGTGGTCTAAAGCCAGAACAAGTAAAGGTTAAAAAAGAACAAACTCTACGATTCTATGGTTTCCATGATGTTATCACTCAATTTTGAAATCCCATGAGATGAGATTTGAAAACATGTCACCATCATCTACATCCTTTACATGCAATTCTGATGGTTCTACTGCCCCCTCTATCTCTTTGGACTAACAGACTAACACCAAGTTTTTGGCATCTACATTCTTATCGGTCTGTCGTCCTTACTGTGTAGGCCCTTGCAATCACAAGAAAGTGAATTTCATGTCCTAGTCTTGAGGTCAATTTTTGTAGGTTTTGACAAGATAACGATTATGGTAAATGCCTAGAACCTATTATAGATCTCGAGTCACATAATAGAAGGTAAAAACTTGTACATAATTATGCAGTATATCATACTATGGCTACAAATATACCAAACACACATATTATGGTGCGCCTGGAATGAATTATTTACCATATTTAAGGTTCTCTTAGAAATAATTTATTTAGATGAAATTGAAAATTTTTTATTGAAAATATGATAAAGTATAATTGCACTTTATTAAAATTAAAAAATGTGAGAAAATACTGAAAAAAATAAGGTTTTAAAAAATTATATATAAAAGTTAAAAACTGAACTTAAAAGATCATACCAAACACACTCCTGATGACTTGTAGCATGTAGGTGTAATTGAACCAGGTAACTTTGAACAATTGTGGCCTTTTGTTTTACTTGTCACCGAACGCTTCAACTCAACATCCTGTTTAAAATTCTAAATATTTGTTGATGATAGGGGTTGGTTTATTTTAGCTGTCAAAAGATACCCAAATCTTTGTCTGAGAAACTAGACGTACCTGCAGTTTGGCAGCTAAGTCTTGGGTTGGGACATACATGCTATTGCTGACCCCTAAAAACATCTAAAGCTGCTATTGTCCTTTTTTTCTGACCCTCTGTTGAGGCCTGAAAAGCAACCTACCAAGCTTCGAAATAAATTTCACCCCTTAATCAGAGGGAAAGTTTACTATATAAAAATGTAACATTTTCCGTAATGTAAGTTTTGATTCAATATAATTTCACTTTTAGATTGGTTGATTTATAGGACAAGGTTTCTCCAAAGTAATTTGAAGGAAAATTCTTTAAATTTATCTTTATATTTTTTTATTTAATGCGAATCTTGAAAATTCAACTATTAAATTGCATTTTTAACATATTCTTATCACACGTGAAATTTTGTTCAAATAAAATGTTAATTGCTATTCAATTAATAAACCTATTTTTAATACATAAGCTTTACTATAAAAACTCGAAATTTAAATATTTGATTAATGACATAATTATTGGTCTTTAACTTTTTGAAATTTTGTAAGCATAAAAAACGTAATAAAAACAGTAAATCCAATGATTAAATTTTCAAGTTTTAAATTCAATATAGAAATAAAGAAAAAGTTTGAATAATTTCTTTCTAAACTAATTTGAAAAAAACATTTTCCTAATTTGTATTTCTATTCTTATATATTCATCACAACAAATTACATCAACGGTTTTGCATCGCTAACTATTTTTCGGCTTTACAAATCAAGGACCACAAACATGGCACTGGCTTGGCCACTTGATAAAAGAGTAAATTCTGAATATATTGAATGCTACTTGGAGGACATTTTCCTTTCTTACATATTTGACATTATATTTGACATTGTGGGGCAGCCAGTTGGGCTCAAGCAAGAAAATAATTTGAGGTCCCAGTCGAAGATTTTGAATTAATGGTTTAATTGACTTGCATATTTATTGATTTTGAGGACAATGTCATTCAAGGTAGGTACACAAACCCAGATGTCATAAACAGCTTGAGCTAAGTTCATTTACTATTTGTTTGCTGATCAACAATGCTTATCAAAAAAAAAAAACAGTGCTTCTCAGTTTAGACAACTCATCCTCACCAATCAGCTTTTCCTCTATTGGGGCAAGTCTGGGAGGTGGTTCGAAAGCTCTTAATAACTTGATAAGAAATAAAGAGTTCCATCTGAACATACTTCAATTCTTTTGCTGGGCACCTAGTTAATTGCAGGTCAATGGTTCAGTCAACACTGGGCTTCATGGGGTTAGGCTCATGAGCATGCAAGTTTTGGTTTCATATAGCCATATAGCTTATTTCCTTATATATACAACTTTCACAATAATTGTGTTGGAAAACTTCTATTGATTTTTATTTGAATTTACTACTATCGTCACTTTTTACCTATTATAACAATTTGTCACATCAATAAATGTAAAATTTATTTTCTAATTTTGTGTGTTTATAGACCTTCTCCTTAAAATGTAATGCAAATTATACTGATTTATGTTTTAGATTTTATAAAATGATATCCAAATAATTTTTTATAAATTGGCACTCTACTTGAAGTTTGTATAAATATGACAGTTAAATTTTGTCTTTTTTGAATTGAGATTTTTGGGGGAAAAAACACTTTCATCGTGAGATTTTTTTTTTCCCTCAACTTGCAAAATGACGAGAAAGTTTGAGGTTTTTTATTTTCAATGAGGATATTTTTCAATGACCTATAGGGTGACGAAAATAATGGGCCTTTTACTTATTCTCTATTATGGTTATTACATAAGCTACGTTGCACTTAACATTTTTTTTTTAGTGTGAAGTTTCAAAAAATTGTTAAAATTTTGATCTTGAATATGAAGAATGGGTAGCTCTCAACAGTTTGATTAATTGTGCTAAAGTACTAGGTCAACTTATGCTTGGTTTGAAATGAATTATTGGCAAAGCTTTAGCAACCTAGTACTTTGCTCAATTTTATTTTTATTTTTTTAAAATCCCATTAGCACACATTCAAACAGCATAATTGAGTTTGGACCACATACATGTCAAAATTTGCCCAAGATGACTCCTAAGATATACGAGATCTATAGCATGAATAATTTATATATTTATATGTATATATACATGCATCTTGTTGGTGATGAATTTGATCGTACAAGTTGAAGACAATGCTTCGATATGTCATGGTGGCTAAACGGTTTAGGTTTTTGGCAATACATGAGTTGTGACCACCTTGAATAAGATCCATTCCTATCACATTGGATGCCGATTGTGTAGTATCAATATTGACTGTTTACCAGACAATATGAAAAGAAGTTTGGGACAATAATTCGATTCACGCATTGGATGTGCAATGCAGGCCAGTTGACAGTCGTTTGGGGCCTCCATTCTGATTTTCTTCGATGTCCCTTCGCCTTCTGGGGCCATATTGGATTGGTTTTTAGAGTTTTGAGTCCTATATAATTAACATGGAATAATGTAATAATTGTAGAAACTTCCATCAGGTAGAAACATCCAACGTTTGCCCACATATGTTTCAGAGAAAAACATTTTAATTGTTTTAGTTAGTAGTTTCACCATGACCGAAAAAAAAAAAGACAATTCAGGCTCAAAATTTCTGTAATACTCTTATCAAGTATCAACCATGATTCTCAAACCAGTTTTTATGCTCAAGGCAGATTGGCTCACTGCGCTAAAGAGGATATGGGTTCGGTGCAGCATAACTTAATAGTACTCTAACATGAAATGCACAAATTAACGATGATAACAAGGACATTAATATACTTTTATTAAAAAGCGACCAACCATTTTTTTAGGATGATGGGTGTGCTTGGTGTTCCCATAAAATGTAGGATAAATTAATGTGGTCGCGTTTATATTAGAACATGCTTTAAACTTTCTTGAATCTTTTAAGTTCATTTTGACAGTTGAGTAATCTCAACACTACCCATATTTTGTTACCTATGGTTCCCAACATTTAGTGTTTACCTAATGAATAGGGGATTAACAATCCCCACACACTTTTATGGGAAATGAAAAAACTGTCAAAACATTAATTGCTTTATTTCATTTTCCCATAAAAACTTTCTTTAAATCCCATATTTCATTTTATGCTTCCTTTTTCCATGTTGGCTATTAGACCATTATAATCTGAAGTTTAGAATCTCAAGATAGTTTAGACGCTTATTAATTAACATACAATCAAATTTACTCTTTAGCTCTAGGGTGATGGGGGTGTTCCATGGGAAAGTAGATGAGTGAATGAGACTTACAAGTCTTAATCCAAGTCCACATCAAAGAATACTATAATCATCAATATAACTTTGGGCATTTATAAGCATATATCTTCCAAAGGAGACATAATACACTCAATGACCTTCCTTTGAGTTCCTTCTTGTTTTTTTAAATATAAAGGCCCTAGAATTTGTTATGAATTTGCTACCTACATGGCTACACCTGGTGATGGGGCATCCCTACAACCAAAGGGCCAGTCATGCAAAGAGCTATTACACCATAGTGGACCAAACCAGAGCCAGTCATATATACCAACTCATACCTACAATCACTTCGATGTGTCTAAAACTTTGATTCAGCTGTTAGGATGTCATTTACTCATTTTCCAAGATGTCCCAATATTTTGTATTAGGATTCAGGAACTACACATTTGCTTTTAAGTCCCCTGGATTTTCATAAAATGATATGCAGTGTGTGCTAAACAGCAAGTTTTAATGGGAAAATTAGTTTCATATGGTTAATATGTTTTGCCTTTAGGTATCTTACATATGAATTTTGTACCAATTAATCGATTATCCAGTACTGCTTTCTTTTGTAAGCCATTGATGTAGACAACTTATGATTTTGTCTTGGTCTAGAGTGAGATTAAAAATCCTAAAACATCACTCTCTCTTCATATATAAGCCATACTTGAAGATCATAGAGTGCATTAGAGTATCATTTTAAGATAAAAGAAAGCAATATTTTTTTTCATTGGGGTGTACTTCCCATGTCAAAGTTCATTTTTGGAGGACATAATATTGAAAGTTAGGATCATAACATTTTGAAATGGTTTCCAGTCAAAAGGACAATTGATTGCCCAAGAGCTAAAGATGGCAGGGTCTATAAAGTAACACAATTGTATGTTTTTACTTTAAATTCCCATTGATGTTGTTTCCATTTTCTACAAACAAACACAACCCCTTCTGAGAAATAAGACTGTGTAAGAGAGACTAGAGAGAGAGAGAGAGGCCTATGGTCCCATATGGTCCTCTTCTTTGTTGTCCTTCAAAGCTTTACAGCTGTGAGCAAGAAAAAGATAGAAGAAATTTTACTTGAAGGTTTTGGTGCAAATTTGATTTCATGTGATTTCATTAATGAACCAATAACAATGATAGGAAAAAGAGATGTGACCAGGTCAAAAAAGAGGGTTTTCAGATCACCAAAGCTTTTTTGTAAGAAAATAAAATAAAACAACATTTATAAAAAGAAAACCCCATCATATTATTATTCTACAATTATTGGAGTGGGGGCAGACTGACTTCATGAGCTTTGGTCTTTGGGAGCAAGCTGTTTTCCTTTGAAAAAACACACCATCTCTCATGAATCATGATAATCACTAGCAATAGCATGCATCTTCTGCCCTCAATACTCTACCAACCTTTTAAAGTAGAGAACCAAAAAAAAAAGAAATAATAAATAAACAAAAGACCAAAGAAAATCTTCCCAAAAATCAAAGATTATGTCTCCCATATTCAAAATCCCCACCTCTTGCCTTTTCAACTTTTGAAGGTTTAGTGCATATCAAATGAAATTAAAATCAATGTCTCTCTCTTTGCATTTTGTTTTGTGGGAAGACTTTCCGTTTCTTAAGTAAAATGTCATTGCTTATGGGATTTATATAAGATTTTATATATATATATATTAATGCTATAGATATAACAAATTTTATAATTTACAACCTAAAAATGTTATTTAATAATAGAAAATTTTTGTGACTCATCACCTTACAAATTTAAAGCTATGGGTTTGAGTAGTGGCAAGTCCCGCTATTGTTTGAGTGATCTCATACCATATTAAATTTGGATTTGAATGGGTTGGAATAGTGACCACATTTGCAAATCAAAAAAAAAAAAAAAAGACTTTTTTAATAATTTGTTGAAGTAAAAGTATATAATTATGGTCATATCATTTTTACAAGAATCATCACCAACATTATTTTTATTGTACAAACATCACAATTTATCATCTCAATAATTATGAAATTTTTTTTTGAAATTAGCTATGTTATTAGACTCATTGATATTTTTATACTCTTACAATGAATAATTGAAACGCGTTACAAAAGAAAAGTTTAAAATATGTTACGTCTTTAGACTGCCACCGTATATTTTTTTTAATGTGAATTATTTAATGAGATAATATTTTTTATTTTTTGTGAAAATCTCGTTCATCCTTAATGCTCACAATTCTTCTTCTTCTTCTTCTTCTTTTTCTATGGTAATCACTTGATCAAATTTTATAATAAACATAGTAACTTCCAAGTACACATTGCGTTATTAATTTAGATGTGTGTGTTTAGCAATAACTATGGTTGTCTAGTAAAATTTGCAAACAAAAAATTATGTTTAGATTAAACTTTCAAAAAAAAAAAAAACTTATTATTCTTGTGAGACCATGCTATGAGAAATTCTTTAAATATACTTTTTATTCTTTCAGTATATATGTGGCGAAATAAATATAATTATTTGAGTAAAATAGCTATTATCAAAATAATTTCAACACGTAAAAAGCTTATTCAATATAATTTATTCATAAGCATGCTTGTGTTCTACAATAGTGACAAAATTTGCTCTAGCAAAAGAAATCCTAAAACATATTCACACTCTCAAATCTCAAAGCCATTAGCCATGTGAATGTGGAGAAAATCACGTTTCAATAATTATATTCAATATATGTATTCCTTCGATTTTGTAAAAATAATATTAGAATATAACACGTGAAAAAAGCTGAGTGAACTTCCTTTTTTTTTTTTTTTGTTCCAAAAAAAAAAAGACAAAGGAAAAAAAAATAAAGCAAAGGGAATAATCAAAAGGGTGAATGGTAATGCATTTTCCATTAAGAATCCACTAAGATGAGCATCATGAATCTCTACCACCACGCAATATAGATGGAGAACAGATAAGGGAATGTTAACTTTTTTTTTTTGTTGTTGTTGATAATATGTGAACTTTATATGTGGTTACGGGTTATACCTACTTTCACATTAACTTTAGCTTGGAAAGATTGTAGGGTTTATTATATCCGAGTTAGTCTAATCCAATGACCATGCATAAAAGAAAGATTGGACTAAATAAAGTCAGCAGTACTGCAACACAGTGCTTAAAAGCTGAGGTAAAACTAAAAGCAAACTGAAGCTAGCAAGCATTCTTTCTTGCTAAAAGCGCGTGCACTACAAATTGAGTAATCACGGTAGCAAAAGCATGACGGTAGTAATCACGTGGGTTTTTTTTTGCCCTGATTTTATTATCATTTTTGTTATTTAGCATCAAACCTAAAGATATTAATTAAATAGCATTTAGAGTTTTTAAGATTCAAGTTGCCCAAATTCTCTTTCTCAAAAAAAAAAAAAAAAAAAAAAAGTTGCCCAAATTCTAAATTATGGCAATCTATATAGATATATGAGTTTCTTCAATAAGCGAAAGAGTAGAAGTCGTGTTTTTAAATATATTTTTGAGCAAATTAATGCAATTTTTTTACTAAAAAAATTAGGTTACAATCAAATTTGTAAACAAATTTTTTCAATTTTTTAAAATTTCAAATGGGCTTTAAAATTTTTTTTTTAAATCACATTAATTAGCTCAAAAATATAGTTAAAAACACAACTTTGGTTTAAACTTTAACAAAATTATTTCACTTATAAACATTGACATCACTTAATTAAAAAAAAAATTAACTACTAAAAAGGCCTATTTTTTATGAAAAAAGTTAATCAATATCCTAAAGGTATTGGTTAAAAAAAATATTTTTAGAAACTTTTTATAAAAAAAGAAAAAATATATATAATTTTAATGTCATTTTTTTTATATTTTCTATAAAAGTTGTATCGAAATTTTCTTAAAATTGTGCATTAACAAATGCCCTAAGACACGTGTTAACTAGACCCATTTAATATTCAGATCTAACACTTGTAATGAGTTAAGGAAAGTAGGAAACAATGCAGCAGTCCATATGGTGTTGAATATCTGGTGTTTTTTTTTAAAAATGGTATAGAAAGAATATATATTCTTTATGAAAAATCCTAAGAATACAACAATTTTTAAGTTGTGAATGGTAAAACTTTACTTTTATACGTTCTAATTATTGATCTTTTTGATTTTACATCAATCATAACAATTAACAAACATACTCATAGTCATAGTTGTGATTAAAAAAAACAATTGTAAACTTTTTATAAGTAATTTTTTTTTTCTTTTTTTAAGATGGTAAAGTCTTTGGGACTTGGGGACCACTCCCAACACCATCTCCTCCCATTGGAGACCAAGAGGTAGAAGTAGGGCTGTCCACGGGTCGGTCCGGGTCGAGTTTGTGCCCAACCTGGAACCGACCCGCAGGAATCAGGTGGAGAAAAAATGCATCCGCCTCCGACCCGCCAGAGCAATCGGATTGGTCGATTCAGATCATCAACGAGTGGCGGGCGAGTCGATCGGAGTCATTGATCTAATAAGACGACAAGAAAATAGTGAAAACAAACACAAATCCAGCAAATAAACCCAGATTCCGGCGATATTTCCCTTAGATCCGGTGAGATTTAGCAAGATCTGGCGAAAATCTCACTGGATTTGATGTGATTTTGCCAGATCCGGTCAAAATATCACCAGATCTAAGGAAAATATGGCCGAAATCTAGGTTTTTTCGCCGGAACCTGGAAAAACATCTGTGGATTCTAGAAAAATGTTGCCAAATTCTAGAAATTTTGGCCAGAATATGGGATTTTTGCCGGATTCTAAAAATCTATCGGTCGGTTTGGTTTTTTCTGGTTTTAGGGGAGGAAAACACGCCGGAATCGGTTCCTGGCGATGAAGACCCGCCGCCAACCCGCCGGAATCGGTTCCTGGCGGTGAAGACCTGCCACCGACCCGCCGGAGCAATCGGGTTGGCCGAATTCAGGTCGGATCTAGTCGGTTCTTCGAGTGAGTCGGGTTATCGGATCCTTCTAGAGAGCCCTAGGTAGTAGTATTATCCAAACAAAGGGTTAGGAGTTTTTTTTTTTTAACATAAAGGGTTAGGAGTTATGTAGGTAGACTTATTGATTTTTTAATTAATAAATTAAAGGACTAAGACTTCTTGCCCTATAATCATAGAATTTTGTACATGATTAACCCTACAAAGATAGGCTGTGCTTAATAGGTTTCTCTTATAATATAAGAATGAATGGTAAACACGGATAAGTACAAGACTTGGTCGGGAAGGCCGTAGTAAATTATCAAGACAGAACTTTCTTAATTAAATAACCATTTTCTTTGTTTTGAAACACAGTTTTCAAAATTTTGTCTGGAAGTAAACATAAATGATAAAACACATGGAAATCCACCATTTTCCCTAGCGGGAAACAGTTTTTTTTTTTATTTTATTTTTTTTTTTTTTTTTTTTTTTTTTATTTTTTATTTTTTTTATGCATTTGGGTTATTACTGCATATATGGATAAAGAAAATAAAATTGATTTGGGCAACACCCTACAGCCAAAAAGCATTTGGAAAAAAAAAAAAATTAAATTACCAATTTTTTGTGCTAACAAGGAAAAAAATCTTTGCTAAAAGTGAAATTAACTTTTTTACTTTTTTTCTATTATAAAAAATTATATGATTTCATGAAACACAATGTTTGGGGGGGGGGGGGGGGGGGGAGCAATAACAACAATATATCATAATTATCTACAATGTGTCATTGTCACCGAGTATACAAAGAAACTAAATATATCAATTGATTATCAAAAAATATTATACTATATATAATTAAAACTAAAATATCAATCATCACAAAAATAATCCATCCATATTAGCAAGATATTGGTCTAATCAAGAAGATCATTTTAAACCTTCAAAATAGGGATGATAGCAAGATGTGGTGGAACAAATTTCTTGTTAAACAAAAGTGGGACAAGTTAAGATACAACTTAGTGAAAATATTTTGACATCCTTAATGAGATGGTATGAGTGTAACAAAGATGAGATGAAGGAGAGAACAAAGTAAAATTTTTGGAGAGAGAGAGATCTTGGAGTGATGATGATGATGATGATATTTATATTATAATTAAACTACATATATAAATACTTTAAATTAATGTATAATATGGCTTGGCTTGGGTTAGTGCTCTAGTGTATAGAAGCCAACATGATACATATAAATGTTCAAAATTGATCACGCGTTCACATCGTGCCTTATCTCGTGTAGAAGCTTTTCCCATATAATATATATGTGCACTCTAAGCGAAATGAAACAAGTCAAAGGCTATAAACAAGCTAAGTCGGGTCAAGTGAAAGTTCAATATTGTTTCTTTAAATTTATATTGAACACAAGTTGAGCTTAAGTTCAATACCAAACAAGATTATATGTTCAAGTTTTTTTTTTTTTTTGATGACATTATATTTTCAAGATTGATTCATTTACTTGTAGAACAAACTTTATTAAACTTGTTCATTACTCATAAGCTACTTGATTAACTTATTCTTTTCTCACATATAGTAAAAACTATGATTAAATTTTGCTACCCTCCTACAAATATATGCTAATAATTAATAACTAAAATTGTAATCGAAATTATATTATTCTAGTTAATTAGATAGAATTATATACATTTATAAAAACTAGATTCAACAATACTATATATTGCTAAGAAATATATAATTTTGCTACAAAATGGACTATTTATATTATTAATAAGTTACAGATAATAATTTGATATTTCATTAACTGATTTCAAAACTTATATAATCCATTAATTCAATCTTTAGTCCATACAAGTATATTTTAAACGTCTATAAATATAAACATATAATATAATACATAATGTGATTGACCCTCATGTTGTCTATACATATAAACATATAATATAATACATAATGTAATTGACCCTCATGTTCACGAACAGTTATCATATTTAAACTTGGATTGTTTAACATTCAAAGCCAAACCAAAACTTAAGCTCGACTCATTTGTTAAACAAATGAAGTTAAACAAGTATTTTTCCTAATTGAGTTCCAATTATATATTCAAAAACAACTTTGTTTGATTATGAGTTCAGATTGTGTTTGAAATAAAATTAAATTAACAAACTTGAACTTGTAGTACTTAACTTAGAGTCCGTTCGGGAACAACTTATTTAGTTGAAACTGAAAATTTTATGTTGAAAATACTGTAAATAAAACAAAAAAATAACTGAAATTGTATAGTGGAACTCATAAATAATATCAAAAAATACAATAAGACCCATGAATAATAGCAAAAATAATTTAAATAGTAAAAAAAATTGACTTTTTAATTTGGTGTCAAATGCACTCTTAAGACCGGTTTAAAATTAGCTTATTTTACTGAAACTGAAAATTTTTTGTTAAAAATATTGTAGATAAAGATAAAAATTAGCTAAAATAATATAATAAAATCTTTAAATAGTACCAAAAAAATACAGTAAAATTCATAAATATTAAAAAAAAAATAAATTAAATAGTAAAACAAGTTGAAAAAAAATAGCCTACCCAAAAACATCCTTCACAACGCTGGACAAAAACTATCCATTCAAGATCTGACATTTTACTTGAAAATTAGAGTAAATATTGTGAAAATAATCCATACAAAAAGGTGCATTCAATGTCCTCCAAAGGCGCGTAGAACGCATGTAAACACAGTGATAGGCTCCCATACACTTAAAGCCAAAAAGTGTAGGAAATCTTAGAGCAATAGATGATGGGTGTTCTTTTAGGTCAGTGATTAGGTTATAGAACAGAGAGAGAGAGAGAGAGAGAGAGAGAGTCCGAGAAAATTACGGTCATATCTCTCTTAATTCTCTCAATCTTATTACACCAACAAAGGGAGAGTGTGGGCTCCTGGAACGAGGTCAAACTCCCCAATCAAAAAAGTCTCACATAAAACCAAACCCCTCCAAAACCCCACTGGCCGACAACCTTTTTCTCTCTTCACATGCAAATTAACAATGAAACAACCAAACCCATAAATAACAACATTTTTCCTAACCTTTTTTTTTTTTTTTTGAGAAACACATTTTTCCTTACCTTAATTAATCATGACTACTAGATTATTTTTGTTAACTGGATTTTGAATTTTTGTTTTGTTTGGAATTGGGACACCTATCTCTATCTGTCGCACTGTGTCTGTGCCACCACACCCAACTGTACCTTCCCCACCCAAATTTAATTAATGAGAAATGGAACAGAAACCATATCATACAAATGAACAAAATTTGCTCTGAATTTATTATAGAATAAGATCATATAAATATGTCCAAATGAAGTATGTCTAAAAGAGAGACTCAGTAGATGGAGAAGAGTGCCAAAAACATATACAGAGAGAGAAGAATAAGACGGCGAATATATATTGTTCATCAATGCCAACTAATAATATAGTCCCCTTTCTCTTCCTGCATAATGCCATTCATTTCCCTCTAAATTGCATTTGTTTCCTCTCCCAGAGATTGAACATATGGTGGACACCGTATTGGAAATGCTGCCATATATGGACTGGAAAGCATTTCAACATGCACCAAAAGAGAAATTACTCATAATATATTTTTCTTTCTTTTCTTTCTTTTTATTTTGGAGAGAGAGACAGATTATGGTGGGCTGCCAACAATGCCTACAGAGACTCGGTTGAGTGATGGCAATTTCATTTGCTGTTCGTGGGCTCTGATCTTCTTGAACAGAGGCTCTGGTGATGAATAAGCTGAGGACCCCACAGCCCAAGAATCGTTGGAACTATCCGAGCTAAAAACAGCATCAATTACACCACTTGGGCTATCAGGAACTTGTTCATACTTGCGCTTGTGACTGTGAGGGTTATTATGGGCGCAATTATAGGCATTTGATAGCTCAAGGATGAGATTGCAGCAGTCATTTACTTTTTCCTGTTACAATGCAGACGGGTAATCAAGATCAAATCATGTGTGTTAATAGCTTCACGTTTGAACTCAATTCTAAGAGACGCATTGAAGTACCAAAAACTATATAACTCATTAGGCCAGAGAGAGAGAGAGAGAAACCTTGCTTATTTTAAGGACATCCAGAAGTTGGTGTTGGTATTCCATGGAATTACAAGGCTCAACTTGGTCTATAACGTGCATCATAGTAGCAGTGGCCAATACAGAAGGAAGATAACCGATGAATCTTGAATCTACAATATTTGACAAAACGTATGCCAAAAGATAAGAAACCAAGAGGGTACATTTCTTTGGTCTTTGTATTTATCGAAAATACTAAGCTTTTGTCAAATGGGATTTGAGGAACCGTTATAGATGCTTACCTGAAACCACAGAGAGAAGAAGCAGCTCACAGCGTCTCAGGAATTCCCAGTGGAGATAGGTCTTCAATCCAAGCCTCCTTATGATGTGATCAAGAAATGAGAGTGGAGTCACAGGGTGCATCTTCCACTTAAGGGTTGAAAGCACCAAAAGCTCCATTCTTTGTATATCTTTGGTCTCAAACACATACTTTGAATCCTCCACCTGAAACAGAACAAGACTCAGATTTGTCTTTCAAAAACAACAAAAAGACACTAAATTGGATGATACATATAATATATATTGGTTGCATTTGAACGTACTTGGAGGTCTAAAAGGAGTGGCACATCGGTCTCTTCAACTTTTGCAGCCAAAGAGAGACAAGTCACAGCCACGAGCTGGATCATCCATGGCTTATCTCTCTGAAAATGAAGGCTTGTGAGAAACCTGTCGAGATAGTTAATTGCAAAGATTGCTGTGAGAGCTGAGAATCCGTAATGGGAATTGACTTTGAGCATCCACTCCACAGCTTCACGACGAGCTACAGAGAGAGCAGAGTCTGTTTCCACATTATCATGGTTCAGTTGCTGTACTAGTTCTTTGGAGAAGAGAGATTGAAGTTCCTCATCCTCCCAGAACAAATCTTGTTCCAACAAGAGCAAAGGAAATAGCGAAGGGATGTTGACATTATTATTGTTTGTGCCACTATAAATCTCACTCTCTCCATGTGAAACTTGTACTACTACTTCTTCTTCTTCTTCTTCTTCTTCTTCTTCTTCTTCCCATCTCTCTTCCTCACAGTACAAAGCATCCAGCAAAAATGAAGGGTTTTCTTGTTGTTGTTGTACTCTTAGTTGCTCATTTTGTTGTTGAACTGCCATCTTCTTCTGAGAAGAAGAGGTTTTAGTTCTCTGTTCATTATACAAAGGAAAAGCGGAGTCTCAGTCTCACACCCATGACTGACTCTCTCTCTCTCTCTCTCTCTCTATGCTTTTTTAGTGAGTGAGACTGTGAGAGAGTGCAAACTAGTAAGTGAGAAAGAAAAGGTGGGAAGACGGATTGATTTTAAGCAGAGTGGGTTTCACGCTTGTCCTTTTTATATATATTGGGTTTTGGAAATCTTTGTGCTTTCGGTGTGTTTCGTTGGCGGGCAGAATTGTAACGGCACACACACCAAGCCGGACCACATGAAAACAACCTCTTATGGAAGCTAAATAAAGAGACACTGTACTCAAGGGATTGGCTGTGAAAAAACAAAAAGAAAAGTGAGTGAGAGAGAGAAAGAGAAAGACAGTGTTTTTATTTATTTATTATTATTTTTTTTTATAAGAGAGACACTCTCTTGGTAAAAGGGTTTTTTTCTTTTTTTTTTTTTTGCTAATTAAGAATAATTCTTTTTTTTGGGGGGTAAAAATTATATTATCCCAAACACCTTTTTTTTTTCCTCTTTTTTTATGAGGGCATTGAAAGCTCTCATCAAGTTACTCTTTTCATATAAATATATGGGTAAATACTTTTTTTTTTAATGAACAAAAAATGGGTAAATACCTATTCTCTTAAACACCATAAATTACATGAAGAAATTCTCTCAACCAATTGTTAAGACTAAAGTATCTAACTAATTGTTTTTTTTTTCTTATCCATTAAACATAATTGAAAAGCAAGTTGCTTGGGTCTTTGCTTATCTTTTTTCTTTTTCAAATTTGGCACAAAAGGAAAGCAATTGTTCTGAGCCTTTGACCCAAACGTTAGAATATTCCACCACTACTGTTCAATTCTTTTTTAAAACGTATAATCCTCAAATATGTTTCTTTATCTTTGTCTTTTATTGAGAGTTTAATGTTTGTATATTCTATTTCCACTTCGAAAATATCGAGTCTCTTCCCAACATAAAAGATGATTGAGTGGAACGGTGTGTTGACTGTTGAGCATGAATAGGTTGTCATCAACTAACATGTATCTTTTTATTTTAACGTATTTATTAGGTTGTCATCAACTCGAATTTGACCTATTTATTTATTAACAATTTAAAAATTTTTTTTTTCAAACGCAATTCTAGTTTGCCCCTTTCAACAAATAAGTAACAAAATTATTTCAAACATGCTTACTAACATATTATTAAACCTGGCCAAAAGGACGGAAATCTGTTAATATATCCAAATATGGAGAATAAAAATAAATGTAGATTGTAGATAGAAGTGTTTTAGATTTTTTTTTTTTTTTTTTTTTTTTAAAAACACTACACATTATCTCTCTAGTATAGGCATTTTGAATTGGGTTTTATTAAATGTGATTTGGATGTGAAGTGAAGGAATAGAGGAAACTTTCAGAGTTTCAATAGTTGGGTTTTATCTTCAATCCCACAACTTATGACTCCAATGAAGTTCTCATCCACAAACATAATGACAATGGGCTCCCATGCCAAATTCTAATCGTTGAAGAGTGAATCTTTGAGTGAATCTTTTAAAAAACATTACAGTGTTGGCAATGGATAGCATCAATGGCAATGCCCTAGGTAGTGTGTTTTTCATGGAATGTTGTTGAAAGGACTAGTTGAGAGTTATAACATGATGTGGTTTTGTTGACGTTTAGATTTCTAATCTACTACATGCTTTTCATCAAAAATAAATTGAGGAGAATTGGAGAGTTTTTAATGGGATAGGAGTTGAGCCCTACTTCTTATATAATGATAACATTGTAGAAAATATGATCCTAACACTCTGTTTGTTTGGATGGAAAACCTTATATAAAGATAATTTTTTGTGTTTTTCAGTGTTTTGTAGCATAAAAAAAGATAAGTTTAAGGAAAATTATCTTTAGTTAACATAAAAAGTATGGTTTATTTTTAGAGATTATTTTCCACTAAATTTTTTTAGAAAACAACTTCATCTCATAGCAAGCTAGATTAGGAAAGTTAAAAGGTTATTTTTCAACTCATTTAAAGTTACTACCAAACATTAGAAAATGAGATAATTTTATAGAAAATAATTCTTAGAAAATGACTTATTTACTAAAAAACATCATTGTTGAAACAAACAAAGCGGAAGTCTTAACATTAAAGAAGAATGTGTGTTTTGTATAGCTAAACATCAACTTTTAAAAAGTTATAATTAGAATTTTTTTTACATTTTTAAAATAAGTCTAGTTAATGGATATCCGAAAAAATTTAATAAGTAAACATTTAATGCAACTTGGTATATTCTGCTGTAGTCCTTTTTTTAATGCTTTTATGATATAACAATATCGTAAAGGCACTAGTTAACAAATGTCTTTAAACATTGGAATATGTAAACCGATATATATATATATATATATATATATTTTTTTTTTGAGCAAATGTAAATCGTTGTCTTAATATTTCCCTTAGCCCTCTCTTATAGTTCCTTATGTTTTGAGTGTTAAAAAAAAAAAAAAGTTTTAATCCGTGTTTGATTGCAATTGTTAAGATGAATTGAACAAATTTCACTGCTGTTGAGAAGTTGTAAAAATACATAAATAAATATGGCTTCAATAGACTTTTGTGCAATTCTTAAAAAAAAAAAAAAAAAAAAGGGTTACATTAAAAAAAAAAAAAAAAAAAAAAAAAAACTCTACCTTAATCAATACTAACGTCAACACTCATTAATAAGAATTTTTTTTTTAAGGAACATTAATAAGAATTTTTTTTTTTGAGGGTTAATAAGAAGTTTATACTATTACAAACAAGCTAATAAATATGATAATAATAATAAAATTAAGTTTTTTTTTTTTTTGAGAAACGATAATAAAATTAAGTTCTGACACCAAACCTGCCATTGAAAATTTTAAACCAAAGCTCAGCTCTTTATGAGTTGGAGAGAATTGTTTTTTACCAATGAGTCAATGACGGTAAAAAAAAAGACAAAGAAAAACCAAAAAAAAAATATATATATTGAAAGTATAAGAAAAGAAAAACAAGTTTAAAGAAGATACCAAAAAAATGACAGGTTAACCCAGTCCATGGAACCGAACAATTTATAGAAGATTACAGCAGGAGAAGGACAAGTTTCTAGTTTCTATAGTTTTCTTTCTACCACGATCATTTTTGGTTTTGGGAAATTGAGAGAATCAGCTATGCCTATGCATCCAAAGGGTAAAAGAGATCGAAGGAGTATTATTTTGTGTGTAAAAACATGTACTACTCTCTCTCTCTCTCTCTGTCGTTGGAAAGTCATAAATGATGCCGTCTTGTCTGAGAGAGAGGACAAATGGAGGGGGCTAGTAGGGCTGAATCATTGAAGCCGTATTCGTACGCTTCTCTTTGACGTGCACATAACTCTAACACTATATGTCTATCACCACACTGTCTTGAGCGGTCACCACCTCCATTTTTCTTTTTTCTCTATTTCTTTTTTACTTGTTTATAAATGGAGATTTGTCGAACCCGTGACACAAAAATGAAAAATAGCACGGTGCATATCGATTGAATTATAACTGATAAGTAGGGTCGTTTAAATCAGGATCATATTTATTATTTATGAGCGGTTTGCTAGTACTATGAATTTGATCGGAGATTGTAAAATTTTTTATGTCTCTATTAGTTAAAAACTATAGGGATGAAAAAAAGATATATTTAATAAAATATCAAAGATTCAAATTAATAAAATATATTCATCTAAATATAGAATTTAATGCTCTTTTTATATAAATAAAAATAAGACATTTAAATTGATATTTTGACTTCCTATTTTAATTTAAAAAATAAAAAGTAAAAGACTTAAAAGCCCTAAATAAAAGTGCAAATCAATAATCAAAGGAAAGTAGGATTATTTATTCAAAGTAACTTAACATTAAAAAACCTGACAGTGTAAATAAAGTTGTGGGGTTCAATGTTTTTCCTAAAAATCTTTTTGGTTTTTTACATGCTTAACCAAGTTATTTTTGTTGTCGACCCATTTTATCATTTTGGCCTCCGTTATAAGCCCAACCCAAACAGACCCCTCTAACCAAAGTGAATCAACCCAACTTGAAAAGATTTAATTCGGGGCCCACACTTATTCTGCCAGCTTTGTGGTGAACAAATTCAAAACCCACCACTTCTACTTGGAATGCATTTTACAATTAAATTCAGCATTTATGGTAGTGAAGTGTGTTCCACCTCCCAAAAATTTGTAGGGACATGAAATAACAAGGGAGATATTGTGATTTTTGGAGCCTTGGTGATGGATTGTTTGTGGAGGCTAAGGAACATAGCTCTTCGTGAAGGTGAAAAAGTTATTACCTTGGAAAAAAATTTTAAGGATCTCATGGTAGATGGAAGAAAATCTATCGGTTTTGTCTTATGCTCAAATCCAAGTGAACCTTTCTGCAAAGTCTTAGTGGGCTCCCCCTCCAAGCTTTCTCAAAATTAAATGTCAAGGGCTGAAGTCAAAACCATGCTTGATTAGCAGTAGTTTTAAGGGACAACATGGGTGAGCAAATACAAGCTTGGATAAAAATTGTGTCCCCTTCCTTAACAAGATAAGGTATTCCATATATATGATATACGTATTGACCCTCTCACAATGTGTGAATCTTATAATGGTATGGGGTCCACACGTTGTGAAAAAAAAATAATAAAAAAAGATACATATGTCAGATGCATAAAAGAATTGTTAGCATATTAGATCTTATTGAATCTTTGGCAATTAAGCGGCCTTTGGTGAAGACTTGTTAAATGGGAATAGGTACTTTAATTGTTGAAGGTGATAACAAGGTAGTATGGAGGGGAGTTCCAGCAAAATGTAATGGCAGGTTGGGACGTCTCATTTGTCTAGGATGATATCAAGTCTTAAGAACTAGTTTTCTTGTTGTAATTTGAGTTGGGTTAGTAGGGTATGTAATTCAGCTACAGATGGGTTAGGGAAATGGCGTCAAGCACCAGGTTCTCTAGTGGTTTTTGATGTGGTTTAGGCAAGAGACTTTGGCGTTGAGGAATGGGGTTGAGTTGCTTAAAGAATGCAGAAGGGAAAACATAACTCCTCAAATCAAGACCTACTACAAGTGCAATAGCCTTGTTTATTTATTGATGGCGGGAATGGATGCTGCATAAGGTATTCCATGTATATGGTATACGTATTGCTGTCTTTTTTTCACTTGATTCTATTATAAATTAAAGATCCTGTTAATGACACCCTCACGGAATTTGTTAATAAACTACTGTTAAAAAAATTTAATATCATTTTTATGAAAAATATAAAAAGTCATTAAAATATTTTTTTTATAACAAGTTTTAAAAAATATTTTCTAAATTAATGCCTTTGGAGGATCCATTAACTTTTAACCATAAATTAATCTACTTATAAAACAAAGAGTAATTCCTTGTGCTGCATAAGCTGCCTGATGATAAAAATATATTTTAGTCATAACTGAACTGTGTTATAGCCACTGTTAAGATCTATCAAATCCTGTTGGTTAGCCTTTTGGACATAGGATCTTAGCATCTGATTATCCAATCTTGTAACTAACCAGCTAAACACTTTTTAAAAACTAGGTAACGATAAGAACAAGACTTAAAAACTTGTTACAAAAGATTGAATACAAAGAAACACAATGCAAGGATATGCACTGCATGAGTTTTTAATGCAATGCGAGAATGCCCTTTTTAATTAATGTTGTTCTATTGTCCTGATTAAGCCATTTTTATTCAAGAAAAAAAAAGGAACAGAGAAGGAGATTTTTTCATTAAAATCTTACCAAACATTTAACACTAGTGTTAACTACCAAAAAATGACCTTAAGGCAGCGTTTGGATAGCTACTACATCCCAACGTCTGCGTTTTCAGCTGCTTTTTTTTTTTTTTTTTTTTCCAGATGTGATGGTGATGTCTGTCAGAAGTCTACTGTTCATGTCACATTCATCACTGTTTATGTCACTATTTATCACTGTTCATATACTGTTTAATTACTGTTCACAACACCCCTTACTACTTTATTAAAAATGAATCTCATAGTACTATTTACCCATTTAAAAATAATTTTGCTACAGTGTTTTCAGATTTCAGCTGTATCCAAACGAACCCTAAGTACACAACCACCCACAACCAGTATGAACTATACAAGTTCAATCTTCACTCCTTTCAATTCTAAATGCAAGCAGTCAAGCCATTCTTAGTATGGTCGTGGAGGATATGCTCCAGAATAAGGACCTGATGGAAAAACACAGGGAAATTTAGTACAAGTGATTAGTTAAATAGTAGCAGAGCAGAAAGCATGCACCTGAAAACAAGGTTTACCTGGAGGATAATACGGTGAAGCTTGTGGAGGTGGTGGATATGGAGGCGGAGGATAAGCTGATGTTGGTGGATATGGTGGGGGAGGATAGGTAGACGGCGGTGGTGCCGAGTATAGGGATGGTGGATAACCTGCTGAATTAGTTGGGTATGAAGAATAGGGAGATGAGGTTGGATAGGCTGAATTGGTTGGGTAGGGAGCTGAGGTTGGATAGGCTGAATTGGTTGGGTATGGATATGAGGTTGGGTAGGCTGAAGTGGTTGGATATACAGGAGCTTGGGGCACAGGCGGCATTCCATAAGGTGGTGCTGATGGAGCACAGCTTGATGCAGGTTTCTGCAATAGTCCAATACAATTCTTAAGCTCCCATAAAAAACAACCGCAATGAATTAATACAAGACCAAGCTATTCAATAAAAATGCAAAGCACTGTAATGAAGCTTAATGTAACTTACAGCGGCATTAGAATAATGCATTATTAGTCGCACTTCTCCTCCGTATCTGCAACGGAGAAAAACATGCATTATTACAATAACAAGAAGCCTTGATAGACAAATAAATTAATCCATGAAAATAAGACATGATCTGGGACTACTATTAACTTGGGAAAATAATATAAAAAGTATTTGAAGGACTTTTGGGATAGAAATGATGTATTCCTCTTCAGCCCAAGTCTTATTTTACAAATTTATTCCCAAATGGCCACAGATCATACAGTTTTAAGATCAAACCATAACTCAACCTAAAGAGAGATGCCTTTATTATACTAGCTACAATGGTAAAGGAATCTCCTTCTCTCCTATAATATTATCTACTCCCTTCTTTCCTTCATTCAATTTTTGCCATAACTCTTAAAAAGACAGTTTATATATACACAATTAAAAAGAATTTGTGACTACTCAATACAGCTAGAACTTGAATTGTCAGATAACTCATATAAGGAATTACAAGTATCTATACATTGAACACAATAAGTGGATCATCATATCCAAGATAATTTAGTACTAACTAAGACAGTAATTTACTTAATAGTCCAGGAATTTGATAAGCAACACTATCAAATGAAACATAGTCAAAGGTGAAAAAGCACTTGCCAGAATGAAGCAAGGCGCTGAACTCTAAATATTGTTATTATACAAGTAATGAACTCAAATCATATACATTCCATGCTTGTTAGGCACAGTTTGAATTTTTCAAACGGGTAGGAGGCTCTATTAATTAATCTATGAGCAACAATCTTATATTAAAAATTTTCATTGAAACAGAGAGACACTCACTAACTTGTGCTAAATTACAAAACTACCTTCTTCTTTCTTCTTATTTATTTATTTATTTCTTTTGGAGCTAAATTTCATAAAGTCTCAAGTGCCTTAAATGTGAGTGGCTCACTAAAGGCGCCTTGCCTCACTGTAGTGCCTAAGCAAGCATCTAGCTCCCCTTTGACTACACTCAATGAAATGAACATATTTATCCACAAAAGCTGCCCACCACCCCCCCCCCCCCCCCCCCCCACAAAAAAAAAAAAACCCACTGGGAGGCACTTCATTTTTATAAGCAGTTCATTGTTCATCAGTAATCTGAAAGGTGCTTACATAATCTAACATGCTCTCTGTGCTCCTAAAATGCTGCTGAATTTGCAGCCTTTCAACATCACAAAGAAACTTAGGAATTCATAGTCCCAGACCCCATTTGAAAAACTATTAAAATCTATTGAAATGAGTCAACTATTCTTTCTCACGATTCCAGAACACAAAAGCAATAGGCTAATGGTGCAAACCACTGCTTAAAAACTACATAGTTTACAAGAACCCTGCCTTCTCCAGAAGAAGAAATTGGCTCTTTTGTGTCAGGCTGTCAGCACAGTAAACTACCCACGCATGACGCAGATAAAAACAGCCTCCTTCCATTAAACATTAATTGAGAGATGAACCAGAGAGAGTTAGGAGTTTGCTCAAAAATATTAAATCTTTCGCCATTGAAGCATACAGCATGTTAATTCTAACACATAACTGTCCAAGGGCATTAAGTTCAGGCAATAAGGTCAATAGAGAGGAAGAGTGGGACTGGGTTTTCTTAGCTAAATAAATACATTAAAAATTGGGTTCAATATATTAAACACAGAGTGCATTTTGAGAACATGAAACCAACTAGGAAAACAAAAATTAAGTTAAAATTCGAGCATTGTAACAACTTCTACACACAGTATTCTACAGGTAGCAACGAATTTAATATGATTGTGTTACTATATAATCCAAACTTATTAATATATCAGGGCTGTGAATTAACTCAATAAAACAATCAAAGTCTTTCCACTACAAGAAGATTCTGTTAATTTGAGCAAAGCTAAACCCCTCCATCCACTTAAATTTTAGAAACAGATTATAAACTTAAAAGGGTTAGTAATTTATAGCACTTACCTCCCAGTTTTAGTCTGCAGAGGCCAAGTGGTGTCGTCGAAACCCTGTGAAAGAACCTTCACCAATTGAACCCTATCCAAAAACAAAAACACCCAATTATCAAAATTGATCCAAAAGGGCCTAAAAAGCACACAGAATCAATTCAAAAACAAAACTTTAAGGCAAATTTAATTACTTTCCGCTGCCGATGAAATCGTCTACTGTAAGGGTATTGCTGTTCCAAACTGCAACATTTATCTCTCTAAGGCCTTCAATTAACGAAAACACAAACTTCTCTTGAAATACCGGAGTCTTATGACCATCTATACACACACACACAAACAAAAATCAACATAACTCACATTATAAATCTATAGAAACCTCAAAAATATAAAGAGAAATTAAAGGGATTGAATTTGATATTCAGATTTGAGTTTGACATAGATAAAGAATTGGTCAATTGGGTACGTACCAGTACAAGTTCTGGTGCGGAACTTGGTACTGCCATATTCTAGGCACACGTAAGGGTCTTGGCGTGAAATCCACTCGGTGTCTTTCAAATTGTTGCACCCAACAACTGTACCAAACCAAAAACGAGATTGAACACAAATGACATGGACATGGGATTGAGTTTGTTGTTAACATTGTTAGTTAACAACAGAAATAAAAAGGTACAAAATTGAAGGGAAAATAGTGAGTGTTATTACCAGTGACCTCAAGAAGTTGGCCTTGAATACCAAAATTCGACATGGGATGGTAAGAACTCGAAGAGCTTAAGATCGAACAAAGTTGGATGTTGGAACCTGATCTGGTAGATGCAGTGTTTTTCTTTTTCTTTTTCTTTTTTTGAGAAAAGTAGATGCAGTGTTTGATTGGTCTCCCTTTCTTTGAGGTTTTAGTCTTTATATATAATAATAAACTATCACGCGGCTGGGGTATTGCGATCATTGGACCTAGTTTATAAAGGTAAATGACTTTTATAAAGTTATAAAAGTACTTTTAGTATGTGTTTGGATCCAGCAGCCACGTTTTCCCGTTTCCGTTTCTGCGTTTTCTCTCTTTTTTTTTTTTTTTTTTCAACGTGCATGAACAGTAACCGGCACTGTTCATGCACGTTTTTTCACTGTAGCGGTACTGTGTGGGAGACAAAAATTACTGTTTGGCACTGTTTACGTACTGTTCATGTACTTTTTTTAGCAATTTTTTATAAAAAATGGGTCCCGCAATACTATTCACACATTAAAAAATTATTTTGCTACAGTGATTTCAGTTTCAACTTTCAGTTCAGCAAAAATAAGCTCTATCCAAACGGACCCTTAGTGTTGCCGAATCAATCGGGACGGAAGTATTCAAGGGCAGAGGGGGCCCACCCCCCCTCCCCTCAACCTTTGAAAAAAAAAAGAATATTAGGATGTATATTAATAAAAAGAATTTTAATTTTGGCCCTTAAATTTATATACTTGGCCCCTCATATCTCAAAAAATTTATAAATTGATTCAAAAAATTCAACAAATAGATAACAAGAAAAATTTATAAAACAAATGCACATATCCAAATAATAAGAAATTTTTTTGACAAATCATAAATCCGGTCTAAGCAAAAACAATAACAACAAATCAATTACAAGTCCTAGCAAAAAAAATCACAAAAATCCACTTTACCCAATTTCTCTATCTCACTTGAAAGCTCTATGCCCTTCTCAAATGACTCCACCATCATAGGTACAGAAACAACTCTTATGCCACATATTAATCGCTTCATTCACACATTAGTTAGACCTTGAAAATATTAAGACATGTCAATTGACTTGCAAAACTCTTTATTATAAAATCCTATTATTAATTTTTTTTTTCAAAATAAAAATACAAATAATAATTAATAAATTAATGCTAATATGCAACTTTGTCAACCTCTAATATTGATGGTCCAATTTTTTAAAATCATTGAACAAAGAACTTCGACCCCCTAATGTTTGAATCCTGGTTCCGTCCCTAATTGCCAATCAACAAAATAAAATAAAATAAAATAAATCTATTAAAAGTTCAAAACCACAAGTTTACAATGTATTTTACAAAATAATTTCATTAATGGTTTGTCATGAGTTCATGTGAGAATCACGAAACAAATTTTTTTGAGAAACAAAATCATGAAACCACTTGACACTGTAAAAATGTGTGAAAAAGGTTGTATTTCCATAACTCAAACACTAATAATAATAATAATAATAATAACAATAATAATAATAATATTGAAAGTAAATGGAATTTATTGATAGTGACCTTAAAGAAACCAACCATGACTGGTTCAAAGTCTTTTTTTTTTTTTTTTGAGGATTTGCTCAAAGTCTATCTTTGTTTTTACTAATGAGGACAAAATCTTTTTCAATCTAATTGGAGTCATTCTCTAGCTTATTCCACGTGAGATCATTTTTCCTTAAAAAAATTGAAATTTCCAACTCAGTTCTATTTTTGAAGGACTAAATTTTCTTCACTAGTTTAAAATACATTTCTTTTGCATGAGAAACTTTTTCCTCCAAAGTAAATCAAAATTTCAGAGCGATAATAATTATGCTTATACCTTTTTTTTTATATAAAATACAATTTAATACTAGCATTATTGAATTTTTTTGGGGGGGAATGTGGTTTTCTTTTTTGACCCAAAAGTCACAATTTTTTAAAGGTTTAACTTAAGAGCGGGATATAATTGGAATATGTGTTCAAAATTGATTATTTGTTTACATCATAATCAATCCAATGTAATAGAGTATTAGACCAAGCTTGACGTATTTTTAATTTAAATTTTTTACTTAAAAAAAAAAATATTAAAATAATATATGTTTTTAGTAATTTTTTATATTTTTTATTATAATAATATCAAAGTATTCATATTATAGTTTATTAACAATTATTTTAAGGACATCTGTTAACATGACCCTAAAAAAAAAAAATTTTGCCATTACGACGCGGTAAAGGGGAGATAAATCCCTGACTTGTCTCATGAAGAAAAGCAAGTAATGCAAATGAGTTACAAGGTTATGATCATGTGAGTTCTAGGTGGATAAACAAATAATACACCCAGAATATCCTTGGAATCTTAGCATCAAGAGGACTTCCTCTCACTTTCGAGTGAAAAGACGCGGAAGATACTGACCCGTTTGCGTCAGCGTGTTACTTCTGCGCGTCCAAGATGTTTTCAGCGCTTGTTCAGCAAAAAAAAACAAAAACAAAAAACAAAAAAAAAGGTTTTCAGCGCCTGCCCGTTACTACGTTAGGATCAGCCCAGAAACGATTAGGAAAAAGACAAGAAAAAACAAAAATTAATGTCCACGTTAATAGAATAGTACAAAAGTCAAACTCTAAAAAGGACCCATATAAGAAATTAACAATATTTTTCAAATATTATAATGAGTAGATACTGTTTATATATTATATTTTTTACTAACATTTCAAATCTAAGAGACTTGATTTTGGCTTCTAAAATCGAGTTTCAAAAACTCAATTTTCATGTTCTGATCACGTTTGATGTGGCATTTTTTTTCACGTGATGTCTACTTAAAAATCGAGTCTCTAAAACTTGATTTACACTCTTTACATATCAAGTAAAATGTTTTACAGATCAGCCCCCTCTCACTGCTCTCTCTATTCTTTTCTTTCCTTTTCACCTTTCTCCCCCTCTCTCCGCTCTCACCTAATCTACAATCCTTTTTTTTTTTTTTTTTAAATCTAGGATTGCGGCCTACATGTAGGTGGTGGTGGTAATGGATCCAGGTGATAGTGGTTGCTGATCGGTGGTTTTGATGGGTGGGTTTTGATGATTGCTAATCGGTGAGGGGCAGGGAGGCAAAGGGTCGAGATGGGTTTGGGAGGGGAAGGGAGGCGAAGAGACAGTTGGGTTTGGGAGGCAAAGGGTCGGCAGCGAGATGGGTTGACGGTGGAGGAGAGAGGGAGTGGGTGATATGGAGAGGTGGGGAAATGGAGGTTCGACGGTGCAGTTTAGAGGACAAAATCGGGTTGTGGGTCGACGATGAAGTTCAGCGGCGTGCTCAGATCGGCCGCGGTGCACTCAGATCGACTGCGGCATGCTCAGATCGGCGGCGGCAGGTCTGGACTGTGGTGTCGACAGTGGCTGTGTGGGTTTTAATGGTTGTTGATCGATGGTTTTGGTGGTCTGGGATTTTGTTAAAAAAAATTTTGGGTATTTCTGGGAATGGATTGTACTGACTTAGACTTAAAATTTTTTTGGCTTATAAATCGAGTCTTAGAGACTCGATTTTTAGGTGGATGCCGCGTGGAAAAAATACTGCATTAGATGTGATCAGACCATGAAAATTGACTCTTCAAGACTCGATTTTTATGCCCAAAATCGAGTCTCTTAGACTCAAGATGTTAGTAAAAAAATATAGTTTTATAACTATGCCTACTAATTATATTGTTTGGAAATTAATGTTAATTTTCAATTTTGGCCTCTAAAAAATATACATTAAAACCATTTCTTTTATAGACATTAAAATCGAATTTAAACCCACTGTCTGTAAGTTTCCTTTTTCCCTAATCACGTAAGGTTGCAGCATTTTTTAATTTGACTATCATTACAAATTAATTTTTATTTTCTTAGAAATTTCATTATCAATCATTAAGCTTAAAATCAAATTATTAATTTCATTATCAAACACTAATATATATATATATATATATATATATATATTTTTTTTTCTTTTCTTTGGAGAAACCAAAAAAGGGAACTTATGTGTGTAGTCATTAGCCTATACACATCAGTGTGAGTAATACCGTACCGTACCGGCCGGTATGGCCAGTATATGCCGTACCTGCCAGTACACCGGTACAGAAACACCCCATGTTTCGTATTGAAAAAAATACCGGCTGTTCCGGCCACATACCGGCCCTACCGGCAAAATCCGGCTGTTTCGGCCGGTAAATGGATACCGGACCGAAACATGAAATGCCAACAACAGCCAAATCTAAAAAGAAAACCCAGAAAGAAGGAGAAAAATGAAAGCCTATCTAAAATCAAAACAAATTTAAAATCACAACAAAAACAACAGATCAAGAACTTGAAAGCCTATTTAAGTTCCATTGTAACATCAAAGTGAATCAGAACAAGAAAAGAAGGAAAAAAAAAAATAGATAGACGAAGGCCAATCTCTTTGCCGGCTGTGTGTGTGAGTGAAGTGAGATGAGGAAGAAAGAAAATAAAAAACAAAAATGCAAACATAGCTCTATGTGTGTGAAGTGAGCTGGAGAGGAAAGAAAAGAAAAACAAAAAAGAAGCACAGGAGAAGAGGAGAAACTGAGAAACAGAGATGAGGTTGTGGAATAAGCGGAAAGTGGAGATAAAAAAGGTGGGGAGGGAGATAAATTTGAATAGGTGTGTGGTGGAGAAAAAACAAGGAAAAAAAAAAAAAAAAAAAAAAAAGGTAAACGTGTGGACGAAATAAGGAAAAGAACAAGAAATGAAAACTTAAAAATATTGTTACAATATTTTCACAATATTTTTACAATAAATTGTAAATAATTAGTTAATATTAGTGAGTAAAAAAATAATTTTAACAATTAGTTCAAATTAGAACTAGTAACAACTTTTTTCATAAAATTTTAATGTGATTTTTGTAAAAATATTGTAAAAAATATTGTGAATATAACACTTTTTTTTATTAGCTTTTTTTTTTTTTTTTTTTTTTTTTGGAAACTTTTCTTGCTTTTTCAAACCACTCTGCCGGTCTGCCTAAGAAAAGGCTTCACAGCCTTTTGAATTCTTCAAAGCATTTGAAGATGTACTTGGAAACTTTGAAATGGTGGTATAATATTTTCACACATGGGTTGGCATTGATTGAGTTGGCTGGTGTTTAATTATTTAATAATTTTTTTTTCTCACTTTTATATTAATGATGATAACTTCACAAAAAAAATATATAAAAAATTGCCAAAGTGATATATTGAGTTATTAGAAATAAAACTTTGTATTTTTTATAAAATAGTAAAAAATAGCGGTAAACCCGAAACGGTACGCCGGTATTGACCAGTATCTGAAATATATCGTATCGCAGATCAAACCGGTATAATTTTCGGTACGGTATTGACTTCCTTGATACACATTGGCCTATACCCCCAAGTACAAGTTAGATAAGTCTTAGGGTTATATCTCTTAAAATTAAAAACAGGAAGGCCTATCTAGGGGATGAGGTAGATAAGGTGGACTTTGTTTGTTTAATAAGATACACCATTGGGTAATGAGAAATTTGGCTAAAAACTATAGCCACTTGTAGGATGAAACCAGTATGGGACCAACTCACCAAAGGGGATCTCATGTATCCGAAAGAGAGATTTTATTTGATTCATGAGATACCTTAGTGCCCAATCCTTCTTCTTTTCTTATCAAATTTAAATATTTTTATAATAAATGTTTAAAATTAGCCTTCATGGAGAGTATTTTAGTCTAAAGGGACTAAAAAAAAACCCGACTAGCCCATAACTTGTTGACATCCTTTAAATAAAAAATAAAAAAACCTTGTTAACATAAACAAATTTTAAAAGTTTTATACGGTTTTATATTTTATGCAATTAAAATCTTAATCCCTAAGAAATTAAGGGTAAATTGAGAATACGAGACTAAGGGCTTTCAATTAAAACTTACCCTTTTATGTATATTTTAATTTACTTTATTGCACTTATATGTGTGTGTGAGCATGCACATCCTTTTTTATGTTTCATATTAATTTTTTTCCCCCTTGGAAATTTATATGGAATGATAAAAATCCAAAGCATACATTCATCAACATTTCTTTCTCTCTTTTTTTCTTTTTTTGAGAATCCAGACTAAACTTTGATTAAAAGGAATTGGCTAAATCAGCTTGAAGTACAACTGAAAAATTGTGGTAGAACATCCTCCATCCACACTACAAAATCAGAAATATCAAAAGCATGCCTTGCTAAACAATGAGCGACAAAATTACATTATCTCTTTACGTGAGAGCAAAGCAATTAATCGAAATTTCCTGCACTAAACTTAAAGTCTTTTATTATCAATCCAAACAGAGCTAAGGAATTATGGTCACTTGATAGAGCTTTCATAATTGTGAGGGAGTCACCTTCCAACACAGCTTTGGTAATGCCAATTTTTGCCGTGAAAGACACCGCCTTAGCTGCTACCAAAGCCTCTACTTCAATGCTGCTGTAAGCTTGAAATAAACTTTGAGAACAAGAAGAGATAACTTGACCCAAGTTGTTTCTAATTACCACCCCAATGCCTACTGCATTAACACTAGAAAAAACAGCTCCGTCGAAATTAATTTTCATTAAATCAGCCGGAGGAGGTTGCCATCTAGTTCTGTTATTGACTCACCTTACCATCATCGGTGTTGTAGATGGTTGACTAGCCGTGAAGTCAGTAAGTTTCTCTGTTGAAATCTGAAAAATTTGGTGGAGTGGAGCAGCAACATGGTTGAGGCAAGCTTTATTACGTTGATTCCATATCCCCCGCGCTACCATTGCAAAAAGTTCCACTTTGCTTGGCTGTGTGAGTATCCAAGAGAGTAATTCTTTGAAGTTCAGGAAGCTGTTTTCTCAGTGCTTTCGACAGTGGGCAGACCTCTCCCAGACCGTGTCTAATTCCTTACATAGCCACAGAGCATGCAGTAGAGTCTCTTGAGTTTCATGGTAGCGGTCACATAGCGGATCCTTGATGATTGTACATCGGACTAGTGCTTCTTTTGTTGGCAGCGCACCTCTGCAAGCCCTCCATAGCAGATTTTTAACTTTGTTAGGAATTTGGAGAGACCAAATCCCTTTCCACAAGTTTGTGTCCGTACCTGAATCCACCTGCACATAATCCATCTCAGCTTCTTCCTTGAGGAACCTATAGCCCGTTTTACATGTATACTGTCCATCCTGCGTATATGGCCAAATCAAGACATCTTCAGCCACTCTACAGCTCAGTGGGATTTTTTTAATAATTGTTGCTTCCTCTTGTGAGAAAATCCCATCAATCACTTCCTCATTCCACCTCCTCTCACTTTCATCAATCAACACTGCCACCAAACAATTCTCCATGGACGTGATTGGATATAAAGCTACTAGGGCGGAATTTTTCCTTAGAATCCATCTGTGCTGCCAAATATTAATTGATTTCCCATCCCCAACTCTCCATCTAGCTTTGAATAACATCTCGCCCTTTAAGTATGCTCCTCTAAGCATACGATCCTCCCCTCGAATCCTTGGCCTCCATAATTGAACAATTTGGGAAAAACCGATCTTTGAACACCTTATAAAATAGAGATGATCTATTATGTAATAGGCGACAAGCTTGCTTTGCCAACAAAGAGTCTTTATATAGAACCAAATCCCGGAACCCCATTCCACCCACCATTTTGGATAGGATCATCATTTCTTTCTTAATTGTGCTAAATGGTTGGTAAGAATTAATTGTTAGGTCTATATTTGTTAAGTGGTGGTAAATTGTGAATAAATTGTTAGTCTTGTGAGCTGTCGAGTTGTAATTCAAGATCAAGATGAAAACCTAAGATCAGTTCAAGAAAAGGGAAGTCATTGTCTTCTCACCACACGTTCAATCAATTGAGTTATATGCCTCAATGGACTCCCAATCAATTGAGTTTTGGGAATCTTGAATGTCAATTAGTCTCGTTAAGTCGGATCATAACTTAGATTTCAAGCACTAATTGCTTGAGTATTTAAGGGGGGGGGGGGGGGGAGAGAGAGAGAGAGAGAGAGAGATTTTTATGTGTACCTAGGGTTTATACAACCTAATGCTCTATGTTCACTATCTGATCCTAAACATCAAAGTGAATATGAAGAATGGTTCTTAAAGAGATTAGAGATCAAGTTAAACTCACAAAGCCTACACACACAAGTTCCTGTGAGAATATTTGAGGTGGTGTTTGAAGTTGCACACCTAAACTTCGTTTTTGACAGAATCCAAATTAGAAGAGTCTAATAGACTTGGAGTGGTTACATTTGTAAGTTACTATTGGAAGTATCAACTAAAAGTAAGGGTTTATTAATGTTAGGAAACTAGCTATTTGATAAATATTGTATGATTAGCATTGTTAATTGAGTAGTGGCTATGCTGAGTTGTATTCAGTTAGTTAGTTAAATTTTGTTAGTAGTTAGTAGTTGTTGTACTCAATTCGTTAATTGCATTGATTGGGTAGTTTTGGCGGGGAATGGGATTGAATTGTATAAGAGGAGAATTGTGATGTCAATGAGGAATTATCCAAAGAATTAACCAACCTACTCTTCCTATTTCTCTCTAAGTTCCTCTTCTTCCTTTCTTTAAGTTCTTCTCTTGCTAAGGAGGTGGATACCCTCGAAGTAACCAATCTTTTTTGTCCAAATCCATTTTCTCTCTTTCCATTCTAGAATTTCCACACTCTTAACAATTGGTATCAAAGCCCTCCTTCCTGCAACCATGGCTAAAACCCTCTCCTCTTCCTACATCAATGAATTGATTGCCACCCTTAGAACCACCACAGACCACCATGCTCATTCATTACAAGAAATTACACAGCAATTGAATGCTAACCCCCAGCAATTGAATGCTAACTCTCAGCAATTGAATACCATTAGTATTGCTTTGCAAAAATTGACCGAAGCTGTGGAAAACAAACAACAACTCCCATCTCCTAAATCCCCAATGTCTCAAGTTGTTATTTTGCCCCTTTTGAATCTATCGAAGAGTGTGAGGCTAGATTTTCCTTGGTTCAAGGGAGAAGATCCTGGGTCTTGGGTATACAAGGAAAATCAATATTTCAATTTTTATCATACTCCATTCAATGAGAAGCTTTTAACTACTTCTTTTCATATGGATGGTGATGCATTGATTTAGTCCAAGAATGTGAAGAAACAGGGCTATTCAATAACTAGGAAGGATTTGTCGAAACATTATTGACAAGTTTTAGGATGACTGCTTATGAAGATCCCATGGAAGCATTTACCAGATTAAGACAAACGACCAGTGTAGTGGCTTACAAGGGGCAATTTAAAGCCTTATCCAATAGAATTAAGGGTTTGTTTGATGTTCATAAATTGAGTTGTTGTCTCAATGGGCTAAGAGATGAGATTCAGTTCGCTGTGAAGATGATCAATCCAAAGAATCTTAATGATGCTTTTGGGTTAGCCCAAATCCAAGAGGAATTTTTTATTAGCAATCAAAAGAATTAGAGGTCCTCTTCATTTGAGTATTCCAAACCTTCAATCTTGGGCCCAAAACCTAAAACCAAGTTGGATATAAGGTTTAAGTTTACTTTGTAAAGGTTGTCCCCTGCTCAAATGAAGGAAAGAAGAAGAAAGGGTCTATGTTTTAATTATGATGATAAGTTCCAACCTGGTCATCAATGTAAGTCTACTATACTTTTCGTATTATAAGGTTTATATCCTTTCTACAATCCTAGTTCTAATGTCCAACTAATAGAATTGGATGTAACTGAAGCTATTTTTCCTCAACTTGAAATCCCTGAAACTGAGTCTAAAGTGGGTAAAAAGGGTGAAGTGGGTGAAAATGGTGTAGCTGAAATCACTTTATATAACTTGTTATATAGTCCTCCACCTGGTACCATGAGATTAAGGGTAAAATTTATGGTAAATACAACCATTTAGCCCATTCAATAGGCCTATCACTAAAGGGCCTCAAGTAATACTCTAAGCTTTTGTTCACCACCTTAGTTTGCCCATCTAATTGAGGGTAATAGGCAAAGGACATAGTAGGCTAAACAACTTGGATTTTGAATAACTCAACCCAAAACTTAGCAGTAAACATTGGATCTCTATTAGACACAATCGAAGCAAGCATGCCATGTATCTTAAGGACATGTTGAGCAAATAAAGCAGCAACTTTAGCCGCAGAATAGGGATGAAACAACCCTATGAAATGAACATATTTGGTTAACCTATCCACCACTACCATAACCACATCCATTCTTTGTGACTTAGGTAATCCCACCACTAAATCCATGCTTACTACAGACCAAGGCTTATCAGGTATGGGTAAAGGTTGTAGCAATCCTACAGAATGACGAGTTTCATGTTTCATTTGTTGACAAAAGTCCACACTCCCTTGTATGCTTCTTCAAATCTATCCTCATACCATCTCAATAAATGTCCTTTTTTAATTTATGAAAAGACTTAAGAAATCCCGAATGGTCTCCCAAGGGATTGTCATGAACCTACTGAAGGACTTTAGGCTTAAAATCACAAAAGGACTCAGATATACCTTGCCTTTATACAAAATCAACCCATTATGCAAAAAAAAGAGTTTGGGGCCATTAGAACCATCCCATAACTGTTGGAACAAAAACTACACAGCTGGATCAGATTGATAACTAGCTTTGAGTTCATCAATCCAAGTGGGATAAGAAGAAGAGATCAAACATAATGAAGAAGATGTGATTGGTCTGTCAATGAATAGGTCGACAAAAGTAGATTATGATCTTTTGGACAAAGCATTAGAAACTCTATTCTCACACCCTTGCTTATATTCTACCACAAACAAGTAACCCAAAAGCTTAGTTAACCACTTTTGTTGAGCAGGTGTAGCAATTCTCTGCTCTAAAATGTACTTTAAACTTTGTTGATCGATCTTGATGATGAAAGGTCTTCCTTAAAGATAAAGCCTCCATCTATGCAAAGCAATGACTAAAGCAAGCAACTCCTTCTTATAAGTTGACAGTTGTAAAGCTTTCCCTTTAAGCAATTGACTATGAAAAGCAATAGGCTTTTGATTCTGCATCAAGACAGCCCTAAAACCCAAGCCTAAAGCATCACATTCAATAGTAAAAGGTTGATTGAAGTCAGGTAGTGCCAACACAGGAGGCTAGCTAACTACAAGCTTAAGTTGTTGGAAGGTAGCTTCAGCCTAATCAGACCAAACAAAGGAGCTTTTCTTTAAGAGTGTAGTGAGTGGAGCAGCTATCTGGCCGTAATGCTGAATAAAATTTCTATAATAACCTGTTATGCCTAAGAATCCTTTCAAAGCTTTGATAGATATAGGAGAAGGCCATGACAGCATGACAGCAGTCTTCCTAGAATCAGTACTCACACCTTGGCCAAAAATGATGTGACCAAGGTATTCCACCTCTGGACTACCAAATACACACTTCTCTTAGCATACAACTGATGGTTCAATAGCAGCCCCAACACAATTATGAGATGTTGGAGATGTAGCTCCAAGGCTGGACCAAAGATAAGTATATTATCAAAGAAAACCAGCATAAACTTCCTCAAATAATGTATGAATACATCATTCATTAAGGATTGAAAGGTTGATGGAGCATTGGTCAACCCAAAGTGCATAACCAAGAACTCATAGTGTCCATTAAACATTGTATGATTAGCATTGTTAATTAAGTAGTGGCTGTGCTGAGTTGTATTCAGTTAGTTAGTTGAATTATGTTAGTCAATTAGTAGTTGTTGTACTCAGTTAGTTAGTTACATTGATTGGGTAGTTTGGGCGGGAAATGGGATTGAATTGTATAAGAGGAGATTTGTGATGTTGAATCAGGAATTTTCCTGAGAATTAACCAACCTGCTCTTCCTATTTCTCTCTAAGTTCCTCTTCTTTCTTTCTTTAAGTTCTTCTCTTTCTAAGGAGGTGGTTACCCTCGAAGTAACTAATCTTTCTTTTCCAAATCCATTTTCTCTCTTTCCATTTTAGAATTTCCACTCTTAACAATTTTAGTGGTAAAAACTTCATTTTTACTAATGGATTTTGCCTTGGGGTTCATGGTAATCCCTCCTTGTGTTATTTTCATGTGGATTTGACTATAAGTTTTTCACATTGTCAAAAAATCACTTATTTTATTTACTAATTGCACTTTATCTTACCTTGATTTGTTGGTGTGACTAATTAATCGAAAGTTCTTTGCGAAGGGAATATATACAAAATTCTCAAATCTGTGAAATGCAAAAATAGAGAAAAAATATATGCCAAGAAAAATAATCACACACAAGACAGTATTGTGAGGGTCCCTTTTTTTAACAAACTGTCCAGGCCCAAAATAGAAGAAAGGACCCCGAGCCTTGCAGTTACTGTGTTAAGGAAATTGGGCTTGTTTCACAGCAGCTAAAAGGGCGGTTTACGAACCAAGTGGTGCACAGAGTGGGGATTCTACAATACATATATACTAACTAACATAGCTGTACACACACACACACACACACACATATATATATATATATATATTGAATAACAAACAAAACAGTAAAGGTACAATTCGCAAAAAATTAAGAATCCTGGGATCAATGAGGAATATATCATTGCTTTTGTCCGAGGAATTACAAAGTGCTCACTAAGACATGTTACAAGGTCCAAATGAATTTCAAAAATTACAGACTTAAATGGCCCTTTCAGCCCTCAAGACTTACAAAGTTTGAACCCCTATGGATCCGAGTATGTTCTATAGTGGCTGCCCTGGTACATTGGGCAATATTTCTTCTCTCCTCCCTACTTTCTTTTAGTGTTTTAATGGGATTTCCTCAATGATTCTATTCTCTCATTCACTCTTGCTAAATCCCCCTCACTGTTGCTGCTTCCTCCTTTTATAGTGTCAACTTAGGGCCTCAGGGTACCATTGATTCCCTTTCTTTGCTCCCTTAGGTAACAGAGCCCACAGTGTACCAGCAGCTTTAAGAGCCGACCCATTCCTTATTTCTCATAGTTCTCTTCTTTTGGTGCATTTTCTCCAAAATTCCCTTGTTGACCTTCCATTTTAAGATGTCTTCGGAGGAGCTGACCTTCGATTTATCTTCCTCCAAGGCTCCTCTGTTTTCCTTTTTCCAGACTTAACTTTTTGGTCGCCCCTCTTCTTTGTCATTTTTTCCTAATGAGCCGAATCCTTCCCTGCCAGGTCAAAGGTTTTCCCAGCTACTTCCCCTTATGGTAGTACTGGCCTTTTTCTCATAAGTTGTTGCTCTCCAAGCCCTCTAGTTCTACACTACATCACTGAGTGCTTAAGAAGGACATATCTGTCCTTCGTTTCTTGTGCCTTTTGGTTCCCTTTTTGAGCTGTCTCAATCCCTCTTTGGCTATGCTGCACGTCGCCGAGATCCCGGGCCCTCGGCAGTCTCCGGGATCCCCACCCAGTTCTTTCTACTAGACTCTCTTTGGTCTTCTGATCTTTCTGGCTGGGCCCTTTTCTTTCTTCCCTTTGTTTCATGGATTCTAAAACCTGCCCCTACATGGATCTTGGGCCTCAAATCTATTGGGCCTACCATCCTTTTCTTTTATGAGCTCAACCCTTTCACTTTCCTTGGGTTGGCCCAATGTGCTATTTCTTTGGGCCTTATGTCATGATTTTTTAGACCTCAACAAGTATTTAAGTGGTTTGACAATTTTTCTACGTCCACGGAGTTGCAAGGATTTCACCATTCTCATGGAAAAATACAAGATGCGGCAGTATAGTTTTTTCACTCAACAACAACATCAAAATCCTAATCTCCAAAACAACAATTTTTATATCCTGTGCACAGGATTTACAATGGAATACAAAACGGGCCAAAAAAAATTTCCTAGGGCATATTGACCCAAGCCTCCGCTCTGTGGACTAAGTTTCAGAAAATCTCCCATTAAAAACCATAAAAATATTATTTCAAGTTCGGTCATGATCAGGATCAAACAAAACTAGACTTCACAAAGCCCAACATATCTCCCACTTAGAGACTAATTCGATCTCCCACTTAGGCTTCTCCACTCCGATCCACTCGATCAAGGCGTACCCCCCTTTTCTAATGAGAAACTCGTTGTGCCCACATCAGTATTTGCATAATCATCCTCATTCTTCTTCTCCTAAAATGACTAGTTTTGCCATAGTTCCAACATTGTACTTGTTAACGAGATCTAGATTTACTTCTGTTTTGATTAGAATTTCTGAATTTTGATCTGCCTCGATTTGAATTTTTGTCATTACCTTCGTGAGAGACCGCAAGGGGTGCTCTCAAAAAAGAGATTTGGAGTGCTTAGGGCACCTCTCTTTTGAATAATTGTGTGGAGTTGCCACTCATTTTTTATACAAAAAAATAAGAAAAAATAAAATACAATTACATGTCCAAAAATTCCTCGAATGTAATTAATTGACTATGGAAATACAATTACATCATGGTAGAATAACTTTACAAGGCTTTGGTCCTAATACAATCTACGTAAAAATTACAAAGTTTTGATCCTAGTTACAATCTACCAAAAACAAAAGACAAAACACTGGTCTACCTATCCAAAACCTAAGTTCGGGGGCTAGGTTACAAAATGGGAAGGTGTTAAGCACCCATTCTGCCCAGATAGAGCTTGGTCTTCTAGACTTTAATGTCCATTATATACCCTTTTGTATGATATTGAATGATATGTAACAAACACTTTCTTGATAAACTAATTTAAACAAATTCGTCTTATGAATATGACCTCTTCTCAAAGAAAAATCAGATCTGTTTTGTAAGATTTAAAAAAATGGAGTTTGCTGAATAAAAATCAGATCTATCTTGTAAAGGGTAAAAAAAAAAAAAATGAAATTGGGTTATTAAAATCAGATTTGTTTTATAAAATTAAGAAAAATGGGGTCTGGTTAAAAGATGATTCATTTTCATAATTCAAATATATTGTGCATGCATCACATATCTATATAAAAAAAAGGGACTTTAACCTAATTCTTAATTCATTCTTCGAAATTTCAAAATCTGCAGCTTTAAGAAGAAAAATATTTCAGAAAAATTTTGAAAATTTAATGAAAATACAGATTTGTTTTGTGACTAGAAAAATTTTCAAATCTATATTTAGTGAAAATACAGATCTGTTTTTTTTTTTTTTTTTTTTTTTTTTTTTTTAATTTGGTGATTCATTGCAAATTTTACAATCAAAGAAGGATTAAAACATGTTAATCAACTAAAGAACATGTTAAAGAAAATTCCCACCAAACACATAAGCATGGCAAATATGAATTATGAACAGGATCATGATTAAATCAAACATATATATGCAATGAACAACCACAACATGTTAATTAATGGAAAAGAAAAATAGACATAAGAACAAAAATACCTCTTGCATGAGCGTACCCTTCAATAGAAGAATATTTTAGAAATCAAAAAATTTTCACTTCTTTGAGGTCTAAAATACTTTACTTACAAAAAAGAAGTTCTTGAAGCCAAGGCTTCCAAAACACCTTTAATGCAAGGGGAGCAGAGAAGTCAAAAGAAGGGCATGAATTCTGATCTTTTTTCCTCTATTTACAAAGGATAGGATGCTTAAAAAATAAGTTGAATGAGATCAAGTATGAATTGGAATGAGTCCTTATCTCTAAAAATTCGAAAAATATAAGATTTATCTCAATCAAGAGATTCCCGGGCCAAGCCAAGCACTTGGGAAGTGCCGATTGGCACTTGTCATGTGCTGATCGGCACTCTAAGAGTGCCGATAAGCCCTCTTGGGTGCCAGGCCCGCCATTCAGTTTTGGTTTGATTTGGACTCCTTTTTTGAGGATTTTTAAGCCGAGAATTACACCTAGACGCATTTTTAATTTGAATTCTAAAAATTAATCCATTGTTCTTGATATTTAGGTCTTTAAAGTAATTATTATCTAAAAGATAAATATTCTAAAAAGACTTAATTATCCACAATTTCTTTGTTTCTGATTATCCACTATATTCCCATGCAAGAAGGCTTATATTTTATACTAACCAACAACCAATCACAAAATTAATAAATTAATTTTAATTGTTTAACCAAGCAGAATTAATTTAAATGAATCACATGTGATTGGTTCCATCCAAACAAAATGCATGCAAACCCTAAAAACTTGACCATGTGATATCTTTCAATCCGATGGTCCGATTTGGGAATCGGGCATACCATCATGACCGCTAGAATCTCAAGATTATTTTTATGATATGCAATGAATGAATTAATGCATGTAATGCAACTCTAAATAATTTTTTTTGGTATATGAATGGTCACTCTAGCCATCTTCCAAGATTAAATTATGAGTGCAAAATCGAGTGTTTACAGAATGCCCCACATTAGCAGAACTTGCAAAGAGAATGTCAATGTAAAATAAAGACACCAATTTTAGCAGCCATGATTTAATCGAGGTTAACTTTCCAAAGATTAATTAGCCCTAGAACCTAAAAACTTGGGACATAGAACTAGTGTTTTGCTGTTTTGAAAAATGAGAACTGTAGATATTTAATCTACTTGATAATTGATAAACCTGAATTAAATCTTGAAATCTGAGGTGACTGAGAGGCTTTTCTATTTCAGTCTGAATCTGGGGCGATTGAGAGTTTTCTCTATCTCAATCTGCATGTGGGGGCGACTAAGAGGCTTCTTTATCTTGATTTGAATAGGAGGTAATCGAAAGGCTTCTCTATCTCGGTTTGAACCTGGGGCGATTGAGAGGCTTCTCTATCTCAATCTAAATCTGGAACGACCAAGAGGCTTCTCTATCTTGATCTAAATGGAAGGTAACCCAGAGGCTTCTCTATCTTGGTTTGAACCTGGAGCGATTGAGAGGCTTCTCTATCTTGGTTTGAACCTGGAGCGATTGAGAGGCTTCTCTATCTCAATCTGAAACTGGGGGCGACCAAGAGGCTTCTATATCTTAATCTAAGTGGAAGGTAACCAAGAGGCTTCTCTATCTTGGTTTGAACTGGAGGCAATTGAGAGGCTTCTTTATCTTAATCTGAAACTAGGGTGACCAAGAGGCTTCTCTATCTCAATTTGAACCTGGGCAATTGAGAGGCTTTTCTATCTCAATCTAAAACTAAGGTGACCAAGAGTCTTTTCTACCTTGATCTGAGTGGGAGGTGACCGAGAGGCTTCTCTATCTCGATTTGAACTTGGGCAGTTGAGAGGCTTCTTTATCTTAATCTGAAACTGGGGCGATCAAGAGTCTTCTCTATCTTGATTTGAATGGGAGGTGAACGGGAGGCTTTTCTATCTTGGTTTGATCCTAGGGCAATTGAGAGACTTCTCTATCTCAATCTGAAACTGGGGCGACCAAGAGGCTTCTCTATCTTGGTCTGAATGGGAGGTAACCGCGAGGCTTCTTTATCTCGGTTTGAACCTGGGCAATTAAGAGGCTTTTCTATCTCAATCTGAAACTGGGATGACCAAAGGCTTCTTTATCTTGATCTGAAGTTGGAGGTGACTGAGAGGCTTCTCAATCTCAGTTTGAATCCGTAAATTTGGAATTTCTTTGTAGTAGAAAAAAATTCATATTAGATCTTAATGATCGAGAACCAGATTTACTTAATAGATTTATCTTTTTAAAGATTTGTGTTCAGGAGATTTATCCTCTCTTTTTCTTTTTTTTTTTTTTGAAAATTTGTTTATAGAGATTTGTCATTTAAAGATTTGTTCAGGAGATTTTTCATTTTCATGAAGATGTGTTCATAGAGATTTGTCCTTTGAAAATTTGTTCAGGAGATTTTTCCTTTTAAAGATTAGTTCAGGAGATTTTTACCTTTGAAGAATTATTCAGGAGATTTTTCTTTTGAAAATTTGTTCAGAGAATTTTTCCTTTTGAAAATTTGTTCAAGAGATTTTTCCTTTTATGAAGATTTGGTCATGGAGATTTTTCCTTTTATGAAGATTTGGTCATGGAGATTTTTCCTTTTATGAAGATTTGTTCATGGAGATTTGTCCATTGAAGATTTGTTCAGGAGATTTTTCCTTTTGAAGATTTATTCAGGAGATTTTTCCTTTTATGAAGATGTGTTCATGGAGATTTGTCCATTGAAGATTTATTCTACAGATTTTTCCTTTTATGAAGATGTGATCATGGAGATTTGTCCTTTGAAGATTTTTTCAAGAGATTTTTCCTTTGAAAAAATGTTTTGTTAGGAGATTTGTCCTTTGAAAATTGAAGCTTAGGAGACTTTTCCTTTTGAAGATTTACCCCGGAGATTTTTCCTTTGAAATTTTTTTAGGAGAATTTTCCTTTGGAAATTTTGAATAGGAGATTTATCCCTTGAAGATTTGTCCTTTGAAGATTTATTCAGAAAATTTTTCCTTTTTGAAATTTTGTTTTGGAGATTTATCCTTTTAAAAATTTAGGAGATTTATCCTTTGGGATTTTTTTTAGGAGATTTGTCCTTTTGAAAATTTTTTTAGGAGATTTATCCTTTGAAAAGTTTGTTAGGAGATTTGTCCTTTGAAAAATTGAAGTTCAAGAGATTTTTCCTCTTTTAATTTCCTACATGAAAACAGGATTCCATTTCTAGTCAATTAATTTGTAAACTCATGAAGTACCACTCTTTGATCTTTGCATTTGATGACTTTGATCTGTATGGACGTATTCTTGTAAAAGCTTGATTCAAAAAGGTTTAGAGTATACCTGATGATGCTTTGTGGTGCAAAGGTTTGAATTTACCTAACAGGTTTTGACATGGGTGATCTTACTTGAATGAGACATAGCTAAATGGCCCTAGTCTATAAATTGAAGCACGATTTTGAAAACCTTGACTTTTGAGGAAAAAATAATATCTTTTTTTTCAAAATGGATGAGACGTGGCCGAATGCCCCTAGTTTAGAAATGGATGCATGATTTTTGGAAATTTTGATTTTGATTTTTTTTTGGAAAGGATGATGATGATGATGATCTTTTTTTTTTTTTTTTTTTTGAAAATGAATGAGGTATGGCCGAATGCCTCTAGTTCAACAATCAATGTAAATTTTGAAAAATCTTAGTGTGTAGTGACCTTCAATAAAGCAAAATTTGAGTAAAATAAGATTAAAATCACAAAAAGGGCAGAACAAGGACTGCTGGGATGATGGCCCAATGGGCATTGTTGGAGTGTCGATTGGCACATCTTGAGCCTTCTCCAATTGAAGAGTTTTCAGCCTTTTTTCTAGGACATATGGTAGCATTTAAACTGAAGATTGATGGTAAATGTTGAGTATTGAAAAGATCCATGTCCACCACCTGCAGAAGATTCTTTCCAGGAGCTTGTTAGTTATTAGTTATTATAAAAAAATTTTTGGGCCAATGCCCCTAGTTTAGACATACTTTCACAGAAAATTGATGATATGCTTAATGCAAAACAAATACTCCTACGCTAAATTCATGCAAAGAAATGTTTTGATTTTGAGCCTTTGAAAAAATGTTTTTTGAGTGATTGTGACCAGGTCTTTAGAAAGGCCACTTACACACCTCTCTCATAGAGGATCAGGTCAAAACGTAACGTAGTTTACAAAAAAGTTTTTGAAAAATGAAGTATTGAAAAATCTTCTTTTTGGAAATAAAGTTTATTTTTCGATAATTGTGACCGGACCTTTGAAAAGGCTGCCTACGTACCTCTCTCAAAGCTTTAAAAATTGATTTAAAAAAAAAAATTCTTTCTCTTCTTTTTTTTTTTTTTTTTTTGTGAAATGAGTCTCTCTTTTTTGAAAAAAAAAAAAAAGCAATTTAATTATAATGAGATTTTTTTAAAGTTTTATCTTTTTTAAATCAACAAAAGGTGATCTTTTGAACAAACTCTTTGACCAATCATTATACTCAATCTTTAATTTGATCTCATTGGCTAGGAAGGATTTGAAATCATCAAAAACATGTAATCAAATTTGCCTTCTTCATTTAGAAATTTTTTAGATTAAGTTTTCAAAGACAATCAAAGAACTGAAATGCTTGAGAATCACATATGTCGGGAACAAGCAAGGAAGGGAAAAATCCTAAGTTTGAAGATTTGAAATTTTTTTGAGAATTTGGAAATTTTTTCTCTTGAGAGTTATTTTCTATTGGAAGCAAACAAAGCGAGTGTTTGGAGCTTAGAAAAAAAAAATCAATCACTTGAGAATTTGTGAAATTTGTCTTTTAAAGATATCAACTAGTGAGGCTTGATAATGCTGAGCAATTTTCCTTCTTAATCCAAGAGAAAATATTATCAGAGCAAATATGTGCTTTCAATCAATAGGACTTCAAGGAGGGCTTTATTCAAAGGTTGTAATGTACGCCGAGTTCAGGTTATTGAAAGGAATGATATAAAGGGCTCAAAACCCTTATGATATTTTCCAAGTATGTAATACTTTAAATTCAAGCATTGGACGATTTTATACATCTTTTATCATTGACTCTTGTGCTAAAATCATTGTCATGTTCATCATCTTCTCATTGGTCTTCATTGATTCCTCTCATTTGGTCTTGATTTTTATAATTTGACAACTTCCTCTTTTTAGTCTTCTTAGCATCTTAGCTTGTGGTCAAATCACTCACTCTCATTTCTGTTTTTCTCATTTTTTTTTTTTTTGTTTTGTTTTTGCCCTAATTTTTGCCTAGACTGCCCTTTTGGGTTTTCAGCCTGGCGATCTTTTTTTTTTTTTTTGGCTCTTAATTTTGCCTGGACCACCCTTTCGGGTTTTCAGCCTAGCGAGCATTTTTTTTTTCTCTTCCTTTTTTTTTGCTCTAATTTTTACCTAGACTACCTTTTCAAGTTTTCAGCCTAGTTAACTTTTTTGTTTTAATTTTTTTGGAATATTATTGGCTTTCCCTCAAATGCATTTTTTTGGTTCTTTCAATTTGGCAGGCTTTCATCTATCTTGGATGAATTTGCCTTTCTAATGCACTTTCATTTTTCTTGACTTGATTGAACACACTTTTTGAAGTGCAATTTCGCCTCATCAGTACGATGGACAACCTAGAGCTTGTCAGTATGTACGTCGTCAGTAAGATGGACAACCTAGAGTTCATCAGTATGTACCTCGTTAGTACGATGGACGACCTAGAGATCCTATACCAAAGAAAGCACTAAGCAGATAATGACATTGGTTTGGGGCCTACCAAGGACCCTCCGATACTTAAGTTAGCTTAAACTCTTTATAAATCTGTAATCTGTAGAATAATTTGTGTGTGTGTTCAATATGAATCATTTACCTGTCTCTCCTGGCTTTTTATAGCCTTTTGTGTGAGTAAATGCTCAATCTACTAGCCTCTCTAACATTGTACCACAGTTGGAGGATTTATGGCCTAATAATGATCATTTATCCTCGGCTCTTTAACGTCTGTAATGGCCATTAAATGCACATAATTGGACGATAGTAACGGCTCCGTGCTCATTTATCATTTGGACATTAAATGCTATTTGGAACTAATACGCATACGCTTGTCCATACTTTTACTCGTCATGAACATAGACGGTTTGTAAGTATGGACGAGCACGTTATCGCTATCCATCAGTTATGGTTGAGCTGGAGGGTTAAATGGCTCATTTAATAGACATTTAACTTCCCCATTCAATGTCTTGTAATGGTTGTGTAATGGTTAGCTTGAGATAGTTGTAACAACTGTGAGCTGATGGCTAGAAAGGCTGTACATCCATTACACATGCACCATTTAAGTGAGGAATTTATATCTAAGCATTAATGTATGCTTACGATCGTCTTTAGCAATGATGGTCTTCCTTAGTAATAGGGCTGTCCAGGTTCATTCGCCAACCCGATCCACCCGAAGATCCGACCGTAACCGACCCGAAACCGGCCGACCTGACTACTCCGGCAGGTCGGCGGCGGGTCTTCACCAGCGAAAACCGAATCCGGCAGGTCAGGCTTCGGTTTTCCTCCCCTAGAACCCAAAAAACCCGAACCGACCGAAATATTTCCAGTTCCTGCAAAAAATTTCAGATTCCAGCCAATATTTTCCAGAATCCGGCGGAAAACCCAAAATCTGGTGACTGTTTTTTCCAGATTCCTAAGCTATTTCCCTTAGATCCAACGAGTTTTTGACCGGATCTGGCGAAATCTCATCGAATCCGGTGAGATTTTCACTAGATCCGGTCAAAATCTCACCAGATCTAAAAGAAATGGCGCCGGAATCTGGAAAATAGTCACCAGATTCTAGGTTTTTATGCCGGATTTGTGTCTTTTCCTCCGTTTTTCTCGCCGTCTTGAATCCGACTGACCCGCCTGCCACCCGTTGAAGGTCTCAACCGCCTGACCCGATTACTCCTGCGGGTCGGCGGCGGGTGCCTTTTTTCCCCACCCGATTTCGGCGGTTAGTTCCGGGTTGGGCACAAACCCTACCCAAACCGACCCGTGGACAGCCCTACTTAGTAATGACAGTCACTTTATAGACGACCATTTTACACTACTCATCAAAATGTATCTTACTTTTTCTTTCCCTCTTCTTCCTTAATTTGATTAAATTTCTTCTCTTGATGAATCTTCATTTTCGCTCATCCTTCTCAACTTGAATTATCTTTTATGAATCTCCTTTCTCTCGTGTCTTTTATAAATCAGTATTCTCTCACAACTTGATGAAAATTCTTGCATTCACTTCTCTCTTTTTTGTTGGAGTCTTTTCCAGCTTGATGTCCCCCCCCCCCTTTTTTTTTTTTTTTTTTTTTTGCAGTTTGATGCTTTCTCAAAATCTTATCTCTTCTTGATGGATTTCCTTCCTACCTAGCTTGATGGGGTGAACTATGCCTTTTCTTTGATGAACTCTCTTTCCTAAACTTGATGAATTCTTCACCTTTTTCTTCTTTTGAACCGGTCTCATTGTCTTCATTAAGGACCTTACCAAGTGGTGCTGAATCCATAAGGTCAATACTTCCTCATCTTGAGATTTAAGCATGTATACTTAATTTTCCCACCCAAGGTTTAAGTTTTTAGTGAGTTCATTGAAAAATAGGCTAATTGTTTAGAGGCTCAAATTAACTAGTAATGGATAATTATTATAATAGGTGCCAAGGAATAATGTGGGTTACCAAAGGTGGCCTCCTATCTTTAGTGATGCTTTCTTGTAAGCACAGTGACTTAAACTCCTTTAATAAATTGTTCTTGGAATTGAAGTATAAACGCTGCAATAATGTGATTTTTTTTTTTTTTTTTTTTTAAGATATGGATTGACTGTATATGGTTTGAGAAATTTGGATGAATGGATGAATTTCTTTGATTTCCTTTTAGGACATTTTCTTTTCATATCCTAAATGTTTAGCAAAGTCCTTACGTGGATTGAATGAAGTTAAATCCCTCTTTGGAACAAATTGATTGGTAGAGCAATTAATCATCATGATTTGGAAAAAAATTTTATCAAATGGATCTTCTTGTATTCTCTTGAAAAGAAGGCTTTCGAAAAAAAATTTGGAGTCTTTGAAAGGAAGGTTTTGGGAAAAGCTTAGAGTCTTTGAAAGAACAAAAAAGGGTTTTTGGAAAAAAGTTACTAAAAAGGCCCCAATGCCTCCAGTCCAATTTTTTGAAAATAAATTGAAATGACTTGAAGGACCAATGCCCCTAGTCCAAAAGATCTTTTTTTTTCATTTAATTTTTTTTTTTGAATTTTTTATGTACATATGAACAACATGATGAATCAAATGCATCAAACACAACATGGATTTTATTGAGTAAATGACCAACTAGAAAGCAAATCCTAAATAAACAATAAAACCAAAGAGCCAATCTAAAAACTTGTAAGATAAAATTCAAGCAAAGTCTGGATGACTTGCCGATAATGGCGGAGCAATGACTTGTTTGTCAATCAGATTTTGAATGGCATGTCACAAATTTTTCTGTCTAATGGCTAGGTTCTTGATAATATTTGCAAAACTCATGTGACTTGTAACCTTTAGGCAATGGGCTTGGAGGAGGTCGAGCTTCAAGTAGGCCAAGATACCCTTCAAGTTTGAGCTTTTCAAACAATTGGCTCATAAGCATGTGGAGTTCATTGAACTTCCTTCGAGGCCTAGAATTGACAGTCGATGATGTTTGGGGAACTACAACATTGATTGCCTCCTCATTGGTGGTGTGGGTTGCAACATTTTCAAAAATGAAGCCTTCCTCATTCCTTAACATGCCATTATTGATAGCATCTTCACTTGAGTACCAGCTATGTCCAAGGCTTTGAAGTTTGGAAAGTATTGGGCAAAAAGATGTTTATGGAATATGGGTAACAAATTCTTCACCACCATTTGGATTTGCTCTTCTTCACTAGGTCTTGTGATCATCTAGGTAGCCTTGGCTCTCCATTTGGTTATGAAGGCGGAAAAGGACTACTTCAGCTGTTGTTTAGTGGTTTCCAAATCTCTCCTCGTCACACCCACTTCTATGTTGTACTTGAATCGATTGTGAAACTCACGACATATGTCCTCCCAACTTCTTGCTCTAGCATCATCTAGGTTAAGGAATCACTTAAGAGCACCTCCGGTCAAGGTATTTTGAAACATTTGAACAAGTAGTTCTTCAATTGCTCCTAGGGGCTGCATAACCCTGATGTACATCTTCAAATGGGACTTTGGGCAGCCAGTCCCATCAAACTTGTCTAAGGTTGGCATCTTGAACTAAAAGGCAATCTCACATTTGGGCAAAGTGAGAGTGAATGGTAATCCACAAGGCCTTCCATCTTGCAGACCCTTTTGATCATCTCCTCCATCTTATTCATCCTCTCATGAATCTTCTTCTCACCCTCTAGGATAGGGGGATTCTGATTAGTCTTATTCTCCTCTTGGCCACTCTTCAAGTTCTGAAACTGCTGTACGATAAGGTTAATGTCTTCCCTCAATTGAAATTGGTAGCTACCATGGATTTTAGTAGCTCTTGAGTATTTATGGGTGCTTCAGTATTTGGATGTTCTTCTCCTTCTGCTATGGTGATGGAGTCTTCAGATTTCTTGTGGCTTGGGCTGTCTTGTAAGTCGAACACAGGATTGTGATGTTGTAACAGTAGAGTGTCTTCTATGTTCACGGGCTTCAGTACTGTGATGGGCTTGGAACTAGAACTACTAGCTTAAGTGTCGTCCTTGGATTCTCTTTGGAGTCTTCCCTCCGATCTTAACCAAATTCTTCCTTAAGAACAGGCTCTGTTGGGTCAAACAAAACTAGGTCCCCATCTACGTCAATCTATCAACCAAACAAATACACACAAAATGTAATGCTATATTAACATGGACCAGCCTAAGAATAGGTTCTAAGTCATTACATTGTAGGGTGGGTTTGTTGTTTCATTGTTTCCCATAGCTAAGACGTTACACCTCCTAACTTGTAATGTAATGAACATTACGTTGGTCCAAACAGCATGGTCTATCATTTATAGTCAACAAGAAATGATCCAGCGACTTTAGGCTATGAGTTGGTGAGTTCACTACTGGGTGCCCGAATCTAATGAAGATCGGTAATCCATGGTTATTACCACCATATGTTGAGATGGGTGCATACATATTTGTTGTTTTTATTTTATGGCATACACTATGACAGTTAGCGAAAGCTTTTAACAATCAACATGGCAACACAAACAAAAAAAATATCATACAAACATATCAATACATAAGCAACCAAACAAACAAAAACATCACACAAAAACAAGGGTATTTAATTGGTCATTTAAAGTCTAACAAGAAGCTTAGCCTTGACATCCCTAGTGGAGTCGCCATTGCGAGAGACCGCAAGAGGTGCTCTCAAAAGAGAGATTTGGAGTGCTTAGGGCACCTCTTTTTTGGGTAATTGTGTGGAGTCACCACTTATTTTTTATATAAAAAAAATAAGAAAAAATAAAATACAATTACATGTCCAAAAATTCCTCAAATTTTATTAATTGACTATGGAAATACAATTACATCATGGTAGAATAACTTTACAAGGCTTTGGTCCTAATACAATCTATGTAAAAATTACAAAGCTTTGATTCTAGTTACAATCTACCAAAAGCAAATAAAAACACTAGTCTACCTATCCAAAACCTAAGTTTAAGAGTTAGGTTACGGAACAAGAAGGTGGTAGACACTCATTTTGCCCAAATAGAGTCTAGTGTTCTAGATTCTAATGACCATTATATACCCTTTTGTATGATATTGAATGATATGTAACAAACACTTTCTTGACAAACTAATTTAAAAAAAATCATCTTATGAATATGATCTCTTCTCAAAGAAAAATCATATCTGTTTTGTAAAGGGTAAAAAAAAAATGGAATTGGGATGGTAAAAACCAGCTCTGTTATAAAAAATTAAGAAAAATAGGATTTGGTTAAAAGAGGATTCATATTCATATTCATATTCATATTCATAATTCAAATCTATTATGCATGCATCACATATCTATAAAAATTTAAAAAAAAAAAGGACTTTAACCTAACTCTTAATTCATTCTTCAAAATTTTAAAATCTGCAACTTTAAGAAGAAAAATATTTCAAAAAAACCTTTGAATATGTACTTAATGAAATTACAAATCTGTTTTGTGACCTGAAAATATTTTAGATCTATATTTAGTGAAAATACAGATCTGTTTTTTACTCAAAAAATTTTCAGATCTATATTTAGTGAAAATATAGATCTGTTTTGTGACTAGAAAAATTTTCAAATCTGTATTTAGTGAAATTATAGATCTGTTTTTTACGCGAAAAAATTTTTAGATCTGTATTTACTATATTTAGTGAAAATACAGATCTGTTTTTTTTTTTTTTTAAATGTTTTGGTGACTAATTGCAGATTTTAAAATCAAAGAAGGATTAAAACATGTTAATCAAGTAAAGAACTTGTCAAAGAAAATTTCAACTAAAAACATAAGCATAGCAAATATGAATTATGAACAAGATCATGATTAAATCAAACATATATATGCAATGAACCACCACAACATGTTAATTAATGGAAAATAAAAATAGACATAAGAATGAAAATACCTCTTGCATGAGCATACCTTTCAGTAGAAGAATATTTTATAAATAAAAGAAATTTTCACTTCTTTGAGGTCTAAAATACTTTACTTACAAAAAAGAAGTTTTTAAAGCCAAAACTTCCAGAACGTCTTTAACGTAAAGGGAGCAAAGAAGTTAGAAAAGAAGGGCTTGAATTTTGATCTTTTTCCTCTATTTATAGAGGTTAGGATGCTTAAAAAATAAGCTGAATCAGATCAAATACAAATCAAAAGCGCCCTTACCTCTAAAAATTTGAAAAAAAAAAAAAGGTTTATCTCAATCAGGAAGTTCCCGGGCCAAGCTAAGCACATACCCCAATCGACACTTGGGGGAAGTGTTGACAGGCCCTCTTCAATTCCTGGCTTACCTTTCAGTTTTGGTTTGATTTGGACTCCTTTTTTGAGGATTTTTTAGCCAAGAATTGCACCTAGACGAGTTTTTAATTCGTATTCTAAAAATTAATCCATTTTTCTTGATATTTAGTTCTTTAAAGTAATAATTATTTGATAGATAAATATTCTAAAAAGACTAAATTATCCACAATTTCTTTGTTATTTGATTATCCACTTTATTCCTATGCAAGAAAGCTTATTTTTGACACTAACCAACAACCAATCACAAAATTATTTAATTAATTTTAATTATTTAACCAATCAGAATTAATTTAAATGAATCACGTATGATCGGTTCCACCCAAACAAAATGGTCTTGATCATGTGATATCTTTCAATCCAATGGTCTAATTTGGGAATCAAGCATACCGTCGCAACCGTTAGAATTTCAAGATCATTTTTATGATATGCAATAAATAAATTAATGTACATAATGCAACTCTAAATATCATATATATATATATATATATATATATTTTGGTATATGAATGGTCGCTTTAGCCATCTTCCAAGATTAAATTATGGGTGCAAAATAGAGTGTCTACAACCTTTACCTCTTGTCTCAAGGTTTAGAACAAAACCAGATCTTAAGGTTTCACCTGTATATCTTTTGCAAATCTCCTCAACCAAACTAGATCTCGTATGTCATTGTACTTTAACTTTTCTTTTCCAGTAGAATTGTTTACTGTCATTCTCATAGCCTCCCAACTGTTTGGCAAAGAAGCCATAACGATCAGTGCACGAAACTTTTCATCAAAATCAATTTCTACAGAAGAAAGTTGATTTGTGATGGTGTTAAATTCATTCAGATGTTGTGCTACTAATACATTCTCTGCCATCTTCAAATTAAATAGTTTTTTCATCAGATGCACGTTGTTGTTTGCTGACGGCTTTTCATACATACCAGACAAAGCCTTCATTAGTTCTGCTGTGATCTTCTCATTCACAACATTGTGTGCAACAAACCTTGACAGAGTTAATTTGATAACACTCAGTACCTATCTGTCAAGAAGAGTCCATTCATCATCACTCATAGTTGCAAGTTTCTCCCCTAAAAGCAGCAAATGAGACTTCTTCTCATAGAGGTAGTCCTCGATTTGCATGCTCCATAATCCAAAGTTTGTGCCATTGAATTTTTCTATTCCAGAAGTCTTTCCTGTTTCTTTTGCCATTGCTCCCATTCAAAGCTAACCCTAGACTATGATATCAATTGAGGGGAATATACACAAAATTCTCAGATCTGTGAGATGCAAAAATAGAGAAAAAAAATATACGTCAAGAAAAATAATCACACACAAGATAGTATTTATATGGTTTAACAATTTGCTTACGTCCACAGATTTGCAGAGATTTCACTATTCTCAAGGAAAAATACAAGATGTGGTGTGAGAGATTGCACCCCCGGCCTGTTTTATAGGTGTTGGGCTGAACCCATGTGAATGGGTGGAGTCGTATTATTGCCTCTCAAAATGGAGGTTTGACTAGTTATATTTTCCCCTTTAGATTAAGGGTTTTACAATGGAGTCGCCACTTATTTATTATTGGAATAAATGAGAAAACCAAAATTGAAAAATTCCTCATTTTATTAATTTGAAATTGAATTTACTTTATTATAGGAAATTACATGGCTTTGGTCCTAGGTACAATCTAAGATAATGTACATAGCTTTATTTCCTAGTTACAATCTAGAAATTGAAAAATTTCATGGATAAGCATTAGATCTACTAACCTTTGATCTAAGCTTGGAGGATGTGTTACAAGGTGGGAAGGTGTTAAGCACCCACCTTGCCCAGTGAAATCGGTCTTCTAGACTATGATGGCCAACATTCATATCGTATCATCCAATATGTCAATTAATTTGCATGTTGAATTTAATGTGTATGCATGTGATGAACCCTAATTCAATTTATTAAGCATTACATTTGGATTGAAAAATAAATTCTAGTGAATGTGTGTGTATGGTGATATCCTAGATTCAAGGATTTGAAAGAATTATGAAACAAACATATTGTTCATATTTTTTATATGGATTTAAGATCAAAACTAGTATTTATGCATGAACATGTGATGAACAACCAAGAAAGTGTGAAGAACACATAAGAACATTTAAGAATATTCAAATATATTCAAGAGAATTTAAATAATTACTATCATGCTTTAATACTAAATTCTCATCATGGCAACACAAAAAACAAGTTAGGAAAAGGGATTATACCTTTATTCAATATCCATACGGTGAAAGAAGAGACTCTTGGTAGAGGTCCTAAGGGTGGAGCAAAAAAAGAGATAGGAGAGGAAGAGTGAGTCTCACTCAATACCCTGAGTCTCAGGAAGACCAAAATATGACAAGACTACTCAACTTCACTAAAACTCAAGAGAGGAGAAGAGAGGTGGTTTTTTGTGTGTCTTTTGGAATGGAGGAGATGAGGGGTTTATATAGTAGTGGTGGAGAAAATATGAATGGAATGTCACTTAATGAGGTTTGACAAAGAATCGTGAACTAGGCCTTATTTTAGCCCTTAGGGAAATCTGGTGCATTAAATGTAAAGATTGGTAGGAGTGAAGAGCAAGCAAAATTCGGTTTTCCCATAACTACTGTAACAACCTGTAGAACGAACTTCAAAAAATCATATCTTACTCAATTATTATTGGAATTGTCTCGTTCTTATGCTCAAATTAAAGCCCTAGATGTCTAGTTTCTGGAAAAATTAACCTCATTCACATATTCAAAATATTCTAAGAGATATCTAAGGGTCGTCAATGGGCCGGGTTGGGCCAGCCCGGGCCATTTTCACTTGGCCCATGGGCACAATGGGCTGGGCATAATGGGCTATTAACTACTTAACGGGCCGGGTCGGGCTGGGCCGAAAGAGAAAACCTTAGCCCATGACCCTGCCCATGGGCAATGCCCATTTTGTCTTTAGCGAGCTGGGCTATCGGGTTGGGCCTAGTGGGCTACCCATGGGCTTGTGCTAAGGGAATAATCTATCTATTTTTATAAAATTGATTCTTTCCTTATTATTTTTATAAGGAAAGAATCAATTTTTTATAAGGGAATAATCAATCTATTTTTTTTAAGGAAAGAATTAAAGAATTTAATACTTAATTACAAATTTTTTTTACATTCAAATCTATTTAATTTTTTGTTTTGTTGATGGAAACCTATTTAATTTTTTTTTATTAAGGCTTTAAATAGTTTTTTATTTTATCTTTAATAATAAAAATGTCAAATGGTTAATTCAAATTTGCTAGACTACTAGAAAAATATATATTTAGCAAACTAAGTTTAGCATAATTACTTTGAGTATCTTAGTAGTTGAGGGCTTAAGAAATTGCTCTATAATATATCAAGATCAATCCTTCATACACTTCTTATATATTTTTATTATGAATTATAAGTTATTGGGCTGGGCCAATGGGCTGGGTAACGGGTTGGGCTACTGGGCTAGCCCACCGGGTACCCATGGGCATAAAAACTAGCCCACGGCCTGACCCACTGGGCTAATGGGCTGCCCATGAGCCTTAATAACAACGGGCCGGGCCGCCCATTAGCCCGGTGGGCCATCGGATTTCTGGGTCGGGCTATGGGCCGTGGGCTATGTGATGACCCTTAGAGATATCAATGAAATGGTGAGCAGAGGTCATTTGTTAGAAAACAATTTCAGCACAATTAGCATTAATAGGTCCCAAATTAGTTTCCAATTAACATTAATAGGCTCTAATCACTCCTATTTCAGACTTAATTAGTTCCAAATTTACCCAAATTAAAAGATTTTTGTACAAATTACTCATTGAATAATTAATGTTTAACTATCTAGTTAATTAGGTGTATGCAACTTTACCATAAAATGTAGTCCTAACCAATCAAATCATGACACATTATTAATTTTAAATTGATTATAATTATAACCAATTGGAGTCAATTGTTCATAATCACATATAGTCAGACTCAATTTGCAATAGTGCATCTCAGCCATTAAAACTTGATTTGATAATAACTTTCAATCTGATAGTCCGATTAGGGCTTATGACCAGTCGATTTGATTGTTACAACATCGAGATCATTTTGGTGAAATAAAATTAAGGATCTAGCGACTAGAATCAAGATGCATAATTTCAAGGCAAAATTACCCTTTTACCCTCCAGGTGAGGTTAAATGCAGGTTGCAAAATGAGGTGTCAACATGTAGGGTTGTCCACAGGTCTAGCTAGGTCAATTTTTTATCCAACTCGGACCCAACCTGCCTACGTCGGATGAAAGGTGGAGTAACCCAAAATCAACCGCTAGAAAAATTGGTCAGTTCGGTTTTGGGTGATGGTTAGCATTGGTCAGGCTAGTCGGTTGCCGAAATTAAAAAAGGCATCAAAATCTGGAAAAAAAAAGAGAGTCGCCGAAATCTAGAATTATCGACAGAAACTGGAAAAAAAAAAAAAGCCAGAAATTGGAAAAATTGTGCCAAAAACTGGACTTTTTTTTCCTGAAATTTGCTTTTTTTTTTTTTTTTTTTTTTTTTGCTAGAGTTTGTTGGAATTTGGCTGGATCTGGCTAAATCCCACCAGATCTAGCTAGATCTGGTCGAGATCTTGCTGAATCTAACATATTTTTGCAGGATTTGAACGGATTTTTTTGTAGCTCTGATCAGGTTTGGGTTGCTTGGGTTTTGGAGATACAAACCTGCCACTCAACACACCGGTGTTCGTTTTTGAGAACGGAAACCCGCCGCCGACCAACTGGACCTTCGATTCAGGTCGGAATCGGGTCGACTTCGGGCGGTTTGGCCGGGTTGTCGGGCTTCAGTCGGGTCTGGACAGCCCTATCAACATGTGGCAGTACAATTTTCTCTCAAAAAACAACATCAAAACCCTAATTTCCAAAACAGTTTTTATCTCTTCACACAAAACTCACGATGGGCTACAAAACAGGCCAAAAAAATTTCCTAGGGGCTTGGGCCTATCGGCCCAGACCTTCGCTTCATGGACTAAGTTTCAAAAAGTCTCTCATTAAAAACCGTAACAATATTATTTCAGGTCGGGTCACAATCCAAATCAAACACAACTAGGCTCTACAAAGCCCAACACCTTAATTATCATAATTGATTAATTAATTAACTTTCCTTAATTCTACTAAATTCAATCTATAAGGTCTAAAATGTAACCTTCAAAATAAAAAAATAACCAACCAACTTATTTGTAAAGTGATTAAATTTATATTTGCTTTTTTTTTTTTCTTTCTACTACAAGACATTTTCAATAATATATGTCATCAAAACTAGTCTTCGTAACAAAAATATAAATAATGTTTTTCTAAAGGACTATTTATTTTCATATATTGGCAAGATAATTACGAGGAATTTAGAACATAATCAATCATAAATTATTTTTATGATATAAAGAACATGAATTTCCATTTTGATAATTAATTGACTTAAAATGTATTGAGAACCATTTTTTTTTTAATAATTTAAGCGTTACAACAAATGGAAGGAAGGATTCTAACCTCTCTCGAAGAAGACCGAACAATTTTACTAAACCATAGCTATAAGGCTCTTGATGAAAACAATTCCTTTGTATTTTTTCTTTTTATCTATATTTTTTCAACATTGAATGTACACTAATTATTATATCTTTCACATTACATTTAGTCTTTAAACTTGGAATATTTTACATTCTTGAATTCTAAAAGCTTTTTAGTTAATGTTCCACACCCCCACCCCAAACTAAAATTTCCACTGGCCCCTTGAACAGGGCATGTTGTTTTAGGTATAAGTTACGAATTGACAATGTGCTCAGGATCTAGCAACCTTTTTTAGACTGTGTCATAGTTTGAGAATTTCCTTAATTTCATTAAATAGTTGCTAATGAATTACACGACTCATTCTGGCTTTCGGGTAGGGACGAAGAAAAATTTTTCTTTATTGATTGTTTATCATCTCCAGACTGAGCTTCCCATAGATTTTCAGAATGACTTTTGCATTCGGTTTTAAAAGCAGGAAACGAGAAGCACAATTTCTAAGTAGGTGATACCAACAAAAAGTGTTCAGTCTCTCCAACCGAGTTTAAGACTTAAAAGTGGAAGGGTGCAATATCCTAGCAAGTAGCAAGAAGAATTACAATTGTTTAACAAGTCGTACCATATTAAGAAATTTTTATACATCTACTTGGCCAACTTTGTATGATAATAATAAGGGAAAAATGCCCACACTAACAATATCTGGATTTTAGAGCAGTGGCCATTATACCCCTGAACTTTTATTTTAACTAATTTACTCTTTCAACTTCACAAATCTGTCAAATCACTACTTCTAATAATTGCTGTCAAAATTCTAACAGAATATGCACTTGAGGCACATGTGAGGTTTAAAATACCAAAATAAAAATGTTGAGAGAGAGAGAGAGAGAGAGAGAGAGAGAGAGGGGTAGGTTAGAACCACAGTGGCCAGGGCCCGCCCAAGGCCTAGGCCTAAGGCCCCACCCAAAAAAAAATCCCCTTAGGAAAAAAGGCCACATATCCAATAGTTAAAGGCCCAAATTTTTATAAAATTATATATATATATATATATATATATATTTAAGGTTGTGCATTTTTTTTTAATTATTATTAGTGATGTTAAGGATACTATAAAGTTTACTATTGGCTTACAAATTGCCATGTTACTAATCACAAAAAAGTGATTTAAACATTCATCAGTTAAATTGATAAATTTCATCAATGAAAGTTAATGTCAAATCATATTGTGAATATTTTATAGTGTTTTTAGCGCATTTTTCCTTTTCATATCTATTAACACTCAAAATGTACAAGAACCAATAGAACCCTAACCCAATTGAAACCCTAAAATGTTTCAAAATAATGTTGCACATGTGTTAAATCATCAATTATAGATTAATCTCCCGTAACAATTTGAGACTTTAATTTTTGTAAACTCATATCCTACAAAGTCACTCACCAAATAATATCTCTCTCTCTCTCTTAAAAACAAGATATAAAATTAAAAATTAGATTACAACTTTCCTTAACTATACATCGTTGTATATCCAAAACAAAGTATCTTTTTTAATTGTAATATCTTTTTATTTCTTTTTATTAATAGTTATGGTTCAATTATGATATTCAATTATCGAACCTCATTCTTTTGCAGTTGATGTTACGGATCAGCCTCACTCTTCAGGTCAATATCTTCTGCCGCCTGTTCAGCTAACCTTCTATATGAAATTAACATTAGTTTAATTGGTATTGTTCATCAAATTATATATTTAATGTATCAAATTAACCTTGATTTGATAAGAATTAAATAATTTTGTTTAATTAATAGTTACATATTAAAAGCCCACATAAATTTTTTGCTTTAGGCCCCAAATTATGTTGGGCCACCCCTTATCGTGACATCCCTCCCTCCGGCACCCAACATCTTTGTCCTGTTGTCCTTGGTCCTGCTGCACTGTTCAACCGCAAATATGGATCCCTTGTTCAATAGCAACCATTTTACAAATATTTGCATTCCAAAGATTTCCCAAAATGTCTTAGTTGAAGGACTCTATTTCCCAAGGAAGGTTGGAATGTTGGACTTCACTGATCTTTTACCCTTCAAGCATTGTGTGGATGAATTCCTTGGGAGCTGTAAGCTAGTAATCGACAACCAGACCAAAATCCAACAATCCCAATAGCCAAGTCCCCCATCTATATTAACAATCATTACCAATCCAACAAAGAAAACTAACCAAAACCCAACAATCTAATTCCAAATCCCAACCACGCACGTAATTAAATTTCACCGAATTCATCAAAACCTAGTTTTTTTTTTTTTTTTCTCAATTAAAAAAATAAAAAAAAATAAAAAAATAAAAACTCGGCTTGTTTATCAAAGTTTGTGCAGCTTCAGAGGTGCAATCCCTCATGCCCGAATGGGTCAAATTCATTATAACCTTCTTAAAATTGAAACTAACTTATTTTAAAGATTTGAGACTTTTTTTTTTTGGGGTGTGTGCGATGCGACCCATATATGTGGTTGAATGGTGTGGCAAAACCACGAACGGCATGATGAGTTTCCGTTGCCAAAGGGAGGGATGTCGTGGTAGCTCTTACTGACCATGTCTCTCTCACTCAAATTTTTTTTTTTTTTTTGGTATTTTAAGCATCACGTCTCATATTCCGTTACAATTTTGACAGCCAACTAATAGAGATGGTAATTTGGCAGACGCGTGAAGTAAATTGGCCAAAATAAGAATTTTGACAGCCAACTAACAGAGATAGTAACTTGGCAAATGCGTGACGTAAATTAGACAAAATAAAAGTTTAAAAAGTATAATGGCCACTACTCTAAAGTTCAGGAGCGTAAACATTTTTCCCTAATAATTATATAATAGGTAAAATCATGGATTCAAGACCAAGTTTATACCCTTTCTCAAAAAAAAAAAAAAAAAGACCAAGTTTATATGTAGAATTCAAATGGACTGCAACAATGAAGAGTATTTACACTTCAGAGTAAGGTCTATAATAAAATTATTGGGCGATTTCAACGTAGTTTATACGAGTTCCAGATATTAAGATGCACAACAGGGAAAACACACCATATAAGCATCTACTTTTCCCGTGTGGACATTAACATCTTCAACTTTTTTGTTTATATGTAGAACTCAAATGGACTGCAACAATGAAGAGTATTTACACTTCAGAGTAAGGTCTATAATAAAATTATTGGGCGATTTCAACGTAGTTTATACAAGTTCCAGATGTTCAGATGCACAACAGGGAAAACACACCATATAAACATCTACTTTTCCCGTGTGGACATTAACATCTTAAACTTTTTTGTTCTTCATTGGAAATATTAAAATAGATTCACTATTTTCAGCCCCATAACATAAAATTTTAGTCACAACCAGCCAACTTATTTAACAACAGAACCAGGCGAAACATTAGCCAGGAAACAAATGGATTGAAGGTGAACCTGTAATCAGCAATTTGTGCATTTACAGCTAGCAAGCCCTTATATGTACAGAAGCTCTCATTCCAAGCCTACAATGCACCCTCTGATTTACTCACTTTCATAGTCCTCTTCATCTCCAAATGTAAAAACAGATGCATCAGCCGCCATTGCCTTAAATTCACTTTCTGTGTTGGGAGCCTCAAGGCCTGAAATACCTCCCCTGGCAGCATCACTTTTAGGCTCACTGGCAGCAGCTTGAATCTGAGTTGAGCCGCTGTTTCCAAGAGACATATGTTCCGTTGCACGAGCTACACTAGCAACTTGATCAGAATTTGTCTTTGTTTCAGAACTGGAGGTGGTATTGGGGACAGTTCCTCCTGCTCCTGTTGCAGATGCCGTTTCTGCTTGCCGGCTCTTTGAAGCAGCAGTTTCTTCAGCCTCACTATCTGAAAAAACATCATCTTTATCATGACTTTTTGAATTGTTATTTTGGTTTGGTTTGGCTGTACCCTCATCAACTGATGCAGGAGTAGTTCCTGAGCTTTCATCCATTTTTTTGGCAGAAGTTTCAGTGTTAGGTGTTGTAGGAACAGTGTCATTATAATCTACCAGCACAACCTCAACCTGAAAGCCAGGGGAAGGCAATTTCCTCTACAGACCGGAAAAATTAGAAAGTGTTACTGTGTAATACAATAATCAAAATTTTCCAAGAAAGCTAAAAAAACAGTGATACTGACAAAGGAGCAAACCCCATTTTCTAATTCAGGGGAAGAAAAACCAAACTAAACAGCTGCATGTTGTAGAAAACGATATTTAAGCACAAGGTTTTTAAAGCTGTACGAGCAGATAAGCACATAATTATTTAATCCTTACCTTGTCAAACACATCAAGATCGTTGGTGTTTAAAACTTTTCTATTTTCCGACATTGTTGTGTTTAACCAACTGAAATTTAAAAAAAAAAAAAATACAAACTTCAGATTCAGATCAGACAAGCATAACAAGATTACTAGAGATTGATTGATTGGGATGAAGCTGAATTACATACAAGTAAAAATCTCCTTGGCGGTCGTGAAATTGGACTTTGAAGTCCCCAACCAACTCTGTCAGACCAGGCTCCCCTGGCAAAGCAAAGACCATTACCCCCTTCTTGGGGGCACTAAACCAAAAATCTTCTGGCTGCAGAGAATAGTATAGGTTTATGAAATCCCAAACTGGTAAAATATTCCATAGGCCCCCCAAAAACATAAACGGAATATCAGGAACACCCATTCTTAACATCTCTAACTAGTTGCTAGCAGATAATCAGACAGACGTACCGAAAGATCCTTGGTTCTTGGATGCTTTTTTGTGGAGAAGAGAACACCTATGCATTCGAAAAAAATCAAAGAAAATCCATACAGTAAGCATAATGATAAATTATATAGAAGTTTGAAGAAATGCAGCGCATCATAGATGACAAAAATGTTAATTAAAATTGCAATCTTGGTTCATAGACTGTCAATTACAACAACTATCAGCACAAAAATCCAGAAGACAGTAGCAAAGTAAATTGTGACATCCATGGCAAGAATACCAATGTTTTCCTCCCCCTTCTATGTGTCTAAGATTCCAGAACCAGGAACCCAAGTAGTTCAAGTTAACAAATGAAATCACAACTTCCCCAGTTATATTATGAGATTGCTTACATCTCTTCTTGACAACCTAAAAAAGATAGAATACAATATTTAATGTCTTTTCACACAAAAGTATGGTTAAAAAAAAAACATAAGAAAGACAATAAAATGAATAGAGTGCACAAAGAGAGTCATAGCCCCAATACAGGGGAAATACAATATAAAATGGCAGAAAAATGCAAAAAGGACAAAATAAATATAGAAAACAGCTAATTCCAAGAATCCAACAGATCACTCGGACTAAGATGAGTTAGTGGCATCCATCTACCATAAAGTGCTACATAGAACAGAAGCTTCAAATCCAACACTGACTGCTCACAAGCCGAAATTCGAGGCATTCCTCTGACCCTCTCTCTCTAGATGAACCACTTAAGATACAAACAGGCAACCTCACAAACAACCAAAATATGTTGCCTGCAGAAGACCTAAGTCAAACTTGCAAAACACCAGCTACCAGAGTTCTCATTGGAAAAATTTTGAAATCAACATGGCAAACCCATCTGCATAAGTGAAATATCAGCACCAAAACATGCCAATAGGCCCTCAGTCAATTGGTCCAGCGCTGTAAGGTTAAAAGGTCATGTATGCAAATTATTTTTTAAACAAAATATTGGTCTCATAGAAGAATAATCCAATACACAGCAATCATGAAGGAGGAACAATTATGATGCAGTACAGAACTAGATGAAGTACTGAAAACTACACACACACACACACAGAGCAAACTGGGGCAGGGGAATGCAAATTATGAAAATGAACTTCTATAATCGACTACCAAAAGAGAGAAGGAAAGGAAAAATTTAAACAGAACAGAAATGCCAGAACAAACCATTATGATCTGAGACAGTTATGGAGGGCCTTATCCAATAAGGGCATCTGTGAAGCCGAAATCCCCTAAGCATGCACCTGCACCAGATGTGATGTTAATAACCATGCAAACATATACTAAGATGCTACAATAAAAATACAGTCTCAGAAATATACCTACGGCCAGGAGGGTTTTCCCCATTGAAGTATGTTAGCACTCGTTCAAAATATTTGACATACCTCTGAAAATACAAAAATAAGAACATATCAAGAATGCCTATCACATAGAAAAGATACCCTATCAGGTAAGGACAGGTGATAGAAAAGATATCAAGAATTCAGAAGATTATCACATAGAAATAAAAGACTAACAATCTGACTGGGCAGAACAAGCCCTTTTCCGTCAAAACATCTTTTCTGATTGTAGTAGTCAATTGACTCCTCAGCAGTTGGGAAGAACTGCAAAGAGATGGCAAGTACATCCACAATTAAAACATTTAATAAAAATAAAACACAAAAGGTTATCACAATTTCCAGCAAATGCATTATCATATGATTCAGGAATATACTATGGAATCTTACCTTCAGGAATAGAAGAAGACTGGAAATCATCAACCCAGTTCTTGCCATTCCAGCCTTGCAGTGCACAACCACAACGTTCTCAATATCCTCCTTCAACCATGAGTAAGCACTTTGGCAGAATGATATTATCAGTTGAATTGGGGGACAATTATGGTCATCAAATGGGAAAGAAGCCACCTGGAAAGAATTAAGAACTTGAGATATAAATTATAAGTAGCTGCAATAGAACATTTTTCATAATACCCTTTATGTTACCTAGTCATATGTTTTACCACATAGAATCCAACTAGTACAGAGTTTTAAATCTTTTGCAATGAAAAGTGTGAGATATAATTTCTTAATTGGTTGACACTTAAGAGAGTCAACCCAGAGCTATATGCAATACTTTTCCAAGCATAATCAAAGATATGACAATAGTGTTGGTAGAAGTGTCAGGTGCACTGTGCACAAGCCTCTTGGAGCCTAGGTGCAAAGCACAAATGCGCTTAATTGAAGTAAAGTGAACACTTTTCAAATACAATAAATAACAATTACTAATATAAAGATTCATAGAATATAATGAAAAAAATACATAAATCAAAATAGCAATGTATTTCTCCTATTACCTAAAATAGAGAGTACAAGTGCACAAAGTTTATAATTCAAATTCTATATATGTTCTTTCAATTTCTTACAATTTTTATATGGTAAATTTGAACACATATACCAACGGACAATATGATAATAATCTAGTCATAGAAAGTTTAAACATAACATTTTAGATAATCCTCTTGTACTTATAAAAATTATAACTGTGAGAGTCATTATCAAAAAAAGGTATATGGTTCAATCAAAATATATCCAAAAGGCAAAGACCAAAGAGCATAAGAATAGTAAATTATCATGTTTTGTGGCTTTTTATACATAATTTTTTGAGGGTGTGCGTATAATATAACACCTTATGAATAGAGTTTTAATAATAAATGATCCATGTCATTTCCTTCAAGATCGAGCAATGAATTTTAATGATTGTGCTTCTTCAAAAAGTGCCAAAAAAATGTGCTTGAGGTAAACTTTATTAAATGAGCTTTGCTTCGACCAAGCAAAGAGCTTAGACCTTGGGGTTTTGAGATTTTAGCTTTAAGAGCACTTTTAACGACAATGTATGCCAAATATGAGAATGGCCAACACAGGTAATATTTTCGATTTACGAGATATGAAGAATGAAACCCCATATTTTCCGCCCAATAAATTAACAATTATAACACACCTTTCCCTCAAGTAGGGATGCATCATACAGCCTCTCAGAACAAAGATTATACACTTTGTACTTGCCCTGCATAAGAAACAAGCAATATAGTTTATACTTACACATAACAAAAATATAATGATAAAATTCTCATTACCAAAATAGCAAATATAATTTTCAGTATACAATACCCATCACACTAATAAAGGTAATGCCAGAACCTGCATTCTCTTTCCACTGGACACCCCAACAAACTAAAGTGTAGGCTTGTAACAGTTGATCTAAATAAGGACTTACCCAAATTAGATTTAATAAAATATTACCCATATCAGATTGATCCAGTCTTCTCTTTGATAGCATAGATACACAATAAAATATAATGCAACTGTTGAAAATTGTACACACTACACATACACTCGCAGCAATGAGGCAAATTTGAGTAAAATCATCAATGAAAGAATTACATATAAAATAAAATAAATCATCAATGAAAGAATTTATTCTTTTTTTGATAAAATGAAAAATTTTATTCTTAAAACAGAGGATGTATTAAAATCAATTAACTGCCAAATCAATCTTGATCAAGATCAAACCAAAACATTAGGCCAACACTTTTGTGGAGGGTGGTGGATTTACTAGCTAGTTGGCAAAGCTTATTTTGGGCAACATCGTAATAGTGAGATTTGGAAGGCCATTCATCTTTGTCTGATGTGGTGTATTTGGAGGGAGCGCAATGCCAAAAACTTTGAAGGAAGGGTGCAAGCAGTCAACACCAGATTTGAAATTGCATTTTATGAGGACTTTGTTCAAGTGGTTATCAGCCTTGGGGAAGTTTTCTTTCTCAAACTTTTTTTTTTTTGATAGGTAATAAAAGTTTTATTTGATAAGAAAAGTACAATGTGTATGTGATGTTCAAATTTTGCTAATAAAACTTATTGATTATCACCAAAAACAAAAATCTGGATATAATAGAAGATAGAGATAAACCTCAAAGGTGGAGGAAAAGTAGCTCTTGCGAGACTCCTACTTTCATGGCATCCATAACCCATGTACATAAAAGAAATTTGTCCTCCATTTCCTAAGAATATCTGTGGTGGGTATTCCACCACAATTTACTACAATTATAAATATCCACTTCCTAGCCTCAGATAAGAGATATGAAATAAAATGGGAACCAAATGCATCCAAGCGGCACATGTAGATTAATTAATACGTCTTCAAGACTGTATCAAAGTATGTAAAGAATTAATATAAAATGTACTGATTCAAAAAAATCAATGATATCCTATTCAGCAAAAAGAAATAAGAAGAAGATTTGATTGTATATTTTACAAGGAAGCATTCTAAAGATATTAACCTTAGATGTAATTCCAAGTGTCAAGAATCATCATACCTTCACCCCCCCCCCCCCAACCCAACAAAAAAAATGGTCATGGTAATTACCTTGTGATGAGTTTCAAAGAATTTAATCACTTCTTCCATGTGGTTTCGGTAGAACCCCTGCATTACATGTCAAGATAGTTTGAAAACTGGTATAAAATTGAACAGGATGAGGAGGATTGAGGAGTCAACTGTTCAGCGAAGATAAGTCATTTACCTCAACATAACCAAAAAAGCCAGAGCTCATATCACCAGCAGGAAACCCCATAGCAATAATATTCTCTGTGATATATGTCATATCAAGATCGAATCCTCCTTCCTGAAGATTAGATGACAAGTCATGTGTGTGTGTGTGTGTGTGTGTGTATCGGTCAGTTATTATATAAAGAAGATAAATATATAGCTAGAAGAGAAAAATTTTTAAAAATTCATGTTTGTGATCCATCTACAAATTTATCATGAGTAAGATAAAAAGTCTACAACACAAGCAACCCACCTGGTATCTTCGTTTATTTTGAGAAACAACATGTCGAGCCTTAACCTGTACAGCCTTCACTGCACTCTTGGAAGTGTCTACTAACCCTTTTGTAATACTTCCAATAAAACCAGGCTGCATAGTTGTTGAAGTTCCTTCAGAACTATCATCTGATGAAGGAGCTTTTGGAGACAAGCGCAAACCTAAGCCACTAGTCAAACGTGCAAAAGTTGATTTTCCAGCATTTCCAGTTGGAGAATCATCTTGTGTGGTTGCCAATGGCTGAGGAATTTTCAAACTTTTGGCCCATGAAGATATTGCAGAAGGAGATAACTTAGATGATACATTAGGGGGAGAATTATCTAGTCCAGAATCAGTAGCAGCTGGGGTTTTTATGGCAGCGGGAGGTTGTACATCAGGAGCTTTAAGAGGTGGTAAAATCGATGAATCGGCAGATCCCGAATCCATTCCACAACCACAGATATTAACAGAGATTGAGGATAAATGTTCAATGTCAAAATATAAAACGTCTTAATACAGCATCTTCAGTTGAAGCTGCAATTACAGACATAAATATAAGTTTAAATAGTATAGAAACATCATAAGCAGTTAAATTTTCTAATCTAGAGGAAGAATTGCACATTAGTATGAACTCTCATCATCAAAGGAAAGCACCAAGTATAAAAGATATGTGGATTTCAAACCTCCCTTCATTTTGCTTTCAATCTGTCTTATGCTACTCTTTCACTCAAACCATTTTTTGAACTAACTTAAAGGGGGCGACCTTCACTTCCTTTACTTCCTAACCCAAAAGTTACCCCAGTAGCATACAAGTACATTACTGACTAACCAGAATCAAACCTAGAAATTATCACTGCATTTGTTCACATAAAAAGCAGACCCATTGGTGGCACAAGGCCTTGGCCTAAGGTCCCCACCCCAATAGAAAGGCCAAAATAAAAAAAATAGATAGTCCATACCATCTCTTCCCTAACCTCAAGAAGGGCCTCAAAATTGATAGCCAATAAAAACCAAACCCAATTGAAAGCCTTAGTAGTTTAAACAAAAAAATTTATGCGTGTCCAATCATCGTTAATGACCAATTTCCCCTATCAGCTTGGTTCTTCTATTTTTGTAAGTCAGGATCACACAAAGTAAATTGTCGGTTTTTTTATTTATTTTATAATTCAATAGTTACAACAATGGGGGAGGGGGGATTTTGAACTTGTTCTCCTGCCATGCCACTAACCCACAAGGCTCTTGGTGCCACCATAAATTGTCAACATTATCCATTTTATCTCCCACATGATCACTCACCAAACAATCCCACCCTCTTTCTCAATGCCCCCCCCCCCACCCCTCCCCCCCCCCCCCCCCCCCAACAAAAAAAAAAATGTAAACCTTACCCAAATAACAAATTTTCATCTCCTTTTATTAGATTTTATTCCAACTGAATTCTACACCAAAATAATAACAAGTCTACACCAAAATTGAAAGCAATCCCCACAATGCATTCCAAAGCAAGAAATGCACAAATCCGAATCAGCCCCAGGGAAGCCAAAACAAGTCATTATTTACAGTCTATATTCTAATTCCATTACAAAACCAAAAACCCATTTCACATAAAGTTACAATTCCATTGTTGTAACTCTCGAATTATCCCACAGTAACAGCAATGTTAATAAACAGAAACAACCACTATTACCAAAGTTGTTCTGGGCATTAGCTGACCCCCCATAAACCATTTCAGTGCAACCCATTTGAGATTATCAGCTACAAAACACTATACACCTATACTTTACCATTCAACCCAAACAAAAAACCAAAACCCCATTACTTAGAGCTAAAATCAAAGCAATTTTCTCAAGATGTTGCCAATCAATTCAACTCCATAACACACCCACTTTCGCTTAGAACAAAGCTAGCAACAATATTTAACCAAAAATAAACGATAATCACTCATTTTCGAATTCAATTTCGAAGCATTTTTTTCCAGATCTAGGGCAACAATTACAAAAATTGAATTCACAGAAATTCAAAATATCTTACTTGAGATTGATTGGAAAATCGGGCACGGTGGAGCTTCCAAAGCTGATTAGGGTTTCAAAATAGAGAGAGAGGGGTTTGTGATCGGACGGCTATAAAGGTGATGGTGTGGAGGGTCAGTTTACGTGGGGCTCGTTTGGTCAACGAAACGGAGGGCGGTGATTTATCAGAGATTGTCTGAGTTTCAGAGAAATCAACTTCTTCTCCTTCGAGTTTTAAAATCGTACGGTGGATTAACTTTGGTGGGGTTTTCATACTGTGTAGCGTAATAAGAGAATATTGTTTTTTTGGTCTTTTATGATCAACTAGGATTTGAGGGATCTGATGATGGTTCGATGAGGATTAGAGATTTATGGGCCGTTGATAGCTCTGACTAAGTCTGCCTCATTTGGCTGTCACAAAACGCTTTGATAGTTTTGAAGTTTCCCTTCCCATAAAACGGTTTTCCATTTTCTTCTACTTTCTTTAGCAGTTGTGTACTTGGTGGGAATTATGAATTATCCCCATAAATGGATGGGATGGAAATTTTTTTTTTTTTTATTGGACCACATGGCAAAAAATATATATAAGATAAGAAGTTTTTTTTTTTTATATATAAAATATAATTTTTACTCTAGCCTAATCTAAGTGTATATGTGTGTGAACCTCCTTCTTAGAAACTTGAACCTCAGCCATTGTCCCCCACACCCCATAAACATTTATTCTTGTGGTAAATATATATATATATATATATATATATATATATCTATACTACTATTTAAGGGGCTTTCCCTGTTTGGATTCCTATTTTTTTTAGTTCAAAAATGCCCCTACAATCCTATGTTTAAGTAGAGACAAAATTAAAGAACAATTAAAGAACAATGCCCCTACAATCCATACTGTCCTATATTTAAGTAGAGACAAAACTAAAGAACAATTTGGTAAAAATGTAATTCCAACTCCCACTAAAATATTGCCTAAAAAATAGGACCACTCTCCTATTAATTTTTAAATTGATTTATTCACTTATAAATTAGATTTTTTAAAATAAAAATCATATATATATATATAAAATAATTAAATATAATTTTTTTTTCTACAAAATAAGACCACTAAAAAAAAAAGTCTCATCGCACGCGCGAAGCGCGTGAGATGAGACTAGTATATATAAAAGATAAGAGGCTAGAGCAAGTGTTATTGGAAGGACCAGAACCGAGACCGGTAACTAAGAATCGATTCCAAATGAGAACTAATTCAAAGTCGCGCAGTCGAATATCTGAGCATTTAACACAGTGGTTCAGTTAACCAATAGAGAGTGATTCATGCATCACCATGAAAGAAGAGTCAAATGGAGAATTGAACATGCCAAATTTTTTATTTGCATTATTGACATCCCCGTCCACTGTGATGTGCTCTAGGGGAATTTATGGGATCAAGGTCAAATCACTAAAGAACAGGTTCCAAGGATCACGGGACAATGGATATTTAAGAGTATCATACTAGTATAAAAGTTATTATTAGATACTTCGGGAGTATACTCTCTCCTTCTCTCATGGGGGTAGGTCCCACCCACCATGAGATACACTCTTATGTGAGAGAGAGAAAGTATACTCCCAAATTACCTAATAAGTTTCCCTCATATAAATAGGAGTCTAGTTTCATATGAGATGCATGCAATTTTTTTGACCAAATCATTAAATAGTTCTCACACTATATCTTAAATTTAGAATCAAAGCCTTCCAAGGATCATAGAGAATTGTGCTTTAGGTCTTTTACTATTTTGAATGCATACAACAATGCATAAATGGCCATGCTTCTCGTGATGTTTTCCACAATTTCCCTCCCCCCCCCCCCTCCTTCAGGGTGTATCCGTTTGGAGAGAAAATAGGGAGGATGGAAAACTAAGAGAGGAAAATAGACATTTTTCATTGTTTGTTTAGAGAGAAAATGAAAGGAGGATGGAAAACCGAGAGGAAAATTTTCTTCCTGAGCCCACAAAAATTTTCCTCCCAAATTGGGAGGAAAATAAAGGGGAGAAAACAATGGGATGGGGGCATTTACTAAAATGCCCTCATCCCACCTGAAGGTTTGGTTTTTTTTTTTTTTTTTTTTTTTTTTTTTTTTCCAAACGTTACTGAAGGTTCAGTAACGTTAAACCTTTTCTTTTTCTTTTTATTTTTTTTATTTTTTTTGTGTTTCATTTCAACGTTAACATTGAACTTTTTTTTTTTTTTTTTCATTTGAACGTTAACGTTGAACTTTTTTTTTTTTTCATTTCAATTTCAATGTTGAACTTCTTTTCTTTTTTATTTTTTTGTCTCATTTCAATGTTACAATTAACAAGGGTATAATAGTCAATTTATACCCTCCCACTTTTCCGCTCCTCCAATCGGACACACAAGAGAGAAAACTAAATATTTTCCATCCTCTCACTTTTCCATTCTCTCACAATTTTCCATCCTCCCACTTTTCTACTCCTCCAACCGAACAGACCCTCAAAGTAGAGTTGATTGGGTGGTTTTGAATAAGACAATCTATCATGCCAACAAAATCAAACAAGCTAACCGAAATCAACCACAACTTATTGCCAAAGATAATTTCTAGGGAGATGTATGCCATTAAGGCCTCGTTTGGAAGGAAGGAATGGAATGGAAAGGAATGAAAAAAATAATTTTAGAATATTCTTCACTTCCCTTGTTTGAGAGTTTTAACAGAGGGAATGGAAAGTTCATTTCCTTATTTGGAAGTTTAAGTGGGAGGGAATGGAATGGGTAGGAGGAAACACTTATTCCTCTCTATTCTCTTAAAACTTCAAATTTTCATTTCCTCCGAAATTAGGAGGAATGGAGAGAATGAAATTAGATTTAATGAATTTTTTACTAAAACTCCCAAAATATCCCTATATATTCAACTCTTTGTTTTAAAATAGGGGTCTAATAGTAATATTGTTATAAAATAATTTCATTTTATTCCCTCCATGTTACTCCCAAACAAGATTACTTACATTCCAATAATTCCATCCATTTTCATTCATTTCCATTACTTTTAAAACATCCAATCAAGGTAACTTAATTCAATTCCATTCCATTCCATTTTTTTCTATTCATTTCCCTTACTTAAATCCACTCCATTCAATTCCATTCCTTTCCATTCCTTTATGATCATTCCATTTCATTCCCTTATGAACTCCCAAACGAAGCCTAAGGTTAAAGTAGAAAAGGAAAAGTTTAATGAGACATGTGATCGTGGGTTTTAAAAACTAACAAAAACTACAATGTCCAAACCCTTTATATATTTAAATGAACAATATATATAATGAACAAAACAAGTTGGTTTTGGAAGGGAGAAATGAAATCATTTTGAGGCCATAAAACAAGATATCTTCCACAATCTCAAATTTCTCTCTCTCTCTCTCTCTCAAAAAGTTCTCTAATCTTCATCTCTCTCCTTCATCGGTGTCGCTACTTTGCCTACTTGCAATCTTCCTCATTTGCCTTTAAGATTGAGATATTGAGCTCTCTCTCTCTCAACTTATGAATTTGTTGTTTTGCAGGTGCAATATTACTCTATTGTCCTCAACATTCAAGAGGTTATTTTTCTTTTATTATTATTATTATTATTATTATTATTATAAAATGGTTTGCATCAATGAATAGATAGCTTTTTATCATGCATGATCTTAATGGAGTAAAAGAAAAGTTATTTAGCAATGTGTGAATATTATTTGCTATTGAACATTGTGGCACAAAGTGATCTAACCAACTGCACCACACTTGAAAACTGCCGTACAATATGGCTGGGTTCTTTGCCCATTCCATATTACAGTCAACAGTGCAGTTTTTCAAAGTTTAGGCCAACGATCTCATCCTTGCAGGTTCAGGCGGCCAAGGTGGTCCAGGACCAACCTGACTTGAAAAAAAAAAATATATATATATATATATATATATATAATAATTTAAAATTTTTTATTTATCCACCCTTAAAAAAATTAGGAACACCCTCAAAAAAATTTTATGCCAATAAAATTAAATTTTGGTAGATTTTTTGTTCTACTTTCAACTTGAAAAAAAAAAATCCCTAAATTGACAAACTTATCAACACAGCATGTCATTACCTGCGTCGAACACTTTAAAAACAAATCTAGCCATTATAGAGTTCGCCCCTTCTTCTTCTTCCTCTTTTTTTTCTTTGCTTCATCTCAAACGCTCTGCTAGTCTACCTCTTCTTTCATTTTTTACTTTAGTTTTTGCTTTGTCAAGTTTTTTCTTTAGTTTGCCTTTTAGACTTTTAGTTTGCTGACCCCACCCCACGTGACAAAGCTTTGGAAATGACAAAACTCAAAAAGCTGACAAAAGAGTTTGATTTCAAACTTATTTATTGGGTCTTGCCTCTTCCCAATATGATATACATATATACACTCTTATTGTACTATTTTTTGTTGTTATTTTTCATTATTTAATTACATACTTATGTTTTAATATTCTAAAATAGTAATTGTTATGTAATAACTAAATTATTTGAGTGTCAAAAAAAAAAAAACTAAATGATTTGTTTTATTTGATGTTTACTTATTTGGATCAATAATTTTATGTTGTTTAAGAAAATATAAATATATATTATTTTTAATTTTTTTAGGAACCTCGAAACACCCTGAAACGGTACGCCGAAACAGATCGCAACAGAAATATTCTGTTTCACTAAACAAACTGAAACAGGGTCCGAAACGGTATCTATAACATTGCTTTCAAGCAAAAAGAAAAAGCTAAAAAAATATTGAACTAAAATCTTAAAAAAAAAAAAAAATTGCAACAAAGAATCTAGAGGAAAAAAAATTGTAACAGTACAAGCCCACCCAAAAACACTCTGATAAACATTCCTAGAGCCACCACTGTTTGCAGTAAGTGCACAATGTGGCAAAATAGTGAAATATCCAACTACACACTGATGAACACCAATTTCAATCATTTACCATTCATTTATTTATTTATTATATGTCAATCACTTCTAACCATCCATCACAATTTTCTAAAGCTCCAAGCCTATGTAAACAAAGGATTTGAGGCATGAAGTTGCTTGCACAGATTGGCCCTATATTATACATCCTTTATTATTTTTTACTGTGACTATGAGTGAAAATGTGTGCTTATAAATATCTTAATATACTCCTTTTGAAATGTGCTTAGATTTAAAAGCAATAAGATCATAAAAAAATATATAAAAATAAAAGCAATAAGCCTCATCTTCTCTATCCCATTTCACTATCTTAACCAAATACAAAAAGCTTATATGTTTGTACTATTTTACTACTTATTTTATCATTATCCAACCAGTACATAATTTTATCTGAGTTCTACTATTTTGCAATGAAAATTGTAATTATGGGTGTTCATGGATTTTGTTGAGTTGAGTCAAGTCAGGTTGAAGAAATTTTCAACCCAATGTAGCTTTTTAAATATTAAAAAAAAAAAAAAACCAACCACAGCTCGGAGGAATTTGTTTGGGATTATTTAATCCAGCCCGATGATGTGAAGAAAATCAGTAGGCTGGATGCTTCAAATTTGGAAGGACTACTGGCTGTCTTGCCGGTCAATAACCCTCCGATGGTAGAGTTAGTTTTTCTCTCTTCAAATTTTGGAATTCCAACTTTTTAGAAAATATTCATACGTACCTTTGCTTAATCTGAATGAGCATTTATATAATATCCTAAGAGCAGTTATTAGACTTGTAACCTCCCCCAGATTTGAGGAGGTGTGAGGGTTCAAGGATAACTTTTACAACCGTTTAGGAGTTACATTTTTCTTACATAGTGGTCACTGGAAGTTATGCGTGTAATACGGAGTCGTTGTACATATTCAGGATCAGGAATTTTCCTAAGTGTCAAGGGTTCGTCTGGGGGTCCTTATCCAGAGATCCTCTAGTCAAGCGTATCCCACTTCTAAGGGAGGTCATTACTTTATGGACGACCTTCTCAAGGACGGGGCTGATGGTTCCTCTAGACGACATGGCGTGGTTTTGTAGAACTTGACCATGCAAAGCTCATCCAAGCACCTTCCTATGTGGACAAGCTTTTGATGGACTAGGTTCTTACAATCCTTTGATTTCCTAGTCTCGTCCTGGACGACCTCCATGGACGATATTGTAGTTTGTACCCCATCAGTTGCCCCTTTGTCCATGGATCGTCTAGGGAATGTATAAGTTGACGTCATTCTTTGAACACGTGCCTTTATGTTAGCAATTAGGTGTGCCACGTGTCATGATTTAATTGGCAACTAGTCACGTCGAATCATTTTTCGAGGAACTGCCACGTGTCACCTTTTGGGTGGTTGCGTCGCTTCGGGTACTAAAGTTCGCTACCTATAAATAGTGGAATTCCTCCGCTACCCTTCCTATTTCTGAAATTTTCTTCTTTGACATCCCTCGTCTTAGCGCCTCGTCTAGAAGTTTCTTGCGTCCATAGCTTCCCTTCGTCTAGATCCAGGTATTTTCTCCACCCTCGTCCTTAGGTTTTAAGCTTTCTTCAAGCTTGAAATAGTCCTTTCTTCAAGCTTGAAATAGTCCTTTCTTCGTCTAGTAATAGTGTTGACAAAGCTATAGACGAGTATCATAACCCTAGCAGTTTGAGTGGGTCTAGTGATAGTAGTAGCAATAGCAGCAGTGGGGGAAACACTACAGACTAGTATATATCTGGTGTCCCTGGGATTCCCTTAGAGGTATTTCAGGAAAGTTTTAGGACGAAGGCTGAGTCCGGGTCTAGGGCTGGTACAAGTGCTTCCTTGTCTTGAGTACAAGTACTCAAGACAAGGAAGAGGTAGTTTATAGCTGCATTGTTGGGATTGCCCCTAAGAAAGAAGAGAGAAAATTAGACCTCCTTAAGACTTGGTATCAACTTCCTGAGGACTTAAATCCCAGGGTACCTGTGCGTGAGGAGTAGTGTTGTCAACCCCGTTTTGGTGCTGGCATTTATGAGGCTTACCTTTTGGGGGGTTTGAGGTTGCCTCTTAATATCTTTGCTAAGGAGTTGCTTACTAGGTTAGGTTTGGGTGTATGTCAGTTTAACCTTAATGCATGGAGGCTAATTGTCTCTATGCAAGTTTTATGGAGGGAGGTGTTTGAGGGGGATCGTCCTATTACTGTGGACGAGTTTCTCTTTTTCTATAAGCCCTCCGAGATTAACCAAACCTTTGGCTTTTACCAATTCACAACCAGAGGGAGAGATTATAGGTTGATTAAGTCCTTAGTCACCTTAGATAGGAGATGGAAGATGAAGTTCTTCTTCGTCTCTAGCTTTTGGGCTGGACGCCCTATGGAGGTTGATAGGGACCCATTCCCTCCCTACATTGGAGAGTTAGGGAACCTTCGTCCTGAAGGTAATTCTGTGGCTGTCACTTCATTTTTTGTTATTCACTTTTGATTTTAGTCGCCTAATCACCCTCTCTTCCTTTTCTTTTCTTTTTTTTTAGGTGTTAGATGTCCTCATTTGAGCAGGTTTTATCTTGAACGAGTACAGAAGGCACGTCTATGTACTGATAGGACTTTCCATTCCTTAGTGAGCCTTCAACGTTTTGCCACCTGGGAATTAGGTCTAGAGCCGTTTGTTGAAGCTATCGCTCACGAGGTCACTGTTCGCAGACGTAAGTTCTTTCTTTGCTTTCTTTTCCCTTTTTTTTTTTATTTTTTTTAATAGAAGAGCTGACGTCTTTCTTTTTAAGAATGGCGACAATGAAGGAAAACAAAGGTAAAGAAGTGGTAGACGAGGCAGCTGGTCAGGGAGTGCAATCCCAGCCTTTTCTGTCTTCTAGTGATAAAAGAAAAAGTTTGTCATTAGGGGTTGATTTGGGGAACCTCCCAAGTAGGCGCAAGGAGAAAAAGGCCAAGCATAGGTCGTCCAAGCCTCAGGACGTCCAAACTCAGGACTACCAACCTAATCCTTTTCTCGTCCCTCAGGGTTATTCTGTCCAGATTCTGGACGTTGATTCAGAACCAAAGGATCCTCCATCTTTGCAAATCCTGTCTAGGGTTGATATTCCAACCTCGTCTCAACCTTCTCAACAAGTGCCTCAAACCCTTCTTGAGGACTAGGACTTGGCTTGGGAAAGGTTTGAAAAGGTTGTAACGGACGAGGATGTGACGCCATGTTACAATATGTCCTTGAAGGATTTTGAGCACTCTAGTGTTCATGACCTTTTTAAGCTATGCACTCTTTATATATGTTTATTTCGTCTTACCATTGGCACGCATGTATGTATTATAAAAAAAAATTTAATCTATGCGAACAATATCTAAGTTCATCGCCGCGTCCAGGCAGGTAACTGAGCTAGACAAGACGAGGATTCTATTGGAGAGGACGGTCAAGAAGGGAAAGGACGAGTCCAAAAGGTGGGCTGAGGTGGCTACCAAGGCCAAGGACGATGCAAAAAAGCTGCAAAACCACGTCGATGAGTTGGAGGCTGAAGTCAAAGAGAAGCATGCTCGTCTTGATCTCCTTCAGAAGAAGAATGACGAGTTAAGTGCCCTCCTTAAATAAGATCAGGGAGATGCAGTTGCAAAGTTCAAGGCGTCCAAAGAATTCACTAATTTAATGGATACCAACTATGCAGCTGGGTTTGAAGATTTCAAGATGGACACCATAGAGAAATTCCCTGAGATTGACTTCAGTTCCATTAAACTTAACCTTGGTAGGGCTGCCACATTCTCCCTCCTCCAGATGAGCTCCGAAGACATCAATGTGAAGGACGATGCTACCACATTGCCACATCAAGACGACCCCAATGTTGACGCCCCTCCTACTTGAAGATGAAATGTTTAACTTGTTCAATTGTTAGTTTGTTTTTCTTTTGGTTTGGTCCATTGTTTTTAGGACCTTTATTAAGATGTATTTAAATACAGTTCCCTTGTCCAGAATGCTTTGGGCGAGTTTATTAACAATTGTCTTTTAAGGCCTACTTTGTAAGGGTTGGACGGTGGTTGTCTACCATTTTTAAACTTTAATGAAAGTTTACCTTTATTCATTATTTATTGTATGGACGAGTTTATTCCTTTCTCATCATTAATGTTATTGGCTTTTAAACACCGCCCCATTCTAAGTGTTGGAGGGTCGTCCATGTGCTTTTCTATTGGACGGCATGACTCGTCCCAGGAGTAAGGATGATGACTTTGTCAGCCCTTTTTCCTCGTCTGTAGGCTGGGCAATTGATATTCGTCTTTCGTCAAGACGTTCTCTAGCTTTTTACTCATCCTAGGTCACTAGACGTCTTGGCTAGATGCTCGTCCTCGAACCTGAATGTTTTAGCATGTATGCATTTTTGTCATCTATCTATTTTTTTAGACGAGTGTGTCTTAACTTATTTTTCTTTACTTTATCCACATTTCGAGGAAAGCTTATGAACGTTACATCCATGCGTCCAGAGATTTTCGTTCATCTTAGGCTTTTGCCTTTCTGTGAATATTATTATGGAATTTAGATTTATGCATTAAATACATTAAAAACCCAAACCATATTATTATATAGACATCGTCCACAAATACGGCACATGCTCAGAAGTCAGTGCCTTAAAAAAAAACTTAAATGTACATAACCTCGTTTTTCACAAAAGTGTCTGTAGACAATGCAAAAGTTAAAAACTAATGCACTTTTTATTCTTAAAACACACCATAGTAGGAATAAGAACACAACAAGAAGACTCTAATTTTCGAGTTTGGGCGAATGAACACATAGACCATAGCTGTAATTGTCCATATCATCAACCTTGTCCTTGGACAATTTCTCCCAAGTTTCACTAATAATACCTCCTCAAGTGCTCCACATTCCAAGGATGCTCTAATTTTCGTTCGTCCAGAGATTCCAAGTAGTACGACCTCTGCCTCTTGCAGTTGATTACCCTATAGGGTCCTTCCCAATTGGGTCCCAATTTTTCGTGATCTGGATTCCTGGTTACCAAGAAGACTCTTTTGAGAACGAGGTCCCCAATGTTGAAGCGCTTGGGTTTTACCATGGCATCGTGTTGCCTAGCCATAAGATTCTTATATCTCGCTGTCCTTTGCTCTGCGCCCATCCTTACCTCGTCAATGAGGCCGAGGTTAAGATGGAGTTGCTTTATCTTTCTCTTGATACTTCATCACTCGATGGTTAGCCATATGAACTTCTGCAGGTATGACTACTTCACTTCCATAGGCTAGCTTAAAAGGGGTTTCTCCCGTCGGGGTTCTCATAGTCGTCCTGTAGGCCCAAAGAACACCTGGCAACTCATCTGGTCATATCTCCTTTGCCCCTTCGAGCCGAGTCTTAATGAATTTCAGCAAAGATCAGTTTGCTTCTTCTGCTTGTCCATTCGCCTGTGGGTGGGAGGGAGAGGAATAGTGATTCTTGATTCCAAACTGTTCACAAAAATTCCTAAAATGTAACTGTCATCCATTATTAGATACCAATACCCTAGGTACTCCGAACCTACATAGAATATTCTTCCAAACAAAATTCTTAACATTTTGCTGAGTGATCTTTGCAAGAGATTCAGCCTCTACCCACTTGGTAAAGTAGTCAATCCCTACTACCAAGAATTTCATCTGTTTGGTTCCTAGGAGAAAAGGGCCTAGAATATCCAGTCCCTACTGTGCGAAAGGCCATGGGGCCATCATTAGGGTCTAGTACTCTGACGGCTGTTTAAGGACGTTGCTATAGTGCTGACACTGGTCACAGATCTTGACATAAGCCTTAACATCTGCTTGAATTGTACGCCAGTAATAGCCTGCACGGACAACCTTATGGACTAATGATCTTGCTCCTGAGTGATTTCTGCATGTTCCTTCATGAACCTCCCTTAAAATATAATTTGACTCGTCCGGAGCCAAGCACCTTAGGTAGGGCTGAGAAAAGCCTCGCTTGTATAACACTTCATTTATGAGGACGTACTTGGCAGCCCTGACTCTCAGCTTCCTAGCCTCGTCTTTGTCTTTTGGAAGCCTTCCCTCCTTGAGATAGATTACTATTAGACTCATCCAACTTCCTCCCCCTTCTATTTGCTGTATATCTAGGAGGTCTATGCTCGGCATGTATTAGATTCTGTCGTACTCGTCCATAACTTCTCCTCCTGAAGCTGCTTTCACCAAGGCATCTACTTTCATATTTTTCTCCCTTGGGAGTTGGACAAAACTCACTTCTGTAAACTTTTGGGCAAGTCGTCTCACTTTACTAAGATATTTTTTTATCCGATCTTCCTTAGTATCACACATTCCATTCACTTGATTGATGACTAGCTAAGAATCTCCTTTGACTATTATTGATTCTGCCTCTAAGGATTTAGCCAATTCCAACCCTTTAAGTAGAACTTTATACTCAGCTTCATTGTTGGTGGTTTGTTCTTGTAAATGGACAGCATACTCTAGCCTATCACCCTCTAGGGACTTGAGTATAACTTCAATCCCCCCCTGCGTACAATGTGGATGATCCGTCTACATTGATAACCACCTTTTAACTTCTTCGTGTTTGTCCAGCTCGTCCTGGCTGGGGGTAAACTCTGCAATGAAATCCACCAACGCCTGTGCCTTTATCGCGCTTCTTGACTGGTATCTGACATCAAACTCACTAAGTTCCACTGCCCATTGGATTAGTCGTCTTGCAGCTTCTAACTTATTCATCACCTTCTTTAGGGGATGATCTGTTAGGACGTTGATAATATGAGCTTGAAAATAATGTCTCAGCTTCCTAGAAGCCGTAATCAAAGCGAAGACTAGCTTCTCCATCATTGGGTATTGTCCTTTTGCTCCCTTTAGTGCCCGGCTCATATAGTAAACTAGTTTCTGAATCCGCCCCTCTTCTCTGACCAATGCTGAGCTCATAGCGTGTGGGGACACTGCCAAATACAAATATAATTCTTCACCAGGTACAGATGGGCTCAGCAATGGTGTCGTCGTGAGGTAAGTCTTCAGATCTTGAAAGGCCCTCTGACACTAGTTCGTCCACTCAAATGCCTTCCTAAGGATTTTAAAGAACGGTAAACACTTGTCTGTAGCTTTTGAAACAAATCTGTTAAGGGCGGCAACCCTTTCAGTTAGATACTAGACTTCCTTTATATTCTTTGGTGGTTCCATATTTAGTATTGCCTGGATTTTTTCGGGATTCGCCTCAATTCCCCTATGTGAAACCATAAACCCCAAAAACTTCCCCGATGAAACTCCAAAAGCACACTTGCTTGGATTTAATTTCATGTTATATCGACGAAGTGTATCAAAGGTTTCTTGAAGGTCGTCTAGATGTTTCCCCCCGTCCAAGCTCTTTATCAACATATCATCTACATAAAGCTTCACGTTTCGCCTGATTTGAGGACGGAACATATGGTTAACCAGTCTCTGGTAAGTTGCCCCCGCGTTCTTTAAACCAAAAGACATTACCTTATAGCAGAATAACCCTTGGCTAGTAATAAATAAAGTCTTCTCTTGATCTTTCTCGTCCATTTTTATTTGGTTGTAGCCTGAAAAGGCGTCCATGAAACTCAGTAGTTTATGACCTGCCGTTGAGTCCACCAGTTGGTCTATACATGGCAATGGATAACTGTCTTTGGGGCAAACCTTGTTTAAATCGGTAAAGTCCACACACATTTGCCACTTGTCGTTGGCCTTCTTTACCATGACTACATTCGCCAGCCAATTCAGATAATAAACTTCCCGGATGAACTCTGCAGTAAGCAACTTTTGGACTTCTTCTTTGATGTCATTGTCTAGCTTAGACATGAAGACCTTCTTCTTCTGACGCACTGGTTTGGAGTAGGGACACACATTCAAGCGATGAGTAATGACACTTGGATCAATACCCGACATGTTCTCATGACTCCACGTGAATACATCAAGACTTTTCTTCAAAAACTGGACCAAATTATGCTTTGCCTCCTTCTCCATGCTTCCTCCAATTCTAGTGAACTTCTCGAGGCTAGTCTCGTCCAAAGGGATGTCTTCCAACACCTCGGTGGGTTCCGCTGTAATCCTCCTCTCGTCTATGCTCATTATATGCACATGCTCGTCTATTGCCAACATGGATAAGTAGCACTTTCTGGCGGCTAGCTGATCTCCTTGTACTCGACCCACGCCATGCTCGGTTGGAAATTTGACCGACAAATGGTAGGTAGAGGTTACCGCCTTCCAATTATTTAAAATTGGCCGTTCAATAATAGCATTATATGATGATGAACAATCAACAAGAAGGAAGTTTACCTCTTTGGTTAGCTGTTGCGGATACACTCCAACCACCACCAGTAATGTATTGGTGCCTACAGGCTGCACCTTCATTCCTCCAAATCCCACCAATGGTGAATTCACTGGTCGAAATTGATCTCGTCCTAGCCTCATTTGTTGGAAGGTGGGGTAATACAGAATGTCCGTCGAGCTGCCATTGTCTACCAATACCCTCTTGGTCGTATAATTGGCAATGAGAAGGGTAATGACAATTACGTCTTTATGGGGGTGATGAACTCTTTCAGCATCCTCATCTGTAAATGTGATGGCTTGCTCGTTCGCTTCCCTTGTCCTGGGAGGTCGTCCTGACAACTGGACATTTTGCACTACCTTCAAGTATGTCTTTCTCGATTTAGATGACTGAGCTGCTGAGGTTCCCCCTATGATAACTCTTATTTCTCCAAGTAGGGGCCTTGATGACTCTTCTACCTTGGCCTTCAGCTTCTCGTCTTTGTGGTCTCGTCCAAGGAAATTCCTCAACTTCCCTTGTCTTATAAGATTCTTTATCTGCTGTTTTAAATTAAAACACTCGTCCGTATCGTGCCCATGATCTCTATGAAAGTGACAATACTTGTTTCTGTTGCACTTGTTAGAATCTCCCTTCATTTTCTCTAGCCACTTCAAGGACAGATTGTCTTTGATTTGCATAAGCACTTGCTCTAGTGGCGTATTTAAGGGAGTGTATTGTTGGTTTCTCACTAAAGAACTCGCCTTCTTACTATCTCTATCCCTTTTCTCGTCTGCCCGGGGCTTCTTGGGACGAGGACCTTGATCGGGATGACGCGGGTGACCAGCTTTCGAACGCTTTGCTCTCTTCCACTTCTTGGCTATGATTGCGTCCTCAGCATTCATGAAATTCTAGGCCGAATGGACAAGCTCGGCCATAGTCTGTGGTTCTTGCTCGTAGAGCTTATGAATGAACAAGTCGGAGTTAACCCCATTATGGAAGGCGGCTAATAACAACTTATCGTCCATCTCATCCACCGTCAAGGCTTCTCTGTTGAACCGAGTAATGAAGGACCGTAAACTCTCATTCTCCCCTTGCTCTATAGTTAGCAAACTGGAAGAGGAACGCTTGTGACGATGTCCTCCAATAAAATTATTGACAAACAACTTACTTAACTCCTTGAATGAGCCCACCGTGTTTGGAGATATCTTGCTGAACCATACTCACGCTGGTCCCTTGAGGGTGGTAGGGAATGTTTTGCACATAATTTTGTCAAGAACCCCTTGAAGGTGCATGGTAGTCTTGAAGGTAGCGATGTGATCACATGGGTCACGAGTTCCATCATATGCATCTAAGGAGGGCATTTTAAACTTCGGGGGTAGGAGATGACTATTGATGGAAGCTGTGAAAGGGGAGTCCGTTCGGTGAACTAAGTCATCCACGGGGTTCGCCTGTCTCATGTTCTCCTTCATTTCATCCATGGCTTTTCTCATCTGGTCCATCTCTCTCTCTAAGTGAGGCACTCTTCTTAAAGCAGTACCCCTTGACCGATTTTCGGACTCAACGTTTTCCCCTCTTCCCTCTTAACTCTGGGCTCGCTCTTCGGCATGTCTTTCATGGTGCTGCCTTCTTAAATTGATCTCCCTATTCAACTCTTGATTCTGACGGGTTAGTTCTGCCATAGCAGTAGCCATGGATTGTATATGTTGGATGGAAGGCGGTTGCATGATAGGCACTGACTGACGATCACGGTGGGGATTACTGGAAGCATCCCTACTCTCCTGTTGGCCTGGGCTGGTAGCCCTCGATATTGTCCGAACCATTTAGCCTTTTGTCTGGGAAAAGCGAATCGTTGAAAACAAATAATTAACGAAACGAAATGAAAAGTTGCTACAATTCCCCACAGACGGCTCCAACTGATGATGCGAAGAAAATCAGTAGGCTGGATACTTCGAATTTGGAAGGACTATTGGTTGTCTTGATGGCCTGAAAAAGAAAGAACGGTGATCAAAGGTGACCGAGGTCGCCGACCAATAACCCTCCGATGGCAGAGTTAGTTTTTCTCTCTTCAAATTTTGGAGTTCCAACTTTTTAAGAAATGTTCATACGTACCTTTGTCTAATCTGAATGAGCATTTATATAGTATCCTAAGAGCAGTTATTAGACTTGTAATCTCTCCCGAATTTGAGGAGGTGTGAGGGTTCAAGGATAACTTCTACAACCGTTTAGGAGTTACATTTTTCTCACATAATGGTCACTGAAAGTTATGCATGTAATACGAAGTCGTTGTACATACATAGGATCAGGAATTTTCCTAAGTGTCAAAGGTTCGTTTGGGGGTCCTCGTCCAGAAATCCTCCAGTCAAGCGTATCCCGCTTCTAAGGGAGGTCGTTACTTTATGGACGACCTTCTCAAGGACGAGGCTGATGGTTCCTTTAGACGACATGGTGTGGTTTTGTAGAACTTAACCATGCAAAGCTCGTCCAAGCACCTTCCTATGTGGACAAGCTTTTGATGGACAAGGTTCTTACAATCCTTTGATTTCCTAGTCTCGTCATGGACAACCTCCATGGACAATATTGTAGTTTGTACCCCATCAAAGCCTAATAAAAAAAATGTGGATTTTTATTCAACTATTTAAATACATTGTTCCATAAATAAGTAAAGTTTAGGCTTTGCACAATTTGCTCTAACATTACAATTTCATAATAACTATGTCTTAGAATACCATAGTAAATCAAACTATGTCCCTTTTTTTGGTAATCAGGACTAACATTAAACATTAAACAAAATAAATAGAAGCAGAAATATTTAAGCAGAATTAAACTATGTCCTCCCAAGGATGGACCCTGGATTTTAAGCTATAGCAGGTAGGGCTGTAAATGAACAAAGCCGATCATAAACAGCTCGGACTCGACTCGATAAAAAGTTTGTTCGTGTTTGTTTGTTTATAAATAACCCAAGCTTAAACCTTAGTTTTAGGCTTGTTTAATAAACAAGCCGAGTCCAAGCAAAAAAATTTGTTCACAAACAAGCTCGTGAGCTATTAGGCTTAATACACAACAATTCAAGCATAGACTCATTTATAAGTTTATATTTATTAGCTAAATATACTCCTTGCACATATCTTAATAATGACATAGCCAACATGAGACCACTACCTATATTACTTTAATTTTTTCCTTCCCTTTAAATTAATCAATAACCACTTTAGATTATAGTTACATTTAAAAATAAATAAATAATTAAGTAGGTCACATATGATTCTTCTCTATCAATCATCTAAAGTAAAGTTGTAATACATGTTAGTTATTTTTTCATTCATAATAGTTACAAACAAGTACTTTTCTAGTCCTTCACCATCTAACGTGAATGTAAAAATTATATTTTGAACAATTACTGAAACTGTAGGTAAAGAATGATGAATGAATGAATTTAATTATGTAAATTATTAATTTGAATAATAGCTAATCATAAGAAAGACTAGATGCATGATAAAATGAGTATACTATTTTCTTTTTCTTTTTTCTTAATTTTAGAAATTTAGTCATTTAATAATGTAATTTTTTTAGATCTTAAGCTCAAAAACTTAACCTGAGCTCGAGTTTGAGCTTGATATTAAGCTTGAGTTTGGCTTGACTAATTAATCAAGCCAAGCCAAGCTCAAGCTTTTTGACTTTCCCACGAGCTCGAGCTCAAATACTATTTTTAGGCTTGTTATAAGCTCAAGCTAAGCGGGAGTTTTTTATTTTTCTTGACGAGCCAAGCTTGAGCATGCACTACTTGATAAAATTCGGCTCGTTTACAGCCCTAATAGCAAGGGTCAGAGTATTAAAAAAAAAAAAAAAAAAAAACTCCAAATAGGTGTCCATATAGTATTAAAAATTTATAAATACATAAAATTATTGTTTCTAAATATATTAAGATATAATTATTTACCAACAAAAATAAAATAATTTTTTTGATACTACATCTAGGATTTTTTTTCTTTTTTTTTTTTTTAAGTTAGAGCATTTCATAGTAGTATTACTAAAATTTTTAGCTTTTAGCACCTTAAAAAGTTATTTTATTTATTTTACCACTTTACTTTACAACACAACTAATATCAAATGTTCTATTTTTTTTTATCATTTTATTTCAAATAATATTAACAAATTATTAAAATAAAAAAAAAAGAATTTAAGTTTTTTAATTGAAGGCAGAGATATAGTCTTAATAAAATATTGTATTTTATTTTTAACAACTAGTTGCAAAAAATTTAGCTTTAGCTTGTCCAATAATACATGATTTTTTGGTTCTTTTGTGGTAAAATAACTTTTGTTTTTTTGCTAAAATACAATTACTATTGTGAATGTTTTTATTAAGTTTTTGGGTTGAATAGTTGCTATTTAAGTAAGGTTAGCTAGACTTACTGAGGAAAAAGAGAACTAAAGTTTTGTAAGGGGGCCCAACTACAAAATAAAAATTGGTGAGCCCCACCCGGGTCCGTCCCTCCCCCCTTGTAACTATCAATTTATCCATCTATCTATAGATATATATATATATATATATATATATATATATATATAATTAATAAGGTGGGCTAAGTCGAGATATTCAGGTATTTCAACAACACAAACCTAACTCAATTTTACACAAAAAAAAAAAAAAAAAAAAAAACAAAACAAAACAAAACAAAACAAGAACCATCTCAGCCAAACTTAACCCATCAATTCACAGAAAACCAACCTGAGTAGTTCATATTAGGATCAGGTTCATTGGGTTAGCAAGTTGAATGCACACCCCCTAACTACAAGTCCACAACTGTGTTGGAATGAGATGAATTGCTGGCTTCTATAAATTGGAGGTTAAACAGAAAGAAACGGGCATATGGCTATAATCCATGCTTTACTATTAAAAACAAAGAACATATAAAAAAAAAACCAAGCACAATTATTGAAAAGAGAAGTTGGAAGATATATACAAATTATTGGTTGATTGACAGTTCTAATTTTTGAGTCTAGGCAAATAATGAGAGTATTTACAGCAATCATCATATAAAAAAAATATATTTAAAAAAACAACATTGAAAGTCTCCATCCCAGGTTTAATTGGGGTCTGCAGAAACTTTGAGTTTAATGAAGAAATAGCATTTCTTCTTGCAACCCTTCAAGCATAGCTCTAAATTCTTCATCATTTGCCTTTCCACTTTTCAGACGCAATACGGCCCCAAGGATTCTCAAGCACTGCTTTTCTTCTTGTCAGCAATATGTCGAGGCCGAGTGCTTTTAGCAGGACTCCGCTTCAATGCTTTAACTCCCAATGGATTGTCCTTGCTCTGTTGCGTAGAATGGTATTAGTAAAAGAGGAGAAAATAATATTAAGGAGGTGCTAGAATCTTTATGGATCATAATAAAAGAGTTCAATTGTAATTACCACACGGCAAGTTCCAGCATTAACATCACAGACGGGATACTCATGAGGGCAGCAGCTGTAATTGTCATCACAGCAGGTTGCAGACTCCAAGGGGCAGCATCCCCATCCAAAACAGAGATCACCATACTGATACATACAGCAGCATGTGCTTCCCGCAGGGCACGAGTAGTATTCGTCACAAACAGTTTCCGGACTTGGAGGAGGAGATGGGGGAGAGGGACCAGGGTTGGGGGGATTCTCACCGCTCTTGATTGGGTATGAGGCCTCAATTGCTATCCCACACTTGCCAGTGTTGGTGCTGACCACATTGCGCTCTAACTTGATGTACCCCTTCTCACCCCAATCTGAGCCCCAAGAGTTCCTCACAAGCCAGTAATCAACACCATTTTCTGTACCATATCCAACAGCAACCACACCATGGTCTAGTTGTGTTCCACAGAGCCCAGTGAAGACACCCTGTATGGACAAACAAGGAATTTGCAACAGAAGCAAATTAATGTAATGTGCACGACAATTTTGTTGTTTCTAAGACTTGTTTAGAAGACACTTCTTTTGGGTAATGAACTCAAATGATTCATGCTGCCAAGCCAAATAGTTAAGGTTAGGGAGTTATAGACCAACTTCACTTGGCCTGGAATGGCAGACAAATAGTGATGTGCATTTTTTATTTTTCATTAGTTGGGTAATTGTAGAATGAACTACACAGACATCGTTATTAAGCTTAAACTGAGATCAAATCCAATTGAAGTTAAAATAAATTCCCTAGAAAGTTAAATACTTATGAGAAAGAGCCATTACTGAGTCATAGAGTTGGAAAGCTCTGCCACCGGCTTCAATGGCAACACTAACTGGTTGATTTGCCACAGCCTTCATCAAGGCCTTCTCATCATTTGTAGGAACATCTTCATATCCATCAATGGTCACAACCCGAGCATTTCTCTGACACATTAAAAAAAAAAAAACAATAAAAGAATTTAGGATATAGAATAAAACAAGAGGACTAAAGTCTAACGCAGAAAAGTTCATATGCTCTTCCAATCAATTCAATTGCTTTAACTTCACAAAGAGATTGAAGTATTGAACAACAAAACATGGATTTGACACAAACCCGATTGGGATCACATGAGCCATCACGAGCCTTGTAAGGGTAATCTTCTTCAGAATCAATGCCACCATTATTTATGATGAATTGGAAGGCATAGTCCATGAGACCTCCATTGCATCCTTGGTTATATGTCTGATCACAGTCCACCAATTCTTGCTCCGACAAGGAGATAAGATCACCTGTCACAATTTTATTTATCCCTTCCACCGCACCAATAGTAGAGAATGCCCAGCAACTCCCTTCATCATATTACAAATAAAACATCAGCCTAATGTAAAATTACCTTCAGTTGCAAACAAAATAATATAACATCCTTAATCTTTAACCAACAACATCTAAACCAATCTTATCAAACTAATCCCCCCTTTGAATTCACATATTTCATAGTAAATTAAACTAAAATGCGCCTCTTTTTTTTTTTATATATATATATGAGAAATGCTAACAGATGCTCTTAGGATAATGGTTAATAATTCATTTCAAAGAAAGTTTTAAAGAGAAAAGACAAAAAAAGAAAAATAAATAAATAATATTTTGACAACTTTTTTTATTTCCCACGTGAAAACTTTCTTAAAATAAATTATTAATCATTATTAACCATTATTGTAAGGGCACTTATTAGTATGACCTTTTTTTTATTCGTAAGGTGCGCAACCTATGGGTCTTGAACCAACGAGTGCCAATTGAGGTAGAGTTCATTGACAAGAGCCTAATTTTTTATTTTTCTTGTAATGTATTTCTTACTCAAAGGTATTCCTTAGGTGTAGTATGAATCCTACAACATTTTACAAATTTTTTTATTTATCATTTAATATCAGCCAGTAGAGTCAACATTAAACCATCAAATTACGCAATTGCATAAATACCCAATTGAATATCCAGAATAATATATATTTCGGCAAAATAAAATTAAAATTTAATTTTTTTTCCACAAACTTACGTTTCTTTTCCGTTTAAGAGTTTCTTAAAGAACAATTCTTCAAGCCATGTGAAGATAAAACAAAAAAATAATAATAAGTCCAAACGTATGCATCAAAATCTCCACCAGATAACAAATAATAATAATAATAATAATAACAACAAAAAATTAATAATAAAATTCCCAGCTATTTTCCAGTAAAATATTTTTCCAGTCAAAGTCTCCAAAACCGTATTAGAACATGCTTCAAAAACAAGATAATTTGCTAATCCCACGCTCAAACAAAGTCAACATCTCATATATTACGTTTATGATCATGTTATTCAATCAAATTTTCTATCTTTCTTTAAAATAAAAATAAAATAAAAAGTCATATATTCACAATTAAAAATAATAAAAAACCCAAAACTCACCGCATTGGCCTTGATCCTTAACATCAACGACAGCTCCTTTTTCTCTCCAATCCACACTCTCCGGCAACTCCTCGCCGGACCGGTAAGCGTACCGGTCACTCTTGGTCCCGGAAAGCATTCCCTTCCGGTCCATCTTGGTGCCCAGAAACATGGACCGGTACTCCTCGTTGGTCAGATCGGCGAACCGGTTCAAGCCAAGCTTGTACGTGGGGTTCTCCTTCGTGTTATGCTCGTCGATGAACCGCAGGTTGTCCTTGAAGATTTCGAATCTCTTTTCCTTCTCTCCCAAGGCATTGTAAGCCTTTCCATGCTTCACCAACCAAGCCTCGTACATGTCACGCACGTGTTTCTCGGTCCTCAAACCGTGTTTCAGATCGTACTCGATTATGGACATGTCCATGGCTGTTGCAAAAGCAACGCAGAGAACAAAACAAGAAAGAACAACAACAGAGAAAAGTTTCGCCATGTTTCAAACGCAAAGGAGGAGATGGGTTTGGTTTTGGTTTTTTTTTTCCCCTTTTTTTTTTTTTTGGTTCGTGGGTTTGTGAATCTAGAAATGTAGAAGATATATAAAGGTGTGAATGAGAGAGAGAGAGTTTGAGATGGATTCGGTAAGAGAGAGAGTCCCAAAGTACGTGGAAATAGGAGTTTCTGTCTGTCACGCAGGTCATGGGTGGCCCACCTAAATTTTGGAAGGTCTTTTTGTTATGTAGCGATGCTATAATCATACCAAATTTCACAATATTATTTCCTTAAGTGTTAGATAAGTAAGATTTTATTAATTTTTATATGAGTTTACTTTTTAAACTATGGATAAAAATCTGCCACGTTAGGATGTGTTAGAATTTTTGTAAAATTTATTTTGTCTATCAACTTTTTGGATCGGTGTTTTTCCTTTCTTTATTTGGTTAAGCAAAATTATAGGTCAGAAGGATGAGTGGGAGATGGCCAAAAACAGATAATAATCAGTCTGGCCACGCTTGTTTACCGTAAATGAGATAGGAGAAACACTATAATATATAAGACTTATTTGTACTTTTTTTTAAAAAAATAATTGGATTGTTACAAATTTACTACAATAGGCACATAAAAAAATTATAATAATAGGGAAGGAAGATTCAACCACAAGTTTCCCTAATAAAGGATATTTGACCTACTTGTAAGTTCAATTAGTATTTTTTAGTATTTCTAATTGAAACATCTAAGATTCCAATCTTCACTCTTATGATTATTGAAATATGAAAAATAAATAATATACTATTTATGGTTAATTCTTGATAAAAGTAAATAACAAATCTAGTAACACAATTTTTCAATAACTCTTGGTGTTGCTTGTTGTGAATGATACATTTTAGAGTCGTGTTCATGGAGCCAATATCAAGGTAATATTACTCCAAAGACATTTAACACAGTAGTATTACCGCACACCCTTGGTGCAATGGTCACTAAGTATAAGTGATTGTAGAGTGTTAGGAGCAAGGGCCAGGGTTCAAGCTTTCAAAAAGAAGCTTCACACACATATATTTAGATTATATTAGAGTAGAATTTCTATCTTGTATATATATATATATATATATATAAATACCTCAGTAAATTATGAACAAATTTGTGAAAATTTTATGTCCCTAACCTTCCAAAAAAATAAACACAAGACAAAAGTAACTCAATAGTTGCTAAAAAAATTTCTCAAAAAATTTGGGTACAAATCTTTTTTTTTTTGTTTAATTATTTTTTAAGATAAAAATCTAGGAAATATTTGTTTTTGTTTTAAAATAACTTTTTAGTTTATTTGAATTTTTAATTTAAATTGCACTAGTATTATGTCCATGCAATGCACAACAATTTCTATGTAAAATAAATCAAATATTACAAATATCAATGAAATTGAAAAAAAAAAATTATAAAGGTTAGTTATATGCATGGTTGTCAAAATCGCGATTTGAATTGTAGGATTGTACGATTTTATGATCTCACCTCACCAAAATGTTTAGGATCATACTGGGATCATAAAAATGGGAAGATCGTATGTAGGATCGTATGGGATCCTACAGATTTTACCGATCCAACAAAACATTAGTTTTTGTTTTTTGTTTTTTTTTAATGGGATAAATTTTTCGGTTTGATGAAGCTTTGAGGATTTTTATTTTTCTATGTTGTGATGGTATAACTTTTTATTTATTTTTAATATGATTATGTTAACCTAAGCAAATGTTTTCCAGTTTCTAGTTCACTTGTAATCAAAATGAAGGAATGAATCATCATTTTTAAATAAAGAATTTATATTGACTTTGCTACTATTATGTTTTTCTTATATATAATTTTATTAGTATGCTTGTATTTGTATATTGATTGATTGATTTTTTTTGAGTATGCTCTATAATTGTTGTTGAGTGGTATAACTTGAATAGTTGAGTGTGAAGTTGTACCTTGATTTTTTTTTTCGAGCTCTAGTATATAAATATACAATGTCTACATAGTTGATGATGATTAGGACGGTGGTTATAATAACCTTAAAATAGGAATAATTAAATGTTCATTTCACCTTAATATTCATCTTGCTTTTGGATTTCATATTTTGGTTAGCTAGTTTCCATTTGATAACTTATTTTGAATTTTAAACTTGGAACTTGAAAATATTTCCATATGTGTTAATAAATATTTTGGTATTTGGTTGTTAATTAAACATTTATTGAACTTTTTAGATACATTGGGTCAAAACTTAAATATATTTGTTTTGTTAGTACAGACATAACAATGTATGACATGCAAATTGCATCATATCATGCAAATCTTTGTCTTTTTATAGATAAAATCACAATTTATGTGATTATTTAACGTACAAAGTCATTATCAATGTATTTTTTGCTCTAAATTTGAAAATATGTAGGATTTTTCTATCCCGATTTTGACAATCTTGGTTATATGACATTAGTCTATCATATAAGATTGATTTTTAATAAAATAAATTATGGTAGATAAATAATTGAAAATAAAGAACGAAATTTAATTTCTTTAAAAAATTTCAAACTTTTAATAATAGAATTTTAATCGAAATAATGATTTAATTTTATTGAAATTTTGGTAATAAAGTCGTAATAAGGAGAAGATATTCACGTATCACAATTATGACTTCTAGAAGACTTAATTTTTAAGCAAAAATACCTTTTGGTCCTTCTTAGTCTGTTTTTATTTTTTATTTGATTTTTTATTGTCGTTTCATCTTAGTCCATTGTATTTCAAAATTCTCAATTTACATCATTGACTACTAGAGCAGAACATAAGGGATTAGACAAGAAAGAAAAGGTACTCCTACTGGATTCACACTATTAAGATACATTGTATTTGCTATCTAAAAAAAGAAGTAGAAAAAAATGCATTGTATTTGAAGAGTTTACCAAAGCATTGTTTGGTGACAACTCTTTTCTAATGAAATGTTGATAATCTTGATCTTGTCATATTTATAGGGCAAAATTTATGATTTTTTTTTTTTGGTTGAAAGAAAATTAGAAAATTGGGAGAAGAAAGGATAAGAATAAGACTCATCCTTTGTGAAGTTGAATCTTAAAAGGCAGTTCTAAGTTTATGAAAGAGTTTCGATAGTTTTTATAATTCAATAGATGGGGTGGTGAGATTTGAATATTAGATGTTTCTATTAAAAGCATCAAGGTTTAGGAAGTGTCAGCCAATTAAGCTACCAAGGTCTAATAGGTGTCAACCGAGCTACAAAATTCTTAATCGATAATCTATATATAAATATATATATATATATATATATAAAACCGAAACCTTTGAAACTCTCACAATTTTCCAAATTGGCACAATATTTAAATAAAATTATCAATTTATTTAAATAAAATTATTTTTGTTTAATCCAATTTAAGAAAAAGTGAAACTTTATCTCTCTAATAAGTCCATCTTAAATTCAAATTCATCATTATCATTTGTTTTAAACAAATTATTTTGTTTAATCCAAACTTAACAAAGAGTGAAACTCTATTTCTCTAATAAGTCCAACTTAAACTCAAACTCAAACGTTGATAATTGTTGAGGTACAAATTTTTGGGTTCTAATTTCTGTAGCCCACTCACAAAAATACTCACACAAATAAATATTTCCCACATAAATTTTTGGCTTCACAAGAATTATTTTGAAGCCGACATAAATATTTCCCACATATTACTTAAATATTCTTTATGTTATTGGGCTCCCACAAATATTCCCTATATATAAGCCCCATAAATTACCTTGGGCCCTTTCACAAATATTACCCACTATATTCTACATATTATCCAACTTGGGTTTTCACAAAAATACCCATCACATTGCTACCAACATTAGGCCACAAAATTAGACTTCCTTCACAAAAAAGCCCAAAATCAATTATCTTGTGGGCAAGACCTGAAAAGCCCAACAAAACTCGTTACTAAGCTCGTTGCTACACGGCACATTTGCTAAGCCCATTGCTATATGGCACCTTTACTAAATCCGTTGCTACACGACACATTTACTAAGCTCATTGCTACACGGTACTCTTACAGAGCCCGTTGCTACATGACACTCCTACTAATTCCGTTGCTACACGGCACTCTTATTAAGCCCGTTGCTACACGGCAATATCTTTACAAAAATCTCAAATCATTTTACAAAGCCCAAATATTAATTTGACACTATTTTAACAAATCCTAAATACTAATTTGGCAAGCTATTTTGCAAAGCCCAAATAATAATTTGGCACTTATTTTAAACAAGCTGAAATATTAATTTGGCACTATTTCATAAAGCTCAAATATTAATTTGACACTATTTTGTAAAGCCCAAATACTAATTTAGCACTTATTTTAAACAAAGCCCAAATATAAATTTGACACTATTTCACAAAGCCCAAATATCAATTTGGCACTATTTTGCAAAGCCCAAAAACTAATTTGACACCTATTTTAAATAAAGCCCAAATACTAATTTGGCAAGCTATTTTAACAAAACTTAAATACTAATTTGGCACCTATTTTAACAAAGCCCGACTACTAATTTGGCAAACTATTTTAACAAAGCTCAAATACTATTTTGGCACCTATTTTAACAAAGCCCAAATATTATTTTGGTACTATTTTACAAAGCCCAAAATATTGATTTGGCACTATTTAACAAAGCCCAAATATTAATTTGGCAATTATTTTAAAATGCCCAAATATTAATTTGGTACTATTTTACAAAACCCAAAATATTGATTTGACACTATTTCATAAAGTCCAAATATTATTTTGGCAACTATTTTACAAAGCCCAATATCATTTTAGCACTATTTCATAAAGCCCAAGTATTAATTTGACACTATTTCACAAAATCCAAATATTAATTTGGCACTATTTCATAAAACCAAATATTAATTTAGCACTATTTCTAAAAGGCCAAATATTATTTTGGCAACTATTTTATAAAGGCCGAATGCTATTTTGGCACATATTTACAAAACTCAAATATTACCTTAACACTTGTTATACATATACTAAATCCCTCACTCATGGGAAATATAAATACTCACTTTTCAAGAAATATTTCTCTTACAAAATTTATAAAAGTTCATGTATATCACCTATGGCAAAACGCTTCATTTTGTAGGGATAACCAAACCCAAAGAAGCTCAGCTACAAAGCCTAGCTAAACCAGCCCAGTTCATACACAAATCTCAGTTGCTGAAGCCCACATTAACTAATCAGCCAAAACTTAGTACAATTCAACAATTGGAGCCCACTGCCATCAGGTTCCAACTTGTACAATCAAGTCAGAAAAGGACACGTGTCCATCAGGGGTTGAACCCTTCTTTCATAAGCTTAAATTCCATCATTTCTCATATGACATAAAGCTGAAGGTGACATGATAGAAAGCTGAAAAGCTTCAGCCAGTTATCCCTTCTTTCTTCTCCTATCCATTCAGCCAAGAAACAAGAGCAGCTATGACCAGACCATTAAAGCTCCTGAAACAACTTGAAATAAGCTCATTTTCATGCTAAAAACGTGTATTCTCTGATTCATGGACCAAGCACATGAATCCTTAATGGAGAAACTTAGGGAAATGTGATTTGGAGGGCACCAAGGGGATCTTAGTAAAGTTCCCAGCAAGGGTTCCAAGATTGACACTTGGCTTGGGGTGATACAATCTATTCTAGGGAGCTCTGAATCTAGTAGTAGCATAACCAAGATCATTAGCCTAATACATATTCTAATCCCATCAGACAAGGCCAATTAGCATTCAATGTTAAGTCAGAATCCCAGCTATTATTACTCAAAATAGCAAGAATCTTCCAAAAGTTGAGCTTACCACTCTTAGCTAAAATCCTAAGAACAATTCTTTAAGGATTTCTGAATATTGATAAAGATTTAGTAGAAGTTATTAGCTAATTACCCCTCTAAAACTCAACTATAAATGGAACTCTCCATTAATGCTTTAGAGAGAGAACAAGAACACATTAAGAAATACACTCAGAGCGAAGAACTCTTACTCAACCCTTCTATCTAGCTTTCTCTAAACTCCAGCAAAGTTCTAAGTCACTAAGCTCTTAACTTCAAGCATAGAAACTGAGTTTTTCAGCTCCTAGCTAAAAAACACCCCTCATACTTCCACTTAAAAACACTCAGCTACCCCCAGTAGAAAGTCCCAACAACCTTGCTATACACTCTCACTCATTACTCATACTACTCACAAATGACTCTCTCTACTCATTATATATACTACATTCACGAGAATGCCTTGGCACCATAATGATCTTGCTACGCTAGCTAGGATCTCTCTCTCTCCCTTCATCTCACACTAAGCTTTCCTTATTTTTTGTTATTATGGAACTCATGATATTTACTTATTTATTTACTATTGATGGTTATGATGAACTATTACTATAGAATTTTTCCTTCATATTGTTGTATTAGAAGACTCTTCTCCAGAGCTAATGGATGATGAGTTTGAAAATGTGGATGTTTCCCTTAATCTGTAAAATACTTAACAGTTGGAGGTTTATTTCATTTTACTTTACTACTGGGTTACTTTTTCGCAGAAACATTTTACCGCTGGGTTATTTTTTGCAAAAGCACTTTACAACTAGGTTACTTTTTCCTGCAGAAACACTATACCGCTGCGTTACTTTTTTGCAGAAGCATTCCATCGCTGGGTTATTTTCTGCAGAAACATTTTACTGTTGGGCTATTTCCTATAGTTTACTTTTTAACCACACTGACGTGTCTACTGTAGGGATTGTTTATGAGCCATTCTTGTAAGTCTCAATCTAGGCCCAAGGCATAAAAATACAGTGAATTATTTGAATCTTTGTTAATAGCCTTTGAGTCGTGCATTGAACCCATCGTCAAGTTTCGGTTTAGGCCCCCGGCCCAACATAAATCTCATTTGTCGAAAAGGAAACTTTTTCGCCCCCGACAATAATATATATATATATATATATATATATATATCCGAAGCAAAAAAAAAAAGGGGCTAACTTAAAAAAAAATGCAAGCAATCTAATTCAACTTTTTTCTTTGATTAATGAATTTTATGTTGAATTTTTTATATTGTTATTATTTATAAAATTTCAATTCAACATATGTGGATATTTGTTTATATCTAAGATTTTCTTTCTAACTTATTCTTTTTTTATGTTTAGAATTGATTTTCTTTTGAGTATTTGAGTTAATCTCCATATTTATATTGACATTATTTTCGTGAGTTTGGTTTTTAGGTTGAAATTTCTACTAATTATTTTTTTATATTGTACATGGTAGATAAAACATCTATTTTTTGGAGAAAAATCAAAGCTGCAACCAATGTCTTCCAGGCTAGGGAATGATAAGTTTTTATTTGGTATATTATATATAAATTTGTTGAATTTGGTTTGGCTTTGAAGTAGAATTTGGGGATTCTATAAATTTTGAAATTTTAAAATTTGCGGTTTTTGGTATTTGCTTCTCAGTAAGCTCATCTTAATTCTATACCTTAAATGCTTTTTATTTAGGTTCATGTGATTTTTTTGCTTTCCTATTAAAAGCTATAATTTTTGGTTGATTAATTATTTGTTTAGATTAATTTCAATTAATTATTTGTTTGGATTAATTTCAATTAATTATTTGTTTGGATTTTTACATAAAAGATAATGGAATTAGGTACTATAATTTTGATATTGTTCCATGTTTTAAATTGTCTATATTGTTATTACTACGAGAGAGTCATATTGTTATTGAGAGTTTTGGTTTATTAATTTAAGAATTGTATATTACTTTGTAAGTTTCTGTAACTATGTATTTACAACTCAATAACGATCAATGTTAGACAACACTTCTAAACTATGGAAAAATATAAAACTTAAATCATTTTTTTTTAAATACTGTCTAGCAAAATGTCTATTTACTCATTATTAGATTTTTTTTTCTAAAATCAATAATTTTTTCGTGCATCGTACGAGTTAGCGACGAGTTATTATCAATTCCCCTTCTCCCTATTTAAAAACGATGGTCTCCCTTTTTAACAGATGTGGGCTTATTTTATCTTTTGAGGGTTGGATGTTGGTTATTATTATGGTCCAATTTTAGTTGAGTCTGGGCTAAAGTAGGCAGTTGTTTTGGGGTTGATTGTGGTTGGGTTTCTAGGCCCAAATGAGCCCTAATTGATCTATGAGCTTAACTCAGCGTCCAGAATAACCCACCAAATTAAGGACACTAGTAGACTGAAAATTACTTCCTTTGGATTGCATGAGTTTTGTCCGGAAAAGAGCAATAATCAAACAATGCCAGGGGCGGCGCTACTTTATATTCAGGGGTTCAAAAAATGAAAAAAAAAAAAAATATATATATATATATATATTTTCTTTGTTAGTTTAATACTTTAATTTATTTTTAAAAATATTTTTACACATTTTGATTTAAATTTTGCACATCCTTGTTACAAGTATTTCCAACTCTAAAAGTAAAGAGTAAATGTTTATAAATTGTAAATGTTACTCTTTTTTGTAAATTTATATTATGCGTGTGAGTGTGTCTAATATTGACTGTGTGCATTACTTTTGTTATAATGCTATTTGTGTGGATTATGATGTGTGTGGATGTTTGTGTGTACAATATAAATTTATATAATTTAATAATTAGGAAATAGGAATGGTTTGTTACATGTGTGTGTATTGTTATTATGTTATATTAACTTTTTGTTATAAAGTTAGTAAAATTTAAGAAAAAAAATTGTAAAGTTAGTGTTTGTCCAAGTATTTGATTGGTTAAGTAGACACTGTGTATAATTTTATATATGAATGAATGTGGTTGAGAGTGTTAATAATTAATAAAAAGTTAATGAGTTTTTTTTTTTTTTTTTGGTTGAAACTGGAATCAAACTTTCAATTAAAGCAACGAAGCATCAAAGTTCATAGAGTCAAGCATAATTGATGGAACCTCTTCCATCCAAAATAAATCAGAATATACATGTTGGGCATATCTAGCAAGCACATGTGCCACCTTATTTCCATTTCTCTTAGTGTAGCTCACAAAAGTCCACTCCAATGCTCTCATCAGATGCCGAATGTCGCCAATAATATGCCCAAGTGCTGACTGGTTGTCCTTGGTTGAAGCAATACTCCTCATAGCATTGACACTATCTCCTTCCACCATCAGAGCGGTGAACCCAGTATTCGTTGCAAACTCCATCGCCTTATGACAAGCAAGCAATACTGCCTCCTCACTGCATTGGACTGTCGGACCGTTGGCTGTCATTGCTGCCATAACTTCTCCCCTTGAGTTTTTGATCACAACACCGAACCTAGAACTGGAGTTATTCGCAAAAATTGCCGCATCATAATTTTGCTTATACACAGCTTAAGGTGGCGGTTGCCAATCGGTTTCAGCATTCTGCATCACCTGGCCAGTCACACCGTGCACAGTATCCGTTTGTATCCTCTCCTATGATCGCTAGAACTCCTTAAGCAATTTAGCAGCACGCTTATTCAACCATTTCGGTTCCAGAAACTTGCCGCCATGCACCACTCTGTTCCTCTGATTCCAAATCAACCATGCTTGCGCCAACATAAGCTCCACCTCTGTATTCTCCAACCGATCCATCAGGAACTCCAACAAAGCAACAAAATCAAGTTGCCCCGTCCCACACTTCTGCAAGGCCCTAGCACTACCATGCCAAATATCCTGAGCTGCTGTACATTCCCATAAAACATGAGTGGTTGATTCTTCAAATCTGGAGCAAAACAGACACAACTCTTCCGATAAGACCCATCACTTCTTTAGGTTCCTTCTTGTTGGGAGAATATCATGACATGCTCTCCACCCAAACACCTTGATCTTATTGGGGATATGTAACTTCCATATAGCACTCTACACCCTATTAATCGTACCACCTGATGTTGATTCAGCCCAATCTTCTTTCAATAGAGACTTGACCACCTTGTAAGCTGACTTTACTGTGAAGTTGCCATCCTTGCTATGCTTCCAATAAACTGAATTAGGAACTTGCCTCCTACGTAGAGAAATATCGCATATAGCTTCCCCCTCTTCCTTATTGAATTTAGCCATGATAAAATCTCTTCGCCACACATGAAGTTCTTGATTAATCAAACTTGACACCCATACATCCTCTTCATCATCCCTTACCGAAAAGAGAGGCTTGTTTGTGGGGTAATTTGAAATCCACCTATCTTGATAGACATTAATAAAGGATCCATCACCCACACACCAACAATGTCCAGTTCTTAAAATAGCAATGGCTGCCGCTAAACTTCTCCACACAAATGAGTTAATGAGTTTGGTATTTAGTTTAAAATATTTTATAAAAAAATAACAAATAGATAATAACAATTGCATAAAAATAAAAATGTTAGACAAACTTAACAAAATAAAATTAGTCATAGGCTCGTAGCTACTCATATTGGCAATAGATACTCATAATGAATTATCATATAACAATTCAAAATTTGAGAGTTTGTAGAAGAAAATTGTAAAACTTTATGTATTAATTTTTGTTGTTGTTGATAACTCAATATATTTAAGTTATTTTTTTATTAAAATTTTTTAATGACACCTCTAAACAAAATTTCTGGAGCTGCCATTGAACAAAGCATATTTCACAAGAAAAGAAAGCATGAGGGACTCTAGGATTTTGGTTATTCATAGTATTATTCGGAAAACTGCGTCATCAAAGTTAATTTTATAGTGGTAGTTCTTTGGGGGATCCACTTCCAGATAGCTTGGTATTTAGCTATGTACTGTATAATTGATCACTTTGTGCCCATTTGGTTAACTTTTAACTATTAGCTTTTATTAGTTTAAGTACAGTTTTTTAAAACTTACCTTTCTTACTTTTGCAAAGTACAAATAGTGTAATTCAACACAGTTTTCTAGCCAAAAAAAATATAAATAAACTCTTCCCAAACAGACACATCAACCCATCGCTTTGAATGAACTGGTCTTGTTGTACCTCCATGCCGTGACTCATTTCTGATTGCTAAAGAAAAGCGCACAAAATCTTTGTTGGTGGCAGAATGGTTCAAGTTCTATCTATCTTCTTCTTCTTCTTTTCCTGGAAAGAATAAAATTTATTGCAACAATAAAGGGTCACACTGCGCCAAGAAAGGGCCCAATATGGCCAATACCATCTATGCTTAAGCGTTGTGCTGAGGTAGCTACATAGCCCAATCACTAGTCGTGTCTTGTTATTATATGGGAGCTCTCTTTAGCAGTGGCAGTTGCCATTGCACACATGCCGCACTCTTATTTTATATACTAGCCTTTGAGCACACGCAGTTCTTTTAATTTTTATGTAAATGTTAATAATTTGAATCCATTAGTGCGTGCTCAAAAGCTCTTTTATTTTTTATGTAAAGGTTAATAATTTGCATATATTATAATTTTGGATTACTACATTTTCCAATCACAAAAATATATAGGGGTGATAATGGGGAGATTTAAATTTATTGGGTAGAAGTTTGAAGTTGTTTGTGTGACTAAAATGTGGATGCATGGCTGTTTTGTTTTTTCAATAACGGTAGATGTGTCTTCTTCTTCTTCTTCTTCTTTATCAATATGGCAGATGTGTTTTTTTAAAGAGACATGTGTTTGTTTTAATCTTAATTGTTTTTATATAAATGGATAAAACAATTTGAAAATTTTTAGGAGAGTAGTCATGTTTTGTAGGCAACTTTTTAGTGGTTGTTAAAGATATATCTACTTATAAAAAAAATGTATATATCTATTTAGTTCAGTTTTTTTTTAATAATTAGATTTGTTTTTGGATAAACGTGGGGTGTTTAACTTATTTTTCTATTTAAAAAAAAATAATAAACGTATAGTTGCTTTGAAGAAGTGGGTTAGTAGAAGAGTATTTCTATTTTGTAGGCAATGTTTTAGTGCAAATTAGACATGTATTTTTACTAGACTATCCTTTAGTTTTGTCTCTACTTAAACCTACGGGTGTAGGGGTATTTTGGAATAAAAAAAAAAAATCCGGTCCAAATAGGGGAAACCACTTAAATAGTAAGTATAGATATACTAGCCTCTGATTATGCGCTCAAAGACTCTTTTATTTTTTTGAGTAAAAATTAATAATTTACATCTATTATTATAAGGACCAAAAATCACGCATCGAACTAAAAGCCCACTATGAATCTAGTAATTCAAGGCCCAAAACAAAGAATTTGTAGAGAGGGAACAAAACAACAAAGGATGACTGCATCTTGAGGATTTCACTTCAAATAAAAAGGAATAGGCAACACTAGTCCTAAGATTTTTTTCCCAAGGAAGAGTCTATTACATTCAGTTATCAATTCTCTTGTTATTATCAGAGCCGTGTCCCCCTTCTCCTAGGCTCCTTCATCCTTATTTATACTCCTTGCTTTTGTCATCTCAACCATTCATTTTCCACCTAAATGCAATTGATAAAATTGATGTTCCTCATTTAATGCGGCCAGGAAACTAGGTGCAAAACATTCAATGCGAAGTTCACAGCTACCTACCCTCAAACCCGATATTTTCACCCTCTCTACCATATATCACCAATTTACCCTTTGTACTTTTCCATGCAATCACATCTTCATGTCCTCGGGTCCTTGGCTTTCATCCTAATTGAGATCTCCTTTGTTCTTTAATCTTCATCCTTAGTCCTCGGGTCCCCACATCAACAATCTACCCTTTGTACTTCTCCATGCAATCACATCTTCACGTCCTCGGGTCCTCACAATTATAATTTAAAAAAAAATATATTTTTGAAGAAATAAAAATGATAAAACTAAGAGATAAACAATAATTGTAATTTCTTTTTTTTGAATGTGAAGGTTCAAAAAAATCCTAAATTTTAGGAATTTTCTTTTTGAATTTATAATGAAATTTGTTATATGATATTTATGACCTTATTTCTAAATAAAGTTACCATTCATTAATGAGGGTATTTTTGAACCACATAAAAGTACAGTTGAAAGAGGAGAATCCGCTTTTATATATATACTAGCCTCTAAGCACATGCATGCGTGTGCTTAAACGCCCTTTTATTTTTTTTGAGTAAATGTTAAAAATTTGCATATATTATAATTAAGAAATATACAAGGCTCTTTTATTTTTTGGGATAAATGTTAATAATTTGCATATATTATAATTTAGATATATATATATATATATATTTCAAACAAATAAAAAGGATAAACTTTAGAGATAAGTAGTGACTATAATTGTTTTTTGAACATGAAAAAAAAAATCCTAAATTTTAGGAGTTTTATTTTTGGATTCAAAATGAAATTTGTTATTTAACATTGATGGCTCTATTTCTTAATGAATTTACCCTTCGTTAATGAGGGTATTTTTAAGCCATATAAAACTTCAGTTGAAAGAGGAGAATCTTTTTATATATAGTATAGACTAACCTCTGAGCACGCGCATGAGGCTTTTCTATTTTTTTTTTTCTTGTTTAAGTTAATAATTTACATCTATTATAATTTAGAAATATATATTTTTATATATATTTTTTCAAACAACTAAAAATGATAAACTTTAGAGATAAGTAGTAATCTTAAGTGCCAGATTGTTATTGATTATTATTGTTAGGGCAAAAATGTAATTTTAGTATTAGGTTCAAATTTGAACCAATAACAACTAACCACCTAGGATTTTGTTATGAAAATATAGTGGACGTAGTACTTCTCTTTTTTTTTTTTAAGGTAAAGGGAAAAAATCTTAAATTTTAGGAATTCTCTTTCTGAATTCAACATGAAATTTATTATTTGACATTTATAACCTTATTTTAAAATAAAGTTATCATTCATTAATAAGAGTATTTTTAAACCACATAAGAGTTCAATTAAATAAAGTATAGACTAGCCTTTGAGAGCATGTGCTTAAAGACTTTTTTATTTTATTTTATTTTTTTTGTAAAAGCTAATAATTTGTTTGAGGACAAAAGGTCCAAGGTGTATTCTTGGGCCTTGGGCCTGATCCGAGCGTATCTGCTTGTCCGAGGTGGGTTTGGTAGTGATAACGTTATTAAGGTTAAAAGCCCACGAGCAGAATGGTGTGAGGGAGGCTGGTGAAGATAGTCCGAAAAGGGGTGTCTCCTCGGCTCAGTGAAATGTAGGTTGTACGGTACGTTATAATGACTAGAAGAGTATACAAGGTCTTATGGACAAAGATATGTTTCACAAGGCTACAGTAAGGGAGAATAGATAGGAAATATCTTAGAGAAAGCTGCTACCATCGCATTAAAAACTCTGCACTTACCTCTCTGGCCTCATTAATGAGAAAATAATATCTAAACAGTAATGGTCAGCCTTACAGCTATTGCTTGAAGACTTCAAGAGGACGGTGGATGAGACAAGTACCTGCATTGATGATCTAGTCCATACGTGGACGATAGAGATAAAAAGGAGGGGAATATAAAAGAAAGAAAAGGGCATTCAAGATGGGGAGAGGAGAAAAAACTAGAGAGAGAAAAAGAAAGATAATGATATTGTACACATCTTCTTCAAGTGTAATCTATTTCTAGAACAAAGAAAAGCAATACACATCATCCTCGGCATACGTCCGAGGAGAATTTATGTTAAATAAACAGCTTGTTTCATGTGAATTTGGTATCCAGCCCATCATTTTTGTTATTCAACATCCAAAGAACCTAGGTCTCAAGCACACTCTCTACAAATTTCATTGTTTTGGGTTTTTTGGGCCTGCTCCCTTCGCACCGTTGGGTTCGGGTGCAAATTGTGACTTTACAATTTGCATTTATTATAATTTAGACTTATATTTTTTTTTTTTAATTTTTCAAAAAAAATAAAAAGGATAAATTTTAGAGATAAATAGTAACTGTAATTTCTTTTTTGAAAGTGAAGGGAAAAAAATTCTAAATTTTAGGAATTCTCTTTTTGAATTCAAAATGAAATTTTTTTTAGAGAAATTACAGTAAACCCACCTGTGGTTAGATACGTTTTCACTTTGCCTACCCGTGGTTCAAAACTTAACATTTTGCCTACCTGAGGTAACTTCCGTTAGGGATCTGTTACCCACCTCTCCTTTTGTCATTAGAAAAACACATTTTTAGGGTAAAACAAACATAAATAAAAAATAAAAAAGCTAGGGTTTTGATTGCTTAAGAAATTTTATAAGAACAAAGTGGAGGAATAGCACACAAATCCCACTCTGATATTGGCTTCTCCCACCAACCCAATTAGCTGCCTCATATACAGCTCTCTATGCTCATCTTTCCTGATCTTCAATGGGGTCTAAGGTTGGGCCTCGCATTGAAGTACTCAGACACCTTTTCCTAAATCTCTCTGTGCTTCCCTCTTATCCAATCTGACAACCTTGCTGCCGTGTCCACTTCCAGCTTCTTCCTCATTGTTGTTGCCCCGCAAGCTGAAGATGATCATGATCACGATCATGATTTAGGTTGAGGAGTTGCAAGGAGAGCCGTCGGATTCGTCGAGTTATGGGGTCGTCGGATTCGGTTTTGTTAGGTTGCTTATTCAGGTATTTTGCTACTGTGGCTAGGATTCAGAGTGGGTTTGAAGTTGGAATTGGGGGTGGGTTTGAAGTTGGAAGGTTCCTTCCCTTTCCTTGATTGGTGGTGTTTGGTTGTGCAGAAAAGGACTGAGAATTAGGAGAGGCAAAAGCAACACTTAGGGTCACCACCACGCCACCAAACCCATGGCTGATCTACCACAATCCAAACCCGCAGCTGAATTTCTCTTTACCTCATTCTTTGGTTGTTGATTGCTTATCTCTATCTCATTCTCTTTTGTTAATAACTTTGTTAGTTGTTTTGAGATTGTTGGTCTTCTTGTAAAAATTGGTTTACAATTTTGAGTTGTTATGAGATTGTTGATATTGATATAGATTAAAAGTGTCATTGAGCCCTTTGATTTGTGTGCTATTCCTCCATTTTGTTCTTATAGAAGTTCTTAAGCAATCAAAACCTTAACTTTTTTATTTTTGTTATGTTTGTTTTTCCTTAAAAATGTGTTTTTCTAACGGCAAAAAGAGATGTGGGTAACAGATTCTTAAAAGAAGTTACCTCAGGTGGGCAAAGTGTTAAATTTTGAACCATGGATAAGCAAAGTGAAAATGGGTCTAACTACAAGTGGGTTTACTGAAATTTTCTTATTTTTATTTGACATTTATGACCCTATTTCTAAATGAAGTTACCCTTTATTAATGAAGGTATTTTTGAACCACATAAAAGTCCAGTTGAAAGAGGAGAATCATCTTATATATATATATAGTGTGTGTGTGTGTGTGTAAAATATTTGGGGAAGTAAGGATTTAAACTTTAGATGTTTATATTTATTTCTTTTGAAAAAAAAAAAAAAAACTGGAAGTGTCAATTTTTTAAAGATAGTTATAAAATATTGCTAATTTTATAACTTGAACCATTTTCCTCTTAGGCCCAATTTGTGCATGAGGAGATACCAATTAAGCCATAAGACCATTGACAACTAAATTAAAACTAAAAGTGTTAATTGAGCTCAAAACTTTTGACTATGATATCTTAATTTATTATACAATAAAACTTTTGATTAAGTGGTTATCTTTCCTCTATTATAAGTGACTACACTACTTTTACTAATTAGTAAATTAATTTATATTAGTAAGTGTTAGGATAGTTTAATTTCTCCTATTAATTTATCTATTTATACGAGATCTTGTGATTTTCTTGATTAGGTCTCGAGATTTGTGAGATGTTTTTATATTATTTAAAAAACACAATAGAATTTTAATTTATGACATTCGCGTTATGATAATTGCTCTTTATTATTATGCTAAGACATTAATTGATTTTTCGTGTAGGCGGATTTGAATCCCAAATCTCTTATTTGACAACGAGAAACTTACCAATTGAACTTAACTCAAACCCATGAGATTTGTGAAGTCTAACTATGACTAACATTCTCTTGACAGCTTGTAGTTCTTGCTTGGATGACCTATTTTCAAGGTGGAATACCTCCATGTTGCTAAGGTGCCATATAAATGTCTTGCTGAGGTGTCATGTTACTTATATTAATTTTTTTAATGTCAAATAATGTACTTATCATATATATATATATATATATATATATTCTTTAATTTTTCACCTCGGTGTAATTCTAGGACCACTTTATACCACATTATTTTTCATAATAATTCTATGTGATAAATTGTGACTAGTGACCTATTATTTTTATATAAATCTATTACTTTTTTTTTTTTTTTCTATCATTCACAACTTACTACATTAGAGTTATGCCAAAATTATGACACAGAAAGTATTGTCTTAGATTTTTTTTCTTGACATACGGAATATACATTTACCTACGAGCTATAATTTGGTGAACACTCATCTAGAGTCCAGCCTACTAGTCAACACATTTTCTTGTAAAAGCAATTTGACAGGGAAAAAACACACCCACAGAGCCACACTCACTAGGAGATGATTGTATACATTATCACAAGCCAGGTTCCATAGCCTTTTATTTATTTATTTTTAAAATTTTTTAAGTGGCGTGGGTCGTGTTGTTCGTTGTGGGATGTGGACATGAAAATGAAGGACAATAATATCTTATGCTACATTCACAATTTTGGCCTTTTTTTTTCAACATTCCACTATTATAGTAATAAAGTGACAGAAGCTGTATAAACATATTTCAATATTTATATTATATATCTTTTGTTCTTTCATGAAAAGAATACTTCTGTTCATGAATCATGAATCATGATGTCGAGATTGTTTTTTGTGCCAATAATTGGTTGCAACTTGTCGAGATTGTTTTTTAGCCAAGTCCTTTAACTTATAGGATTTACAAACATTATCGTAAAGAAACAAATCAATACAAGTCATGGCATGCTTTCCAGTTCAGTTTTAGCTGTGTGAGAAATATGAAGACAAGATAATGTTACATTTGATGTCAAATAAACCCAAAAAAGTAAAAAAGAAAGAAAGAAGTTTCACCATCCATTGAACCAGAAAATGAGCAATAGTGAATGTGAATCCATTATATCAAAAAGATCAGACAGCTCCCCAAATCCAAATTACTAAATAAATGAAATAATTCTATGATGTGTAAAGCTGGAAATTCCTTTGGCTTTGATATCTAATGATATATGAGATTAGTGAACTGTGGGTTGATATTGATATTTTGATGTTAATTTAACACTTGGGTCATGATAGATGGGGTCAATTTTGTAATTGACTTGGGAGATCATTTGCACCGTAACTAGTAGTAGTGGTTTTTCTTCACATACCTATCAGCTACCATTTTTGCATATTCATTTAGAGCCCGTTTGTTTTGGCTTCAAACCACTTTCGAAAATGCTTTTTCGTAGAAGTGTGTGTTTAGTTGTTACCGAAAATTGGATCAAACTGAAAATATTTTCAGGGTTGACTGTAAAATAAGGTTCCCAAGGCGTAAAATATTTTCCGTTCTTATTTTCACTTCAAACCATTTACACTCCTCACACAACACTCTCTTTGAGCTTCTCTCACACGCACTCCTCAAACCATTTTCAAAAAATTTCTCTCCTCACTCACTCTCATCACTTAGGCCAAGCCCAAGAGCTATCGCCGGTGAAGCCCAGATCCAATCAGCGACCCACGGCCCCATAGGTCTGATCGCGCCGCTGAAACCCATCGCCGATTTGATTCTCGCCGTCTCAACTCCTCTGTCGTGCTCAAACCCATCTCCGATGAACTCGATTTGATTCACGCTGCCTCAACTCCTCCGTCGTGCTCAAACTCATCTCCGATGAATCCGGTCTGATCGTGCTTGCCTTCGCCTCCGCCACATGATCTCGCCTTCGCCTCTACCGCGCGATCTCGCCTCTAGATCAATCCAGTCACCTCTCTCTCTCTCTCTCTCTCTCTCTCTCTTTGTTCTTCTTTGACTAGATTTGATGGATTTTTTTTTTTTTTTGGGTTTTGTTTCTTTTGGGTTTCTGTATTGAGAAATGAAATTATATATACGTTTAGAAGCTGAGAATATGTGAAAATGTGAGCAATAAGTAGAAAATGTGTTTTTTATAATTTTTTCGAGAACACAACAAAATACTAAAAAATATTTTTCAAAGTATTTTTTAAAATGTTACCAAACACTAGAAATTATTTTTCTTTCCTGAAAATATTTTCACCTGAAATTATTTTACACCCGGAAAATATTTTACACTCGGAAAATATTTTACACTCAAACAAACACAGCCTTAATTAGGAACCAAGTCTTGGAATAGATAACTTTTGCAGAATTTGGATTTGGAACAGTCTCAAATTGACAGTCAGTTGAACTCTTTAGATTGGTTGCAATATTTGAATACTATGAATCTGTTCGTATATCGTTTATTATTGAAAACTAAAAACTGAAAATTGATAACATTGTAGTAAAATAATTTTTAAATGTGTGAATAGTACCATGAGACCCAATTTTAAAGTTAAATTTCATTTTTCCTAAGTTGCAAATCCCATGAACGGTGCCCATCTACCCAAAGAATGTGAAACGCAGACGCATGGATAGTGCAAAATGCGCTACCCAAACGTGCACTATATGTATATATAGAAGGTTTTTTAAAATTTTTTTTTGGGGCTAAATAGATGTAAGCTCCGTTTCGGTAGTAAGTGTTTGTGTCTCGTCTGCGTTAGAGTAGTTGTGTGTGTGTATTTTTTTTTAAGTTTAGCGCCTATTGCATTGTTCAGGGGACATGAACAGTGCAATCAGGCCAATGAACAGTAAATTCATTAATGAACAGTAACAAAAAAAAAATATTTTTTTATTGTTTTTAGTTTTCAATTTTCAGCAAAATAAGCAGCATTCAAATGCACACCTAGGGTCCGTTTGGATAGGACTTATTGCTGAAAACTGAAAATACTGTAGCAAAATAATTTTTAAATATGTAAATAGTATCGTGAGACCCATTTTTAATTAAAAAATTATTAAAAAGTGAAGTTTGTGAGTCTCGTGAACAGTATACGTAACCCACATATGTGATAAAGAGGCTAAAAAGTCAACAAAATACGACTACTGTTCATGAATAATAGCATGAATAGTAGAATTTGTCCCCCCTGAGGCGGGCAGCAGCTAGGGGTGTCCACGGGTCGTGTTTATGCTCGACCCGAACCTGACCCGAAACTTTCAGGTGGTTGAAAGTGGAAACCGAAACCGACCCGAAATGCTAGTCGGATCTGGCGGTTCGGGTCTCGTCATGTTTTGGGTTGAACGATTGGGTTTCGGGTGTACCGCCGGTGATGTTGTTTTGGCTGGATCCGTCGAGATCTGGCCAGGTCACGATGAGATCACACCGGATCTCGACGAGATCGCGTGGTTTCTCACCTAGATCGCATTATTTCTCAACGAGAACGTGCTGGATCTCGTCGGATCTGGACTAGATCTCGACGAGATCGCGCCGGATCTTGTCGAAACTGATGGTATTTCAAGTAACTTTCCCCGGAGAACTCCAATACTGCCGATTTGGAGTAAGTTTTCATCAATAATCCTTCGAAAATCGCTGGAGGTTTCTGGGTTTATGATCGGGTCGGGCTGGTCGGGTTTTGGGAGAGGAAACCCGCCAACCGACCTGAAGGCGCCAGGTTTTGTGGGCGGCCACCCGCCACTGACCGTCGAAGTGTCGGTTAGGGCTGTTTTCGGCTCGGACTCGGGCGGGTTGCTCGGGTATGCGGGTTGGCATGAAAACATGAAACGCAGCCAACTTAATCTGTATCCAAACAGATACCTAGTGTAAAAAACTAGAGGAACGAATGGATGAGCTAATTCCATTCAATGATCAAAAAGTGAATATAGTGTACAAGTGGCTGTGCTTTTGAAAACCTAAACTAGCCAGCCAATTAATGTGCTCATGCCATGCTGATATTAGGTTACACGTGATGAGGATGTGACAACCTAAACTTTATATGAACATCAATAACAACTTGTAGCATTGGAGTCATACGACATGAACTTTGTCTTAGTATTACAGAACAACTTGTTATATTCAAAATGTCTTTGCAAGGTACACGTCGTTTAATTTATTTCCTCAAAGTGATCTTCTAACACTCCCCCTCAACATTGAAGACACAGTTTGTGGATTCTCACTTTGACAAACAAAAATGAGAATTGAACATAGTCCAATACTTTAGTAAATAGATCAACTAACTGAAGAGTACGGCAGTCAATCACTATATATGTGTTTGGTGTGTTCATGAAACACAGGATTGGTTGCTATATGTAATGTGGCTAAGTGGCTTTATTGTTACAAAGAAGCAATGTAGCTTATGGGTGTAAAACATTTAATCACGAAGTAGTTACATAAGCCAAACTAATTCAATGACAGTAAACGCCATGCAACGATACTCAATTTTTACTGATGATTTTGATACTATGGTTTGCTCTTTCTATTTCCATGACATCAAAAAGCCTCTTAAGAAAACACATTATCCATTAGTAAACTTATGTGTTTCTAGGCAACTGGCCCAATCAGCATCAGGAAATGCTTTAAGATGAAAGGACGATGAAGATTGAAAAAATAAATCCCAAGTTACTGTTTTCTTGATTTATTGAAGGATATGAGATGTAGCATGTAAGTGAGGTGCTCTAGGCTTGTCTAGGAAATGACTCAACTTGTGAACAATATATGTGATATCTAGTTTGGTTAAAGTAAGATACAACAATCATCCACTAAGTCCTCTATAAGAACTAGTATCTTTTAGCAATTCCCCGTCTAATTTAATTAGAGAGCTTCAACTTTTGATCCATAGGGAATCAAATGGTTTGCAGCCCAACTTTTCTGTGCCTAACAACACTTCTAATGCATATTGGTGATCAGGGCCGGCCCTAGACATTTTGGGACCTAAGGCGAGAACTAAAAATTGGACCCTTTTTATACCTATATAATAATTAAATTAATGTTTATTTAATATTTTTATATTATAATATATTTAATTTAAAATTTATTTTTCTTACATTTTGAGATGCAAATTAACTAATTAAATTTGTGTATTCAAGTTCTTCTAACATCTCATTTTCAATTGATAATATAGCTAATTCACTTAATTTTTCTTGGGACATTATCGATCTTAGATATGATTTTATTAATTTTAATTTTGAAAAACTTCTTTCTGCAGAAGCTATTGTAACAGGTATTGTTAGTAAAAAGATATTTGTGATATTTTCATGATTATTTTCATTTTCTTCTAACTTATTTTGAAATTCATTGTCAAGATTTGTTGTATTGCAAAATTGAACATCATTGTTATCTTGCAATTGTATCATTTCATTATCTTCGAACTCTTTTTGGTGAATTTCTTGCTCATTTGTGATATTTTCATCTAAATTATGTGTTATATTTTGTTTATTACTAATAACAAATTTATCCATTGATCCTTTTTAAGACTCAATTAATTTTTCTTTTTTATTTTTTTAAGTTTTTCATATCCAGATGTATATTTTCTAGTAGACATTTCTATTCAAACAATATATTTATAAAGACTAAAATAAAAAATAACTTTTAAGAGTAGAGCAAATGAGAAATAGAACCTGATTTATATAAAAAGTATTGTTGTAGTTTCACCAAACAATAACAAGTTTTTAGCAATCTCAACTTGCATAAATAAAGACTTATTCAATATATTACCACTAACTAATATATATATATATATAAACACAAGATTAAATTTTTTTTTAAAAAAATAAGCACAAGCATAACAAAAATTTAAGCACAACTATAACACAAGGCTTGTTAATTTATAAGACCCACCTACAAAAAAAAAAAAACACAAAACAAATCCTATCTATAACCCCAAAAAAAAGGGCCGAATGAATCTTATTACAAAAACGGTTGAATCTTAATATCTTATTACAATTACAAAACCAGGCTTTATAAAAAAAAAAAAAAACAAAAACAAAAACAAAAACAAAAACGTAAAGGCCCAAAATTGTTACAAAACCAGGGCCCAATCTCAATCTTATTACAAGTCAAAGTGCCCAAACTGTTCCCCAAATTTTTATACCTGAAGTGAACAGCTGGTGAGCAATTGACTGGTGAGGGAGTCAGGGAGGCGAAGAGCAGATTCAGAGAAAGAATGAGAAAGGTAGACTGGCGGAGAAACTAAACTGAGAAAGCTTGCTTGACAGCTTGAGCAGTTGAGAGAGGTGGTCCAGGCTTGCTGCCTTGCTTCAGTTGCTTGAGCTGTTGAGTAGATGAGAAATAAATAGTGGAGTGGAGAGAATCAGAAAGAATGAGAGACCGAGAGAGGCAGAGAGCAGAAAGAAAGGTAAAATTTTTAGGGTTTGAATTATTTTATTTGTTTTGGTTTGAGATTGTTTTGTGGTTAATCTCTTAGACCGGATTTGTAGTTTATTTGGATGATTTTTGGTTTGTCCAGAGGATAATAATGTTTAACTGGATTTACCAAAATTTTTGTTTTTTGGTTAAAAAGATGTGCCAAATTTTTGTAATTCATCTGACACTAATTTTTTTTTTTTTGCCCCTACTATCCCTTATTTTTTAAAATTTGGGGGTCTCCCTTCCACTTGGGGGCCGTAGGCAATTGCCTAACTCGCCTAAGGGAAGGGCCGGCCTTGTTGGTGACGACATAATGAGATTCTCTTACTAGACCTTACCACCTCAAGAACAAGGAAGTATTTCAAACGTTTAAGGTTAGTCAAGACAGATTGTAGATCAATAATTATTGGATGACCCACAAGATTAGTGGTAAGTTTGGGCAAACTATTACCTAGATGCTTGTTTTAATACAAGGATTCGATGAGTTTTCAAATTTGATGTGACTCCCCACTTGCTGTGAAACCCTAGTGTAAGTGTCATATAACTCTCGTCATGTAACTCACCATTAAGAAAGACATTATTGAGACTTCACATTCAGTAAGTCTTCGTAAGCTACATGTCGTATAACTCATCTCCTCAAACAGGTATTCTAACATATAGCATGTGTGAAGTTGAATAATCATGGTTTTTAATTTATTTATTTTTGTGGGGTCTGAATAGATGTAATATATATTCCCTGAAAATAAAAAAAAAAAAAAAAAATTGTCTCATTGCATGGCTCGTGACCATTTTCCCAGAAAATCAAGTAACTAGTTGTGTTTTTTTTGATGGGCAACAAACTGATATTCTTTCTCTATTGTTCTTGTATAGTGTTGTAATTTTCATGTCTTGCTGGTACCACGATAGCCTTTAGTAGAGGACATCCACCGACTAGGTCCCCCTTCCCCAAGCTCCCATTATTGCACTTATCTTTTGGAGAAGTGCTTTATAGTGTATTCCGAATAGGACACCATGGGCTTAGATGCCCTTAAATCTTATCTCTTTTAAATTTAATGAGTATTTCTTTTTCTTTAAAAAGAAAAGTGAAAAATGGTTAGAAAAGGGTTATCAGTGTAACTTGCATAATTATGGTAAACCCTAACCGCTCTCTAGATAAGACTAAAAATAATAAAACGAAAAATGTTTAGAAAATAAGTGTTAATGTAGCATTTTTACTTGGGCTTAATTATAGTAAAGCTAACCACTCTTAGACTAAAACCTCTTTTTGATGAAATATAAAAAGCTCAACACATTGCTAATGAAGAATGAAAAGGCTTAAACCGAAGACACTCCATATAATGGAGTCTTGTTGGCCCAAGACCTTAGTCATCAGGCCGCCAATTGCGTTAGTATTAAATGAGTATCTTATGTTATTTCTTTTAGTTTGATATCTTTTAGTCCTTCTGGAAATTTTTGAAGTACAACCCATGTGAGCAAGTTGTGTTTCATGCCAAATATCACACCTTTTCATCAGGACCTTCCAAAAGTTGGTGAGTGACAATCAGGGTAGTGAGAAAAATGTCACTCTCCAGGAAATGAGGGGCAACAGCCTCTCACTTTCTTTCTCAGTCCGAGACAAACTTTTACATCAAAGTTGTCTGCCAATCTCATCATCTGTATACTCGTGATTGTAAGAGTCTCTCTGACTTTTCTTCTGAATATGGAGTACACTTAAGAGTTAAGTCTATATATTACTAACTTTCCTTAGCTCTTTCCAATCTCACAGTGTGTGTGCACTGACATTAGAAATGGGCACCATCACATTTTCTGCTTCCTTTTTGCTATCAAATTTCTTGCTACTTTTGTGCTTGTACAATGAAGTGACTTTTGGTAATGAGGTTGTTAAGCCCAATAGGGAAACATTCGAAATTATCATAGGTGGTGGCTACAATCCTCTTCCTTTTCCTGAATGCCCTCCTCCTCCTCCTCCTCCTGAACCCATTTGCCCTCCACCACCTTCTCCACCGCCACCGCCACCGCCTCCTCCTTCGCCACCGCCACCATCACCTCCACCGCCTCCTCCTTCGCCACCGCCCCCATCACCTCCACCGCCTCCATCTCCACCACCACCACCTCCTCCTTCGCCACCGCCTCCACCTCCACCTCCACCTCCACCTCCACCACCTCCAATTGACCTTGACTCTCGATTAAATGCGGTCTACCCTGTACTTCAACGCTTCAAACAAAGAGCCACAGACCCAAAAGGCTGTACAAAAAATTGGAGGGGCAGGGGACAAAAAATATGCCGTTACCGAGGCGTCGCCTGTGCCACCTATCCAAACGAAAAGAAAAAAGCAGTTGCTGGAATAGACTTCAATGGGTGTGGGCTTCATGGTGGCAAAAATCCGCTTCCACTCAATGATTTCCTTGAAAATTTAACAGATATAACATTCTTCCACGCAAACTCCAACAATTTCACCGGTGCCATCCCAGCAAAGATAACCAATCTTCAATTCTTTTACGAGCTGGATCTTAGTAACAACAAATTAACCGGCAATTTCCCATATCAAGTTCTTGCTGCCAAAAATTTAACATTTTTGGACCTCCGGTTTAACAATTTCCATGACAAGGTTCCACCTCAAGTGTTCAACTTAGACGTGGACGTACTGTTCATCAACAATAACTTATTTTACGATACTCTTCCTAGTAATCTTGGCAACACGCGAGCCCTTTATCTCACTGTCGCCAACAACTTGTTCAATGGGCCAATCCCACAAAGCATTGGCAATGCTAAAAACACTCTTACTGAGGTGCTCTTCTTGAACAACCGTCTTACGGGTTGCTTACCATATGAAATTGGGTTACTCAAAAAAGCCACAGTTTTCGATGTGAGCTTCAACCAGTTGATAGGTCCAATACCGCTCTCATTTCAGTGTTTGTTCAAGATAGAGCTGCTTGTCTTGGATCACAACCAGTTCTATGGGGAGGTCCCTGAGGCTATTTGCAAGCTGCCTAATTTGTCTAATTTCTCCTTATCATACAACTACTTCACTCAGGTTGGTCCTATATGCAGGAAATTGATCGACAAAAAGATACTTGATGTAAAGAAGAATTGCATTCTAGGCCTTCCTAATCAGAGATCAAAGGAAGAATGTGCTGTATTTTTCTCTGAGAACAAGTACCACGCTTGCCCCCATCCGCTGTCCTTGAAGAAAGTTCCATGTCTTACTAACCAGCATTATTCAGGTTCACTTGATGCCTCTGATAATCAACCAATGGCTGTAGCTCCTTCACCAAGATCCTATAATACTCTTACACCGCATAAGTTGTGATTTAATTTCCTCCTCTAAATTGACTTAATAAGGTCTAGTCATGAAGGGGGCGCCTTTGTATTATATTTGCATATGTTTGTTATTCTCTTTTAATATTTGTTAAGTTATGAATAAGCAATGGGCATCTTGACTTCAGCAGATGCTAATTGATGTAAGTAGTGTAGCACTGAATATATGTCGTCGATCATAAATTGGATTCATCAGATTGAGTTCATTAGGTTGTTTCAATGCGTATTGCTTATTTCATCCTTTAATTGCTTATTGTCGAGTGTGTTCTGTGCATTGTCAACATTGTTCAACTAAAGGTCTAAAAAGCCTTGGTGCATAATTCATACGGATAGGGTGTAAAACCCTCAGCTTGTCACAAACTAAGCCATTGAACTGCTACTGCTACTGCTACGCACAATTAATACCCATCTTCTCTCTCTCTTTGACCGGACCAGCCAATCGTATGGCCATGGCCCAGGTTTGAATTGAGTTACCTAAACGGCTAAACCCGACCCGGAATTTTTACTTGTGGATACCAGACCTCGAAATCTGATTAGCGCCTCTATCCAATTCCTACCCAAATTTCTGACATGTGGATATCCACACTTGGCCGGAACCATTTATTATTTTATTATTATTAGGATAAATTTTATTTACAATTCCTGAGATTTGGGCTAATACTAATTAAGTTCAAAATTTTTCAACACTAACCAATTTAGTCTCTAAGGCCAATTTAGTCTCTAAAACAGTTGAGAAAAAATAACTAACTGTTTAATAATTAACTTGGCTTTAAGGACCAAACTGGCTATTTTTGAAAAGTCTTGAACCTTGCTGGCATTAGTCAAAACCTCAGGGTATGTTAGTGGAATTTATTATTACTATTATTATTATTATTATTAAATTAAAATAATTTTTAGTTAAAAATGTGATTTGGCATCCAAACTTTTCAAAACTAAAAACCAATTCTTCTTAGTTTCTTTTTAATGGATTCTAAATCTTGTTTGCTAGACCAAATAAAGGAAAATTATATAACATTAATCGAAACTTGAACAAATCAAGTTTCACATGATCAAATGAACAAGAGGATCTATAAAACTTTCTATAAATCACTAGCATGTGTTGAATATTGCCTCAAATTCCTAATAAGTTTTTGTTTTGAGTTCCTTTAGCATTGAATGAAAGGTTTTCCTTAGCGTAGAAGACAAAAAATTTACTTAATGCGGAAGAGAATGATTCTTCCTGATATGAAATGAAAAGTATTCTTTATTGAAAAAGAAATAAGTATTCTTTCTCCATTAAGGAATATGATTAAAGCAATATGATAATTACATACATCTGTACAATTCTCAAATTTAAATATATAATAAACAGGCAATAACAATAACAATAATATAATTTATTTCATTACTCAAATCACTATTGTGGGTTATCCGAGGACCGAGAAGAATAAGAGTCAGGGTGTCACGCACCAAACCATTTATAAAAGCACATATGACCCGAGGAATTGGTCTACCCGAGAAGAGGACGGGAGGAGGTTTAGCATCTTATGAGCGCTCGATTAGGAGGAATGGAGCTATAGGAAAGGATTTGTACGGTGGGAGGAAGCTTCTTGAAAGGGTATACCTTCCTCCTCCGCATTAAATATTCTGTAACAACCTTATCAACTGCATTAATGAGAAAATGACTCTTGAATATGATTTCCACAGCTAGCAAACCTTTCTACCACCTTCAGTAGAACCCTGATGGAACAAGTATCCAGGAAAAGCTATGGGTGTATGAGTGGAGGGATAGGATGCCAAGAAGGAGAATATATAAGAGGAAAGAAGCTCTATAGCTAAGGGGGGATTTTTTGGAGAGAGAAAATGAAGATAAGAAGTAAAAAAGTGAACAATGCTTTGCTTGATAAGAACCAGAGTCCATATATAAGAACTCTTCCTCGAAGGTGACCAAGGAGAACCTCTTTTTTAACAACAACTTGTTTCAGTCTTTCTTGTGTGGGCGCCACTGCCATAGCCTTATGCTTAGCCTGTGATTACACCATAATTGTCTTCTCACCTCTACATATAAAAATTCTATTGTTTGGGGCTAAGATTATGGTACAAGGCCCTACTATTCTAAGTGGGCTTGGGTTTCCTAATTCATAGCTCCTACAAATATTATCAAATATAATATAAATATATAACCAAAACAATAACAGAGAAGAAGTATCTAGGAAAAGCTATGAGTGTACAAGTGGAGGGATAGGCTGCCAAGAAGGAGAATATATAAGAGGAAAGAAGCTCTATAGCTAAGGGGGGATTTTTTGGAGAGAGAAAATAAAGATAAGAAGTAAAAAAGTGAACAATGCATTGCTTGATAAGAACCAGAGTCCATATATAAGAACTCTTCCTCGGAGGTGACCAAGGAGAACCTGTTTTTTAACAACAACTTGTTTCATTCTTTCTTGTGTGGGTGCCACTGCCATAGCCTTCTGCTTAGCCTGTGATTACACCATAATTGTCTTATCACCTCTACATATAAAAATTCTATTGTTTGGGTCTGAGATTATGGTACAAGGCCTTACTATTCTAAGTGGGCTTGGGCTTCCTAATTCATAGCTCCTACAAATATTATCAACTATAATATAAATATACAACCAAAACAATAACAGAGACAACCACTAAAAAAAAAAAAAACCAAAAAGATACAACCACTATCAAAACTAATAAATATGAAATAAAATAATAGAATAGAACACTAAAATTTAGTTGATTGTTACAAAACATATATAAAGCTCAAATTAAAATAATCGAAAACACTCTTGTACTTTGCAGTTTGCACATATAAAAGGAGAATGTTAACAAGCACTAGAGGGTGCTTGTTAAAGTTTGCCAATGTGAGTCCCACATATATAAAAAAATTGAGTTAATTAGAGAAAAAACATGACATGACTTGTAAGAAAAAATTGGACAAATTTGCCCTCTTAATGTGGGACACAGTTGAAACTAGCAAGGGGCATTTTTTTCTTTAGACAAAATTGCCCTCTTAACACATTTTCCTCTCTTTCACTTTTTATTTCCCACCAAATCTTATTTTACCAATATGTTACTATCCACTTTCTTTCACTTTATCAATATCAAACTAAATTTTTTCCCTTTTACCAATATCAAAGAGAAGAAGAGATGAAGAAATGTCAATAAAGGATTGAGGAATAATCAAACAAGGTACCTCTATTGTATTTTATTTGATTCATAGTTATTTTTAAAAACTAGGTTAAAAATAATATGTTGTTAATTTTTATTTTTGATACATGTGTATTGTAGCACTAATGTATGGGGATGTAGTTGCAAAAGATTGCTTTGACTTAAATGAATCACTTCATGAAGTTATTATAATTTTATTTTATTTGTGATTTACATTTCATTTATCACAGAATATTTTTAAAGTCTTGTTTTTATATAGCACCAAAATTAATATGACGTTAATTTTTATTTCTAATACATGTATTATAGCATCAATGGATGGGAATGTAGTTACAAGTGAGAGTCACTACTTTCCTCCAAAATTTTGTTTTGACTTAAATGAACCCCTTTAAGAAGGTATTATAATTTTATTTTATTTATAAATTTACATTTCATTTATCATAGAATATGATGTTTATATTTTAAACTCTTGTTTTAATATAGCACCAATGGATGACAATGTAGATGCAACGCATTAATTTGTTCCAATAGATTGTTTTGACTTAAATGAATTGTCTCAAGAATATATTATTATTTTCATTTTGTTTGTAATATATAATTCATATATCACATAATATGATGTTGATTGTTTTTTTAATTTTTGTTCTAATATAACATAAGTTGATGATGATTTGATTGCAAGTGAGTTTCATGGAAGTGTTTCAAAGAATTATGTTAAATTAAATGAGCTTCCAAATGATGGAAAAATAATAATACTTCCGGAGATGAAATAATTTATTGGAATGAATGTCCAATAGATAAAATGGGAGTTATTGAAGAATATGAAGATATAAATTCAATAGAAAATGAGTTTGAGCCTTTTGTTGGTCAATGTTTTCTTAGTGAAGAAGAAGCATTCATTTTCTATAAAATTATGCAAATTGATATGGTTTTACAATTTGAAAAGGTCGTATTAAGAAAAAAAAAAAAGGAGAAATAGTAAGATGTGATTTCTTTTGTCATCGACAAGATAAAAAACCATTAAAAATAGTGGATCCATCTAAGGAGCAACGAAATAAGAAGTCTTTAAAATGTGGATGTAAAGCTCATTAAGTATTATTTTGCGAAAGTCATTTTATATTTTTCCTTGAGAACTGCATGTCACTTAGTTTGTTGTAGACCACAATCATAATTTGTTCTCCCATTCGAAAGTGTGATTTCTTCCAGCCAATCGAGTTATCATTATAAATGATGAAAAACACATTTTATTATTGAAAGAAGCTAGACTTTCAATTAGAGAAGTAATGCATATTATGGAACTTGAGAGGCATTTGAAACATGGACAACTTCCATTTTTACAAAGGAATATTCATAATTTTTATGTGAAAATGAGGAGGAAGAGTGCAAAGAATGATGCCATGGATCTTCTACAATTTTGCAAAGTTGCTAAAGAAGAGAACTCTAGATTCCAATATGCATTCACAACCGATGAAGAAAATAAATTGGAACATATTTTTTGGTCACCTAATCATTGTTTTGATTGGTACCAAAAATATGGAGATATAGTTGTTTTTTATACTACTTATTGTTAGAAAAATACATGTTTGTATCGAAAACAAAACATACGCAGCGGAAAATTAACGGATTTACTTCATTCACAACTGTTAACATGTACTATATAAATTTAATAATTCAAGAATAAAAGAGTGTACCTTGGTGTAGTGAAATTCAAAATAAAAGATCAGATGTACTTGGAAACACTTTTAATCTTCACTCCAATTCCACTTTACATCCAAGAAATGTGGTCTCTCAATCAGTTTCCAAAGAGAGAATAAAAGAGTGTCTCACACTCACATACACATTATTTCATTTTTTTTCTTCAAAATTCTGTATATTTATTCCTTATAACTGATTATCTAATTGGGCTAGCCTTTTGAGCCTTTCTAATTGGGTTTTAGTGTGTGGATTGAAGTAAGACCAAAAGGGGCCAATAAGACACTAGCTTTAATGGGTCTTGGGCTTTTCTGTCAACTTTTAACTAGTCTAAAGTTACCATTAACTATATTTAATACCACTATATAAATATAATTGCACTCTAGGCCTTATTTATAAATTATATCCCAAGACTTTATTATATATGCAACCCTTTCATAAAATATTCATAGTAATACAAAGTCATGAAAGTAGACTGCCACTTTAAAGATTACTATATTTTAATTCCTTGAGTACTCGGTTTAATCCTTTAAGTTATTCATTATATATTTATGAAATTCAATTCTATAAATATATACTTTAGTAACTCCTTACTAAATTTTATTAAAGTGGTTAGGCCTAATAATCTGAATCATGGAAGACGATTCCGTACCGTACCGGCCGGTACGGTCGGTATTTATTGTACCAGTGTGCACACCGGTACAGAAATGTAGGTGTTTCGTGCCGGTTAAAATACCAGCCATGCTGGACCCGTTTTGGTCGTATCGGGAAATATATCGCATTTCGGTCGGAAATTAGATACTAGACTAGAACAAAAAGCTATTGATCTTAACGCACATAGTGACCCAAAAATGCTGTTGATCAACATTCTCGTGTGTGAGACTAGAAAGAGAGGTCTAGAAGCTGGCTAGCAGTGACAACGTTCTCTTCATCTTGGCCTCACAGCGTTGACAACGAAGCTAGCTGGCGATGCTTGATTTGCGAGAGAGGGAGAGAGAGATCAAGTGAGAAACTGTGGTGGAGTAAAAAGTGCGAAACTGTGTGAGACTAGAGAGAGGCCTAGAGGTTTAACTATGTGAAGTGAAATGACTAATGAGAAGTTAATGTGAAGTTGATCAGAAGTTAATGTGGGTGGTGAGTAAAAAACTGACAAAGATACTTGGAAAATGTGAAAATTGAAAAGTATAAAAACTCCGCTTTTGAGTTTTTTTGGCTTTATGACCTACAAATTTTTTTAATTTTTTTTATTTGATTCTACCAAATCCACCTTACATATTATCTATTTATCTCATCTAAACCTTTTCGTTGATTTTTTTTTTTTTATCTTACTTTTTTTTAATAAACTTATAAGCTTAAATAGTTTAACTGCTTAACAAATTAACTTTTACCAAATAATTAAATTTATAAATATAAAAATAATATATATACTTTTAAATTTATTAATATATATATATATATTATTTTTTAAAATATAGTAGAAGATCTATGTAATTTGTGTTAACTTAATTATTTGTATTATTTGTTTTCTTTGTATGTAATGAACAATTAAATTTTCTGTTTTTTATATTGTATTTTTTTTTCTTTGCATGCAATGAACAATTGAAGTAATGTTTTATGGTAAACAGAGATTTTTGAGGTAATGTTTTATGGTAAATAGAGATTTTGTGTGTATGTATATATATCTTAAATATATAAAATAACGGTAAATCCAAAATGGTATACCGGTATTGACCGGTATCCGAAATATATCATACCGCTGGTCAAACCAGTACAGCCTCCGGTATAGCATTGACTTCCTTGCTCTGAATAACCAAACTAATTAAACTTATCTCAAAGGAATATTTTATATCTTCGTTAAGAGACTATGAATTCCATCTTCAGAATATATGTTTCATCAACACTAAATGTGGCTGCCCAACATACTAAGATTTTGATTGTGACTTTAGATTTCACTTCTGATATATCAAAGCAACCTACGCTTCATAATCAAGTCCATTATTCTCTTAGGATTAAGAGTTCATGTAAATATAAGTCGTGAGTTTATTATTCATTTGATAGTCGTTAGGAGAATAATAAATCTTACAGCGGTCTAGTTCAATATGTTTTAACTCTTAAAACATATCAATATACCAACTAAAAATCTCAATTTTCACGATCAAGACAAATCATTTTAGTTGATATGTCATAGTTTTCGCAAATGAAATGCCCAATTTCATCACTGACTATGAACTAAAATTCTAAGTTTATAAAGAACTTGTGATTTATATCTTCTGTGACTTTTCACATAAATCATATACTATGCATCTCATGAATTATATGATAATGTCCCAATATTCATGTTACCATTATTTTTAGATAATAATAAAACAATTTTATTAATCACAACATTAAGTCGTACATAGTATGATACAATAGGATTGAAGGGCACACATTCTAACACTTATAAAGTGAAAACTTATGATATGCCTTTTGGTATTTTTGTTGGTGTCAATAATTATAGAAAGAAAATTCTCTTTAGTTGTGCACTTCTTCGAAATGAAATAACAAGTGTCTTTCGATGGTTAATGAAGGTACATTGTTTGTGTTAGGGACATTTGTTTTTGTAATTGGTTAATCCTTTGACAAAATATACTTTACTTGTAATTGGGTAGATCTAGGATGAGTTTAAGTTTGCAAGAAACATGTTATTCAAGTCAAGTGTTAAAGTCATGAAGGTCTGATCAAGAAACAAGTGAAGAAGAGTTGTTAAACATGTTATTCAAGTCAAGTGTTATAGTCATGAAGGTCTGATCAAGAAACAAGTGAAGAAGAGTTGTTCATTAAAATTAGACAAAAGTCTCAATAGAATCCTTTCTATCGAGATTTAATATTGAAGCTCGACAGAAACTCGACACAAACTATATCTGTCGAGAATTACGAAATTAGACTTTTCAGATTTGATTACATGCATATGCTTATGTATTTGTGTAAAGTTTCTTTTCTCATAACCTTAGACATATATAAAACTTATTTTAAAGGCCGTCGCATTATGCACGGAGTATGCAAAGTGTATGTCAAGAGAATACAAACAGATTGTGACCTAGTTCATTATTCTCTCTGAAGAAGCTACTGTGTCTTTACGCCAAGGTTTAGTTATTTGGTAATTTATTTGTGCTACCACGCTACTACATGTAATTTGATTAATTAATTAACTTGGGTAATTAATTAATTTGCAAGAGGTTAATTCATTTTAACCAAAAACTTAGTCTTATAAATTTGTACAATTATTTTTAAAATTTTATTTGATTAATTAGTAGAATAATAATGTACATCCTTTGAAATATTTTCATACTTTAGTAAATTTGTATTTGATTTGTAGAATTTTGTGTGCTTAATGAGAAATCAACCCAAGGCAATTTTGACAGACCAAGATCCATGGATTATAGAGGCCATATCAAAAGAATTGCCGGCTACAAAGTATGCCTTTTGTATATGGCATATTACCGCTAAATTTAGGGTTGGTTTACATCAATTCTTTGTAATCAATATTCAAATTGGTGCATGGACTTCTATAAGTTATACAAGTAAGAGTCATGTGAAGATTTTGACAATCAATGGCTTCAAGTTATGACAAAATATGATATGCTCTTTAACAAACATGTAATTGGTTTATATCAAATCAAGCACTTTTGGGTACTATGTTACCTTCGTGGGCATTTTTTTGGTGGAATGACAACAACCAAAAGATCAGAAAGTATAAATGCATTTACTAAACGGTTTGTTAGGTCTCACACAAACTTGATCCAACTCATTAAACAAGTAAGTCATTATTTACCATTGATTTCTTTTGTTGTATAATTTTTTTTGTTAATATTTGAAGTCTTCATGTGTCATACAAAAGTTTTTAATTTATTTTACTATTTGCAATTTTAGGTTGATCTTGCCATTGAAGATATTGAGCAAACACAATTATATGATACGATGTTGGAGATATATAGAGGTTCTTCTTTAAGATCAATGTCACTGTTAGAAGACCAAGCACATAGTGTTTTGATGCCTTATGCTTTCAAGATTTTTCAAAAGGAATATGGGAGAGCAACACAATATTTGGTGCTTCAAGCAATTGGTATTGAATTTGTATTACAATATTATAAAGATGAAACTAGTCAAAGGCACCAAGTATTATGGGATGGTAAGATGACATATTGTACTTGAAAGAATTTTGAATTTTGGGATATACTTTGTCGTCATGTACTTAATGTATTCCTTCATAAAGATTGTTACCAAATTCCATCATTGCATTTATCACCATGTTGGTGTCGTGAAGCATCATTAAGTGAAAAGGAATTGATAGTAGTGGATGATAAAAATTTAGTGGATAAGGAAAATATGGTTGATGCTAATGTTAATGGTATGATTGATGAAGATTGCTTCATTAACTGTCCTAGGTTCTCAAAGACAAAGGGTCACCCGAAGAAAAACGAATGAAAGGTGGAAGAGTATTAGGAAAGAAAAAGAAATATTGTGGCATTTGCAAGCATGTTGGCCTTAACATCTCAACATGTCTGGAGAAAAATAATTGTACGTTCTCAAATGGTGCAGAAAATATATATTTTTTATATAATATCAAAAATTATATAATATTTTTTAAAAATATATATTAAATATAGGTGGGTGGGGTTAGGCAAATTTACTGACTTGCGAACCTCTAAAAACTGACCCAAACCAATAGGTTAGGTTGAATTGGATCGGTTTTGGCGGATCAACAACTTGGTTGCACACCCCTAGCCTCTTAAAGTAGAATAAATAAAGGGTAAAGAGTTGAAAAAGAAAATTTAAGATTTGAGTTTCCACTAATGCGCTTGTGAATTTATGTTCTATTATCCTTCCTTATTTGTTTGGTTACAATCTTCGTCCTCTTTTTTCATCTTTTTATTTCTTAATTGATCTTCCTATATTTTTTTTCATTAGTTTTTTCTTTTCCGTTAATGGTAGATAAAAAATTATTAATGTTACTAGTAGATCCAAATGAGAACTAATAACAACTTATTACATAAACTTTATTATGAAATTGTTATGAAAATATTGTGTAAATAGTACAATTTTTTTCCCAAAGAAAAATAGCACTAATTTAAAATGTTTGGAGATACAATAAAAGGAAAAAGTTTAGTTAAAAAACTGGTTGTAGCTTAAGGTTATAACTTTACTTAGTAAAATAAGCACTACTACATATTTTGAAAATTTAATCATTGAATTGCATGTGCTCCATGCTCTTAATAAAAATGCCAAATTTTGTCAATTAAATATTATTTACTACATGATCCATAAGCTTATGTATTATGCATAATTTTTTTTGAGGAAATAAAGTGCATATATTATGCATAATTTTAAACCACAAAAACTTGGAATTTAAAAAATTTATTGATGACATAACTATTGATCTTTAATTTTTCAGAAATTTTGTAAGCATGAAAGATATAAAAAGAAAATATAATCCAATGGTGGATTTGTCAAAATTCACCTCCAATAAAAATATATTACAACCAATTTTGTAATATAAGATTACAACCAATTTTATAGCTAAACTTTATCCTACAATAAAATGTGACAATATTTTCACAATATTTTTTTATTTTGATTGTGGTCAATCCTAATCTAGTAGTTTATTATTTTATTTTATTTTCTTGTATGAAAGAATTAATAACTCAACTGTTGAGAAAATTTTGTGATAATTTGTTGTATTGTAATTTTTATCTTGTAAAATTCCTTCCATGTTAGACACGTATCCATCAAGCCACCTTTTACTTTAATTCATTTATTTTTACTTTTTTTTTTCTCAACCACACTATTTGTTTTACCCTTAGAGCATTCCCATTAAGAATTCTAAAATTTTTAGCATTTAACACTTCAAAAACCTACTTTATTTATTATACCATCTCACTTTAAGATATATCAAACATCGAAGCTTCTATATTTTTTACCATTTTATTTAAATAATGTAAACTACTCATTAAAATAATAATAAAACAACTACACAAAAAATTCCCCTCCATCAACCCACTCCTTCAAAAAAATTTTATGGTCTCCCATGTGTTCTTATGGAGTTTTTTTGGATGTACTGATGTTGGTTGTTTTTCTGTGAGATGGTTTTTTTTTTTTTTTTTTTGGATGTATTGATGTTAGTTGTTTCTTGTGAGATGGGTTTTTTTTTTGGATCTCCTGATGTTGGTCGTTTCCTGAGGATTGTGATTTTAGATTTTTTATTTTTAGGTTTTGTTAAGGGAACATATTAAGCCATTCATTTTTGGAAACATTTAATTGTGAATTGAAAAAATTTTAAAATTTTGGGCAAATTCCAAAAACCTATCCTGAGGTTTGACTTAATGCCAGCTAGGTCCAATACATTTCAAAACAAACCAATTTGATCCTTAAAGTCAATTTAATCCCTGGACACCGTTAGCCACGTTAGTAAGCCATTCTCACTGTGACTCTCTTCTCCGTTAGACTGTTAGTCTCTTCTCTCTTCTCCTTCCCTCACTCTCTTTCTCCCTAACCTCAAATTTGCCATAGCCATAGGCAAAACAACAACCCAATTCTACTCATACCAAAACTCAGTCAAATCCACCACAGCAACAAACCCAAATCCAAAAAACGAAACCCACCACCGTAGCAAAACGACCACCATAGTAGAACCCACAACCACCCCCACCCCCACAACAAATCCAACCCCATATCAAAGCCCACCACCACTGACCACAATATCCAAATAACCCACAAAAAATCTAAACCCATATCGAAACCTACCATCACTAGCCATAAACCCAAACAAACGACAACAAACCCACCACCACCACAACAAAACCACCACATGTTGGTAACCATAACCACCCCTAAAGAAAATTCACCACCAACAGAATCCACCACCACTGAAACCCAAATTCCAAATCCCAAAAACCCATAGCAAATCCAAACTACCATTGGCAACCCACAACCAAGCCAAACCACCAGCCCACGCACCACTTCTTTTGCTTGAGAGAGAAGAGATAGCTAATACAAACCACCAACCCATCAAGGGTTAATTCGGCCAAGCAAAAAGAGAAAGAAAAGAAAATAGAACAAGCAAAGGAAAAACAAAATAGAAAAGGAAAGTCAGAGGGAGAGAGAACCATTGTGGAGCTTGCAACAACTATGGCTTGCCGGCAGTAGCCATGAGATTTTGGGGGATTAGAGTTTAGGGTTAGGGAGAGGATGAGAAAAGGTTGAGATGAGAGATCAGGTGAGAGAGTGTTGAGAGAGATGAGAGACTCAAATGACTAACGGACTTAAATGGTGTGTAGGGACAAAATTGGGCATAAGCACTAAATTGGTTAGTTTTGAAAAGTTTTGGACTTGGTTGGTATTAGTCCAAACCTCAGGGGTGGTTGTGGAATTTACCCTAAAATTTGTTCAATTCTCGATAAATTTTTTTTTTTTTAAAAAAATAGTACTCATTCCGTCCCACTTTGTTTGTCCTGTTTAAAAAGTCAAACTTTTTAAGGGCACATCATTTATTGTTTTGTCTGCCTTATAAAAATGTATAAGTTTACAAAACTATCCGTAAATAAATTTATCATTTTTTTAAAAAAAAATTATTCTCAATGAGGCAACTAAAAAAGTGTCCTAATTAGATTGTTTTTTTAAAAAAAAATATTAATTAGTTTTCTTTCCAAATAGTTTTGAAAATAAAGTATGGGTATAGTAGGAATATTAGTAAATTAATAACTTTTATTTTTAAAAACAAGACAATATTTTGAGACATCTCAAAATAAAATAGAGGATAAATAAAGTGAGATAGATGGAATATATTATTATGTGTCCTTAAGACACACGCTAATAAAATATTTTATTTATTTATTTATGTTGGTTGTTTCCTGTGAGATAATTTTGATTTCAGGTTTTTTTTTAGTAAGACGTTTAGTGTTGTTTTCCTGTAAAAGACGCATAAGTTTTCAAATTTTCCTACGTGAAACGCTTGACTAAGAGCATTCCCATCAGTTCAGCTATAATCATGTATAACACAAAAAAACGTCCGTTTTACACATTTTGGTCAAAAATAATCTTACATCAGTGATTGCAAAACTGGGTAAAATCATGTATACCCATCCACGAGCTACAGTACCCGTGTAAATTTACACGAGCACTGTAGCTCGTCTATACAATTTTTTATTGATTTCCGTTCGCTCGTTTTTTTCTCTCTCTTCTCTATGCTCAACAACCTCATCAACAACCACAACATCCACGGACAAATCAACAGAGACACTTGCTCAAAAAAAAAAAAAACCCACAGAAATACACAAACACACCCACACGGACAAACAACAAAGGGACAGATCGGTGCTTGATCGGAGATGGGTCTTGCCTGATCGGAGCTGTGGATCGGAGCTGGGATCGGCATGTGGGTTGGAGTGTGGGTCAGAGTTGGGATCGGTCTTGGGTCGGTGTGTAGATCGGAGTAAAGATACACAAACGCAGATCGGAGGTCGTGGATCGTGGATCGGAGCTCGGATCGGGGATCGGAGGTCGAGGCTCGTGGCTCGGAGCGGATCGGAGGTCGTGGCTGGGAGCGGTCGGAGCTCGGATCGGGGATCGGAGGTCGTTGCTCGTGGCTGGGAGCGGATCGGAGGTCGTGGCTGGGAGCGATCGGAGCTCGGATCGGGGATCGGAGGTTGTGGCTCGTGGCTGGGAGCGGATCGGAGGTCGTGGCTGGGAGCGGTCGGAGCTTGGACCGGATCGGAGCTGGGGAGGGTTGATCGAGAGGGAGAGTTTTTCAGGGAGAAACGGGTAGAGAGAGAGAGAACAAACAGAAATGGGGAAAGAGAGAGAGAGAGGCGCGTGTGTATAAATGGGGGTAGTTAGAGAAATAATAAAAAATGGTGAGAAAATTGATTATTTAATTAAAAGATGTGTAAAATAGATGAACTGATGTAGGTGTTTTGTAAAATTAAAAGTGTAAAATAGAAAAAGTATGATTTTAGTGTAAAAATAAATGTATAAAATAAATGAACTAATGTGAATGCTCTAAGGCTTGAATCGATGAAAGACGTAAAAAATGGGTTTTTTGGTCACTTTATACCATTTTCTTTTTCCCTGTAAAGCTGACCCACATCTGATAAAAAGACGCATAAGTCTGTATAAATTATAAAGACTGCAAAAAAGCTGGGAACGGTGTCTATCACCACAACCCCATATAAAATAATAAAAAATTTAATATTATTAAAAAAATTAAAACCTACAAAACACCAAGCTGTAAAGCACCAGTGCACAACAACTCAAGTAGAAAGTCATCGTTTCTAGGCAAATACACAGTTATCAAGAATCAAGGTAAGTATTGGTTATTTTGGTAAAATGTGGCTGCAAAGATATTCGCAATTTACTCAAACATAAACATAGAGAGAGAGAGAGAGAGAGAGAGGGAGGTAGATGATGCCAATGTACTAGAGATGATCGTTGATCTGGACGGAACCTGCGTCGGTCGTGGAATGGAAGCTGTAAGCATTCTGTTCAGTCCGGCTTAGGTACTTAGTGACTCAGGCTTAAGGGAATTTTGTTTAGTCAGGTTAGTTTTTTTTTAATTTTTTAACCGAATTTTTTTTATTAGGAGGAATAATTCTGATTTACAGACAAAGGATTTATTTTTGATTTTTTTTTTGGGGTTAAAAGATGGTATTTTTTTGATATACTGGATGGGAGTCATAGGATAGTGGATATTTCAGGTTTGGGATATTACAAATTTACAATGTATTTGGAAGGGCAATGGGCTTAGGAATGTACCAGATGCTTTTCTAAGTTCATTGTATCAATCTTTACTGGGTTTTTCTATAACAATTTAAAATTTCAGAAAGGTCCAAATGAATTTTAAGAGAGAAACCGAACCAGTAGTATTTTTGAGCTATGGACTAAGGAATGGACCGGATGCTTTTATTACTAGTTCTTTCTTCTTTGTATCAATTATTTTTTGGATTTTCCTGAACCAGTTTAAAATTTGAGACAAACTTTGACTTACACTAAAAAAAAATTTGAGACAGGCCCAGATATTTTGTTAAAGAGAGAAATCAATAGAATATTTTAGGGTAATACATATCAATTTTAATTTACTCCTTATCTTTTGATGGAAAAGGCTAATACATCAAATATAATAATAAAAAATTATTTTTTTTATGCTACATCAACTATTATCTGAACTTGCATATCAGCCTAACTTTTTAATTTTTTTTTTGACTAACCTCATTTCCAAAACAAAATGATAATTAAAAATTTATTTAGATCCGATAATCATCTTTTTTAGAAACTGTTTAATAGAGATTTGAAAAAGCTGTAAGGGAGATAATACCTTTTCATTTTTTCATAAAAAAATTTCTTAAATTTTTTTCTAATTAAGGGCAATGATTAGAAAAGCCCAACATTTAAATATGCCACACTTCTATTTATATGAAAAAATTTCCAAATTACCAAATTTTTTCATATTTTTTATTATTTACATTATATTTTAATTTAGTTCTTAACTTTTAAATTGTGTTAATTTAAGGTCTGTTTAGTCTCTAAATTTAAATTCATATTTTTATATTTTAAATAATATTACACGTATTTTTATACATTTTTTTATCTACATATATTTTAAAAAATTATAAAAATTTCATCTCAAATTACTCTATCAGACATTTACCCATTTAGCCTTTAACTTTATCATTTTTATTGTCGCATCATTTTAGCCTTTTCTATTAAAAAAATAACGGCAAAGAACGATGTATCAAACATAATAATAAAAAGTTATTTTTTTTTATGCCACATCAACTATTATCTAGACGGCCATATAGTCGTAACTTTAAACAAAAAAAATTGACTAATAAGTAACATCACGTCCAAAATAAAATGATAATTAAAAATTTATTTAATATTTAAATATGCCACATTTGTATTTATATGAAAAAAATTCCAAATAACAAAAAATGTCACTCTCTAGGAAAATGGGCGCAACAGCCTCTCAGTTTCTTTCTCAGTCCGAGACAAACTTTGCTAGCAATTTTGTCTCCCAATCTCATTATCTGTATTACTGTATACCCGTGACTGTAAGAGTTTGTCTGACTTTTCTTCTGCATATGGTCCTACACTTAAGAGTTCAGTCTATATATTACTGACTTTCCTTAGTTCTTTCCAATCTCAAGGGTCTAGTGTCACAGTGTGTGCACTGACATTTGAAATGGGCACTATCACATTCTCTGCTGCCTTTTTGCTATCAAATTTCTTACTATTTCTGTGTTTGTACAATGAAGTGGCTTTTGGTGATGAGGTTGTTAAGTCCAATAGGGAAACATTGGAAATTATCATAGGTGGTGGAGGTGGTGGCTATAATCCTGTTCCCACTCCTGAATGCCCTCCTCCTCCTGAACCAATTTGCCCTCCACCTCCATCTCCACCGCCTCCTTCGCCACCGCCCCCTTCACCTCCACCGCCTCCACCTCCACCCCGTTCATCGCCACCACCTCCAATAGTTCTCAACCCTAACGGTCGCTTAGATGCGGTCTTCCATGCACTTCAACGCTTCAAAAATAGAACCAGAGACCCAATAGGCTGTATAAAGAATTGGAATGGCATGGGACAACAAATATGCAAATACAAAGGCATCGCCTGTGCCATGTATCCAAACGAAAACAGAAGAGCAGTTGCTGGAATAGACATCAATGGTTGTGGCCTTTCTGGTAAGAATAGTAATCATCTTCCGCTCGATGATTTCCTTGAAGAGTTAACAGACATAACATTCTTCCACGCAAACTCCAACAATTTCACCGGTGGCATCCCAGCAAAGATATCCAATCTTCAATACTTCTACGAGCTGGATCTTAGTAACAACAAATTAACCGGCTATTTCCCGTATCAAGTTCTTGCTGCCACAAAGTTAACATTTTTGGACCTCCGGTTTAACAATTACCAAGACAAGGTTCCACCTCAATTGTTCAACCTAGACGTGGACGTACTGTTCATCAACAACAACAATTTTTGCGATACTCTTCCTAGTAATCTTGGCAACACGCCAGCCCTTTATCTCACTGTCGCCAACAACCATTTCAAAGGGCCAATCCCGCAAAGCATTGGCAATGCTAAAGACACTCTTACTGAGGTGCTTTTCTTGAACAACAGTCTTACTGGGTGCTTGCCATATGAAATTGGGTTACTGAAAAAGGCCACAGTTTTCGATGTGAGCTTCAACCAGTTGATAGGTCCAATACCACTCTCATTTCAGTGTTTGTTCAAGATAGAGCTGCTTGTCTTGGCTCAAAACCAGTTCTATGGGGAGGTTCCTGAGGCTGTTTGCAAGCTGCCTAATTTGTCAAACTTCTCCTTATCATACAACTACTTCACTCAGGTTGGTCCTATATGCAGGAAATTGATCGACAAAAAGATACTTGATGTAAGGATGAATTGCATTCTAGGCCTTTCTAATCAGAGATCAAAGGCAGAGTGTGCTGCATTTTTCTCTGAGTATAAGTACCACGCTTGCCCCAGTCCGCAGTCCTTGAAGAAAGTTCCATGTGCTACAAATTATCATTATTCAGGTTCACTTGATGCCTCTGATAATCAACCAATGGCTGTAGCTTCTTCACCAAGATCCTATGATACTCTTATACCGCATAGGTTGTGATTTTCCTCCTCTAAACTGACCTAATAAGGTAAAGTCATGAAGGGCCTTAGTATTATATATGCATATGTTTATTATTCTCTAAATATTTGTTAGGTTATAAATAAGCAATGGGCATCTTTTCACCTGAGCAGATGCTAATTGATGTAGCTAGTGTAGCACTGAATATCGTCGATCATAAATTGGATTCATCACATTGTGTTCAAGAGGTTGTTTCAATGCGTATTGCTTATTTCATACTTTGCTTATTGTCAAGTGTGTTCTGTGCACGTCAACATTGTATAACTAAAAGTCCAAAAATCCATGAGTGCATAGTCCATACGGATGGGGTGTAAAACCCTCAGCTTGTCAATAACTAAGCCATTTAACCTGCCACTCACAAATAATACCCATCTTTTTTCTCTTTTTGACCAAACCAGCTGGCCACCAATTTAGAGTTGGCTATGGCTCGGTTTTGGATTGGGTATATACTATAACCAGACCTGAAATTTTCACTTGTAAATACCTAAACCTCGGAACCTAATTAGTGCCTCTACCCGATTCCTGCCCAAATTTCTGATACGCGGATATTCAGACTTGGCCCGAACCCCTCTTTTAAATTTTTTTTTTAATTTAATTTTTTAAATTTAACTATTTTTTTGTTAAAAATGTGATTTTCCATCAAAACTTTTTCAAACTAAAAATCAATTCTCAGTTTTTTTTAATGGATTCAAAGTCTTGTTTGCTAGACCAAATAAATGGAAAATTATATAGTACTAATAAAACCCCTTGATAAATGAACCACCTTAATTTTTATTTTAGTCGATTTAGTACACCTAAAGACACTCAAAAGTGTAGAAGTCGAGCCATGCAAATATGAACACAAGGTAGAATTCAGCATCATTTTAATTAGAACCATAAACCATGCATACAGTTAATTGTAGAATTTTCCATGTATTTAAGAAAATCTTAGACCTAGAAAGTCTAGAATCCAAAAAGTTCAAAAACTGACCCAAGATTTCAACAAATAGAACGGTATTAAGAAGAACAACCGAATGATACCAACAAGATAGTTGAACAACCGAAGGATAAGAATTATACTAGCTTAACAAATATTGTTTATTAGACAGTTGAACATTTCAAGCAAACATAGATGTCCAATTACCATGTTTACTCAAACCACCATCAGCCAATATATGAAATTAGTATAAATGACGAAACTAAAACTGGCACACAAATCAGCCAGTTTGCAAGTCCATTCCTCAATATCCAAAAGAACAAAACTAAAAAATTTGACATCTAAAGCCATTTCAGTGATTTACAAAATCTTCATGCTCTTCATAATCATCAACAAGAAGGGAAAATTTTGAGGGGGGAAAAATCTGAGTACATGGAAATTAAATACATGTCCATTAGCCAGACTTTCCTTCTATTCATGTTCTTCATAATCAACAAAAATGTTTTGAATTGTAGCAACTTTCGGCATAGGTAAAGATCCTACAAATAGAATAAACAATGTTAAATATGTAATTAATAATATAGGGTCTGTTTTGATAGGTTGTTTTGAAAACTACGTTTTTAAAAAATAGCCATTTTAAAATGCGTGTTTTGAAAACACGATTTTGAAAGCCACAATTAAATGTTTGGTAAAACTTGTAAAAATTGCGGTGGTTTGAAAACTTTAAATTTTTTGTCGTGGATGCAAATTACCTAAAAACGACTTTTTTTTTTTTTTAGAAGAAATACAAAAAAAGACTTAATTTTGATGTTAAGGATATACTGTAATTTTAAATGTAGTTCATGCTAAACATGTTAACACAGTTACCTAGTACCCTCACTTCAAAGCTTTTTATTTTTATTTTTTAATCCCCACTACATAGTTAATGACAGCTAAGAAAAAGTAATAGTATTATATATCTTCCTAATCAATATCAACCACAAAAAAGTGAAGTAAAAACTAGAAGTCTAAAAAGTGAAGAGATCAAATAGAGGGAGAGAGAAAGAGCCGTGGGTCTCTTCTCAACCAAATAGAGTTCACCATTGAACTCATTCTTGCAGCTTCTAGTGTGTGTCGCATGATCTTCTTTCCAACAAATTAAATAGCTTGTGCCAAGAAGTTGCAGTCGTTTGGAAAGTCAGATCAAACATAGGTGAGAACTTAACAGGCTGATAAATTTGTTATTAAGAAAATACTTGAGGGTATTTTAGGTGTTGAGAGCCCTAACACATTTGTCTTAAAACTAGCGTTTTCACAAAAAGCTAGTTGGAGGAACGATTTAAAAACATGATTTCTTGGCGTTATGGAAAACATATTTTGCTGAAAATGTGATGCTAAACGCATATTGTTTTGCATTTTCTTTTGAAAACGGGCATTTGTTCTGCACAAACGCCTATCCAAACGGGCTCATAGTCATACAATTATGAAACACAACAAAAAAAAAAAAAAAAAAACCTTTCAGTTTACTCTATAACTAATTTTGCACAAATCAATGTTTCTAAGGTATCATGATGAAGATGGTTACAGTGTGGACTCAATAATTTTCCCACTACTCGCTATTGACTTTGAGGCAATTGTAGTCATAAGAATAGCCAAAATATCCTTTCCAATAGGATTACTTACTGTCATTGCTATTCCACCAATCCAAAACATCAAATCCTTTAGTTCTAAACACCACACTCTAATTAGTGCAATGATCAAACTCCGATAGAATACTCTTACACCTTTGGCTTATGTTAGTAGTTTCATTAATAGCATACAAATTATATCATCACATGCAACACTTGAGGTAGAAGATGTTAAAGAAACTTGAACAAATCAAGTTTCAGATAATTAAATGAACAAGAGGTTCTATAAAACTCTCTACAAATCACTAGCATATGTTGAATATTGCCTCAAATTCCTAATAAGTTTTTTTTTTTTTTTTTTTTTTTTTTTTTTTTTTTTTTTTTGAGTTTCTTTAGCATTGAATGAAAGGTTTTCCTGAGTGTAGAAGACAGGGAATTTACTTAATGTGGAAGACAATGATTCTTCCTCATATGAAATGAAAAGTATTCTTTATTGAAAAAGTAATAAATATTTTTTCTCCATTAAGAAATATGATTAAAGCAATATGATAATTACACGTATCCCCACAATTATCAAATTTAAATATATAATAAACAAGCCAATAAAAATAATTTAATTTAGTTCATTACTGAAATCACTATTATCAAATATAATATAAATATCAAACAAACAAAACGATAATAGAGAAGATACAACCACCATCAAAACTAATAAATATGGAATAAAATAATAGAACACTAAAATTTAGCTGATTGTTTCAAAACATATATAAAGCTTAAATTAAAATAATCAAAAACACTCTAGTACTTTGTAGTTTGCATGTATAAAATAATAGAAAATTTAATATTATTATAAAAAATTAAAACGTAAAACACACCAAGCTGTAAAGCACAAGTGCACAACAACTTAAGTAGATAGTCGTCCTTTTTAGGCAAATACACAGTTATCAAGAATTAATATTAGTATTAGTTATTTTGGTGTAATGTGTTTGCAAAGATATTCGCAAAGGTATGGCTTGCGTCCAGTGGCCATTGGACATGTTAGGATACGGACATGTGTCCAATCTTGGACACATGTCCGCATCACAACGTGTCCAGTGGCTAGTGCCACTGGACACAAGCTCCACCCTATTTGCAATTCACTCAAACATAAACACACACACAGAGAGAGAGAGAGAGAGAGAGAGAGAGAGAGAGAGAGAGAGAGAGAGAGAGAGGTAGATGATGCCAATGTACTATTGATGATTGTTGATCTGAAGGAAGTCACGGAACCTGCGTCGGTTGTGGAATCGACGTTGCAAGCATTCTGTTGAGTCTAGCTTAGGTACTTAGGTGGTGTTTGGACAGGGCTGTTTTTATCACTTATATCTCAATTTTGTTAACTCATTACTCAAAATAAGTGGGCCCCAAAGAACCAAATGTTGTTTGGCAATATTTCCTCTCCCAGTTTCCTTAGCTTATTTCTCACTTTTTTGAGTTAAGAGTCACAGAAATGAGTAATGAAAAAAACTTGTTTTCAAAAAAGTTTGGTTGGAAAAGTTGTAAATACTCTCACACGGTTGGGCCCCACGCTTGTCTTCAAGGAGCTCCTACATGCCCTGAGTACATATGTCAAGTGGTCACTCTATTTTCCCCTATACTCATACTTTATTTTTTTGAGGATTTTCAATACCACCCTGTTAGTAGAATCTACTTGACCATTTCCCTATGGATAATATGGTGTGGACCTCCCATGCTTGATTTAATATGCCTCGGTCATGTTCTTCATGTCTTTGTTTATGAACGGAGTTTCACTGTCACTGATCAGCCTCCTGGGGATCCCGAACCGTGTGATGATGTGTTCCCGAATGAAGTTTGTCACAGCTGCTTCAGTGGCATTTTTTAAAGGGATGGTCTCCACCCATTTTGTAAAATACTCGGTGGTTGCCAAGATCCATATATAGCCATTAAAAGGAGGGTTTATGGGCCCTATAAGGTCAAGCTCCCAAGTGTGAAAAGGTCATGGTGTTGTCTTATCTTGCAGCACATTTGGATGAGTATAGATTGCGTTTCCAAGTACTTGGCATGCATGACACGTTTTAACTAACTCCTCGGAGTCCCTTTTCATTGTAGGCCAATAGTATCCCAACTACAATAGCTGCTTGTAAAGCCTTCTCTTTCCTGGGTGACTTCCATAGTCATCGGAGTGGACTTCCCTAACTACTTCTCTAGCTTCCCTAGGCCTCAGGCACCTTAGGGATCCTCGCTGTACCATTTTTTGAACAGGATTCCGTTCTGCAAAAAGTATCTAATGGCAAGTTTCCTGAGCTGGTGTGCTAGTGCCCTGTCTGTTGGCAGGATTCCTTGTGCTAAGTATTCCATGAATGGAGTCCTCCAATCTTCTATTACAAACACAACATAACTTTCCTATTTGTCCACTGAAAGCTGACACCTTTGACAGTCCTCCTGTACAGTTGAAGCCTCTTTGTTCGTATTTGGCTAGTAGTATCCCATGTGCTGCATCCATCTGTATAGACTAATTTTCTCTACAATTCCACAGATATGGCTGTGCAGTTCTTCTAGCCTTAGCTTCCTTTCTTTATCATTGATACATCTGGACGGGATCCCTCCGGGCAGCTTCCTGTACAACTCTCCTTCTATTACAATGTAATCTTTTAGTTTTTTGATGCTTCCTTCATGTCCCCACTTTTCTATTTTCCCTTTTATCTCATCTCTCCAATCTTTCTGTTCTGGTTCTTCAGGGAACATCTTTTTAAGGATCCCTATGATGGAATGTTCCTATTTGCTTACCCTTATCAAAGTACCTTTTCCTTTAACTAGTAGTTGGGATCCTAAGGTGGCTAGTGCATCAGCAAACTTGTTTTCACTCTTTTGGGCATACTCTACATTGAAGGTTTGGAACTTTTGCTCCACCTTCTATGCCCAAGTTCTAGAAGCTGCCAAACTTTGCTCTCTTAGTACAAAATCACCTTTTACTTGGAAGACTTCGGGGTTGAAGTCTCCTAAAACCCTCATATGTTTTACTCCTATGCTGAGTGCTTTGGCCAACCCAGCCAGACATGCCTTATACTTAACATCGTTATTTGAATAGGAAAACTCAAGCTTGAAAGATAGTGGAATGGTATCCCCATCTTCGCAACTTAGCACAATTCTCAAGCCATTTGAAGTTATTATCGCTAACCCATTAAATCTCATTATCCACTTCTTTCTTGGGAGTTCTGCCACTGCCACCTCTTCAGGGATCTCTTTGCTTAGTGAACATTCCTCTTCCCTTAGGAACTAGGCTAGCAGATCTGCTATGACTTAGCTTTTGACAGCCTTGGGGGTTTTGAGGCTGATGTCATATTGAGAGAGCAAGATTAGCCACTGTGCTATTCTTCCTGCTAGGAGAGGCTGATGAATGAGTGCTTTTATGGGATGTGACTTGGTTATTAAGAGGATCTGATGGGCTGAGAAGTACCGCTTTAGCCTTTGAGACGCGTAGATAACCACTAGACACGATCTTTCTATCCTGGGGTACCTGGTCTCTGTATCTTTAAGTGTCCTGCTCACATAATAAATGGGTTTCTCATTCCCATCATCATCTTCTTGTACTAATAGGGGTCATCCCCGTACTGATGCTTGTAGGGTAGGAAGATGATTCATGATTTGCTGGACCCTCTGAAAGGCTTTCTGCTGTTTAGTTCACCAAGTAAATTCAACCCCCTTTTTCAGTGGTTTGGATAAACCACCTGTGACAGAAGCTAATCCTAGCACAAACCTCCTAATGTAGGAGACCTTTTCTAGGAAACTTTTGAGCTCTTTGACCATTATAGGCCTTTTCATTTTTGCAATGGCTGTGGCCTTAGCTGGATCTACGCTTATACCTCTGTGATGTACTAGGAACCCAAGAAATTTTCTAGCAAATACTTCAAAAGCACACTTCATGGGGTTTATACGTAGTTTATACTTACTGCACCTTTCAAAAACTTGTTCAAGTAACTGGAAGTGCCCTGCTTTGGTCTTTTACTTTACCACAATGTCATCCACATAATCCTCCATTTTCTTATGCATCATATCATGGAAAATAGCTGTCATGGTTCACTGGTATGTGGCCTCTGCATTTTTAAGGCCAAAGGGTATTGTAGTGTAATAGAAGTTTTCGATCAGGGTCCTAAATGTTGCCTTTTCTACTTCTTTGGCGGCCAAGCGAATTTGGTTATACCCACTATATCCATCCATAAATGAGAACATAGAGTTTCCTGCAGCTGAATCTACAAGGAGGTCAATATTAGGTACGGGGAACTCATCTTTTGGACATACTTTGTTCAAATTGCGAAAGTTCATACAACACCGTATTTGGCTATTCTTTTTCTTCACGGGTACTATGTTGGAAAGCCATTTGGGATGCTGAATTGATTTGATGAACCCAACTACTAGTAGCTTCATGACTTCCTGAGTTATTTGAGCTTTTATATCAGTGTGACAGACTTTTGCTGGTTGGACTACTAGCTTGACTTCGGGGTCTATATTGAGGGAATGGACTACCAGTCTTGGATCAAGACCAGGCATCTCATCGTATGTCTATGCGAACACATCAACATATCTCTTGAGTAATGCAACTAACTGTTTCTTTTCCTGTGTTGTCAACTGATTGTTAATGAAAATAGGCTTCTAGGATCCCAGACCAGCCCCTAATTTTACCTCTTCCAATTCCTCATTGGGCTGGATTTATGCTTCCTTGACTAGGTCTTCTAGGATTTATTCCTGAGCCATCATACAATCTGGTGGTCCGGGACCCTCTTGTATTATGCATTCAGGTTCCGCGCACTTTCATAAACGATATATTAGCCTCCCTCCAAGTTCCCGTACTACTATGCATTCCCAGGATCTTGAGGAGCTGGTCTCCTTCTTTTGCCTTTTTTTGTCCAGGAGGTTCCTTAGGTCATGGGTACCTCCTCCTTCTTTTTCTTCCAAGACAGGTGCTCCTAGGGTCTCTAATGTGGGGTTCTCATTATCTGGTTCCAACTCGTCATAAAACATTATTTCCATAAAGTTCACTTCTCCTTGGCTGAAAGGGTTCGGGTTGGCAGGGATCCTTACGGGCCTCCCATTTAGTCTCCCTTTAACACATTAACGGTATGTGGAGGGAATAAGGCCAAGGGCGTTCCAATAGAACATGGTAAGAAACCTCTAAGTTAATCACATGGAATATGGTTAGGGCTACTATTGGGCCTACCGTTAAGTTGCACATATCATTCACTCCAAATCTTGTTATCTCCATGGGAGCCCCTAGGATCCTCTTACCAGTCAAGTCCATAGCTTCCAAGGTACTTGGAGCTATGAGGTGGAGTGATGCCCTTATATTTACCAGTGCTCTCTTAATTTGGAAACCATTTATGGTGGCCATTAGATAAAGAGGTCTGCGATGGTTTGGATGTTTAACTTTCATGTCTTCATTTGTGAAGGTTATTGCATTGGTGGTTTCTAAGTAAGCTTGGCTGGCATGAGATTCTGCTGTGAAACATTCCATTCCCGAATCTGCTACTATACTCATGAGGGATTTTGTGGCCATCCTTCTTGCTTCTGGTCCAAATCTCAATTGGTTGAATAGTGATATGAATTTAGGGTTCTTCTGAAGGGTCCTAACTGTGCTTGGATGGAAGTATTCTTTAGATTACTCTACTTCTGCCGAGTTCCCATAGATCATTACAACTACCACTCCTTTCTCCTTGTGGTTGGATAAAGGGTTCTTTTGCACCTCAGGTTCCTTTTGAGTAAGCTCCAAGGTCTCCTCCTTAAGCTTCTTGTGGAAAAACCTACGGAGGGTCCAACAATCATTGGTAGAGTGCTTGATGTAGTTATGAATCCTACAAAACAAATGATTCTTCCTTTCTTTTTCAATAGGTGGCCTGGATACATGAATGGCTTAACAATTCTATCTCCAATCCATTTATCCAAAACATGATTCAATTCTTTTGTAGTACATGGGATCACAGGTGGTTCCTCGACCATTTTTCCTTTAGGTCTCTTCCTTTTTTCTCCTATTGACATGTCATGGCTTGGGGTACTGGCACTCTCCTTGTCCTCATGGTTAGTGCAGTCCTCCTAGTTCTTTGTAGTTGGTCAACAAATTGGGTTATGCATAGATTTTCAAGATTAAGCGTGTAATCAAAAAGCATGTTGGATATGCAGGTTTTTACAAGTTCTTTTTCTTCATGATCTCCATAGCAGTCTAGAGAAATGTCCTCGAGCCTTTTGATGAACTAGATATAATCCTCTCTAGGCCTTTGCTTTGTCATCTGAAGGCTTTGGAAGGTAACCTTGTCTTCACCTGGATAGTACCTTGCACAAAACCTCTCTATCATCTCGCCCTATGTCTTGATGGACCTATGCCTCAAAGTGGTGTACCATGTATATGCTCTATCCACCAGGGACTTGGCAAACTCTCTTAGACATAGCTCCTTAGCAAACTCATCCCTTCCTACTGGTTGGGCTCTCTCTTGGTTGACCACAGGGAGGGCGTTATCTTTGATTTCTTGGGTCCTTCTTTCTTTGAGGAGGCGGATCTCCTGTTGTAAAATTTTCAGCATTTTTGCCATTCAAGCCACGAGGTCTAGTTCCTGCCCCACATGTCTTTATCCTGAGACGACCTCCTGCTCCACTAGAGGTACTTCGTTCCTCAGTCTGGAAGTAACTTCATTTTCTTCTACAAACTCAGATGTCGCAGGTGGCACATTGGTACCTTTGCTGTTCCTTGGTCTTAGAGCCATGCTCTGCGAAGGGATTGCTTCTTCCCTCTCATTTACCCAATCCTCAGCGGAGTCGCCAAAATGTGTGGGTGCCTTTTTTTTTTAGGACACAGGCCTAAGTATGAATAAAGATCCTGGGCCCAATACTTATTGCTTTAAGAGACTGGGCTTAGTTTACCGCAGATAAATTGGGTTGATTTCGAACCAGATGGTTCACAGAGCATGAATCTTACAACACATATATGCTAACATACGAGAAATATATGCATTGAACAACAAGAAGACAACAAAGGAACGAAATGATAAATAAAGAACATGAAATAAAAAACGTTAGGGATCCTTGAAATAATGCAAAACACTTGATTACTTTCTTGATTATGTAATACACTACGTTCACTAGGAACAAGGTCCAAATAAGTTCAAAAATCACAGACTTAGATGGCCTTTCAGGCCTCTAAGACTTGTAAAGTTTGAATCCATTTTGAATCCAAGTGTGTTTTCTAGTGGCTACTTGAGGGTATCAGATGGTATTTCCCTCTCTTTTCTTTCTTTTTTGAATTCTCATAGAGCCTTTTTTCTTCAGGATTTCACTTTAATGCACTGTTGTTGAATGCCTTTAGTTGGTAGCTGCTTCCCTTTTATAGTGCCATTTTAGGGTTTCCGGGGTACCACTAATTCCTTCCATTTGCTCCATTGGGTACCAGAACCAATGTTGTGCCAGTAATGTTGGTGGTTGGTCTCTTCCTAGTTCCTCATTATTTTCTTCTTTTAGGGTTTCTTCCTCAAAAGCCTCTTGCTGACATTTCGTTTAAGGATATCCTATAGAGCTAACCTTTGGTCTTTCTTCTTTCAAGGCTTCTAGATCCCACCCTTTTAGATTTAACTTTTGGCTGCCATTCCTTATGTCATTTTTCCCAAGTAAGCTAATTCCTTCCTGCTAAGTTGAAAGTTTCCCAGCTACCTTCCTTCATAGTTTTTCTTTCTGTGTTCCTCGAGGTACCAACTCTTTGTTCATGAGTTGTTGGTTCTTAAGCTTTCTGATTCCTTTTCCGCATCATTGGGTGGCTAATAGGTACACATTTGCTCTTGTTCTTTGTGCTTCTTGGCATACCCCCTTGACCTGTCTTAATCCAATCCTGGCCTTGTTGCTTGTCCCGAGAATTCCAGGCTCCTAGGAGTTCCCAAGTATCCTGGCTCGGTTATTTTCTAGGCTCCCCAGCGATTTTTTTGACTTTTAATGACTGGGTTGGGCTTTTTTCATCCATTATTTCGTGGGGGTTGAAAGTTGCCCATCTATGGGTTCGGGCCTTTCTTGACGAACCCTTAATGGGTTTGGACCTTTCCTCCTTTTTATATTGGAAGCCCAACTATTTTATTATCTTCTCAAACTTCAATCCTTTGCGTTGTTTTTGGCCTTGGTACATTATTGTGATTTTTTGGACCTCAACAGTCACTAGCTAGAATCTAAAAAGTCCAAAAAATGACTGAAGATTTCAACAAACATAACAGTATTAAGAACAACCGAATAATACCAACTATACAATTCAGTGGCAAATATAATTCAACAGAAGGACCAAAATAAAATGAAGGAAAATCATCTACCCTTCATTCCAAAAAAAAAAAAAAAAAATGCCAAAGCTTTTGAAAATTATGCTAGAGTAGATGGAATGGAAGTGTGAACAGAAAATCCATTTGCATAATTTGGGCTCCAAAAAGCAAATAAAGCGAGATTGGTGGGTCATACTACACACTTTGACATAACAATGAAACTATTATTAAATGTCTTTAGTGAGTGATTGTTTGGATTTTTTTTCCTTCTCCTAGTAAGTTTATGGCCCACTATTATCATTTCCTAGGAAATCCTCTACCCAAAAACACTTCTTGGTGCAAAGTAAACTTATCAAATATTAAACATTTAAATCAAACACTTCAAAGATACATGTAGAAATGACTTTTCTATTCTAAATACAAGAGGATGTAGGTCCCAGCCTAAAGATGCGCACATATTAAAAATGAATTTGTACATATAACATCAAATTAGATAGACTTCCAGTTCTCATAATTATATATGATCTTACATGTTACATCATTCTACAACTGATTGTTGCTATAATAATCAATGTCAACAGGAACCTGAAATGAAAAAAAATAGATTAGGCATATTTTGCATATTTTACGTATTACAAAAAGAGCATAAGGTTATGGAAAGTAGATACATGCAGGAAATTTTAGAAGGATAAAAATATATATAAGCTTAGATGTCCAAAATTCCATTTTTACTCAAACCACCATCAGCCAATGAAATCAGTATAAAAGATGATCCATTAAAAATATCAAAACTTTACCAAGATTGAATAAGAAACTAAAACTGGCACACAATCAGCCAGTTTGCAAATTGCAAGCCCATTCCTTGATATCCAAAAGAACAAAACTAAAAAATTTGACATCTAAAGCCATTTCACTGGTTTACAAAATCTTCATGGTCTTCATAATCATCAACAGAAGGGAACATTTTGAGAAGAGGGGGGGGGGGGGGGGGAATCTGAGTACATGGAAATTAGATACATGTCCATTAGCCTGACTTTCCTTCTTTTCATGTTCTTCATGATCATCAAGAATGTTTTGAATTGTAGCAACTTTCGGCATAGGTAAAGATCTGACAAACAAAATAAACCATATTAAATATGTAATAAATAATATAGTCATACAATTATGAAACACCAAAAAAAAGTATCTTTAAGATTACTCCATAACCAATTTTGCACAAATCAATGTTTGTAAGGTTCATGATGAAGACGATTATAGTGTGGACTCAACAATCTCCCATTAGTGCCAAAAGTGGATTTTAAGGCAATTGTTGTCACAAAAATAGCCAAAATATCCTTTGCAATAGGATTACTTCCTGTCATTGCTATTCCACCAACCCAAAACATCAAATCCTTATGTTCTAAACACCACACTCTTATTAGTGTAATGGTCAAATTCCAATAGAATATTCTCGCACTTTTGGCTTATGTTAGTAGTTTCATTACTAACATACAAATTATATCGTCGCATGCAACACTCGAGGTAGAAGATATTAAAGAAACTTGAACAAATCAAGTTTCACATAATGAAATGAACAAGAGGATCTATAAAACTCTCTACAAAAGTACAAATCACTAGCATTTGTTGAATATTGCCTCAAATTCCTAATAAGTTTTTGTTTGAGTTTCTTTAGCATGGAAAGAAATGTTTTCCTCAATGTAAAAGATAGAGAATTTACTTAGTGTGGAAGACAATGATTCATATTGATATGAAATGAAAAGTATTCTCTATTGAAGAAGTAATGAGTATTCTATTTTCACTAAAGCATATGATTAAAGCAATATGATAATTACATATATTCCTACAATTATCAAATTTAAATATATAATAAACAAGCCAAGAACAATAATTTAAATTAATTCCTTACTCAAATTACTATTATCAAATATAAATATAGATATCAAATAAAAAAAACAATAACAGACAAGATACAACCACTATCAAAACTAATAAATAAGAAATAAAATAATAGAACATTAAAATTTGGCTGATTGTTACAAAACATATATAAAGCTTAAATTAAAATAATAGAAAACACTTTAGTACTTTGCAATTTGCATGTATAAAATTAGGATTTTACAATTGTGTGCCCTGGAAATTAAAAAAACTGTAAAACTTTTTCAATTTATCATAAAATATTTTAAAAATAGATGGTTTAATATACGCCTTTAAGTAGATAGTCATCCGGTTTCTCAAAAAAAAAAAAAAAAAAGTAAATAGTCATCCTCCCTAGGCAAATACACAGTTATTAAGAATCAAGACAAGTATTTGTTATTTTCATGTAAGGTGTCTGCATAGATATTCGCAATTTACTCAAACAGAGAGAGAGAGAGAGAGAGAGAGAGAGAGAGAGATTCAGAGAGGTAGATGATGCCAATGCACTATTGATGATTGTTGATCTGGATGTAACCTGCGTTGGTCGTGGAATGGAAGCTGTAAGCATTCTGTTGAGTCCGGCTTTTAGGTACGCAGAAATTTTTTGATATACTGGATAGGAATCATAGTAGGTGGATATTGCGGGTTTGAGAATTTGTTAAAAGTTGCTTTTACAATGTATTTGGAAGGGCAATGGGCTAAGGAATGTAGCAGATGCTTATATTAGTTCATTGTATCAATTTTCACTGGGTTTTTCTATACTGATTTAAAATTTCAGAAAGGCCCAAATGAATTATAAGAGAGAAACCAAACCAGTAGTATATTTGGGCTATGGGCTACGGAATGGACCGGATACTATCATTACTAGTTCTCTCTTCTTTGTATCAATTATCTTTGAATTTTTCCGTACTAGTTTAAAATTTGAGAAAGACTTTGAGTTGACTAAAAGAAAATTTGGGACAGGCCCAGATATTTAGTTTAAGAGAGAAATCAATAGAATATTTTATTTTCGCAAAACCTACAGGAATAGGTTCTACTTTTAACAATAATACACGGGAAAAGGACAAGTTTATAGTAGTTTATATTTAGGGTCCGTTTGGATAGAGCTTATTTTTACTGAACTGAAAACTAAAACTGAAAACACTGTAACAAAATAATTTTTTAATGTGTGAATAGTATTGCGGGACCCATTTTTAATAAAAAATTTTCTGAAAAGTGAAATTTGTGGGTCCCGTGAACAGTAAACGGGACCCACAAATATAATAAAAAAACTGAAAAGTCAACAAAATCGGCTACTGTTCATGTTACTGTTCATGAACAGTACATGAACAGTGCCGATGTCCCCTGAGACGTGCAGCAGCGCAGCAGCAGAAAAAAAAAAAAAAAAAAAAAGAAGCAAAACGCCTCAAATGCAAAACGTGGAAAAGAAAAGCCGGATCCAAACGCCCTCTTAAAGTAAGACGTAAATGTATTTTTAGTTCTTATATTTTAGTATTTTTTTATTTTGGTCTTTGTATTTTTATTTTACTATTTTTAGTCCCTAAACTAATTTACGTGTGTTATTTTAGTTCTTTCCATCAGTCAACAGACAAAAACAACTGAGATGACTAACGGAAGTATTAAAATATTATTAAAAATTTACTGTAGCACTCATCAGATTAAAAAAAAAAAAATCTTTGTTCATCTTTTCAACAAGAATGCCAAAGAACCCAAACCCTCTAGTTTCTCAAAAAAAAAAAAAAAAAAAAAAGAACACAGACCCTCTACTTTAATATTTTAATAAGAAATCTGAAAATATAAACCAAATCAACAAAAAAAAAACATAACAAAAAAATTCAGTCTTCCCCAAAAATAAGCATTGATTGTGAGAGAGGGAGAGGGAGAGATAGATTGAGAGAAAGAGAGAAGTAAAGGACCACAGATTGGTGGGTGGGTTTGAAGGAGGCGAGATGGGCGAGTGGGTTTGACAATGGCGAGATCGGTGGGTGGGTTTGAAGGAGGCAATGGCGACGTTTGTGGTCTGAAGGAGGCGACGACGACATTTGTGGTCTGAAGGAGGCGACGACGACGTTTGTGGATCAGTGTTAGCTTCTCGGCGATGTAGATCTGTGGCAAAGACGATGACAGTCCGGTGAGGATGAGGCCTGAACTTGAGTCACGATCAGACCAGCAAAGGTTGGGCACGATCAGAGATCATGTTGCTTGGGTTTGAGGATTATTTATTTATTTATTTATGGTGTTTTTATATTGAATTTTCTGGGTTTATGAATTTGGTTTCTGGGTTTATGAATTTTATTTGCTGGAGGTTTCGTTGTTGATTAAAAGATGAGAAAATCTGGGTTGTGTGATTTGAGAAAATCTGAGAAGATTTGCTGCTAGGTTTGTGTTTGTGTTCTTGCTGGAGAACGATTTGTGTTCGTGTTTAATTGACAAGAAAGGGCAAGAAAATGCAAGTAAATCTGAGCATTTGTTCTTATATTTAAAATTTGAGTTTGTGTTCTTTGGTGTTCTTGTTGAAAAGATGAACATAGTTCTTGATTTTTTTTAATTTGATGAGTGTGACAATAAATTTTTAATACTTCCGTTAGTTATCTTAGTTATTTCTGTTTGTTGATTGGCGGAAAGGATTAAAATAATACGCGTAAATTAATTTAGAAACTAAAAATAATAAAATAAAAATATAAAGACTAAAATAAAAAATACCATAATATAAAGACTAAAAATACTTTTTAATTTTAAAGTAATATTAGGCTATTCCGGTTTTTTTAAAAGTTCGGGGCCTTAGCCCGCTTTGATGACTGATGCAGTGTAAGTCTACGCTAAGTCTTTTATTAATATATATATATATATATATATATTACTTTTTGAACTCTTTGCAATCTCTATTTATATTACTAACTCTTTGCAATTCCCTTAAAAAAAAAACTCTTTGCAATCTCTATTTATATTACTAACTCTTTGCAATTCCCTTAAAAAAAAACTCTTTGCAATCTCGAAGTCAAGTGTCAGAAATGGGCACCATCACATTTTCTTCTTGGTTTTTCCTACCAAGTCTCTTGTTGCTTTTATGTTTGTACAATGAAGTTGCTTTCGGTGGTGGCGGCTATAGCTATACTTCTCCTCCTCCTCCTGGATGCCCTCCTCCTCTTCCTCCTCCTCCTCCTCCTCCTAAATGCCTTCATCCTCCTCCTCCACCTCCACCCCCACCCCCACCCCCACCTCCACCTCCACCTCCTCCTCCTCCTCCTAAATGCCTTCATCCACCTCCACCCCCACCGCCACCACCTCCACCTCCACCTCCTCCACCGCCTCCCCCACCTCCACCTCCAGAAAACCCCTACACGAGATTAAACGCAGCTAACAAAGTACTTCTAAAGTTTAAAAGCAAAGTCAAGGATGACCCAAAAGGCTGTTTAAAGAACTGGAATAGCAAAGACCAACATGTATGCAAGTACAAGAGCATCGCTTGTGCCACATATCCAAAAGACAAGAAACAAGCAGTTGCTGGAATAGACTTCAATGGGTGTGGGCTAAACGGTCACAATAATCAACTTCCACTCTCTGAGTTCCTTGAAGAGTTAAAAGACCTAACATTCTTCCACGCAAACTCCAACAATTTCACTGGTGACATTCCAAAAGATATATCCGAAAGTCCATACTTCTTCGAGCTGGACCTTAGTAACAACAAGCTCTGTGGCAGTTTCCCCTATCAAGTTCTTGCTGCCAAACAGTTGACTTTCTTGGACCTCCGGTTTAACGATTTCCGGGGCACAGTTCCACCTAAAGTTTTCACCTTAGATGTGGACGTACTTTTCATCAACAACAACAAATTCCAGCAAAACCTTCCAAGTAATCTTGGCTCCACGCCAGCCCTTTATCTCACACTGGCCAACAACATGTTCACTGGGCCAATCCCAAGAACCATTGGCCAAGCTTCAGAAACCCTTCTTGAGGTGCTCTTCTTGGGCAACATGCTCACTGGGTGCTTGCCATCTGAAATTGGGTTATTGAAAAAGGCCACAGTTTTTGATGTGAGCTTCAACCAGTTGATAGGTCCAATACCACAGTCATTTCAGTGCTTGGTCAAAATAGAGCTGCTCAACCTGGCTCGAAACCAGTTCTATGGGGAGGTTCCTGAGGCTGTTTGTGAGTTGCCTAATCTGTCTAACTTCTCCTTATCATACAACTACTTCACTCAGGTTGGTCCTAAATGCAGGAAGTTGATTGACAAAAAGATACTTGATGTTACGAAAAATTGCATTCTAGGCCTTTCTAATCAGAGATCAGAGGCTGAATGTACTGCATTTTTCTCCACGTACCACGCTTGCCCCAATCTGCAATCCTTGCACAAAGTAATTCCATGTAAGCATTATACTGGTTCACTTGGTGCCTCTGATAATCAACCAATGGCTGTAGCTCCTTCACCAAGATCCTATGATACTCTTAAACCGCATAGGTTGTGATTTTTATGCTCTAAATTGACTTAATATAAGGTTAAGTCATGAAGGGCCTTTGTCTTATATTTGCATGTCTGTTTATTCTCTTTAACATTTGTGAAGTTATAAATAAGCAATGGTCATCTTGACTTGAGCAGATGCTAAGTGATGTAAGTAATTTATTACTCAATATCTTCGATCATAAATGGATTCGTCAGATTGTCTTCTTGAGCTTGGTTCAATCCGTATTGCTTATTTCATCTTTTATTTTCTTTGATCATCCATTGCTTATGGTCAAGTCTGCTCTGGCCTCTGTGCATGTCAACATCGAACACCGAACGCCCATTATTTCTTTTTCTTTTCTGGCTTGGTAATTTATGGCGCAATTAATGCCAGAAGAATTTTCTTTGAAACAATGTTGGACCACAATTACATTTTTCGTGCCACAAATTTGTGTACCTTGATCGGAGGTCTGTTTGATTGGTGGTGCAAAAAAAAAAAAAAGAAAAAATTTAGTTTTTTTTTATATTTAATTTTAGACGAGACGAGAAAAAAGTGATAAGATGAAAAATTATTTGTTTGATTAAGAAGGAAAATAAGGAAAGAAAAAATAAAGTTGGTATAAACTAACAGTTAAAAACAAAAAAAATTTATTAATTAAAAAATTTTGTATAGAAAGTTTATTTTTTTAAAAAATAGTATGAACCAACGAGCATAAAAAGTAAAAACACTACTGAGAAGTAAAAAAAAAGCCAAAAAAAACAAAGAAGTAGAAAAAAAAGGATAAAGGAACAAAAAGAAAGCGAAAAAAAAAAAAAAAAAACTGAAACTTGAGGTAACGCAGAGAGACAGAGTCACAAAAACAAAAATAGAAGGAAAATTTAAAAAAAAAAAAAATAGCAAAAAGATGATGATTATGTGCAAGTGTATACAGACATTTTCTTCAGCTTAGTATATTGAGTTTTTCCTTCGTTTTCTCTTTATTTTAGGGAAAAAAACAAAAACAAAAACATTTTAGTAAGTTTGAAGAAAATTCTCTTGAGCTCCATCAGCTTTTATTTCTTTCTCTTTCCAAACCAAACACCTGATAAGTACTTTCTTTTCAGTTGTTGGACTATGTGACAAAATGTCACAATAGTGGATATCTTCCTTTCATAGATTAGAATAGAAATAAATGAAATAATAAATATCATACCAAGATTCATCATAATTGACAAACAAAAATAATATCAAAAAATTGACAAACAAAAATGTTATAAAAATTTTGAGATGTTATTTATCTTTTTTTTTTTTTTTTTTTTTTTTAAGAATCATTTTGTTGTTTCGTTAAACTTTCACTTTATATATTATTTCTATTTTTTTGGGTTTCTTCACTGTTGTCCACGTGGACTGATGGAAAAAAGGATAAGGCGCACAGTAGACAATAATTTTTACAAATGTCGGTGGGAAGCAGCCAGGCCCACTTCTATTCTGGTCCTGCTTTGATGAAAAGAACAGGTCCGAAAAAAGTGAAGGTGCCTTTTTCTTTCTTCTCTTTAAAAGCAGATGGCCTCCCAGGGTTTTGTGCAAATAAACGACAAAAGTTACTACCAGTGGAGCAGGACTCTTTCTTTAAGAGGCAAAGCTGAACATAAAAAAAATTCTTAAGAAAAAAAAAATTTGTGATAAAAAAGTTGTAGTTAACGTTCTTTTATGGTACTAAAATTATTTTTAATTGATATTAAATAAAATTTTTTAGTAGTGTCTTTTCTACATTTACAATTAAACAATTACTTAAAATCACATGTTTTATATTGTGGAAATTCAGATCACATTTAAAGGAACAATATTTAATTGTTTAAGTTCACACTTTGGATCCTTTCTAAGGTGCTTAATATCTAAAGTTTCAACATTAGGAATAAATTGAGGATTTATTTTTTCACAAATTACTTAAATTTTAGCTAATTTAAAAACAAAAAAAATAATGAATAATATTAAGTGTAAACTACTAAATGCAATGAGACAAAACCTAACAATTAAAAAATTCACAAAGCCAAATATAAATGCAACAAACAGCATTGTTATATATAAACATTTACTTTTACTAACATCACTGTTATTCATTCATGCCAGTGATGCAACAGGCTAATAAAGGGTACTCACCAACACTTTAATATACTAATACTAATATATTATTATATAAAGTTATAAACAAAATGGTAAAGAAATTGATACCCCCACCCCCCAGAAAAAAAAAAAACTTGGCAGCTACAATTTTTTACAACTTTTCTCCATGATTTGAAACACAAGCAATTTTAAATTATTAAAGTACAACAATACAGTGTACAACAAAAGTAGTAAAACTAGCAGAATATACTATTTGCCCGTTTGGATGCAGCTTTTTTATCTGCGTTTACGTTTTAAGTTTTCAGCCTCTTTTTTTTTTTTTTTTTTTTTTTTTTTTTTTTTTTGTTCTGCCGCGGGGACAAGGTCAGAGTGCACAGTGCAGCACTGTGCAGCACTGTGCGCACACTGTGCGGCACTGTGCGCACACTATGCACATACTTTTTCAAAAATTTTTTATTAAAAATGGGTCCCGCAGTACTATTCACACATTAAAAAATTATTTTGCTACAGTATTTTCAGTTTCAGTTTTTAGTTCAGCAACAATAAACTCTATCCAAACGGACCCTATATACACTACTTTGACTGAGTCATTCACAGCACTTTTTTTTTTTGATAAGCAGCGATATTGCATTGAACTTAGACTGGAAAAACAAGAGAGGGGCAATCGACCTTACAAGCTGCCTGAAGAGCAGACGGAAGATTGCCATTATTACAACAAAAAGGAGAGGAAGAGATTAAAGATAACTTAGCAGCAACATGAGCTGCAGCAGCACTTAAACAAAGAGAGAATAGAGAGATATGTACCACTGATACTGCTATTGCTAAGTTAAGGAGTTTGAAGCCGATGGATGACCATAGACTCACGTCGATGCCACTGGCGGCAGGCCATTTGATGGGGAAGGTGCACAACACATTGAGGAACTAAGACAAATTAATTTTATTTTTTGAGCTTTTGATCTATGGTGATTTGATTTGGAATGTGTCAAAATGAGAAATTTGGGTTTTTCCTTTAGGATTTGGAGGCCACGGGTTAATGAATAGGCCATTTGATAGATTATTTTTTAGGTCTTTTTTTGTATAATTTTTTTTTTTGGGTTTTTGGTATCAATTAAATATTTTGGGTTTTACTGGACTACTTCAAAAATTTGAGGAGCAAGAACCAAATTCTAAGACTTAGGGGGGCAACAACTAATTTTTGTGTGTAAATAATGCTGATATTACATACTACATGCGAAAATTGGAAAAGTTAGGGGGGGCCATAGTCCCCTCGCCTTAATGTAACTCCGTCACTGCTTACGACTTTTGTCATGTCTAATAAATAAATAAATTGTTTTTTTTTTTTTTCCTGTTGTGTACAGATAAGTGATAACATTATAACAGTTTTAGCACATGTTACACCTAGGTAAGGGGGAAAAAAAAAAAAGAATCGGCATATTGGCTTAATTAATGATAAAATCATAAAAATTAAAGAGTAGTTATTATGTCATATATAAAATTAAATATATATATATATATATATAAAATATTATGATTGAATCATTGAATTGTGAATTTTGGCTTCGGATTTGTTTATATAAAAAAATCAATTTACAAATTTTTATTTAAGTTTTAAATTTATTTATTTATGCATAAAAACCTTTTTAAGGTTTTCATTTCTTGGTATAATTATCTCTATCAATTAATAACAAATAAAACTTTCAACAACAAAAAAACTAAATTTAAGTACTCGCTAAATTTTGATATATATATATATATATATATATGTATGTATGTATGTATGTATGTATGTATTGCAAAGTAATATCATCAAAAATCTATGTGCTAATAGTGTTCATAACAAGCACATGTAAAATGATGTCAGTGAGATTATATATCAAAAAGTCAGAAAAGAAGATTGTGATCTCAACTATAGAAGAAATCTATCTTTTTCTTCTTTTATAAGAGCATTACTATCATGTCTCTTATAAAAAATATCATTTTGACACACCAAAAACTTATTTTATTATTTTATCACATCATTTTACAACATCGCATTCATCAGATGTTTTATTTTTCAATGTTATAAATTAAAATAATATTTACAACACATTCAAATAATATATTAAATTCCTCCCCTTTCGTCGACGTTGTTGTCGTCATCATCATCATCATCAACCCACAACCGCCACTGAATCCACCATCAAATTACAACCACCAAAATAGAAAACCAAAACCAAAAACAAAAACAAATTAGAACAGAGATCGGCACCACTATCGATTCGCCCACCATTGATTCACCCATCACCAGTTGACTCATCCACCACCACTGATCCGTCCATTACCATCTCAACCCACCCACTGTCGAACCGGGTGTCAAATCACTGAAAAAAAAAAAAAAACGCATAGATACAGAGATCAACCTAGCTTGATGCCTTAGCCTATGTTTCGTTGAAGAGGGAGGCAGTGACGTGGAGTAGAGGGAGAGAGAGCAAAAAAATGGTTGAACAAGGAAGAGAGAGAGAGAGAGAGAGAGAGAGAGAGAGAGAGAGAGAGAGAGAGAGAGAGAGCAGATATTGGTCGGTGAAGATGAAGAGATATTTTAATCGAGACGAGAGAGAAAGCTGAATAAAAAAATAATAAACCCATATGCTATATTGTTCCGTACTATGCCAAAATTATCATGGTACTTTAGTATGTTGCAAAATTTTGACACATTTAGAACATCTCATGAGGCTTGAATAGTGATGTTTGGTGTGTTCAATGTCAAATATTTGGCATTTGACACACCTGATGTTAATGCTCTAAGTATTCTTTTAGCTATTACCTACATTTATTAGTACCAAATAATGATGTTATTAGTATTTTCATTTTTCATTTTTTTGAAAAAATATATAAATACTATTTTCTCCTTGAATATTTGTTTATTCGCATATATTTAAATGAAAATGTCAAGATAAAATTAGATATTATAAGGGCATGTTTGGAAGATGTAGAGAGAAGTAAAAATAGTAGAGGGAGAAGGTAATTGAAATATACTAAAATTTAGTATATCATAGTAATTTTTTATTCTCTTCTCCTTTACTCTCATCTCATTTTCCTTCTAAACTTTAGTACATTTTAGTCACTTTATTTTGTATTTGACACCAGTTTATTTTATTTGTCTTTTCACTAAAAGTATGCTAAAATATTTATATTTAAAAAAAAAGTTTAAAAAATTATACATATAAATGAAGCCAACTATCAGCACTACTTTTTCCGTTTTCGCTTTTGTCATTTTAGCTGTCTCTCTCTCCAATTTTTTTTTTGGACGAATCTCTCTCCTCAATTATATATAGGTCATTTGATTACACATCCATCATGCATGGTCCGCAACCACAAGACAGCCATTCTTTTCGCACAAAGAATTAGGTATTGCGGCTCATTAGTGGCTAAGAAATGACTATGGAAGAAGTCACACTCGGTGACAGGCCAAAATGGCCAAATACCACAAATTTCAAAACTTAGTAGCAAAAAAACACTGTTTCGGAAATAAATAGGAAAGTACCACTTTTCTGGTACTCGAGTTTCTTAAACTCGAGTTCTAAATGGTACTCGAGCTTAAGAAACTCGAGTACCAAGAAATTTAGCCACCGTGGCACTGCTGACATGGAATTTGTGCGATTTAAAAAAATAATATGGTACTCGAGCTTGGTAAACTCGAGTTCCATGCAACACAGTACTCGAGTATACCAAACTCGAGTACCAATTAGAAAAAAAATTATGTTTATTTTTATTTCTAAGGTACTCGAGCTTGGTGAGCTCGAGTACCATGTAAGGAACTCGAGTTTAGGAAACTCGAGTTCCTTATAACTTTTTTTTTTTTTTTTTTTATAATCGGCAAATAAACATAAACATAAACATAAACATATTTTTAAGTTTTTATTAATTTAAATAGAAGCATTGTAAAATAGATTTTAATTTCAAAATATGAATTAATTTCTACATTAATTAAAACTGTTCATTGTTTTCTCATAAAAATTGTTCACTGTTTTCTCTTTAGCATTATTTAAAAAATTGTTCACTCTCTTTTTTGTGTAAATTATTTTATGTTCACTATTTAAAAAATTATTAACTATTTTTTCATAAAACACCAACTAAAATCGTGTTTTATAAATTTAAACGCCAGATCAGAATGCTTTTTCGTGCTTAAATTTCACAATAATCGAATTTGGTTTTCTGCATCGATGAAATCTATTTCTACATTAATAAAATTTTCCCTCTGTACATCACGTTTACTGTATATTCGAATCTGCTTACTGCATTCATAAAATCTGTTTTCTGTATTAATTAAAACCGTTCATTGTTTTCTCATAAAAATTGTTCACTGTTTTCTGCAAAATTTATTTCTATGATTTTGCATAAAATTATTTTCTCTTTAGTGTTATTTAAAAAATTGTTCACTCCCTTTTTGCGTAAATTATTTTACGTTCACTATTTAAAAAATTATTAACTGTTTTTTCATAAAACACCAACTAAAATCGTGTTTTATAAATCACTATTTCTCTGGTGACAAATCACTATTTCTCTGGCGATAGATCACTATTCACCAGCACGCGTGAATAGCTTCCAGACAAATCAAGACAGTCCAGATAGATACAGACAGTCTAGATAGATACAGATAGATGTTCAAAAGTTACTACTATTTACTAGCATGCGTCAAAAGAGATCTGATAGATTTTTGAAATTTGAAAGATTCCCAGACAGACGCAGACAGACTATTAATCATCAGTACTAATTTCCATACCACCGACAGATTAACTTGAGTTAAATTTACCTACTCAGGTTACTTTACCATGGTTCATTTCACCTATAAAAGAGACAGACTATGAAGACAGAAGACAAGTTTCTAAGTTTCTAAGATTCTAAGCTTTTAAGTTCCAAGTTTTAGAAATCCTTTTGTAATAGCCTTCCCTTAAAAATATGTTTATGTTTATGTTTATGTTTATGTTTATGTTTATGTTTATGTTTATTTGCCGATTATAAAAAAAAAAAAAAAAAAAAAAAAAAAAAAAAAAAGTTATAAGGAACTCGAGTTTCCTAAACTCGAGTTCCTTACATGGTACTCGAGCTCACCAAGCTCGAGTACCTTAGAAATAAAAATAAACATAATTTTTTTTCTAATTGGTACTCGAGTTTGGTATACTCGAGTACTGTGTTGCATGGAACTCGAGTTTACCAAGCTCGAGTACCATATTATTTTTTTAAATCGCACAAATTCCATGTCAGCAGTGCCACGGTGGCTAAATTTCTTGGTACTCGAGTTTCTTAAGCTCGAGTACCATTTAGAACTCGAGTTTAAGAAACTCGAGTACCAGAAAAGTGGTACTTTCCTATTTATTTCCGAAACAGTGTTTTTTTGCTACTAAGTTTTGAAATTTGTGGTATTTGGCCATTTTGGCCCTCGGTGACAACTCACAAAGTGGTGACACTCACATTTTAAAATTGTTTAGTCGTGTCGTGTGGAAACTGTTGGTTGCCTAGGGCTAGGCAAAGACAGTCAACAGAGCGAGCCTGTATTGCCGAAAATTATGGGCTTCGGCACGCGAATTATGGGCTCAGTTAAAAGACAGGGAAAATTTTGTTGGTGATTATTAGGTTTAGCATGGGTTGGGGTAAACATGGTCCAAAATGTTGTTCGTGGGGATTGAAAGTAGGGCAAAATGACCATTTACCACTATTTAGAAAAGTATGTATAGATTTATCACTGTTTGTAAAATATTTAACAATTTATAACAGTTTTGAAACTCGAGTTTGCTGTGTAATTCGAGTTTCAAAAACTCGAGTTTTTTGAAAATATAGCTTTTAAATTTGCCGTGCTACTTTTTATAGAACTCAAGTTCCATAAAAAAATTCAAAATTTTTCCATGGAACTCTAGTTCATGGAACTTGAGTACCATGGAAAAACTTGAGTTCTCAATTAGTGGTATATTTTTACATATTTCAGAAATAGTGTTAGATTGCAAAATATTTTCAAAAATAGTGGTATATGGCCATTTTGATCCTAAAAGAGGACGAACAATGAGGGGGGCAAGATACACACATTTATCTATAGTAATTAGCAGTGTTGATCAATCATCTGTGTAGGGAAGAGCATTGTAATTCAACTGATTTGACATATATTGATATTCCTATTAAGGATATATACGATTTAAATTTTAGATGGGAATTTAGACCTTGAATGTCTTGGAAATATCATGAAGTGTACAATTGAGTTATGAGGCTTTTGGTAAGAAAATACGTAATTTAATTAGGCCTTGATTAGAGAATTTTTTTTTTTTTTTAATAAAAGAATTAGGGATATTTCAAAAACACCTCATGAAGTTGAGTGGAATGACACTTTGGCCCAAAACTTAACACAAATGAAACTCTCCTCCTTAAGGTTTAGAGGAAGTTGAAAGCTCGGATTTATGCTAAAACACAAGAGCTTGTTTAGATTTCCAATTAAAAATTATGGCTAGATTGCTTTTACTCTTATTTAATCAAAGTGCGGAACAAGAGTAAATGTATGCAATGAACCGTTATTACTCTAGTGCATATACATGAACAATAAACAATAAAAGTAAAGCACAAGAGTAAGGGAAGAGAGATGTAAACACAAGATAACACTTAAATGTGTTATTGAAGAGAAAACCGAAGAATTCGGCAAAAAACCTCTCCGTGACCTTCCAAGTTGAAATCGATCCACTAGAGAATAAATTTGGAGTACACGAATAATAAAAGACCCTTAAAGCCTAATCTACCCAATATACTTAAACCCTTAAAGCCTAATCTACCCAATGTACTTAAACCCTTCAAGCCTAATCCACCCAATGTACTTGAGCCCTCCAAGTTCCTCCTACCAACAGACAGCTTAGAGTCATGTCTTCTCTAACTTTCTGGATCTTGCAATATGCCCGATTGCATCAGCCAAGTCTCACCGGCTTCTTTTGGCAAATCTCCAAAACTTCCCGAGCTCTAAAACACTTTTTACACTTTGAAAAGGTGTGAGTTGTGTTTGAGTACAAATCTCCTCTCAAGATATGACAATGTGAAAGGGAAGGAGAAAATGTTAGAATGATTTCTTACTAAGGATGAGTAGCTCTTTCTCTAAAAGATGGGTGTGTTGTGTTGTAAAAATCCTATTTAGGGTTTTTTCTCTTTAAATAACCTCTCATACTTTTGTGGGTAATGAGGGTATATATAATATGAGTGAAAGGTAAGAAAATCACATTTGAAAACCTCCAAGCAGAATGTTTCGTGGGTACCTCGTGAGTTAGTCTTTCTCGCAAGACCTTCGTGAAACTGACAGCCTGGCATGACTCTTTAGCTTCAATATATGCTTCTCACGTGGCCTTTTCGCAGGTTACTCTTCTCGTGAACTTCTTGCGAGCTAGTCACAAAATTGCGTTGATTCTTCAATTTATGCTCGATTTCTCATCAACTTAATACTAAACCCAATACAACAAAATTTCACAAAATACAAGAAACAAAATTAATGCAATTAGAATACTTTTTGTCATTGAATAAAGCCAACATAAAACATAGTCGTAAATTATAACTTTTCAGAAACATCACATTAGTCATTTCATTAATAACCTTAAATAGAATATTCCAGATTTTGAAGGGATTTCCTTAACCAAGCCTAACTATAGTTAGTGATTTTTGGGGGGCTAAATATTATCGTCCACCAAATATCCGGTAACAATTTTCCGCAACGCCTGATATAGTAAGCAACTCAAGCAATTATGGTGAATAACTTTGGGTAAAATTTATAAGGGTAAATTATAAAGTTAATCTCTGTCTTTCACACCATATATCAATTTGGTCCATACCCTTTTAATTATATAAATTTGGTTCCTAACATTTTCGGTGTTATGTCAATTTAGTCATTGTCGTTTCCTTTTGAACGGAAAAAATCTAATGTGTCAAACAAAATAACAAAAAGTAATTTTTCATGCCATATCAATTGCCAACTATAAACCACATCAAGTTATTTAAAAAAAAAAAAAAACCAAATTTTCTATTTAAACCTGAGATCAGGTTTGGGGAAAACTATATTTTAAAATCCCTCTCTCTCTCTCTCGTTGGATCTGCGAAAGAAATATCTGGATTCGAATATGAAGAATTAAACGATGTGGTAAATCAAAACAAAAAAAAAAATTACAAGAATCACACTCAATCCGACTTCCATTTTTATTTACATGGAGAGTATGTTACAAAATAGAATACTGAGTAATGAAAAAAAATTCCAAAGAGTTGTGCCTTCATAATTTGGGCTCAATCTGTGTCTAAATTGGATTCAAAAACAAAGGATTTGTTTGTATCATTAGGTCCCTACCCATAATTATTATACTCAAACTCGTTATTAATCTTGTTATAATTTTCTGAAGAAACCGATTTATTAACACCAAGAATACGAGCCTTCTTGCAGCGATGACTATCCTTTCTCAACGCACTTTGAAGAGCCAGGTTGACTTCAACGGCCAAAGTGGCCATATCCGACATGGTCAAGCGCTGTTGAGGCTTAGACATAGGAAGCACAAAGTAGCTAGATTTGGTTAGCCTCAAGTTCATCGTTCAAATTCCTTTAGAACTCTTGAGCATCCAATACTCAAAGTAGCTTGGGCCGTTCAATTCGCCTGTTCTCTTTATCAGATCTTGTTCTTTTTCCTCCCTTTTTCTCTCTCTCTCTCTCTCTCCTCCAAATGAATTATTGTTGATAGTTCAACAAATTCTTTAATTTAATTTTAATTTCTTTATTACACGTGGCACTAAATGTGTCATCTGACGTGGCTTAAGAATAATTTTTTTTTTTTGACAGTTAGTTACGTCAGTATACGGCAAGAACTATTTTGACATAATACCCAAATGTTAAGGACTAAACTGACACATTTGAAAAGTTAGAGACTAAATAAACATTTAGTGTAAAGGTTAAAGACCAAATTTACAATTTGGGCCAAAGACCTTGTAGCTGAATTGACATCTTCTCATGCACAGAGTGCTTGGAACTGTATGTGTATGCTAAAAATATTTAGTATTATAAAATAAAAAAAATTCACCTGATTGCTTTTAATTTCTAAAACACTTAAAATGGTAGGATTTAGTCCTTTACCAACTCTAATTTCACTTTTATTCCCTAATGTGTCTAATAGAGTGATAACATATCAATTTTTAGTTTAGCTTTGTCATGCAAAAGTAATCACCGAGTAATTAAAATCACTCATGGACTAAACAATAGGAATCAACAATGCCAATGGCCTTATAGCCGAATTGGCACCTCCCCTTGTACAAAGTGCTTGGGGGTCTATGGGGAAAAGGGTTCGAGCTGCGAGGTTAGCAGCATGTTGTAATTATTTCTCAAAAAAAAAAAAAAAAAAAAAAGAATCAACAATATATCAATGCCAAAGGACAAAACAAAGGATGACATTGGAGGGCTTTCTCTTCAATTGCTCAAAGGAGATTCTTGTCATGCGTCTAAGTAAGGGATTTTTAGGTGGAATTTGCTGCATGATAGAATTTAAAATTGTGTGGAAATGATTTCTTTGTTTGGATGAAGGATAGGGAGGAACTTCGAAATTTAAGGGAGGAATTTTAGATAGAATTTGAGAGCTTAAAATTACGCCACAAATTCTGCCCATTCACACATTATTTCTAAACTAGCTTGTAAATCTATGCAAATGCATGGATGTACTTAAAAGATATACATTAAGATGCATAGAATAATTCTTACATATATAATTTAAATATTATTAATAGTCATTCTTATATATTTTTTTAACTCTTTAAAAATTATTTTAAGCATGTTATTAGGTAGAAAATGTAAATTGTCCATTTTTTAAATATTTTAATTTTATTAATTCTAGACTTTTTGGTTTTTGTACACAATCACTTACTTGAATGGATATTTATGATATGGTCCCACATTTTATTCCAAAATTAAGAAATAAAACTCTCTTTAAAAATAAATAATTTAGAACACATGGTGCAAAATTGAACTTCAATTGTAGAATTTAATTGGATTTTCTCTAAGTTTAAATTTATTTATATTGGACTCCTTTTTTTTTACTCTAAATTAACTCATTTGGTACAAAAATTAAAAAATTTCAATTAGATGAGACACGTGCCGTAAAATTATACTTCAATTGAAATCCAATTTTTACACTGAACTAACTAGCTTGGTACAAAAATTTTAAAATTTTAATTAGATGAGACACGTGGTGCAAAATTAGATTCTAATTGAATTCCAATTTGAAATCTAATTGGATTTTCTCTGAACTTTACCCATTAATTGATACTAGTGTTTAACCCACGCAATGTGCGGGATCATTTGAAACCTCATAATTTGAAGAGAAATTTGGCTAATAAAATCAATTTTAAAAGAAAAAATTTGTTGCAAAGTGTGTAAGATACATTAGTTATTAATTTGTTTGTTTGATTAGTCCAAAAAATTCTATAATTCCATTTACCAAGAAATTATAATTACTATACATTCTAAAGACTCCCAGTCAATCAAAATACACAAAACTAACTCATATTTTTTAGTTCATAACCAAATAAAAAAAAAAAAAAAAAACTAACAAAATTGTAAATTCAATTTCAACTGAAGACCCGAATGGAAGCATTTTGCCAGTAACAAAACTGTACTTATTCATCAAAATGACTCTAGCAAGTAAATCAACTTTGTACTTAAATCTCAAAATGAAGTGTCAAAGAGAAAATATAATAAAAATGTACAATAGAAATACAACTTCATATTTTGAACTTTGGTTGTATTTATGGAGGAGCTTAACAAATTAAATTGAAATAAAATAAATATGTCTTTTTGCTATATAATTAACTAACTAAAAAAAAAAAAACTATAACATTCAATTCCAATTGAAGAAAATGTTGCTTATGGAGGTAATAGACTCCCTTGAGATCTTAAAATGGCAGATTTTAATCAAATCAACATAGGTGAAACTGATTGGGCATCATTAACTGGTTGATCATACTGTTAAAAATGACAACAAATCAAGTGTCAGAGAGAAAATATAATAAAATTGTACAATAGAAAAATAACTTCACTTTTTGAGACACTTTCAAAACTAAATTTGTGAAACTTCTATTTTTAATGTTAAAAAGATGAGTTTCATTTTGATCATTGAAGAAAATGCAATTTCTTTTATACCCAATAAAATTTTCAGCCAAAATCGATAAACAATAATCATTACCCAATCCACCATTTTATTGATCTGTATAACTAAAAAAGCATATCGTAAATCACCCAAAATAAAAACTCAATCACCCAAGTTTTTTTTCAACTCCCATTAAAAAATCTTATCAGATTAAAATGGAATTGAAAAGAGTTGAAGTTAAATGGAAAAGAATGATAGTTAGGCTGTCTTGACCTGTCATCTTTATCTTAGTTAAATAAATTTATTAAATAAGTATGTAGCTAATAAATCCAAAAGATTTGGATCTTAGCAATACTCATTCTCACTCTTGGACTCAATCTTATGTATACATAATGAATGTAGGACATTTGCATCAATATCTTTTTTTTTTTCTTTTTTTTTTTTGTTATAAAATATTATAAATCCAAAAGATTGGATAATTGGCACAAAGTATTACTTCTACTGTAATGTCCAGCACCTCTTATGTATCTCATGAGAGACTTTTCTCTCTCAAAATATGGGGTTCACACATCTGCGTCCCTATACATGTTGTGAAAGAGATGACTTTTGAAACTATCTCAAAAATAATTTTTTAGCTGTAGGTGTCATTGCAATTTAATTTAATCAACCATCATGTACCGACGGTATCAACTGACTTCTATTTCAAAAGCGTGGGAATTCCACCATTTGGGCATGACTTGACATGAGCAATTTTCAGAACCACTACTTGTACAAAACTACAAATGTGTTAATTATCCACAACAAAAAAATTGACCAATATTGACTTTTGAGAAAAGTAATTTTATGTGGACTATTTTTAAATGCATATAATTTTTTTTTTTTCAAACTACGTATTAAAAAGTGTCTTAGTTTTCAAATTAAAGAGAAGACTTAGTCAAGTTTTTATTTTATTACGTGGTATAATTATTATTCAATATCTATGAGAGGTAGTGTTGTATTTGGTAAGGAACTGAAGAATGTGACCTCTTTGGGTATTGAAAATATTTTCCAATATAGGTTCAGCACAATAAAGAATTGTGGCTAAAAAGTCTTAGATGAATTTTGTTCCATACCATCTATTACCTCCAAAACTGTACTTCTGATGCAGTCATTTTTTTTTTTTTTTTAATTATCTATTCCATACAGTAACTTTTCTAATTGTGTTCTTGATTGAATAAATGTTTTGTGCAGACATACTATGATATTAATTTGCAAATAATATTGCAGTCACAGTAACTTAACAGTACATTTAAGTTAGTTTTCTTAAAAAAAAAAAAAAGTTAACAATTCAAAGAAATACATAAAATAGATTGAAATACATCAGGCTTCAGACTTTTTTCTTCTTTTACGACCAGGTCTTCCTTCTTCAGTAGGTGTAGGAGCAGTTAATTCAGGTCTTTTAACAGATGTTTCTCCTATTTCTATTTTTTGACTGCCTACGTACTTGTCCTTCCTTGGTTTTCTTACAATTTCCTCCATTGTGTCCTGCAATAATTTCCGTTCTTATGTATCAGTTAGAGTAATGTTTAAATCATATAGTAAGCAAAGTGAAGTAAGTATGCTTCAATTACCTGATGTTCTTCAACTTTACGTGAGTCATTTTGTTTATGTGAAATTTCTTTCTCCAAAATCTTCGAAACTGTATAATTTTCTTTTCCATACTTCAAATTATATTCATCAAGATGCAGTTGGAACAAATATTCATTTCCAACTATTTTTTGAATCTCTTTTGGTAAAATATTCTCATCTAATTTCGAAATCTGTATGAACAAAGTATCATACAATTAGCAAAATATGTATATATACATGCGTCATATCTTGTGCAAATATGTATACTTCAATTTTCAGATAATAAAGATTAGGGCTGGTATTTATATATGAAATTACCTCTTCTTGCATCTCTGCAAGTTCTTTTGCAGTTTTAGATATAACTTTCTCAGCTCCTTTGTCAAACAATATGAATGTGGTTGAATCGGTCTCATCTTGTACTTGGACTTGTATTCTATAGCTATTTTAGATACAAATTTGTTAGTAGAATATTATATATATTTTGTGTGTGTTTGTGAATTTAAAAATCATTTTTTCTTTCGTTACCTTGGAACTGCAAATTTTGGCTCACTTTTACAACGTTCACACCATAGAATCCTTTGACCTGTCTCACTTTCGTCTTGCATATAAGACATGCAACATAATACCATCCATATTTGTTGTTTATATTAATGATTTTGGCATTGCATGTTACCAATAAGTCCTATAATACAAAGTTTGGTTAGTTTATAAAATTATACCTTATTATAAAACACATAAACAATTACCAATTACGATAAATTAATAATATAAGAGTATAGTTTATACCTTTGTCTCTGAGTTCCATTCCAAGTCCTTTATTTCAGCAACTGTTTTTTTATTATGTAAGGCAAGTTCTTCATCTTGTACTTTAGGTAGTCTCCTTGGCAGCATTTCTTTTATGTTTATGTCCATTGTGCTGTTCAATCTATGCATGAACATTAACATTATTTTTTTTTTCTTCTGAATATTCAATTATTTAGCATAGTTGTACAAATTGTAAAAAGGAATAGATATAAACAATTTTATATATCTAAACAAACTGAAATAAACATGTTTTCTTTAAAATACCTGTTGGTCTCTTTTTTTTACTTCTATAACATTTGTTTTATACAATTTTATGCTATCTATCATTTAAGAAGTATCACAAAGTACGTACACACTTGAATAGAAAAAGTATAATAGTAGTTACTTATTTTTAATTTCTGCAACTTCTGGAATGTCTAAATTGACGTACAATTTTGTTGCAAATGTGGATGATAACTGATAGTCACCTACAAAAAGTTGTAAAAATTTATTAGCATTATAGATACATAAATGTTATGTATTTGATAAATGAGTCAATCAATTGTTACCTCTGAAAGTTTTCACAATAGTTGAAGTGACTATTACAATGAATGGCCCTTTATTTGTTTTGTAGAAATCATCATCTATTTGTTGTGCAGTATTTCCCCACAAAGTTGTTTGAACTGATTTGTTCTTGAAATTGTTTATATGTAAGTTTGAGTTATTTAAAAATTATAATGTATGAGTTCATAAAAATGTATATATATCTTACTCTTCTAACATTAGTTGAATGTTTCTCAACTTTGTTGGATGCCCTCTTGTTTTGATCTCCTCAATGGCACCAATGTAGTCCAATATGCCAATCACATCTGATAAGAACACATTTAAAAAAAAAAAAAATAAAAGTCAGTATTAAGATATGAATTGCATTATTTTTTAGCATTGTAAAAGTAGATGCTTCGCTTGTAAAACAATTAAAATTACCAGTCAAGTAAGTAGTGTCATAGCAACGGGAAGCTATTGTGCCATAATCAGCAAATTGAAATTGGGATTGAGGTATTGAATGATCAAATCCGCTGAATTTTGAGACTGAAGTTGTTGAATTGAAAAGTATTCTGAGTTCATTATGTACTGGACGATAGTTCCCTTTATTTTCTTCAACTAAAAAATTTGTAATTATATAAATGCTCCCTTCATTTAGTTGCGGATGATAAGTTTGAGCAAGATTCTTTCTGATGCTTGCATGTATCAATGTTCCCTACGAACATTTCAAATGAATTATCACCTAATCAATAAGAGCAGCATATAACAACCAATTTACATTGACTGGTTGCAAGTTTTGATAAAATAATATTAGTAAAATTTATTCTAAAAGGGAATCAATTATGAATTTACCTCTTTGTCAACCAATATCATATGGAGGCTGATCAGATCATGGTTGTTTGCTATGTTAATAGCATCCCACATTCGTAACACTCTAACTTTCAGTTTTAAATTATCTTTGTCCCTTGATATCTACTTCAAACTTGTGTACTCCATATTCATTTCAATTTGTATTTTTTGCACAGTTTAAACATCAATTAAATTTATATATAATTAAGGACTGAATTCTATTATTTGCAACATAAGTGACAATCTAAATTATATTTGTTATCCTTCATTTATGTTCTTATACCAATGACATACATGTCAATTTAATCCAAAATAAATTTTTAATTGAATCAAAATAAAGATGACATAAACAGAAAAAAAGATAATGCAGTAAAACCGAATTTAATATACAATAAATGGAAAAATAGAGAAAAAGGTATCCAAACCTAATACTTATTGAATAATGCAGTAAAACCGAATTTAATATACAATAAATAATTCTAAGTAAACCATAATTTTAGTTTAAGCAAAACCATCAACAAATTTATACTCTTCAGCATTCGACAAAACATATAGACAATCGGAAAAGAAAAGTGAAATCCTAACAAAAATCTTTTAAATGAAAAAAGAAAAAAAAGGAGAAAATAAGAATTCGTATGTTTTTCAATAGAGATAAAAGAAGAACCCCAGAAACTCAATAGAGGGAAAATGAACTGTGAACAGTATAAACAATTGGGAATGGTAATTAAATAGGAAAAAAAAAACATGCTTACCTTCTTAATATTCTGTTGTTGTAGAGAAGTCTTCTGAATAGTTTGCTGTTGCAGTGAAGGAATGGCGGTTGAAACAATTGAGGGAGGGGTTCTCTATTTGTGTTTGTGTGTTTGGCCGAATAAGTGTACTGCTTGAAGATTTTATGTTGTCACACCACTTGAATGAGGGATTTATCAACTGTGGGCTTGATCAATTTATCCCAACAGGCCCAATTATGGTTCTTATCCAAACCTTACTTTACTTCAGTAAGAGAAAGTGTATTACGTATTAATGCCATTATTTTTCCCATGAGTGACGCTAGGCTTGGGATTGGCTTTAATTGTATATGATATTCCCACATTACTCCATAGGTTTCACGGTTATTAGATGAAATGGATTGGGTTTTTTTAGCTTTAGGTATGGGCCTACCCACATGAGAAATTGAGAATTGTAATAAACCCACAATAAGAATTTATTTGGAACATTAATTCTGAGACTTATGTGTATTTGGCAATTGTCTGATTTAGGAATATGCAATGGCGGGTTAATTTTCTTGAATTTGAAACTATCAACAAATTAAGGGTAAATTGCAAAACACACTCCTGAAGTTTGTGGTGTTTAGTTTTGGGTATTTAGATTTTACATCTTGAAATTATAAGTTTTAGATTTTACACCTTCAAATTTGAGTGTGTTTAAATTGTCAACCCCTCCGCTATTTGATGCAAACGTGCAAACGTGTTTGTTAAGTGACACAGTAGCTAGCCATGTGTGTTTCATTGGTCAAATAAAAAAAAAGCTGGCCCTTGCTGCTCACAAAGGGAGAGATGCTAATTAAGTTATACGGTTCCTGCACTACCAATATTCCAATGGGCCACAAATATGCATTGTTAGTGATTTAAAAGTTTTTCTACTTAATATCTCAAAAAAAAAAAAAAAAGTTTTTCTACTTAACAGAGACTCAATTCATTCCATCATAACCACAACCAAAATTCCAATGTCAAAAACAATTGGCAAACTCCCAAATTAATTTTTTATCTTTTTCTTTTCCTTTCTTTGATAGGTCCAAATTAATGCTTCTTGATTAAATTAAAACATCAGCAGAGCTAAAATATAAATGACAAAAAGAAAGAATTCCAAATGAACAAAAGTGCTTCAATTTCGTAACTATAATATATTGTCATCAATCCTTGGCTGAAGGCTGAGATGCAACACTCAAACATAGCTCTCAATCAATGATTTCCTCATCACATCCATAAACGTGCTAGGCTGGGCTTGTTTCAATTGGAATGCAGCTTTAACCACAAAATGTTGTCCAGTCATTCACTACCAAACTAGCACCTATCACCTCGCTGCCGCGGCTCACGGTCCCAGCAGACACTGGAACTTGAAGAAGTGTTGCAAATTCATCCATTGCTTCAAGGGATGTATGGGGATGAACCTGTATAGTATTCAGCAAAGACAGAGTAAGTTATACAAAACATGACTCAGTAGATGCCTCAATAAACACCATTCCAAGGAGAACCATTTTTCCTTGCCAGAGCACCTCTGTTTGAGAGGACACAATACCTGCCCACAAGCACTTTATCATAAATTGTATGCCTAAAAGCTTCGACTCCAAGAACATCTGAAATGACCTCTTCTGTTTCTTGAAAAAAAAATGTTTCAACATGAGTATCCTAAAAAAGTTACCAACTTCAAGCTGATAAATGGGGTTAATGGTGCTAACTAAAAAGGAAAGAAGAGATCAATATTTGAGTATATTTTCATCAATCTCTTCTTCAGATTGGGCTGCCAAGCAGCTTTAAAAATATTTATTCTACAGATAAGATAATAATACCCTTCCAAGATTTGTGTGAACAACAGCAACATGATCATTGCATGCTATACAATTTCCCAGGGTATTGAGTCTTTCTTCTTTGCGCTGAACAACAACTTGATCCGGTAAGACTGTTTCTCAAGTGCTGAAGTTCTGCAATATTAGGCAGAAAACAATAAGAGTAAGACATCTGTAGAATACAATTTAACCATGGCAGGTAAATTAGTATGGATAAACACAACCCTTTTAGATTTGTGATAAAAAAAACTTCATTGATGTCTATACCAAGTAGAGAATCAAATTTTAGAGTGCCATTTTCCCTCTTATTCAACAGAAAAATGATTCATTTGGCTGACCCCTGTTAAAAGTTGACACTTTGCTCACCATAAGAGTGAATGTTTTAAATGCTGCAAGCTTTAAAAGACCAAGCATGCCATTTCCAATATCTCATTGAATAAAAAAAAAAAAGTAATACATTTTTTTAATTTAAAAAATTTTGTATGGACACTTCAATTAATATATATATATATATATACAAAAAGTAAAATTATATATCTCAACCACATCTTACATGTAATTCACCTGAAACAAAAATAGCCCAAACACCAAAAAAGTTTATAACCCATAAAGCAAATGCATCACATACACAATGGCACAATATAATTCTAACCGCAACAGGAATAGGAGCTACTCAACGTTGGTACGGGTACCCTTCAGTTACAGCTTCCTTAAGTCATAATGAGTGTGACTATGTTTTATTAATATGGAAAAACTTTTCCAGAACCAAAATACCCACTGCAACAAATCATATATCTTACTTATTATCAAAAACACTCTTCAAATACAGAAAATGAAAAATGGATTTCAACTTCTATTTTTTTTTTCTTTTATGCCAGCAGACTGAATATCATAACTTCTATTAAACACAAACTGATATTAATATAAAATGATGAAAAAGAGAGTTAGGAATATTTGTTCATAACATTCAAATGAACTCACTTAAAGTTGTTCAAACACATACCCAACGGAAAAAATGGCCCAATATACAAACCCATGACCCATTATCGCTCTTCAAAAACAATAGATCAGGTTGGATGGAAAACAGTTTTGAATAGTGATAATGCTCTCTTTTTTAGCGCTCCGCCTTCCTTTGAACAGTAAGCAGTAAGTCATTGGTTCAAATCCAATAATAAGTAAAACGGGTTGGAAATCCTGTTTTTGCTAGCATGACAGCAAGTATAGACTGGCAATAAGGAGCCAACTGAATGACCAATGCATTGGTAAATACTTTGTTGTACTGGGGATCACTAACCAAAGAATACCCACTGCACCACAACCATACACACCCCATAAAATTTAGTTAAGAATTCAGAAAGTTACATGTCAAGAATTATAACATAGTTCTGAAAAACATTAAAAACAGAGTCCCCTATTAAAGAATATGAATCATAAGATCAATAGGATGCAAAAAAAAAAAAAAAAAAAAAAAAAAAAGAAGTGTAACAATCATGTGATCACAAAAACAAACCCCTCATTAAGTATTTAGTAATTTTAAGATTTAGTAATTTTCAGACTGTAAAAGGCCAAAAAAATACACTACAAATTATATCAAAAACAAAACAGAAGCTCTCTCCTTTTACTATGAAACATCTCTCTTCACCCATGTATGAATAGTTCAAGAAGATCTCAATCCTGATATAGATGCATCAATATGCTTCCTTAAAATACTGTTGGATGAACTCATGAAACTCTTTCTAAGCTGGAAAGTAGGATTACAAACCATGTGCATGTTACAGTAGTTTTTAGTAGCCCCTAAAAAAAAGAGATAGGTTATTCTTATTCTTGATTTAGTTCAGGTAAACTACATGTCTAGCCAAATTATTGACGTGGAAAAAAAAAAAACCACTTAATTTGTTTTCACATGTCAATTAGAAATTGATACATCATATAGCCAACATCGGTATGAGCAACAATAAAGATACCCAATGAATGCAAGATATGCATCTGCAAGAGCTTTCAACCAACTTTTCCCACATTTAATTGTTTCCAATCCTAAACAAAATACATACCAAACAAAAATAAATTTAAAGTCATCAACTTAGAAATATAATTAATCAATTTTCTTTCAAGAATTTTATCAAACATGATGGATTTAGAATAAAATATATACTTACTCCTAGGATCTTTGTAATGTGAATCCACTATAGAAGTTTTGCCTCCATTGGAGTTTTGATTGTGACCCAATCCATATAGATACATGGGTTTGCGCTATGATGGCACATGACATGGAAGAGCTCAATCTATTAGTTAGGCTTCTCCCTCATGGATTTTTCTACATGCCCAACGAAAGCAAATTATTTAATCAAATCAGTCTTAGGCTATTCAAACAGTATCAAATTTGACAGCTTTTCTTAATCACATCAGCATGTAACATATTTAAAATTAAACCATTCACCTAAAGACCAACTAATAGATATATATATTATTCCATTTCAATATTCAGACAGTTGCTCAAAACCATAACCATCAATAAATATAAGACACACAAAGTAAAATTACTGTGTCTAAGGAAAAAAACAAAAGACAAAATCATAAAACAGAGAGAATGAAAAAAAAAAAAAGAAGAAGGATCCAACCATGGATGGAGTTTCCATTAAGAAGTTTGATAAATATTCATTATTAAGTTAGCTAGCATTCATTATTCCTAGAACCGGTTCAATATTTTCCAACAGCTTCATTCTCAGTCATCACAACCCAAACTTTGGTGATATTTATAGAGGAGCCTGACAAATTATTAGAATAATATTGTACCTATTCAGTAAAGAAGAAATACATGAATCGAGCATTTTTGCATTTTTTAAAATTTTTAAATTTTTAAATTTTAATTTTTTAAATTTTTTTATTTTTGAAAAAAGACAGTAGCATATTTGGATCTAGAAAATCTTGGGACTATATGGGAAGGTACGTAAGCAAATAAGTTAAAAGCTTAAAGTTAAAAGCTAAAAGCTAATCCAAATGGTTATCAAGCTAGATTCATCAAGTTCCAACTTCCAACCCAACCAAATCTTAATCAAAATTAAAATGAATTCAAATCTTTAGAGAGAGAGAGAGAGAGAGAGAGAGAGAGAGAGAGAGAGAGAGAGAGAGTTGAAACTTAATGACTTACATCAATCAAAGCACTTAACTCTGAAGAGAAGCAAATAGTTTGTTTTGGGCTTTAATCTATAAAAAGAAATAAAATTCCAGTTAATTAATACAGGTGTAACAAATATAAGAAAACAGCCTAAGGTTAATGACTTTCATCAAGCAAAGAAACAATACATATGTGGCTGTATATGGAGAGCAGCAACATTATGAAAAAAGCAATTTGCAAATGAAACTAATACATATTGCTGCATAATGTGTCTCTCTAAGTGCAAGCTTTCTACTAAAGAAGGCCATATTGTTCCTCTCCCTAAGAATATGAGTCCACTTACATTGCTGTAGAAAATCCATTACATAAGTTGTAACAGTTGAAATCAATTATATTATTTTGGTTGCAATTAAATTATGTGTCCTAGTTCAATTCAAGAGCAAGGTACTAATGGTAAAATCAAATTTGCACATTACAGATGATCTTCCTATTACAATAAAGCGGGTAAAAAGATATAGAACAAAAATAATGGCAAAAATACAAATAAACAAAAGTAAAATATATTTTTTTTTATAAAGGCGATACAAACCCACCAAGGAAGCTTTGAATGAGAATCACTTTCTACAAATAATCAAACATGCAGTGATGTTGGAGACTTTGGAAGATGTTGGTTTTGATTGAATTTTGAGAAGGGAGAGACATGAAGAGGAAATAAATGGGTAATTATTCTGTTTACAAAGAAAAGGAAGAGGACGGATAGAAATAGCAGAAGCAAATAAAACTTGACAAATTTATTAATGGGTGAAAAGCAATGGATTTGCAGAATAGGAAGAGGTAGAATAGAAGGAGGTGAAAAGTAAAAAGTGATGGGTTTGTGTAATTGAGGGAGACAGTTGTTCGAGTATGCTAAAAAATATGAAACTATTCTCACAAAATCTAGTTATTTATTACAATGTCCTTAAAATAAAATAAAATAAATTTCCAACAAACATACAAAAAATAAAATAATAGATGCAAGAAACCGTTGTTTGCAAGGGACTAAACTAAATTACAAAGTGATTTGTTGGGAATACATTCAACTCTCTATACCTGCAAATAAAAATATAGCTTAAATAAGGTATGGACTTTTGAGCAAAGAAAAAAAAAAAAAAAAAAACAGTGGTGTTCCAATAAATCCCCATCAATCTATGATTTCAGTTTCTAATTCACCCATATTCCAATTCTACGCATTAAGTATTAAAATAATAATAACAATTATATGCAAAGTTAGAACCGATTAAAAAAATCAGCAAAAATTAAATGTTTATATGATGATTAACCTAACAACATTTTCAACACACAAAAAAAGAAAAGAAAAAGAAAACAGATTATGAGAATATTAGAAACCTTAACAGATCATACCCAAACCTAAGCCTAAATCAAAGTAACTTCAATCACAATATATATACACATCGCAATCATTGTAGAAGTATAATTAATTGGAACCTGATAGTGGTCCTTAATAAGGTTTCAGTGAAAATTAATATTGATTGCGGTATTTTCACTCTACATTTGTTTTACGATTTTGGGGAAAAGAAATCAGTACCTTGATTTGATGAAATTAAAGACTCTAGATTGTGGAAAGATTCCACTTCATCTTTGGAGAAAAAGAAATTGAATGATTTAATTCCAAAATAGACAAATTGAAAAAAATCTATTGCCGAAAAAATTATAAAAAAGAATAGTCACATATTAAAACCTGATTTCCTTAGCCCTAATTTTTGAATCCAAATCTAGAACCAAATTAACATATATCCGGTTCCCCTTTGAAATGTGTCTGTGCGAGAGAGACATGGCCTGGGCAGTGGTGTTTATGTGCACAACTTTTCCAAATAGCACACATATTTGGAAAGCAAACTCTTATTAAGCACTGTGTATTCCCACAAATAATTGCTATATATGAAGCATTCAAAAAAGGTCAAGTTCGGTTAGGTGACCATTAACACACTATTTTATGATAGCATATTTTAATATCATAATTACAAAATCAAACGGTACTAAAATATTTTGACGAACCAATCCAAAGAAATATAAAAAGCAATACAAATTCTGTTAAGTTCAAATAGTAATATAATAATTGATAAGAAGTAAATCACAGCTCAAACTCTAGCCATGATTTAATAGTTTAAGAAGTTGAAGACATGAAGTTTGGATTTTTTTATTTCTTTTCAAGTGAGGGAGGGGAGAGATATGAACTCAGGTTCACCCAAAGGGGAGACAAAACAGTGCTGCCAAGCCACAATGCTCGTGGCTAACTTTGATTTAATTTTTCAGAAAAATGAAACAGAATTAGTTGAAGGCTAGTTACCTGTAAATCTATAAGGTCAATATTGTCATGGGTAGGCCAATTTGAAGGAGCAATGCAGTCTTTAATTTCCCAAGCTGCTTCTGATGTAATATTTGTAAATTCTTTTATCCTCTCAACAGAAACCATTCAATTTTCCACAAAGCAGCTCATATATATGGCCCAGAACAGCACAGAGTTCAAAGACAATCCATAGGAGACAGATAAATCAATAGGTTCTGCATAAGGTAAGAATAAATTAAATAGTTCATTTTCCTCTTTTACACTAAAATTTTCTCAAAATTAGTACTCTTCTTCTTACTACTTAATAACACAGATTTAAACAATCACAGCAAAAACAAAATTAAACAAAGTATGACCAAAAATGTATAAAGGCTTCTCTTTTTTTAAAAAAATAAATAAATATGTCAAAGAAAATGTAAGGAATGTATAAGTTAATTAAACAAAATAGTTATGCAAGTTTAAGATGCAGATATAGGGGAAAAAAATTTATATTTCTGTATCCATTTTATTTATATTTTTTTTTTTGTTTTAAAAAAATTTTAAACTTACCTATTAGTCAACCGAGATGATAACAATATTGATCAGATCATGGTTGTTTGCTACGTTAACTCCATCTCACATTCACTGATATCTACTTCAAAGTTTTGTACTTCATTGCGATATGAATCTGTAATATTAGAACATTTTAAACATTAGTACAGTTTATATATAGTAATGGAGAAAAACCTGTTGTTCACAATATAAGTGACAATCCAGTTTACATTATCAACAATTTGAAATAATTTTACTAAACAATATGTGTTACCTTTAGGCAAATTATCGAATATTTCTTTGTAGACAATATTTTTTGTATGAAAACGATCACCATTATCATTTTCTACAATCAGTATCTTGAGACCATCTTTACTTGTAACTCTGGATACGGCAACATATAACTGTCCGTGACTGAAAACTGGCCTATCTAAATAAAGTTCAACCCGTTGCAGAGATTGACCTTGGCTCTTATTAATTATCATAGCAAAGCAAACAGATATTGGAAACTGCCTTCTTTTTAATACAAAAGGCCATTTGGAATCAAAAGGGGATAAGACTATTCTTAGAATAAACACGTTTTCTCCAATGTGAGTTCCTGATATTATTTGAGCCTCAAAAACCCATTTTGATAATTGAGTGACCAAAAGTCTAGTACCATTACATAGTCCATTACTTTGGTTTAAATTTTGAAGTAACATTATGGGCATACCTACTTTCAATATGAGTTTATGATTTGGAATACTAGGGAACTTCAATGAATTGAGAAACTCTATTGGGTACATGACATCTTGGTCTAGAATGTTGCTTGAAGCTTTACATAATGAATCTGCACTAAGATATATCTCTTCATCAGCATTAATAAGATCAATCATGTAACCATTTATTGTCTTCAAGTACTTCATTTGTTGGAGCTAATATTGCTCTCTCTTGTAAATTCTTGCGTTGAATTTTATATCAAAGTCAGGATAGGCAGCTTTTACAATATCATTGAAAGAATGAGCACCAGGCTGAATTAGTAAATCATGCGGTATTTCAATCAATGCTTCACCTTCACTATTACTAAGTTCACCATCACCAATTTTCAATATCCATTCAGCAAATTCCCTTGTTGCAGTATCACCTGGGTTCTGTGTCAACCTCATATTTATTGTCAGAATGAAAATTTTGCAACTATTCCATAACGATGACTTGTTAATTGATGCTTCAACTATTTGTTCTCTTCGTCCTTTAGATACCACTGGTAATATTTGTCTGAAATCACCACCAAGAACAATAGTTTTTCCTCCAAAAGGTGTCTCCCCACTATTTGAGTTAGAAAAACGTAATATATCTCTTAATGACCGATCAACAGCTTCAAAACAATTTCGGTGTGCCATAGGAGCTTCATCCCAAATTATAAGACTTGCTTTTGTCATAAGTTCTGCAATTTGTGAACCTTGTTTAATACCGCAAGTTGAACTGTCTGTTACATTTATTGGTATTTAAAATCTTGAATGAGCTGTTCTCCCTCTAGGCAACAATAATGCAACAATGCCAGATGATGCAATTGCAATGACAATCTTACCTTCTGAGCGCAATCGGCATATAATGGTTTTCCAAAGATAAGTCTTTCCTGTGTCTCCATGCCCATAAACAAAAAAAAAGCCACCTTTATTCTCTGAAACAGAATCAACTACTTCATCATATATATTTCTTTGATCAATATTAAGACCAGTAAGAAGTTTAATATGTTCTACTGCCAAAGAGTTTCTATCATAATCCAATTCTTCTTGTAACACTCTATTGTTACTTTGTCTAAGAAGTAATGTATTTGGATATGGTATGCTCTCAAATTCGTGCAAAGACCTACCATTCTTTATCAAAATCTGTTCAATTTCACATAGTGCATAGTTTTGTAATTGGAAGTCATCAAGATGTAGGTTGTCATATCGTAAAACTGTTCTTTGACGATGCAGAATGTCCTCAGATAACAACTGTCAATTTGAAATCCATAATTTATATGGGTCTGCAACCTCACAAAAAATCAACATTGTAACAAAAAGTTCTCGCAACTGTTTTCCTGAAGCCCACGATGCATGATTCAAAGCTTCGTGCCACTCTTTATCATCATCAAGCAAACCAAGTGCATAACATGTTGATTTGAAATTTGGGTACACAACATTATTTATAGTTCGCATTTCCTCAAATGATCTAGCTCCTTTAATAACATTGAGTAGCATTCGCAAATAAAACCGTTCTCCACTTGCAGGATGAGCATAATATATACGCCCAATACATCTTCCAGATTTTCTTAATTTCCATTCTTTGTCTCTTTTATGCCAATCCCATTTGGTAGGGAATTCAGAATAAGTTAATTCCCTTGCTTCTTCATACAATGCATTCGCTTTCATCCACTCTGTAAATTGGCTTTTTCCGATATCTGGCTTGTCCACAACATTATTTAAATAATCAGTATCTTCAAAAACAATTGGTTGCTCGTCCTCATTGTGAAAACTGAGTCTTTGAACAGCGGGCTCTCGATGGTGAATTGCAAACTCGAATATCCTCCAACATGCCTCTATGGCAGACACATATCTACAATTTAAATATGTCTTGACTTTATCAGTATCTGTCATATGTTGCATTCCAGTAGAAGAATCAATATGTAAATTTTCTTCAATAATCAAAGTTGCACGATCAGGTCCTTTTGATATATATTTAAATAAGTACTTGATAGATCTTGAATGATTACACCACTCGACATTTATGTGTGCTTGAAATTTCACCAATAAGTCAATATTGTGTGGAACTATAAATCGATTATCAAGTTTGACTTCATTTCTTTCAACAAATCTTCCATTATTCCTTCTTCTATATATTGGGAAACCATCTTCATCAATTGTTGTTTTCGAACAAAATCTTTTAGGGAAGTGCTTTGTACATTTGTTTTCAAACATACAACCTGCCCTTGAATTAATAGAGCCACAAGGACCTTGAACCATATATTGTTTGACAGCTTCATAAAGTAAAGGTTCTTCATTCAAATCTGGAATTTTTGCTGAAATTATTCAATCAATTTTTGCTACTGTAGGGTGCTTGTCATCATGATGCAGAAAAAAGTAAAATGTGTGCATGCGGTAACCCTCTCTTTTGATATTCAACAGTATAGACAACTGCCACCAAAACAGTAAGTTAGTTACATTTATTTAAATTAATTACTAAGCCAAGTAATGAAGAAGGAAAAAATATTTAAAATATAAAGTTTAGAATACCTGCAATTACTTTCCCAAAGTGTTGACCATGCTTTAAATCATTTAAGAGTTGATCAAGCTTTATCTTGAACACTCTTGCAACCACATCAGGTCGATCTTCTACTTTCTGTCCAGGTTTCCTAGATAGGAAAAGATCAATTTCTGGCCATTTTGTGTTGCAAGTGAAGGTAATAAATAGGTCCGGATAACCTGCCCATCTACAGATCGCCATTGCATCTTGATAGTTTTCAATCATATACCTTGGACTTCCAGTAAAACTTGAAGGTAGAACAAATCTCTTGCCTGAAGATGCAGGGGTGGTATCTCCTCTCGTAACTGCATCTTTCAGTCCTTTATACAACTCTATTCTTAATTTGTCTTGATTATGTTTTACCCACATAAGCCGGATTTCTTCAATACATGTATAGGCATCTGCTTCAAATTGTTGAAACAATCTACCACCATATACCAAAGTATGTCCCTCATGTTCACGTTCTTGCAATCGAAATGCATAGTATTCTCTCATTGTAACAGAATCAGTTGTATCAGATCTGCTTCCATCTACATTACTATACAAAATGCCAACCCTAAAACCATCCTCACCATATGGGAACAAAAGGGGATATTGTAATGCCATGTATGAAGGATGCAACACATTAATACGTTGTAACCCTCCTTCTTTTAGCTCAACAATAATATCACGATGTGCATTCTCAACACCAATATCACCAACGATAATTGCTGCAATTTTTGAACATGTAGGCAGGTTATATTCTCTTCCATCTGTACTTTGAGAGCTAATAAGGCGTAATCTTAAACAGTGAACATCAGTATCAAAGAAACGGTCTCTAGACATCCGAAATATCTTCACCAAAGTGTTTGATTCATCAAACGTTTGGACCAATGCATCAACAATAGATGGATCAAGGTCACAATTAATTTCACCATTACTAAAGACGTTCATTCTATGTTCAACTTCATTTTCAGTATCATAGAAGTATAATTGTGCAAATTGTGGATTCTGACCATCATTAGGGAGAAGAGTTCCAATTCTATGATGGTTTTGGCCATTAAGTTTGAAAATGTAAGGGTGTCTTCCATCTTTAATTCTACTATCTACTTTACCACCCATAGATGTCATTGCGAACATTGCATTATAACTTCTGATAAGAGTTCTAAACGTTTTAGATCGTTGACTACCAAGAGAATCTAAAAGCTCATCAATAAGAGGAGGTGCTTTCCTAAGCAAAGGTAACTCAACCTTACCCTCCATACAACAAAGAGAGAATTTTGGGTTCCTAGGCCTCTCAGATTTGACTGTTCTCTCTTCATACCATAAAATTGAATCGCGATGCACGCATACATAAGAAGGCGAGCCAAAATTCCAAGGTTCAGTAAATTTTCCTATATGAATTATAAAATATGAGAACAATAATGATGTAAACAAAAATGAATATAATTTCTTTTTTTCCTTATAAATTTAAGTTAAGTCATTTACTTGGAAATTCTTCACAGCCACTTTCATTTTCTGATTGTTGGATTTGTTGAGGTATATCACAATTATTTAATCCATCTTCTACCAAAGTATCATCGGTACTTATGTTCAGTCTAGTTTCTTCATAGGAATGATCCATGTCAACGTCAATATCTAACAATCAAATGTGAATTGAAAGTTTTATTTTCAAATTTTTATGAAGCAATGTTTAAAAAATTTATAAATACAAAGTGGCAGAAAGAGCAACGAACCACTTGACGCATAAAAATCCATATTTGTACCAGACGAGTGCACCATAGAGCAGTCATGCATCAATGCTGTTCAATCTCTCTTGTTTTTTTTTCCTCTTTTCAGCAATGACCATTCCCCTAGATTTCCTAGCCTAGATAAGTTTATTTTGTAAACTATTTTTCCTTTCATACCATTTTCTGCTGGATCACCTCTCAAACATTAGCATCCGTCTTTTAATCGCGCTTGTCTTGTATTTTCCATATTTTTCAAAAAGTCAGGAATGAGCTGCTACAAACTGAGATCCTATAAAACATGTGATTGTGCGTTATATAATTAATTATAATTATTTAAAATTCAAAAAACATGGCAGGTTTATATAAATGAAATATTACAAATTTTGAATCAACACCAAACAAACACTGGTAAGGGTAAATGCAAGAGACCGAAATACATATATAAAGAATGCTGTTCTAATTTGTAAGTATGTTTGATCATATGTAAAACAAATTAATAAAGTACTAATATATGTCATTGGTAATCATGATTTGACTATTACAAACCCTTCATTCAATCAAATATTCCTTCCTCTTAAGATTTTTCTTAACACTTTCATGAAAACCAAAACATAAATAAACAGAAGCACCTAAACATAAGCACTCAATAAGACAGAAAGAATCAAGATTGATTACACTAAAGTTTCACAAATTTTTTAGACTTTGTTCCGAAATTATACAAAAATAGATAAGATTTTACAGACATCCAAGTAATGGAATTCATGAATCTTTTCACCCACTATTAATTTAAGCTTCTATTCATAACATTAAAAAAAAAAAATTAAAGTATCTATAAGCACTCAATCGAAAACACTAAGAAACACACAATAAAAATAAAATGAATAAACAAAATAAACAAAGCTAACAATAACAACATTTAGAAAAGCCTGCCAATAAACTGTGCCTAATAGCCTGAGCAGTACAAAAATTAAAAGAAACAAAGTCTAATAAGCAGCAGTACAAAACTTTAAAAAGACAAAGTCTAATAAGCATTCTAGTAAATCAGAGACATATATTAATAAGGAAATAATAGTAATAAGGAAATAATAGTAATATTAATTACCAAGAAGGAAAACAACAAAGGTGATCAGAGAAAAAGCAGTTCAATCTGCAAAAACTCAGTAATTAACATTTAAAACCAATAATTTTACTCACTAAAAATTACAAAATAACTTTACTTCTCAAACATTCAGATCTTAAACTATACATCTTACAAATATGGCTATTAACAAAACATAGAACACAACATTGGTGATTAGAGATGGCATTACAAAAAAGGTTCTAACAGCCATATATAAAAGAAAAACCAAAAGGAAATAACAAAAAGCTATTTTAAAAGAGAACCAAGTAAAAGCATTGTTATATATTATGCAAACATGGAACATTTTATGAATAATATTCTTATTTAGATCAACCCAAAACACGAAAACATACAAACATTGAAAAAATAATGCTAAGAAATCAACCATTATTGAACAAAAAACATGTGTTTTCCTACACATATTTAAGAGCTAAAACCCATGATGCCACCCCAAAAAAACTCTGAATTATGATAAATAAAAAAGAAAGCATCTAAATAAAGAGTATAACACATCAAGTAACAAAATGTTGAGCTTGGGTATAGGTGCAGCTAAAAAGAAGCGAAACAGACAGTAAATAATTGAAGATTATAATTTCAGGCCAAAGCATTGAAAGAGAGAGAATAAACATCCATATTTTAATTCAAATTCAAATAATAAAAAATAGCGGTGAGAATGTGAAATAAGTAGAAGGGAGAATTGGCTGAAGGAATCAATGTAACCATTTTTGGAAAAGATAAATTGTTGATCCCACTCTTGCAATAGTGGTTGCAATGATAGGTCACAATTTTGCCCAACTATTTTTCTTTTTAGTAATTGGAGTGTCTTTTTCCATAACTGAAGCTTTTTATGCCAGGATATTTGAAGCTGCAGCAATTGTACAGAATGACAAAATATTTTTGACTCTTGAATCGATTTTAAATTGGTAGTATGCTGCTGACTTTAGGAGCCTCTCTCTATCTGAGTTTCAGGCCCTAACATATTAAGATTTAGAACGCAGAAGTATAAGTTTAAATAGGTAGACTGCCTTATGAACCCAGTATATTGACTTCCTAAACAATATACTCTTTTCTATACCCTGGTTTGAATTCTTTTACATTTATAAGTTTGAAGGGAAAAAAGAGGTAAAGAAATTAATATTCATAAACCTTAATATTCATAACAAATCAAGCTGGATTATGATAAATCAAGAAGAAAGCATCAAAGTAAAGAATATAACACATCAAGTCAATCTAATACGTGATTATGGTGGAGCTACCAAATGCATGCCATTAAAAGTATAGCAAAATAAAAAAATAAAAAAAGTCATAACAATATTACAATTCAGTAAATTACAAAATAAGAATACATTGAATTAATAAAAAATGGAGAAAAAAGCAGATTAAAATATGCAATTCAGAGCCTAATCAAAACCAAACAGAACAATGGAGAAAATTTAATTCGAATTATGAAACAAATAGAGGGAAAATAAATACTTAAAGCAAAATTAACATCAAACAATAACACTTTTTTGACACAATGTGAGAATTCTTATGAGTGACAGATAAATTCTATTGAAAAGAACTGCACTGATTTAGTTGTACATCGATCTCAAATTAACAGGAGAAAGGAAAAAGAACAATGAAACAACAATGAAACATTTGTACTTGCAAATGAAATGCTTCCCACCTAATCAACTGAATTCCAACTTACGCATATTTCTTTAAGAATTACCTCAACTTGAGAGTTTTTGCCACGAAGCAATATAGCCACACTCTTCTGTGTCTGTAGGGTACAAAAGCAGTGATTTAAGATAAGTTAATGATGATAATAAATATACGACTATGTAGTACAAACTATTTATACATCTAATTCATCTTAGATTATCATAATCTTCACTATTTACTAAAAAAACGTAAACCTCCTCATAAACATTGATTTCAACTTTATAGCTCCAAACCATTAAATGGACAACTACTTCTTTCCTAGAAAATTGTCCACATTAACCAAAGAGGGACCAACATTTTGAGTAAAACTCCTGCACTTTCCAAAGCAACTCTTCCATCCAAATAATACATTGAACACCTTCTTTAACACATTGAACACTATATATATATATATATACGTATATATATTCATTTCACTATTTATGTTTCAATTTATTGACTAATAATAACCATTTCTCTTTCCCTTACGAAAAGAGCTCATAATTTATAGTGCCTTAACAAAATGAACTATCCAAGAATAAAGTTTTAAAAAAAATATATATATATATATATATATTTATATATATATATAGTGAAAGATGAAAAAGGGAAAATAATATTGATGTTTTGTGCAAACATACTATGATATTAATTCAAATAGTATCTTGATTTCATGAAGAACTGTGGTTAGAATTGGGCTTTGGCAAGATACAATTGTGACTACAAAAAAAAAAAAATTATTTGAAAGTAGTTACAGATCTTGTTGCCAAAGTCCATGTCTAAATATTTTAAATGTAAAATTTTCTTCACTTTTACTTCCCATGAGGTGCTTACCATTAAAAAAAAATAATAAGAATTCTACAACAAAGAAATACACGGTATGAAATGAAATGGCAAAAAAAAAATTTATGACAACAATCATTGGATAAAGTTCTTTCTGATCTTTAACTCTTTGATTTGTTTTCTCTTTGTTTTGATTTATTCTTTCAATCCAAACATTTTATGATCAAATGAATCCAATCACTTCTAACCACAGTTTACCTCTTTGTAATTTTCCCAACCATATAAATGAAGAATTTACATTGATAACATTTAATTATATGGTAAAATACAAATTGATAATTTAAGGAAAGAATATATTCATTTTAGTCATTAGCACCACAGAAAAATTACACTATGAGCAGGGCAGTTCTTGTAATCAAAGAACGGAGATGCTACAAATTAGGAGTTTCTTGCTTTCAGTTATTAGTGTTAACCTAAAAGAACATACTTGAAGACTATTTATCATGTAAATATGTCAAATACAAAGGATCATGAAGGTTATGATTTGAAACAACACAATTGCGGAAGAGAAAGATATGGAAGTTTGCTTGAAATTAGCTAAACACACCATTTCTATTATATATCTCAACCACATCTTACATGTAATTCACCTAAAACAAAAATAGGCCAAACACCAAAAAAGTTTATAACCCATAAAGCAAATGCACCACATACACAATGGCACAATATAATTCTAACCGCAACAGGAATAGGTGCTACTCAACATTGGTATGAGTACCCTTCACTTACAGCTTCCCAAAGCCATAATGAGTGTGATTATGTTTTATTAATATGGAAAAACTTTTCTAGAACCAAAATACCCACTGGAACAAATCTATATCTTACTTATTATCAAAAACACTCTTCAAATACAGAGAATGAAAAATGGATTTCAACCTCTGATTTTTTTTTCCCTTTATACCAGTTGAATAAAAAATACCCCGACCTAAATCAAATTTGATACCAAATAAAAAAATAAAAATAAAAGTAAAAAAAAACCAAAAAACAGAAATTATACTGGTGGAGGGAATGGGTTTGACGATGGCAAAATCAAGGGCAAAATCCCTTATGTTAAGAGGACATAAAACCGGAATTATAATTTTTGCATAGAAAAAGGAACAAACCCATCTATTTTTCAAAAGGAGTCAAAGAAGAACCGTAGACAATTCGGTTAGGCCAGCATTTTAAAGTGCTTTTTTTCCTATTTGTCATCGCCTCCTTAAATGTAGGAACCCACTTTCTCTCAACTTTTGCTATTATATATATATAGATAAACAAAAAAAGTATTTACTCTAACATAACTACATAATTCATTATTCATTTTACATCATCCCACTTCAATGACACATCTTGCTTTAAGTGAACAAAGTATGAGATAAGTAAAAAGAAAATCAGCATTCAAGCAAACTATAATAATAAAGATCCATGGACAAATAGAAAACATTAATCGAAGACAATTAGTGAATTAGTGAATCAATAGAAGTACTTGAATTACTTTTTTTTCATCTTTATATCCTTCAGGTTTTGCTAGATTCCATTTAATTTGTCTAATTATTTAAGCACTTAACTTAATTTAAATTAGTTTGGAATCTTGGACAAATGCAAAAACAAATGCTATATTGCCTAAAAAAATTGGACCTGCATGCATATTAAAGGATGCTCAAGGCGTTGACAATAATTTTGTATGTTAGATAGTACTAGCAACTTTTACTGGACATCTATGGTATATAAACTACAAACTAATATGGAAAGGAAAATATGCTAATTTGGTTTACCGAGAATACAATAACATATTCTTGTGCAGGTGCATGAAATTGTATTCGGAGGAAATTCCCCAAGTTTTAAACAGGAAAATCATCATTTGGTTTCCCAAAGTAATTCCAAAGTATGTGTTTATAGATGACCTCTCATGATTTAAATGCAGCGTTTTTTTTTTTTTTTTAATAATATATACACAACCACTGTCAAATGGTGTTAACCTTGCAAAACAATGTAATGCACCCAATCCAGTCAAAATACCCCGACCTAAATCAGATATGACCCCAAATTTAAAAATAAAAATAAAAGTAAAAAAACCAAAAAACATAAATTATACTGGTGGAGGGAATGGGTTTGATGATGGCAAAATCAAGGGCAAAATCCCTTATGTTAGCAGGACATAAAACCAGAAATTATAATTTCTGTATAGAAAAAGGAAGAACCCCATCTATTTTTCCAAAAAGAACCCTAGACAATTCGGTTAGGAAAAAAATTTGAAAAATAGATATATAGAAAAGGAAGCTGCTTATTCTTGTAGTATAAACATCTGGTCTTAAACTAAAAACATATACATCTAGGAGATTTAATATGCTATTCCGAAAAGGAAAATCAATGAAGAAAAGTTTCAGAAAAGCAAAACAGAAGAGAACGCTGACCTTTAGGAAAATTTTGTTGCAGAGGAGAAATGAAGCAGAGCAGCAGTTCAAATGGTGATGGCCAGCCGTACGAATGTCCACCGGATCGCAAGTTTTTTTTTTTCCTCCTCCCCTTTCTCTGTGTCGATAGGCGATTTCTTTTAGAGAGAGAAAATATTAAGCGTAGTATGATGAAAAGATGAAAAGAGGATGGCTAGGGTTTCTTTAATTACGGGTTTTTTTTTTTTTTTTTTAACCGGCCTTTTTTTTTTAATATACCAAAAAGAAACAATCAAACGGTGTAATGTGGCTTGTTTTTTATACCTTTGTTTCTTTAATTACGGTTTTTTATACCTTTGTTTTTTAATATACCAAAAAGAAACAATCAAACGGTTACTTAATTTATACCTTTGTTTTTTAGTTGCAAACGTCGCTGGTTTTTTAAAATATAAACGACGTAACGTGCGGCTTTTATAAAAAAAAAGAAAAAAGAAAAAAGAAAAACCGGTTACTTAATTTATATGTTTGTTTTTTAGTTTCAGGCGTGGCAGGCTTTTAAAAAGGTAAACGATGTAACGTGCGGTTTTAAAAAAAATAAAAAGGGTGTAAGTGGCAGCATTTGAAGGTGCTTTTTTTCCTATTTGTCATCACCTCTTTAAATGTACGAACCCACTTTCTCTCAGCTTCTGCTATTATATATATATATATATATATATATATATATATATATATATTTATAGATGACTTATAAACTTGAATTTTTTTTTATTATACAAAAAAAGGCTCATAAATAAAAAGCCATTCAAAAATTATGTTTTTTAAGGTTTACTTATATTGAACTCCTCGTTTTTTACACTAAATTAACTAATTTGGTATAGAAATTTAAAAAACTTAGATTAGATAGGACACATGTCGCAAAATTAAACTTTAATTGAAATCTAATTTTTACATTGAATTAATTCACTTGACAAAAAAATTTAAAAACTTAGATTAGTTCGGATATGTAGCACAAAATTAAACTCTAATTGAATTTCAATTTTAAATCTAATTGGATTTTCTCTCAGCTTCACCTATTATTATATATATAGATTTCCTCCAAGTTTTTTCACTAATTAACTAATGGAAAATTATTGTGTACTCTCGGAGTACCATAAATGTGTACTCCTTCCTCTCACATGAATGATAAGTCTCACTAATTAAATTCATGGTGGAACCTACCATTTATGTGAGAGGAGGGACTATGCATTTATGGTATTCCAGGAGTATCTAATAATTTTCTTTAACTAACACAGATTCATAGCCAAGAAATTTTCCAATTTGTAACTCTTCGAACTTAGCACAAACTTTGCCTTTGAGGTCAACATGTTGCTTGATGAAGTGGTGGAGGACTGCTCATCTTTATTTATAAAGTAATTCCTAACAAAAGACGTATTCCCACTTTCTCAATATAAAGTTAGCAAACCGCCATACTGATGTAGGAAAATGATAATAAAAAAATTCCTAATATACTTTAAAGTTTAAAGAATCAGTCCCACACTTGGAAAAAAGTCACCACACTCTCAATTTATTTCTAGGGATGGCAATTTAGATATGACCCATGAGTATCCAGCCTGGCCCGACCCTAATGGGCCGGATTTTACCTGTCCCGATAAAAAATAGGGTTGGGTATGAGTTAAAAAAAAAAACCCGTAGAGGGTCCTGGTCAGGTTCGAGTTTTATAAAAAAATCCAAAGCCCGGCCCGAAACCCGGCCCAAATAATACCCGATTATTTGAAATTACTAAAACCCCCCCTTATATATATATAGCTTTACTAAACCTAACTCTCTCATATTCAGCAGCAGCTCACGCTCCTCACCCTCACTGCCTCACAAAAGCACATACCTCACACCTCACACAGCACACAGCCTCACACCTCACATAGCATACAGCCTCACACAAGACAAGAGCACTTTGTCACTCACTCTCTAGCACTGCCACGACGCCACCCAAGTTCTCTGCACCACCGGTCTGTTCTCTACTGTCCCGTCCCCACTTGATGCCACCACAAGCCTCCACCGCAAGCCACCATTTAAGGCAACTCCGTCTCTTTCTCTCGCTCAATAGCCAGTCCCAAGTTAAGCCTCCATGGCTGAATCTAAGCACTCTTCCCTCTATCTCTAGATCTAAAACCCAAGGCTGAAGATCTCAAGCCCTCTCTCTCTCTCTGATCTCCAAGTCAGGGATACGATTCTCTTCTCTCTCCATTTCTATTTTTATCTTCTTCTTTATATTTATTTTTTGTTTGATCCGAAATCTCCTCCGTTGGTTTGGTTATTTCTGGGTTTGAGGATTGAAAAATGGGATTTTATTTATTTGGGTGTGCCTGTGAAGATTTGAAAAGTAGGGATTTTTGGGATTGGTTGTTTGGCTGTGAGTTTGATGTTGAGGTTAGGGCATGGTTCAAAAAACAGGGCCCATGGGGCCTGTTGGGCCAGGCGGGGCAGGTTTGGGACCCGGAAAAAAATATGATTAATAATCGGGCCAGGTCCAGGTCATGGGTCTTGGCCCGTCTGCCAGGTCCGAGTATGCAAAAACCTGGCCCGAACTCGACCTGTTGTCATTTCTATTTATTTCAGCCACTATATCACACGTATTCACCGCACGATTATTCACACCACTGCTTTTTCCCCTCCTCATCCCAACATTTTCACTTCTCATGACAATTCATTCATCCATATTTAATATTTGGGTAAATTCCATTAACTAGCCTTGAGGTTTGGGCTAATACCAATCAGGTCCAAGACATTTAAAACTAACCAAATTGGTCCATAAGCCCAATTTAGTTCCTAACACCGTTAGCCCACCCGTTAGTGATTTTCTTCCTCTCTCAGACTTGTCTCCTCTCTCTTAGTCTACGTGACTTTCTCCCCTCTTGACCCCTCTCTTTTATACCTTAAATCTGCTACAACCAAAATATAGCCATACACAGTAACAAAACCCAAAATTAAAAAACTCAAAAAACCCACAACAAACCCAACAACAATACCACCACCATTTTGGAGCCCACTACATGAATCAAACAATCACCACGGATCAATACGGTGGGAGATTGAACCGCGGAGAGAAGAACCCGAAGCACGTCGAGTTCGATTTGTTCCTCTTTGAGCCCCCTAGACTTACACACCAAATCGATAATCTTGTAAACAATATTGGAATTGGAATTGGAATCAAAATTGGAGTTGGGATCGAGCTGGTCGATCTTAGCTTTGAAGAGGTTGAGGGAGAATAGTTTGAAGATGCAGTCGAGAGCGAGCTTGACGACTTTGGCGGAGCCAGATTCAAGAGCGAGAATGGCAGGTGGAAGATGGATTTGAGCTTGTCCAAGATAGATTTGCAGGTGAAAACGCACTTACAAAACCCAAGCTTAACGATGGGTGGTACAAAAAGAGTCAAAGAAATAAGAGAGAGATAGGCTTGAGAGAGGAGGCAGGTCTGAGAGGGAAGAGGTAGAGAGAGGGGGGGCCAATCTGATAGAGATAGTTTGATTTGAGATAGAGAAAAGGTAGAGGAAGAAGAGGCAGAGAGAGGAGGCAGATACAGATTAGGGAGAGAAGAGCCAGAGAAAGAGAAAGAAGAGTTAAATAGCTAACAGAGACTAACGGGGTTTAGGGATTAAGTTGGGCTTATGGACCAATTTGGTTAGTTTTAAAATGTTTTGAACTTGACTGGTATTAGCCCAAACCTCAGGAGTGGTTAATGAAATTTACCCTTAATATTTCACATAAAAATAATTAATAAATTTTTAATGTTCTTGTACCATACTAAAACCCTAAACTATGTTTTGTTTTTATTTTTGTTTTTTGTTTTTTTGTTTTCTTACTTTTCCACCATTAAGAAGAATAGACTTAAAAATGGGTTGAATACTATAGATTTTATAATAGTAATTGAGGTAGTGAAATTATACAACTTTGTAGACCGATAACACTTTTAAATTGATTTATTTTCTCAATTGATCTTAAGGAATCATAATAGATTCTAAACGTTATGTATTTAGATGAATCTCATACTTTGATTGTTTTTTGATGATTTTTTTAGAGGAAACAATAGTAAACTTTATTCATTTAATATCATGCTATACTTTGATTGTTAATAACTACGATTTTTTTTTTTTGTTTATTTATTTTAATGATATGAAAATTTTATTTGTAGTTAATTGAGATTATGAAAAATTCTAAGCGTAGTAACAAGTTTGGATTAAATTCTAAACGAACTTGTATCAAGGTAGATTTTAAATTACAATTGATTACAATTGTCTATTTATTTTACCATTAACATCGATCAATATTTTCTAGCCTTTTAAATTTTTGATATTATCTTTTAATTTTGTCCCTTCTAAATAAAAATTCTAGCCCTAAAACTACTTCGTGGTCTGATCCACTAGCAAGAAAATGCGGAAACCGTTATCAAAGAATTGTCAAATACTTCCAATTAATCACCATCACTTCTAAAGAATCATAATGATTATGAAGATTTGTATCCACTAACAATAGAAAGAGTGTATAAAATATTGGCTTCATGTTATATAATATGCAAAAACTACCATAATACAAGGATCAAAGTTCTTTAATCACCATCTCTTTAATTAATCCATCTCTCTTTCTTCCTTATCAGTATGGGGATCATTTCTCTACTTATCAGACAATTTATCTACACCTCCCTCATCTTGCTTCCATGTCTTCGTTGTGTGAATTCCAGAGACTCACCATCACCACCATCTCCTTCACCGGATTTTAATTCAGCTTTTGAAGACCTAAAACTTGACGTGGTCCACCCCATAATCCAAAGATTCAAAAACACAATCACTGCAGACCCCTTTAAAATAACCAAAACTTGGGCTGGCCCTGACATATGCAACAAGTACAAGGGCTTCTTCTGTGATACCCTACCAGATAATAGTTCCGCCAAGGCCCTCGTCGCCTTGGATTTCAATGGCTTGCAGCTTGCAGCCCCTACTCTTGGCGGTTTCATAGACCAACTTCCTGACCTTGCAATCTTCCATGCCAATACCAACAACTTTTCTGGCACTATTTCACCAAAAATTTTAAGTCTCCCATATTTTTACGAGCTTGATATAAGTAACAACAGAATTTTTGGGGTATTTCCACAAGCATTGTTGGGCAACAGTCTCACTGGGTGCTTGCCATGGGAAATTGGGTTATTAAAAAATGCCACAGTTTACAGTCTCACTGGGTGCTTGCCATGGGAAATTGGGTTATTGAAAAATGCCACAGTTTTTGATGTGAGCTTCAACCAGTTGATAGGTCCAATACCACAATCATTTCAGTGCTTGTTCAACATAGGACTGCTCAACCTGGCTCGAAACCAGTTCTATGGGGAAGTTCCTGAGGCTGTTTGCAAGGTGCCTAATCTGTATAACTTCTCCTTATCATATAACTACCTCACTCAGGTTGGTCCTATATGCAGGAAGTAAACGATACTTGATGTATCGATGAATTGCATTAATATTCTAGGCCTTTCTCATCAGAGATCAAAGGCTGAATGCTCTGCATTTTTCTCTAAGTACTACACTTGCCCCAATCTGCAGTCCTTGAAGAAAGTAATTCCATGTAATTGATAATCAACCAATGGCTGTAGCTGCTTCACCAAGATCCTATGATACACTTATAGGTTGTGATTTTCCTGCTCTAAATAATTAGGTTAAGTCATGGAATACAAATTCTCAATACTATTTTTTGCATACCACTTTATGTTCCACCAATCACCACTTGTTATGTATTGATTTTTTTTTCCTATTTTAAATTTCAGTTATTTTATAAGGAAAGTAAAATCAATACATGACAAGTTGTAATTGGTGGAATATAGAGTGATATACAACAAATGGTACATAGAATATGTATTCAAAGTCATGAAGGGCCTTTGTGTTATATTAGTAAGTTGCTTGTGTGTTGCATGGATGATGTTTTATGTAAGATGATTTTGGAGAATATTGTACATATATTATAGCATTATTGTTATAAAATTTCGATAGTAATGAGTTCATCATAAGAAGTAACAATTATTAATTGCACATACACATCCATTATAATTTTTCAGTTCAAGAAATAAGGCATATTAATAAAAAAATAATTATGGAGGAATATTGTAGAATAAAAGTTGATATAGAATGCACATTTTTCTTTCTTCACAATTATAAAACAAAACACATCCCAAACACTTATAGTAAATCACAGCTTTTACAAAACCTACAAATCTACAACGTCTAGCTTTTATAAAGCCCTCATCCTTGTTGTAGCCAACTCATACAAGTTAGGATTAGATGAGACAACAATGTTGGAGTCAAGTAAGTATCTTTGAAAGATTGAAGGTAAATGACATCTTTTTTATTATGCGTGTATTTGATGTGAGATAAGATGAAGTGTTATGTGTAGGTATATATAAAGGAGTAGAAGTGCAAGAGGTGAAAATGCTAAATTGAAATGCAAAGGGTTTTGTGTGTATATGTGAGGGAGAAAAAGTTTTAAAACATTAAACCAAATGAAATAAAAAAATATTTATTTTTTTAATTAGAAAAGTCTTGAATCATTGAACCAAGTGAAAAAAAAAAAGTCAATATTTAATTTATTCTCATCTCTAATGTGAAACTTGAGAGTATTTCAATTTTTTTTTCTTACAAAAAATACGCCACATGATTAAATCTTATGTTTGTGTGTGTGTGTAATACTTCTGAATATTATTAATTTGAGATTAGAAAATATACAACATTATTTAGATTGAGGCGCGACACTCATTCTCTTTAAAGAGATTCAAGCCCATGGTTGGCTAAACTTTGTAACCCATGCAAGCCCAATATCTGAATCAATACATAACAGCCCATTAATCATCACAATTAAAAGAAATAAATAATTTCTCTCATTTTCAATGTGGGGATAAATATTTTCACTAGCTCCTAATCTTCCATATTAACTCCCACATCTTTATATTTATTAAAATGCTCTAACACTTTTTTTAAATTATCCAAACAAGGTACTTAGATTTTGATAACCTAAATCTAAATTCATGTGTCAAAATCCTGCTATCCAAACATGAGTATTCAATATGTTACTTTTGTTATGGTATGAAAATCCATTAATAACTTTATATAGAATTTTGAAGGTATACATTTTAGCTGAAAGTCTTTGGTGTGATAGTTAGTATCACTTTTTCACTACTTCATAATACAATGAGACCCGCTTGATATCCTTGTAACATATGCACTTTATGAGGGTCCTTTTTTGGACAGTACTCAAGCTCAAGTAAAAACAAGGATCCTGGGCCCTTTACCTGTTAGTTGGTGGACTGGGTTTGGTTCACCGCAGTTAAATGGAGGCTGATTATGAACCAAGTTATGCGCAAGTCATAAAAATCCCTCCTAAGTAATAAAATACCATTATAAGTGTTTTATTGTCATGAAATGACCCTTTACTCTTACAAAATAAGTAAAATAAATATTCAAAGCATTCACAATGAGAAGGAGATTGAAATAGAGTATTTGAGACTTATCTTTTACTGTGTGAACATTTAAAAGAATTCCTTCACTTGGTACCTCGAGCGTAAGATCTTGGTACTCCGGACGTGATGTCGTGGTTCCCAAGGGTATTAGGCCTGTAAGAACCTAGAATGCTGATTTTTTGAACTATACGATCTTTCTCTATGCTTATTATGCATTAGAGTTTTGTCATTTCCCTTTACCTCTATAAGCCATGCATAAGAACACACTATATAATACACACATCTTCAAATAATTGTTAGTTTCTTAGATTAGGATATACATTTTAATACATATACATATATGTAAATGAATATCATGAGAATGATTCAGCCACGAGGATCCTTGCCTCAATTCTCATAGACTTAGTGCTTTTGCACAAGACTTGTGGGATTTGGAACTAAAGTCCAAGTGGCTTTGCTTGGGCATTGCCTTCCAAGATAGTTAGGTGAGGAGGATTTTTGTGGTAGAGAGTGATATCTGATGTGTGCATGTTTTGGCATATGTTTCTTTGGAGGCTAAGTAATATTTTGAATGATCTCAAGGATATGAGACAAATTCCTCTACCTTGGCTCTCTTATCTTGTTTATTTCTTTCTCTTCCTTGCTGGGCTTTTAAAGCTTTAAGAATATTTGTATTGAACCTCTGAACTCTTCCCCTGAATCCCTATTTTTCTCCCCTCCGAATTCTCCTTTTTTGCTATGCCTTATGTTCCATTTATAGTAGACCTGGTCTGGTATCTTAGGTGAGGATGTCCCAGGTCTGTTGGGTAAAACTATATCCTCTATGACTTGAAAAGGTGCATTGGACAGAGATTTAGCTTATTTAGGCAAGTATAACTCAAAAGGGGCATTTGGCTTTAGCTATAAATGAAAGATTCATTCTTGGAAAGTCAAATGAATGGGTGTGTTGCTCAATGTACTGGATGACATCTTTGGTTGAAAGTGACAATTGAGAGAAAATTGTGGGGAGGTGTCATGCACATGGGGGAACTAAGTTTTCCATCGGTTCATGCATTCCAAGCAAATATATGAACCAAGGGAAAGTTTCGAAAACTAAGTTTTCATCAGAAATCACTCCCTTATTGACCAAACCATTTCTCCCTTATTATCCACTCAGGATCCCACGGGCTTGGACCATGGGTTACAAAGACAATACTTAGTTTTTTGCTGGATTTTTAATGGCTTTTTTTTTTTTTTTTTTTTTGGAAATCTGAACATACATAGGGCCTTGATGTTGATTTTTCTTGCTGCATGTCCTCTGGTCTGACTGAGATCCTTATTGCATGTCCTCTAGCTGAGTTCTCTTCTTTTTTCTTTTTTTTTCTTTTATTATTATTATTATTATTATTATTATTATTATTATTATTATTATTATTATTATTATTATTATTATTATTATTTCTTTCTTTTTTATTATTTTTTGGGCCTTCATGGTTCTTCTTAACTTCATGAATTGAGTCTTCTTTTGTTAAGACCCATAGTCTTTCCTTGCTTTTCATGGAATGTACTTTCTTGTTAAATTTTTGTCCTCAACATTAGCCCCCCGAGCTCGTGGGTTACCTGTAGCTCACGTGCGAGAAAATAAATTGTTCTTGGACACTTTCCTAGCTTGTAGAACCAATGTGTAGATCAAATAATTCTTGAGAGAAACTCTAAAGGAATCGCTACACTTACTTCATGGGATGAACTAACATGTTGCTAAAGATTAGAATTCACCTTCATGTTAGTATTAAGCTGTAGATTGGCATTCAACAGATCAACTTTGTTAAATTGACAATGATATATGCATGTATAACCAAATTATATTGGTATTGCATTTGATGCTAAGAGTATATTTCTAGCACTAATGTTTTTGCTAGCAATTCTAAGATATGCTTCTTTTTTTTTTTTTTTTTTTTGAAAGTAGCATACAAAAATCACACTGGGTGCATGTTAAATCTCAATATAAGATAGCATTGCTTTGTCAACAAGATTTTGTTTGTTTTACAAAATAGGTTGAGTGAAGGAAGCCCCCATGAACTTTGCCAAAGATATTCTATGTATTCTAGTACATGCTTGCTATGGCTAAGGTGAATAACACCAAGATGTTTGCCACATGGAACCATGATATTATAAGTCATTGAATCATATAAACATGCTTATTTAGAGTCTAATCAAGACTAGCTATTCTTCTCAAAATGTATTAAGAGATAGAAACTCCTCTGAGAACATGACTTAGAAGGCTTAAGAACATCTCCACGCCTTGCTTTAGCTAAAGAGCTTGCTCTTCTGGTGGATGCTTTTGATATTTGCCTTATTCTTTTTCCAAATTGTGAGAGATTGTATAATTGTTCAGATTGTAGCAAATTATTCACATATCATGCCACCAATTATATTGTTGTTGTATTGCTATGTACCATATAGTTCATGAGCCAAAGAAAATAGCAGTGGTTGAACTTATGTACAGTAAAGTTTACATTAGACTTCTCAATTTTTATAAGTGAAAGATATATCTAAGGAAAATGTTCAATCTTATCTTAGCCCCCAGTGTATGCATTGGAAAAGCCAATTGCCAAATAAGACATAGCAATTAAATATTATTTCATGTATATGAAACTATGTGAGGATTTTAACCACACAAGAATTCCAATTTTTGATTTTTGATAATTGGTCAAGTAAGAAGACCAAAATATTAGAATTTTCATTTTAATCTACACGAATAAGGTATTAGTGCATAGGTGATACCTCTTGCACAACATTTTGTAGTGTTTTGATATATTCAAACATGGTGTTAATGAGTGGGCTTACCGAAAGGGTACCTTTCTTTTGTTGAATCGAAATACCTCCAAGCCTTTGATGAGTTTGCACCTTGTAGGAGGAGGGAAATGTTGCTAATTGGTTTGCAATGTCATTGACTAATCTCTTTGTATAGAGATTTGCAAAAGTATCCAAACTTTTGCGGCTTCGAGTGATGTACTCTTGGAATTTTTTTTTTTTTAAAGTTACACCTTCCTTGTTTCCTTAGGCTCCCTTGAACCAATTCCTTTTAAGGAGGTCAATCTTGTGCACTTTATACACCCATTTATGGGTTTTCATACCCACTCGAGGCTCTTTCTCTTTGTACCCCTTGTTAGGTCTTACTTATAATTTGCACCCTTTGCTGGGACGTGCTATGACTTGTACATATTATTGGTACGTGCTACAACTTGTACCCATTACTGGTATGGGCTACGGGTTGTACCCATTGCTGGTACGTGTTACTAGTTGTAGCCATTGCTAGTATGTGCTACTAGTTGTAGCCATTACAATCTGCACGCATTATTAGGACGTGCTATGGCTTGTATCAATAAACTTTTGCTTTTGACCAATTTCTTGGTTATACTTGGAAACTTTTGGTCTTGGCCAATTTCTGAGCCGTGTATTTAGAAAATTTGTTCTAGGCTAAGTCCTGGGCCAAGTACTTGGAAATTTTGCTCTTCCTAATTCCTCGGCCATGTTACTTGGAAAAATCTATTTTGGCCAAGTCCTGGGCCAGGTACATGGAAAGTTTATTCTTCCCAAGTCCTGGGTCATGTCACTTGGAAAATCTATTTTGGCCAAGTCCTAGGCCATATCACTTGGAAAAAAAATCTGTTTTGGCCAAGTCTTGAGCCAAGTACATGGAAAGTTTGCTATTCCCAAGTCTTAGGCCATGTCACTTGGAAAATTTGTTTTGGCCAAGTCCTAAGCTAGGTACAAGGAAAGTTTAATCTTTCCAAGTCCTGGGCCATATCACTTGGAAAAAAAATCTGTTTTGGCCAAGTCCTGAGCCAGGTACATGGAAAGTTTGCTCTTCCCAAGTCCTGGGTCATGTCACTTGAAAAATTTGTTCATGGCCATTAAATTTTTCAATCTTCAGAAAAGGTTCCTTCCTAGCCTCCCATTCTTAAATGGGGTCACTAAACTGATTTCTTTTCTTTTCTCTAAAGGGTTAAGGATTTGTTTCCTTCTCCAAGGATCCTCTAAAATATTCTCTCTTCGCTATGAACAAATACTTCATGGAAATACTCTTCTTTTACGAGCCATCTAAGGTTACTTTCACTGGTGAACTTATGGCTAGGAGGAGCTCCACCAAGATGATTCTGTCATAGTGTTTTCTTCAGGTGGGGGATCCTCTTACGAGGATCCTGAAAGAGGAAGGCTTTCTCTAGGCATGCTTGTTAGAGGCTATCTTCACAAACCTCATAGTCTGTTTCTTTATAAGGATCTCTTTTGCTACTACTTTTTTTTTAAAGATCTTTCACTCAATAGGTACTCCTCTTCTTCGGGGAATTGGACCAGTAAATTTGCTACAGCTTAGCTCTTGATAGCTCTGGGAATCCTTCAGACCTATGTTATATTGGGAAATTAATATTAGCCATTAGGCCACGCTTCAAGATCACAAGGGCTGATGGAGGAGGGCTTTTATTGGATGGGAGCTCATCACCAATAGGATTTGGTGGTATGAAAAGTAATGATTCAGTTGTTGAGATGAATGACTGCCAAACACGCCCTTTCCATGTTAGGATACCTCATTTTAGTATCCTTCAATGCTTTGTATGCTTGGGATCGAGATCCCAGGTACAACAATAATGCTTTTGCCATGGACTAGTACCCATAAGGTAGGAAAATGACTCATGATTTGTTGAAGTTTTATGAAAGACATTTGGATGCTCAGCTCCCCATATGAAAACATTCCCCTTTTCAATAGTTTGGATAGTCCACTAGTGATCAAGGCTGGTCTTGGTGTGAACTTCCTAATGTAAATAACTCTTTCCAAGAAGTTTTTGAGTTCCTTGACTATGGTATGCCTCTTCATGATTGATATTGTTGTTGCATTAGTTGGATCTATGAGGAGATCGATGTTAGATAAATGAAATTTATCCTTTGGACGTGTCTTATTTAATTTGCGAGAGTACACGCCAATAAATCTTCATTTTTTTTTCAATAGCTCCACCAGTTGCTTTTTTTTTTTTGGTACCAATAACTAACTGCTGATTAGGATAAGCCCCAGGTTCACCTCTTCTAGTTCTTCCTTTGGTAGGATTTATGCCTTCCTTTCTATATCCATAAGTTTCTCCAAGATCTTCATGAGCAGTATTTTAGCCTCCCCTCCAGGTTTCTTCTTTTTCTGGGATAGGAGCCCTTTAAGATCTTGGAAATGAGATATTCTGGCTCATCATATCCCTAGATTCCTCCAAGATCTCTTCCTGAGCTATCATGTAAGATGGTGGTTCGGGATTCTCCTATAGGCTACATTTAGGTCCCGTATGCCTTCATAAGCACTATTCTACCTTCCCTCCAGGTTCCTTCTTCTTTTGGGATATGACCCTCCGAGATCCTAAAGATGGAAGCCCTCTGAGATCCTAACAATGGGATACTCTTCAGCTGGAGTCTACTCATCATAGAATATGTTTTCCACAAAGTTTACTTCGTGCTAGATGAAGAGACTAGGATTGGCAGCAATTTTTGTGGGCTTCCATTTGGTCCCTATTTCCCGTTCCAATGGTACATTGAGAGGATCCGGTGATATTTGTAATGCCATGGTCGACCTTTAGAGATAGTTGTACGTGTCCTTCAGTGGACTCTATAGCTTCTCCAAATCTTGATATTTCCATAGGTGAGTCCAATTGTTGAGTTGTAAGAAATGATAGATGCACTGTATAGTTATTGATCTTTCAATAATGTTGATTTTGCTACTGACTCGCAATATAGTATTTCTATTGATTTTCTTTAAAATATATTCAAGGTCCATTGCACAATGGGTTTTAGCCCCCAAGACATGAGGCGATTGTTGAATCATGCTTGATCCACCTTCTCTTGATGGTATTGTGGAACTTCTATCCATCTTCTTGATGCCTCCATTTTTTTTTGAACCATTTTACTTTGATGGATCCATGGAAATACTTTGCCTTTGCTGGAACCAATGATCTCCTAGGCCTTGCTCGAATTGAGGGTGTACTTAGCTTTGTTGGAATAAAGGATCTCCTCAGCTTTGTTGGAATAAAGGATCTCTTTAGCTTTGTTGGGATCAAGGATCTCTCAGGCTTTACTTTCCTAGAGTCAAGGATCTCTAGACTTTGTTGGAATTAAGGATGTACTCAGCCTTGCTAAAACAAAGGATCACCTCAGCTTTGTTGGGAGCAAGGATCTCTTAGGCTTTGCTGGGATCATGAAACTACTCCATTTTACTAAATCCATGGGTGGAGCTGAGGAGCTTGTCTATTTCACTAACCTGCGCCATATGATATTATTATTAAGTTACTGCAAAATTATATAGCCCCACAATGTGAGGCAAATGCTTTTGCTATGTAATTTACATTTCATCAAGCCTCTTTGATTCGCTTACTTCTCTTTCTTCTTTTTCTTTTTAAACAAATGAAACAATATCATGAATTTTTTTTAAAAGAAAATACATTAGCCCCTAAATGTGGGGCCATTACTTTATTATGTAGCTCATACAATCTTCATTTCATCAATCTCTATTTTTTTTTATTTGCTCACTTCTCCATTTTTTTTGGCGATGAGACAATGTTATGATTGTTTAAATATTACAACATGACCCTTTTTTTTTTTAAAAGGGTAGGGCAATGATCCATTATGTTCAAATTGTAAAAATGGAGAAATTAATGACGCATAAAACTTATCTTGTGTTGGAAAATTTCCCAAAATTTCATACAGAGTCTCCTGGTGGGAAGTTCTTTGGAGGAACCCACACTTTAAGGAAATTTAAGAAGAACTTTCCTTCCTCTTTTGGTGTTTCCTAGCTTTGGAGCCATGCTTGCAAAGGGACTGCTTCTTCCCTCTCTATTTTTCCAGTCTCTAGTGAAGTCGCCAAAATTTGAGGGTCCTTTTTTGGACAGTACTCAGGTCCAAGTAGAAACAAGGATCCTGGACCCTTTACTTATAATTTGGTGGATTGGGTTTGGTTCCCCACAACTAAATGGAGGCTTATTACGAACCAAATTGTGCGCAAGTCACATAAATCTCCTCAAGGTAAAAGTGCGATTCCTCCTAAGCAATAAAATACCATTCTAAGTGTTTTATTGTCATAAAATGACCCTTTACTCTTACAAAATAAGTAAAATAAGTATTCATAATATTCACAATGAGAAGGAGATTGAAATAGAGAATTTGAGGCTTTTCTTTAACTGTGTGAATATTTAAAAGAATTCCTTTACTTGGTACCCTGAGCATAATATCGTGGTACCTCGGACATGATGTCGTGGTTCACAGGGGTACTTATTATGCAATACAGTTTTGTCATTTTTCTTTACCTTTATAGGTCTCGCATAAAAACACACTATACAATTCAAATATCTTCAAATAATTATTAGTTTATTATATTAGGATATACATTTTAATACGTATACATATATGTAAATGAATATCACGAGAATGATTCAGCCACGAGAATCCTTGCCTCAATTCTCATAGACTTAGTGCTTTTGCACAAGACTTGTGGGATTTGGAACTCAAGTCCAAGTGGCTTTGCTTGGGCATTTCCTTCCAAGATAGTTAGGTGAAGAGGATTTTTGTGGGAGAGAGTGATATCTGATGTGTGCATATTTTGACATATGTTTCTTTGAAGACTAAGTAATATTTTGAATGATCTCAAGGATATGGGACAAATTCCTCCACCTTGGCTCTCTTATCTTGTTTATTTCTTTCTCTTCGTTGTTGGGATTTTAAAGCTTTAAGAATATATGTTTTGAACCTCTGAACTCTTCCTCTGAATCCCTATTTTTTTCCCCTCCGAATCCCCCTTTTCTGCTATGTCTTGTGTTTCTTTATAGCAGACCTGGTCTGGTACCCCGAGCGAGGACATCCTAGGTTTGTTGGGTAAAACCATGTCCTTTATGACCTGAAAAGGTGCATTGGATAGAAGTTTAGCTTATTTAGACAATTATAACTCAAAAGGGGCATTTGACTTTAGCTATAAATGAAAGATTCATTTTTGGAAAGTCAAATGAGTGGGTGGGTTGCTCAATGTACTAAATGACATCTTTGCTTGAAAGTGACAATTGAGAGGAAATTGTGAGGAGGTGTCATGCACATGGGGGAACTAAGTTTTTCATTGGTTCATGCATTCCAAGCAAATATATGAACCAAGGGAAAGCTTCAGGATCTTCCTTTCACCAGAAACTACTCCTCTACCGACCAAACCATTCCTCCCTTACTATCCACTCAGGATCCCATGGGCTTGGACCATGGGTTACAAAGATAATACCTGGTTTTTTACTAGATTTTTAATGGTTTTTTTTTTTTGGAAATCTGAACATACATAGGGCCTTGATATTGATTTTTCTTGTTGCATATTCTCTGGCCTGACTGATATCCTTGCTGCATGTCCTCTGGCCAAGATCCTCTTCTTTTTTTTTTCTTTTTTATTATTATTATTTCTTTATTTTTTCTTCTTTTTGGGATTTTGGGCCTTCATGGTCCTTCTTAACTTCATGAATTGGGCCTTCTTTTGTTAAGGCCCATGGTCTTTCCTTACTTTTCATGGAATGGATTTTCTTGTGAAATTTTGGTCCTCAACACACTTTTACCCCCATTGACAAAAGGCTTGAAAGGCTATTAGAGTTATCTCATGTTTATTAAATGCTTAAAATCTGAGGTGTATCTTGTGGGGCTGGATTGGTATGAATCTAAGGCCCAAATAAAGACCTTGAATTGAGTACGTTGTTAAGTACTCCATATCAGTATCATGTGGCAAATTCAATTTCGTTAAAATGAATTTCCACAACTGCTATTCAATGATTAGAATTTAGAAAGACTATGATAAATAGTTAAAGGTATGGTAAATTCAGAGATTAGCTTAGAATGACGTGAGAATGATGAAGTGGACTTCAGCTATAAACACAATAAATTGGTGATGTGGTATCCCACTAGTTATTGGCACGCCCACCTTTAAATCCAAACTCTCTAGTGCTTGGGAAATTGCCAATGTGAAATGTGAGGACTTCTCAAATCTCAACTAAGTGCAGCGTAAAGCGCCTTGCTGGGGACAATTACATTTAACATCATGAATTATTCGATCTTGCAAACATTTGTGGACATTACATGTGAACCAAAGAAGTATAAGTGCACTACTCCTCAAAATTCTTATATACAATTACTATATATGATGATAATTAGGGATGTAGAGCTTTTTACTCCGGATGTCACTGCTAGAAATACTTAAAAGTACCAATTGATCAAATAAAAACCTTCTAAATGGTACTTTATATTTGTGGTTAGGATCTAAATTTTGAGACATCAAACTTCTAAAATTTTAAAGTAGAAAATTCCATATGCTTGAGGTACAAGCCTAACACAAGAAATTTTTCTATTTGTGAAGGCCAAATGACATTACAAATAGTCAAATTCCGTCACAAAAATTGAATTTGCAAATTGCAATATCCTAAATTTATGTTGTTTTAGAATCTTAAATTGTGCCAATCCTTTCGATTCTGTTACATAGAGTCAAGGCATCATCATTATGATCTATAACAATACTAGATGCCTACCTGTGAGTGATCAAGACATCAAGTACCCACAAAGCACCAACTACGCAATGGTGAGGGCCAGTAGAGTCAAGTCAATCTACATAAGTTGCCTCATTCCTTTTTTCCAACTTCGAAACCTTTAAAATGATGCTGCAAATGACAGACTTTATATAATCCTACCATTTACATCCCATCAAGTACAATTTTTATTTTTGGATATTATATACGCAAACGAAATTTTCAATTCATTAAAAACTATAAAAATTCCATAGATAGTAACCAAAATTGAGTGATGAAGCTCAATCATTAAACTCATGCCCATTCATAAATTGAATAATTTCTTTCTCAACTTCAATACCTACAAAAAAAAAAAAAAAAAAAAAAACCAAAATTTATTGTTGGTCTCTAAACTTTAGTTCATGACAATTCTAGTCCCTAAAATTTTAAAAATGATCGTCTTTTAGTCCCTACAAACTTATGCTGATTATTTTTAATTTCTAAAAAACTTAAAATGATTGAATTTAGTTTCTAACCAACTCTAAGTTTGAATTAGTCCCTGGTGTGTCTAATAGAATAGAGTGATAACATGTCAATTTTTAGTTTGCCAATGTTATGTAAGGAACTAAAAGTAATCACTAACTAAAATCACTTATGGACTAACCATAGGTATCAACAATACCTTGAAGCGAAAAGACAAAGCAAAGAATAATATGGAAGATTTTCTCTTAAATTACTCAAATGATTCTTGTAGTGAGTTTGGGTAAGGGATTTTTAGGTAGAATTTGCCGCATGATAGAATTCGAAATTGCGTGAAAAAAAAATTTCTTTGTTTAGATGAAGAATACGGAGGAACTTCAAAATTAAAGGGAGAATTTTAGATAGAATCTGAGGGCTTAAAATTATGACACAAATTCTGCCATTGACACATTATTTCTAAATTTCCTCCAAGCTCTTTTGCTAATTAAATATCACAGATTCACAGCCATGAACCAAACATCATTGCTAAAATATCCACCAGAGTCATCAACCTTGAAATTGTGATAACATAGGGAGGGTACACCCACCCATCCACCGAGTCAACAAACCCGAAAGTGTCCAACTTGTTACTCTCCAGACTTAGCACAAAGCCACAAACATTGCCTCGCTCAACTCTTTGAGGTGGACATATTGCTTGATGAAGTGGACACAGCCACTATAGTGGTAATTGTCTAAAATAAGTGAAAAGAGATATCAATGATAGACCCAAATAAAAATGGGTAAAAATTGAATATATGAGCCTATAATAAGTTTAAGCCTCTTACGCATCATAATATCTCTAACACTTGGTAACTTCATCTCAGATTCTAGGTGGCTTCCTCGCCTTAGGCAAAGCGGAAAACCGATCATCTGTTTTGATAATCTTCAAACGGAAAAAAATAAAAATAAGAAACTTGATTAATTGGTACTCAGCCCAAGAATGCAAAGTGGGATATCACAGTGATGACGTCGAGCCAAACGCAACAAAACTCTGTAGTCTGTATAGCACCCCCAGTGACTAATATATATTTGAAATTTGCGTAAATATAGAAAAGTTGATTGATGTGCTAATTCACATAGCTTTCTCAAATCATTTTTAAACGTGGTTTATGGGTGATTATGCGTATCATAACAAATAAAAATTACTTCATTTGATTTAAATGATTGTCAAGATGTGATATACTCTTAGACCTTCACGTAGAAGACTACTGGTTGTTTGGAGTTTTGACTATGATTTTATAACATGTCAATTGTGAAATTGATGACTTAGAATTTAGTAATACTTGCAATAGTATTTAGAATGAGAGAGGACCTTATTATTCTCAACATATACATCAATACTTTCTACTAACTTTAATTTATATGCTTGTTATAACTTCGTGGTACGATCCACTAACAAGAAAAATGTGGAAATATGCTCACTATGGGGCTTCACAACGACCTCAAACCACTATCAAAGAATTGCCAAATACTTCTAATCTCCATCACTAAAAAATCATGATGAATTGTGAAGGTTAGAATCCACTAACAAGAGGAAGAGTGTATAAAATATTGGCTTCATATTTTATAGAATATGTAACAACTACTATAAAACAAGGATAAAAGTTTTTTAATCCCACCATTGCTTCTAATCCATCTCTCTTTCCTCCGTCTCAAAATGGCAAGCATTTCTCTACTTATTAGACAATTTATCTACACCTTCCTCATCTTCCTTCCATGTCTTCTCTGCGTAAACTCCACAGACTGTGGTTGTTCACCATCACCATCTCCATCACCGGCCTTTAATTTAACCTTCGAAGACCTAAGACTCGCCGTGGTCTACCCAATAATCCAAAGATTCAAGAAGACAATCACTGCAGACCCCTTTAACAAAACCAAAACTTGGGTTGGTTCAGACATATGCAACAAGTACGAGGGCTTCTTCTGTGATAACCCACCGGATAATACTTCCGCCAAGGCCCTTGCCGCCATTGATTTTAATGGCTTTCAGCTTGCAGCCCCTACTCTTGCAGGTTTCATAGACCAACTTCCTGACCTTGCAATCTTCCATGCCAACACCAACAAATTTTCGGGCACTATTTCACCAAAAATCTCAAACCTCCCATATTTCTACGAGCTTGATATAAGTAACAACAGATTTTTCGGGGAATTTCCGCAGGCAGTGTTGGGCATGAACAACATTTCATTCTTGGACATCCGGTACAATTTCTTCACTGGGACAGTGCCACCGCAAGTTTTCATGCAAACCCTAGATGTACTTTTCATTAACAACAACAATTTCGAAAGGCAGCTACTCCCTAAGAACCTTGGCTTCACCTCTGCACTCTACCTCACATTTGCAAACAACAAATTCACCGGTCCAATCCCACGAAGCATAGGAAATGCTTCATCAACATTGCTCGAAGTGTTATTCTTGAACAACCAATTAACAGGTTGTATTCCCTACGAAATTGGATTGTTACAGAAGGCCACAGTCTTTGATGCCGGAAACAACTTACTGACTGGGCCTTTGCCGTGCTCGCTAGGCTGCTTGGATAGTATTGAGCAGCTGAACTTTGCTGGAAACTTTCTCTATGGAGAGGTACCTGAGGTGGTGTGTCTACTAGGGAACCTGTTGAATCTTTCACTGTCAGATAACTATTTTACTCATGTTGGACCTGTGTGTAGGAAGCTGATAAAAAAAGGTGTTCTTGATGTAAGGAACAATTGCATTCATGGTCTCCCTGATCAGAAATCTTTGGGGGAGTGCTGGTGGTTCTTCTTCTACTCTAGCTTCTGGCACTGCCAATACCCTTGGTGGTTGAGTACTTATGTTCCTTGTAAAGCTCATCCTCCACTGAAAAAGGCTCCTCCAGTGGGGTCCAAGAGAAGATTGCTGTCTTATGCTGCTCTTGGAAGAGAGAGATTGTGAGGATCAAATGGATTTTGGTTAGAAATTCCTGATTCACCAACCAAAAAGTAGTACTATAAGTTAATGGTATAGACTATAGATTATAGATAAATAATTGTAATACTAGATAAATAAATTGTGGAGCCAACTAAAAGGTGCTAATTGACTTGCTGGCTGAAGTGAAATTGGCTAATTCTCTTGTTATTTTTGATGAGCTATCAGACAGCTTGGATCCTGTACTCATGTTTGATAATTTGTCTAATGTGGTAATCTTTATACTTTTTAAAATGTTACAAGCATACCTATCAAAAATATATAATTATATATATAGTTTCTCATGAGCATTAGCATATGGATGAAAGTTGACAGAAAGATTTTTGTTAACAAATAATTTAAGGGCACAAGTTAATATTTATTTAATAGTCAATTAAATAATTATTTTATATTTTTAAAAGAATAAAAGCCATATGGTGCATACATTAAAAAAATCATTTTTTTAATAAAAAAAAGGCGGGATCTAAGTTTGAATCCTGCTTACATATAAAAAAAAAAAAACTCATTGATATTTTGAGAAATAGTAAAAAAAAAAACTCATTCTATACTTTTTAGTTAACTTAACTAGTAAAATCTTTTATTTTTCAAAAATTTGAATTTGAATCATGTTTTAAAAAAAAACTAATTGATCTATTAATCTGATGATAAAAATTAATTATCATGAAGTGAATATCATAATTTCAAATTCTATCTTATCTTAAAAAAAGGAATTTAACAAATTAAATCTTATTGTGTTAAAAATAACCAATTAAATTAATTACTAGATTTGAAATCATAATAAACTAAGGGTTCGTTTGGATAGAGCTTATTGTTGAAAATTGAAAACTGAAAACAATGTAGCAAAATAATTTTTAAATGTGTGAATAGTACTGTAGGACCTATTTTTAATAAAAAAATTGCTAAATAAAGTACATGCACAGTACACGCACAATATGTGTACAGTGCACGCACAGTACGCGCACTGCGCACTTTGTCTCCCAACGGCAGAAACAAAAAAAAAAAAAAAAAAATGCCAGTCTTAAAACGCAGCCACAATTTAGCTCAATCCAAACACATTCTAAATGTTGGACCATGAATAAAAGGATGTACAGCATTTTTTTTTTTTTTTTTTTTTTTGGGCTTGAATGAAAGAAACGACATCTAGGCTTTTATTATACACAACTAACACGAGAATCTCATCTCATGGACCTGAAATACGTAGAGCAAACCCCATAATATGAACCATTAAATTAGTGGAGAAGTCTCAAAGTGCAAGTGCACAACCACGATAACATTAATATATATATATATATACCGATTTTTTTACCCTCTTGGGATAATGCCGACCACATTCAAAACTCATGCTAGAATTTGACAAAAACAAAACGAGGGAAGAGGGGAAAAAAAGAGAGATTTCTATAAACAACAAAATGGACCATGAAGCAAAAACACAGGACTTAGGATTATTAGTGGTCCACTAAAATGGTCCCTAGTAACTCAACTAAACCCACCTTTCATAAAAAATTAGTACTTTTAGGTGTAATATATTTGAAAATTAAAACCTTGTTTGTTTTTCATTAGTCAATAGAATCATGTGTTTGATAAACTATATCAAAAAATTTCCATTTTATTTAATTTCAATATCTGAGAATTTCATTTCTGGTACCAAAGGGGTGTTATTTTGTATCTACAATACTTGTCACAAGATATGTTCCTATGTAAATTCATTTCTTAACCAAATTGACCAGTATCGTAACTAGAAATCGCAACAGGAATACACATGGCTGCATTATCGTTCAAAATTTTGCACACAACTATCAATTTATTTTATAAGTATAAACTGTTAAAAATAATGAATATAATCATTTAATTATGATTCTAATATAGTAATCGACATTGTTATTACTTTTGTATAAGCACTCAATTAAAAAATATATTAACAGACGTATTATAAGGGATAGAATGAGACGTAAAGTTGGATTCGAAAAGTACACAACTAAAATAATAAATTTTTTTTTAAAAGAATAGTTTTTTACTTTAAATTGTGAACAAAGTTTACAAAACCGGATGACACCTGCAAAGACGGCTTTTTGGGCCCAGTCCACTTTTCATTAGGCCTTATCCCCCCGCCCCAAAAAAAAGAAAAAAAAAAAAAAAAACTCACAAAATTAATTCCATTTGGACTCTCATATAAAATTAAAAATTCTAATAAACTATTGTATAATATAAAAGGGAAATACTAATGGATACTTTTATGATAATAGTTAATAATACATTTAGAAAATTTTTATGGGGAAAAAAAATAAAAAACAATTAATATTTTAATAGTTTTTTCTATTTCTAATAAAAATTGTGTCAAAACTTTCTTAAAATGAATTGTTAATCATTGTCCTAAGAGCACTCATTAGTATAATCTAATACAAAATTAAACAACTTAAATTACTTTATGATCAAGTTAATAAGCTACCATTTGTCCTAAAAAGTTAAATAATTACAAAATTGTGAACTTAATCATTTAATCATTATTCCATTATTTTAACAATCTCAATAACATGTGTTTGAACTTAAAACTACCTACTATGATATCATGGTAAATTAATAAATAATAATTATCCCAAAAACTTAAAATATTACAAAATAATAAATTTAATCATTTGACTATTATTCTAACATGTCATAACTTTTTTTAAAGCAATCAAGCGCTAAGATACATAAATCACATTTTTAGATATGTTGTCATACTTTTAAAACTTCTACAATTAGTTATTTTTTATAACTTTTAATTATATATGCGTGCGTGCGTAATTAAATAAGATTCTAAGAAATTTTGGGCATAATAATTCGCTATTGAGTTTTGAATGAAGTCCTATCTAGCTAAACATAATCAATCCTCATGTGATTTTCAATAGGAAATTTTATTATTTGAACCACAATGAGGACCGAGTCAACTACAACTAGTTAGTCATAATTTTTACAAACTATATGACAAAATATGGCGTCACTTAAAACCAGCATAGCTAAAAAAACATGCTAATTGATTGAATATGTTAGGGTTCATAGATTAGATGGCAAAACCTAGTGCCAAAACATAGCCCACATTTGGCTTGTATATCAAATATCAATAGAATTTTTCTATGGTTGAATCTAGTTCAAAATTTACTCAAAGACGATGAGTTTATCATCTTTTGCCCATATACATCTTTTTACATGCATAATGAGTTTTTAAGAGAAACTTGTTTTATTGGAAAATAGCCTAATCCTTTGACCACTGCGCACCCATGGTGCGGTGATTATTCCATAAGTATAAATACTTGCGGGGTGTGGGGGGTAAAGGCTGGAGATTCAAGTCTTCAGGAGAAAGCTCCATACATATATACACTAAAATTAATCTAGAGTAAAAATTCTATCTTGTAAAAAAAAAAAAAAAATTTATAGCTTCAAAATTAACACAAATTTGATACAATTTGAATTTTAATAAATGAGGTATAGCCATTTGAAATTGGCAGAACTATGTTATCTCAAGCGACAAGTTTAATAACCAGAATAAAACTTTGCTCAACCTTCACCATACCCTCGCTTGAGTGAATTTACAGCATTTTTTTCCCTTATTTATTTATTTATTTATTTATTCCCTATTAAGCCCAACCTACTAAGAGAAGTCTTACTTTGCATGTTTCAAAATATAGTTTTTTTTTTTTTTTTTTAATTATCAAGAAACCATTTTGCATATCTATTTAATTGTTTACTATTTTGTTTTTTTATTTTGAATTTTAATAATTTTTTATTGCTGTTGTCTTTTAATCTTACATCTCAACTAAAGTCTTTACTATTGTTAAGATGGGCTAAAACAGATACTTTTGCGTCCTTGGACCGGCTCTAATGTATAGAGTGGAGAAATGAGGCTTTCGTCATGGAGAATAGAACCTCATAACAGGCCGAAGAAATGACTGTACATTGCCTGTGAGTCTGACCAAGTTTTTATCTATTTCCAGGAAGATTGGGCAATGAGTATGAAGTGTCAAATTTACCCTAGATTAACCGAAAATCTCACCCAAAAAAAAAATAGAAATTTGAAACTAAGGGAAATGTTAATAAATACCCAAAGAGCATTTGTTAATGAACTATTTTAGGAAATTTTCGATGAAAAAATAAAATAAGCAATTAATATTTTGATAACTTTTTCTATTTCTTATAAAGGTGGTGTCAAATATTTCTTAAAATGGTTTGTTAACAATTGCCCTAAAAGTATCCGTTAATATGACTTTTAAACTAAAAGATCCCTACAAGGTTTAGTATTCAGGACTCCAACTTAATATAGGTATATAGAGATGAGTTCAAGTTACATATAATGTTACTCCAAATTTTGCTAAGAAAAATCAATGGTTGTAATAAATAAGGGGAGAGAAATCAATCTTTGTAATAAATAAGAAGAGAAAAGAAAAACACCCATAAATATATTTTGCTGTTGCAGTAGTTAACTATTTTTAACTATTAGATCTAATAAAAATCAATAATCTAAAAAATGTGTAATTTAAACTCATTATATATATATATATATATATATATTTATAGGCGAAATTGCACTATTGATCCCTGAAGTTTACCCTGTGTGCACAATTGGTCCCTTAAGTTTGAAGCGAGCACAATTAGTCCTTTAAGTTTTAAAACTGAGTTGTGTTGGTCCTTTTACTAACTGCTGTTAATATTGTTACTTACGTGATTAACGTAACAATGACTTTGCATTTTTTTAATGATGTGACATGTTTTTAATTAAAAAATTAAAAAAAATAGTTTCCACGTTAGATGAAATTGAAAAAGCATTGATTCGATTAAAAACAAATATGAAATTTGTTTAACTAAGGCACGACGAAGAGAGAGAAGGGGAAGAAAGAGATTGACAGCCACAAGCCTAGCCACTAGTGGAGACCAAATCCCTTGCCGCCGCCGGTGGAGACCAAAAAAATTACTTTCTATCTGTTGTATAACCCACAACGAGAGAGAAGGGGAGAGAGGGAAGAAGCTAAACCTAGTCACCACCTGAAATCCCATGCCCTTGCCGTCGCCGACAATAGCCCAAGCCATAGTTGCTGTCAGCGACAACACAAACCCTAGCAGCCACCGACGACAGCCATTGCCCTAGTAGCTATCGACGATAGCCACTGACCCACCTCCCTCCTCCTCTCGCACAACCACTGACCAGCCTTCATTATCCCATCTCAGGTATTACACTTTGTCCTATAGTTTTTGACCTCAATTTAGGTCCATGTAAGATTTTTTTTCCTGTGTTTGTATCTGTGTTAGATTCAGAATGCGAAATTATAAGGTATGAGAAACAAATTTGGGTATGGTGTAGAATGCATAAATCATAATTATCACCAAATTATAGAACTTCATGAGTTTTTAAATGTTGTTGTGCATCCCGTTTAGGCCATTTGTAAATGTGGCTGTGCAACCCATTTAGGCCATATATGAAACTTCACGTGTTTGTCTGTTTCAAGTCAAACAAAATTATCACCAAGTGCATACAATTTTATATTTTTCCCCATTATTTTGAAATTATAAAGTGCCAAATTATTTTATGTGATCATAAGTGTTGTGTAGGTCAAAAAAGTTTATTTTTGAATAAATATATACTTATCAGTATCACATCTCAATAATGGCAGACCCATTTGTGTATGTAAGTCAAATAATATCATACAAGGAGGACCACATATTGTTTATTGTTTAAATGTTGTATTTATGCATAGTATTAGTTAGAATTCCATGGTTTTTGGTTTCTTAAATACTACTAAATAGGGTATGATAATCAACTGCTCTGATGAAGTGTGTGAAGTTTTGTAGCGTTTTTTTTTTTTTTTTTTTTTTTGTATTGTGTTGAAACATTGAAACTTTCTGTTTGATAGAATTAGTTTTATTGTGTAAATGTGTTATTTGTGTATAAGTATCCAAATGTGACAACTGTGAATGTTAACACAGGTTTTGTGTATAATTATCCAAATGTTACCTGTTGGTTTTTTTTGAGTAATACTTGTATAACTTGGCAAATCTAATTTGGTTTTGTCTAAGTATTACCAATTGTGAATATTAGGACTTAGGAGGCAATTTTTAATTTGGTTCAATTTTTATCCCTTAAAGTATCCAATAAAATGGCCTGCGTACATAGAAAATAACTTTATAGCTCAAATGATGATTCTTTATTTTATTGTTTAATTTGTATTCAAATTGTAAAGTAACTTTTTAAAAATAATCCAACCATTTGCTATGTCTATTTTTAATGGTAAATTCCTTGCTCTTGTTGTAGAGATGGATGACTTTGACTTCATAATCACCCTCTACTATTGCGGGAAGTTTAGGCATAATCCATACAGATACGAAGGAGGAGAGATAGAGATATATGAAGATATTAATTTTGATGAAATGTCACTTGTTGAGATATGGAATAAGGCCAAAAATTTTGGGTATGGTGAAAATGATGTATTTATGTATAGAGTGCCTACTATGCCATTTGCAGGTGGTTTAAAACCTTTGGAGAATGATGTTGATGTAATGAACATGGTGAAGTGTATTAAGGGTTATAATGAAGGGGAAGTGTACGATATGTTCTTAGATGATTATTAGAATGCTATTGGTATCAAGGGAGATGGGGAAGATGGTGATAATGAGGGGGGTAATCTTGATGAGAGAGATAAAGCAGATGGAGTTGTTAGTGAAGAGGATAGTGCTCATAAGGTTCATTTTGGATGCAATGAAAGTGACAATGATGATATGTTTGCATAGTATATTAGCAGTGGTGAAATAGCCTCCAAAGTAAAAGGCTTACCTAATGAGACCTTGTGTCTTAGAAAAGATAAGCAAGTGAAATGCAAAGAGGGGAGAAAGGGAAAGGCTAGTGCATGTGGGGTTAGTCCTAGTAGGGTTGGTGGCAGTGGGGTTGATCCTAGTGGTGTTGGTCAGAGTGAGGATGGTGCAAGTGGTGTTGGTCCTAGTGGGATTGATGTAAGAGGTGTTGATCCTACATGGGTTGATGCAAGTAGGGTAAATCCTAGTGCAAGTGCACTTGTTGCATTTGGAGCTGATAGGGATGAAGATAAGTGGAAGTCAAAGGCATTTGCAAGTCTAGTTAGTTCATCTAATGATGAAACTAGGCCTAGGTATCCTTAATACCATCCACCAGAATCCTTCTCTGAGGTGCACTTTGAACTTAAGATGCAGTTTGCCATAAAAAAAGACGTCATGGATGCTATCAAACTCTACTCTATTTTCAAAGGGGTTTCAATAAAGTTTAAAAAAAATGACAAAGTAAGGGTAAGATTAAAATGCACAGATAGATGTCCTTTTGAGTTGTATTGTGGAAAGATGAAAGATGAATATACTTGGATAGTGAAGAAATTGAATCCATAACATAATTGTGGGAGGCGATTAAGGAATAGATTTGCATCTTCAAATTGGCCAAGAAGCATCTGGTAGATGATGTGAGGAGTGACCTAAATGTGAAGATGTTTGTTATCAGAGACCTAGTTGTAAATAAATTTAAGGTTTATATTAGTAGGTATCAAGCATCTAGAGCAAAAGGTAGGGCTAAAGAATAAGAGTACGAAACTTTTACTGAACAATATGCTCAGTTGGGGGATTACTGTGAAGAATTGTTGAGAAGCAACCTTGGGTCTACTATACTAATCTCTATCAATAGACCTCAACCACCCTTGCAGCCAAAATTTGAGAGATTATATGCATGTTTGAATGCTTGTAAGAGAGGCTTTTTGGCTGCTTGTATGCCTTTCATTGGTGTTGATGGATGTCATTTGAAGGGTGAGTATTCAGGACAAATTTTGACAGTAGTTGGCAAGGATGACAATAATGGTGCTTACCCAATTGCATTTGCCGCGGTTGAGGTAGAAACAAAGGGCTTTTGGACATGGTTCATGAAAAGGTTGCTTGATGATATTGGAAGTTTAAGGGATGAAAGATGGACCTTTATGTCTAACCAACAAAAGGTGAATTGAACTTTCATTTTATTTTATTTGTTAAATTTGGATGATGTACCTTGCTATAAATTCACACCAAATTAATTGTATTCTAATACTTCATATAATTTTGTATTTTATGTCTTTGTTGTAGGGATTAACACAAATGTTTGATGAGCTCATGCCAAGTGTGGACCATCGATTTTGTGTTCGACATCTATATAATAACTTTAGGAATGATTATAAAGGTAAGCTACTAAAGGATCGCATGTGGGCAGCTGGTAGGGCCGCTAACATGACTGAGTTTCAGTTTGAAATGGGGAAGATCAAGAAATTAAACATAAAAGCATGAGAATGGTTAGTAGGAAAGGAACTAGGTTTTGGACAAGAGTAACTTTTAGAAGGTATCCCAGGTATGATGCACTAACCAACAATGGATGTGAAAATTTTAATTCTCAAATATTGAAGTATAGGGATAAACCAATAATTACTATGTTGGAGGAGATTATATTGCATTTGATGGCTTATTATATTAAGAAGAGGAGAAAATTACAAGGTATCATGGCCCTATCTGTCCTAGAATCTAGAATCTAGAATAAGTTAGAGACTGAAAAAAATAATAGTACAAATTAGGTTCCAGTTTGGTGTGGAGATAGCAATGAATCAAAGTTGGAGTGTCAAAATTGCCTGACAAGTATGTAGTTGACATAAAGCAGCATATATGCTTATGTAGATCATGGGACCTAATTGTGATTCCTTGTGCGCATTCTATAGCTGCATCGAGATATATGGGTCACACAATTGAAGATTATGTGCATCATTGCTATACTATGGAGTCCTTAACCTAAACTTATGGGTCATGTATATACCCTATTAGTGGTCCTAAGTTGTGTCCACGAAGTGACAAAGAGGAGGTGCAATCCTGTTACTCAGGCTAGCAAACAACTACGAGTAAGGCTTGTAATAGTTAGATTTTTTTCTTAATTATTTTTTCCTTGTTGATAATGCACTACTAAGTTGTGACCTAACATTTATAGGTAAGAGAGCCAAATGTAACTGCACATGGTTTGGAAAACCAAGAACATGGGACATCTTCAAGCCATGTAGAACCTATTAATAGGACAGCACCTCCACTGCAAACAAAAGAGGAAGCATATGCAAGTCAGCATAGTAAAAAAAATACTTGTGAGTGATTGCAAGTACATATTTATATCTGTTAGTCTCATATGAAAAAATCACAGATTTATAGTTAAGGTATTGAAATGAGACTATAATGCATTTTCAGGTTAGGAGAAGAAATATTACAACACAAAGTCAGCCAACACCCCAATGTGAAGGATTACATCGAAGTCAACCAGCATCTTAAGTTATTATTATTACATTTATATGTTTCAACAAAATTACCTATGTTGTTTCTAGTAGATTAATAACCTTGTGCACCTGTCCAGGTTGGACCCAACGAAGTTACAAGAAATTATAGTTTTGGAGTGATAGTAGAGACAATGGCTGCTGCAAGTGGGACATAAAGAAGAATTACAAAATTTTATAAGAATACACAAGGGCAAAAGTGAACGACATTTCTTGTGGTTAAATGTGCAGAAGTGAAGGTGCTTGCGAAGATAAATGTGTATTTTGAAGTGGATAGAACACTTAGATATGGATTCATCTTTTAGGAGGCAATATGCCAAAAATCACCCACTGGATTTATCTTTTAGGAGGCAGTATGCCAAAAATCACACACTGTCAGTGTGACAGATCAAATATTATTATAAAACATCCACAGATTACATTTGTAATTGTAAACTTTTCATTTCTAGCCATTTTATGTTTGCAGGGTCTCATGATATGGCATAAAAAGCATGATGAGGTCATGGGTTTGGACAAATTACTGGTTTATCACTTTGAAGTCTTTTTTCTTTTTTCTTTTTTTTTTATTTTTTTATTTTTTTATTTTTATTTTTATGTATCTAAGATCATATCATCTGAACTTTCTTGAGATCCAGTCATTAAGAATTTAGGAAACTGTTTTGGATTTTTTGTTGAAAGTTGCATTGGTTTTTTCCCTGATTTGGGAGCATGGCCATGTTTATAACTTAGGTGATAAAATTGTGTTTATGATATGTTGATCTATGCTGAATGCATTTTCCTTTCCTCTAATTGCTTAAGCATAGTTAAAGTTTGTTTTATTTTATGGACACCATTAATTCCTTTAGGGGAAAATTTCCTTACGATTTATCGAATGAGGAACTTAGCTATGTGATGAATTCAATCATGTATGCACTTGGTAATGTATATGGCTGTTTATGCAGCTCCTATGGTGGTTTTCTTCATATAGCTAGTAATAAGTGGAGAATAGCATCTGTTTAGCTAGTACAAATGTGCATTTACAGACAAGCCTGCAAATTAGCTCAAGTTTGGGTTGATCTAAAATAAATGGCTTGATGTCCATTTGAGCTCTGAAATCCAGGTCCGTTCAACCTCAGCTAGATGTGAGCTTTATCAAGCTCACCTGAGACTAGACAAACCCAAACCCCAATGAACAAAACTGTAAGCTCATGTTTTTTTGTTCCATTTTCATAGCATAGCAAGAAGGATGAGGACTTTCACTTCTGCACAACTCACTATACAAATCAAAGACTAGGAGTTCAAATCTTCATAAAAAGCATGACTTGCAAACGTACAAGTAGGTAGGCTCTCTCTCATGCACACACACACACAATCAAGAAACACCATATTAATAAATAAAAACAAAAGAGAAGGCATAAAGCCATGTATTCTTTCAGTTATGGGGTAAGTTTTTTTAATATATATTCACAAAAAGTAATACAAAGTAGAATGAGAAAGTAATTTTCAGCCTTCCTTTATCCTTTTAGGCGACTATGATAATGCAGAGCAAATTAAAAGCTAATACAGTCTGCCCTGCCCTTTTGAAGAATCTCAGGGAATCAAACACAATTGAATTTATTTTCCCAAAATACAATTCGTGACTAGTTATATCACTATTTTTTAAGGCCAAAATTGAATCCCGTCGCATTCTTATACAATAGGATAGTCTTGAAAGTTGATACATTCATTGGCCTAGATGGCTCAAAATCAAATGTGACCTCCTTTTCCTTCCCATCATCAGTTACAATTGTTCCTGTGTAGAGCACAAGCCCATTGGGAGGAACTTTGTTGTAAACTTTAAGTCTTTGCTGCGCAGATGTAATTGCCCCAAGCACAGACTGGCGATTCACCCTACTTTTAATGTTGGAGGTAGTACCAAATTCATCACCCAACATCTTGGTAACACGGGATATTTGATCTCTTGGAGGCATGATTAGAGAAATCATGCTTGTACCATTGCCTCTAGAAGCTTCCAGAGCTTTGATCAATTTCTTTATCTTCCATATCTCAATATTCTTATCAGCTTCTTGATCTGCCATTGTGATAGTAGATACGGAAAAAGTGGTTGATTACCTGCACAGACAGCATTAATCAAATTACACATTTCAGAACAAAAAGGAGACCAGCAAAAATGCTAGGACTCCAAAAATCTACAATAAGAAAAAAGTGAAAGGGAAGATACCAAAAAAAAAGGGTCACGCATGCACTAACACAGGTTATGTAACTCACAAAGGTTGTGTATTAATTGGTAAATTGGAAAAGGTATCATCAGAACCAATCATATGTTATGTCTATCAAATCCAAAACATTATTATCAATACAAAACAACTATTATCAAGGTGACACTATCCAGAATACCTGTTTCAAGCGATGTTTCAACCTTCCAACAAGAACTAATAACATGTTCCAAAAGAATGTGCATCTCCAGCCACGCTACTGGCCAAAATGAGACAGTATCTCCTTATTACACATTATTATGAAACATGGAGTGAAAAAACATAGCACTTCTATGACTTATCATGAGGTTAATACAACGCAACAGGTAACAAAAACATAGTGCCAAATATTTTTAAAAAAAAAAAAAAAGAGGAGGGAGAACACCCATAATCATTTTCCTCACAAATGCAATGTTCCAGTTAAATTGATACCAGCTGAGTCTACTTGAAAATACTATACATGCTTACATATAGACATATAACACCACATGGATTTCGAAAACAAAATCTTACTGACCTGTACTTGAGAATAAAATATAATCCCACTTGATATAATATTCTTTCAATGCCAAACTATTTTAACATTAAACTTAAGAGCAAAACACAAAAAACCGCCACTCAGCAGTGGAGCTAAAGCTCCTTTTTTTTTAGTTTCATTGCTATAGTGCACATTTATTCCTAGCCCGGATTAAAAAACATAAAACGCAACAAATGAAACTCACACAAAACACAACCACTCAATTTGATTTCCATGGCTCCACCGCAGCCACATCGATTCAAACAAGCTCCAGCTACCAATTCAAACTGCAACAACAAAATCCACACCGATTCAAAATGCAAAACTCAACAAATGAAACCCAAGCAAAACGCAACCACCAATTTGATATCTATGGCTTCACAACTCTCACCGATTCAAAAGAGCTCCGGCCACCGAAACTGATTCAAAAACCCACCACCAATTCAGCAACCCACAACAATTCAACCCACGACGCCGATTCAACCCACCTCTGAAAGCCAGCCACCGATTCAACTTCACTGGAATTGAAACCCAGCCAACACACTTTTGAAACCAAGCCGATTCAAACCACCTTTGCAACCCTCACCGATTCAAGCCACCGATTCAAGTCACCTTTGAAACCCAGTTGATTCAAACCACCACTTTAAACCTAGAAACACCAATTCAACCCAACCAAAAACAATCAAGTGAAGAAAAAAAAAAATAGAGAGAAAAGGAGAGACGGAGAAATAGAAAGATAGTTAGAGAAGAGGGAGAGATAGACTAAAATATTAGAAGATTGAGACAATAATAGGCCGATTGAGAAATTTTTTTTAGTCAAAAGATAAATTTGTATATTGTGAGGACACATTAATCGGCTTTGTCCGCTTTGGGGAGCCAGGCCCTCACGGTTTTGTCCTGAAGGGGTGGGAGCATCTGCGAGCAGCGCTTGGCTACGGCGTACAGAGTCCCACATCGCCTAAAGAACCCTCCCACACATGCTTTATAACCTCCTGGGCACCACATGTGTGTACCATTATCACACATGTGTGATAATGGTACACACATGTGGTGCCCAGGAGGTTATAAAGCATGTGTGTGGAGGGTTCTTAGGCGATGTGGACTGTACGCCGTAGCCAAGCGCTGCTCGCAATGCCCCACCCCTTCAGGACAAAGCCGCGAGGCCTGGCTCCCAAAGCGGACAAAGCCGATTAATGTGTCCTCACATTAAAAGATCTTTTAATGTGAGGACACATTAATCGGCTTTGTCCGCTTTGGGGAGCCAGGCCCTCACGGTTTTGTCCTGAAGGGGTGGGAGCATCTGCGAGCAGCGCTTGGCTACGGCGTACAGAGTCCCACATCGCCTAAAGAACCCTCCCACACATGCTTTATAACCTCCTGGGCACCACATGTGTGTACCATTATCACACATGTGTGATAATGGTACACACATGTGGTGCCCAGGAGGTTATAAAGCATGTGTGGGAGGGTTCTTAGGCGATGTGTTACTGTACGCCGTAAAGCGCTGCTCGCAGATGCTCCCACCCCTTCAGGACAAAAAGGGCCTGGCTCCCCAAAGCGGACAAAGCCGATTAATGTGTCCACATTAAAAGGATCCTTTTAATGTGAGGACACATTAATCGGCTTTGTCCGCTTTGGGGAGCCAGGCCCTCACGGTTTTGTCCTGAAGGGGTGGGAGCATCTGCGAGCAGCGCTTGGCTACGGCGTACAGAGTCCCACATCGCCTAAAGAACCCTCCCACACATGCTTTATAACCTCCTGGGCACCACATGTGTGTACCATTATCACACCCTTTTAATGTGAGGACACATTAATCGGCTTTGTCCGCTTTGGGGAGCCAGGCCCTCACGGTTTTGTCCTGAAGGGGTGGGAGCATCTGCGAGCAGCGCTTGGCTACGACGTACAGAGTCCCACATCGCCTAAAGAACCCTCCCACACATGCTTTATAACCTCCTGGGCACCACATGTGTGTACCATTATCACACATGTGTGATAATGGTACACACATGTGGTGCCCAGGAGGTTATAAAGCATGTGTGGGAGGGTTCTTTAGGCGATGTGGACTCTGTACGTCGTAGCCAAGCGCTGCTCGCAGATGCTCCCACCCCTTCAGGACAAAACCGTGAGGGCCTGGCTCCCCAAAGCGGACAAAGCCGATTAATGTGTCCTCACATTAAAAGGATCCTTTTAATGTGAGGACACATTAATCGGCTTTGTCCGCTTTGGGGAGCCAGCCCTCACGGTTTTGTCCTGAAGGGGTGGGAGCACTGCGAGCAGCGCTTGGCTACGGCGTACAGAGTCCACATCGCCTAAAGAACCCTCCCACACATGCTTTATAACCTCCTGGGCACCACATGTGTGTACCATTATCACACATGTGTGATAATGGTACACACATGTGGTGCCCAGGAGGTTATAAAGCATGTGTGGGAGGGTTCTTTAGGCGATGTGGGACTCTGTACGCCGTAGCCAAGCGCTGCTCGCAGATGCTCCCACCCCTTCAGGACAAAACCGTGAGGGCCTGGCTCCCCAAAGCGGACAAAGCCGATTAATGTGTCCTCACATATATATATATAATTTGGAGTTAAAATAAAATATTATTGTTACTCTAGTTTCTTATTTGTTATTATGATGGTTGAGAAATTGTTTTAGTAAAAAAAAAAAAATGTAGAAGTATAATTTGGGGTTAAAAAAATTACTTGTTAACAGTAGACAATTATTTGTTATCATGTGGTGGCGGCGGCGGCGGCGGAAGAGTTGGTGACGGTGGCGTTGGTGACGGCGGCGGCAGTTGTAGTGGCAGCGGTAGCGATTGCAGTGGCGGTGGAAGAGTCAATGGTAGTGGCAGCGGTAGCGGTTGCGGTTGCGGATGGTTGTAATTGTTTATTGTAGTGGATATATTATTTTATTATAGTAGATATATTATTTTATTATGCTATTTATATTATTTTATTGTGTTGAAAGCTAAAATAGATCCATTGCTGCAACATGTGAGTAGGTAAAATAGATAAAGTAATTTTTTGTGGTGCCAAATAGCTAAATTTTTAGCTCCACTGCTATGGATGTTCTAATTGTCAATTCTCCACTTGTAATACTAAAATAGAATTTCAAAAGTGCTTACCAGCCAAAATGCTTTAATACATTGGGTAAGACATAAATAGGAGGTGTCAAATCAGTTTCTATGTGTTCCTAATTATAATTTAGTAATGTTATTGCTCCAAAAGTGTATAAATAAGTATAATGCACACATAAATTGAGAAAATGGAGTAACATTAAAGCTATGACTTGTGTTTATCATGAATCTATGACAAGGTACCTCAGCAATTAAACCATGTAAATCATAGAAACCAAATAGCTGAATAAATGAGGGTGACAACATCCATTTCCATGAACAAGAGATTCATGGGTGGGCAAGAGCCGCTGCTGCTTGTGCTTGTGTTGGTGCTTGTGGTGGTACTTTGGTCGGCTTCCATGGCTGCCGATGTGGCTTTGGATTGAGGAGTTGGAGGAGGTTGGAGTTAAAGAGAGGATGGGTTTGTGAGACGGAGAAATGGGAAATTCTTATTATTCCATCGCTATCGTGCTGCTAGGGAGTTGGTCTCCACCGGCGGCTAGGCTTGCGGCTGTCAATCTCTCTCTTCCCCTTCTCTCTCTCTGTCATGCCTTAGTTAAATAAATATCAAATTTGTTTTTAATCGGGTCAATGCTTTTTCAATTTCATCTAATGTGGAAACTTTTTTTTTTTTTTTAATTTTAATTAAAAACATGCCATTTTATTAAAAAAAATGTCAAGTTATTATTCCGTTAGCCACGTAAGTAGCATCGTTAACAGCAGTTAGTAAAAAGACCAATACAATTTAGTTTTAAAACTTCAGGAACTAATTGTACTAGCTTCAAACTTGAAGAACCAATTGCGCACACAGTATAAACTTCAGAGACCAATAGTGCAGTTTCGCCTATATTTATATATTCCATTAACGAATCAAAGAAAGAACCTATTGTAGCTACCTCATAAGGCCTATCCTTGCACATAAATTGGTGGTACCATACATTTATTTTGACTATTTGACATTACTCTAATGTATACCAAAATTTCATCAATCATGCCGATTAGTAACGAAAATTCCTTTTTTGTTGTAGTTGTCGTTCTTGTTCTCGTTGTTCTTAAGGTATGCATACTTTAATTTTCGATGATTTTGAGTGATCTTAATGACCTGGCCTCTTAAATGAATTAATTATGATGACAGCTTTCTCAATCTCAACTAGATTCTTGTATCCTATTGTTACATCAGGCCCTTAAATTTGTTAACTGGCAATGAATTATTATGACCAACTTCAAATATCCCACGCACAGCAAGAAGCTAGACACAAAAACCAAAAAACAAAAAGGAGAAGAATGAGCTAGTCAAACATCCAAAGTTTAGAAAATTTTGTTCAAAATTATTAATTGACTTTATCTATTCTCCCAAACTAGTTGGGACTTCACAATTAAACACATCACAAAACCATCAATGACAATTTGATATAAGTTGCCGAACAAAATTTCAAGAACCTTGTTTTCGTATCTATTCTATGTAACTAAAAAAAAAAAAAACCAATAAATTAATAGTAAGAAAAAAAGTTAACGTAAATAACACAAGTCCAGCAATTCATGTCAACAGGAAATGTAGATTATTTTGACATTAATATTTTTTGGAAAATGAATAATTTTTCAAAAAGTGTTTTCTAAAAAATTATTTGGGTAAATTATACTAACCTACCTTGAGGTTTGGGGTAATACCAAGCACATCCAAAGGTTTTAAAATGACCAATTTGGTCCTTAAACATTAACGCCGTTTGTGCACCATTTATTAAATCCTTTTATTCAGTTTTTTATTACTATTTGATAAACATACACACACACACATATAGGAGAAGAGAGATGAGATAAGAGAATATACTCACATGCCAACACCTAAACTGCATGTGATAGTTAGTGTTGCGGAACAAATGATAAACCCTTTCTCAATATCACCTTACCTATGTGGGATGACTCGACAACATTGAGTGTCTTTTTTTTATTAGAGAAACACACACACACAGAGGGAAATGGGGATGAGATAAGAGAATACATTTATATGCCAATACCAAAACTGCATGCGGCAATTAGTATTGCAGAGCAATTGATAAACTCCTTTTCAATATCAAACCTTACCGATGTGGGACGACTCGACAACACTGAGTATCTTTTTTATTTTATTAACACACACACACACACACACAAACATATATAGGGGAAGGTGGATGAGATAAGGGAATACACTCACAAGCAACACCAAAACTGCATGCAGCAGTTACTGTCAGGGAGCAAGTAATAAACCTCTTCTCAATATCACAACTTACCGATGTGGGATGACCTGATAACACCGAGTATCTTTTTTTATTTGATATTTTATTTAGTTTTTAGTTTTCCTTTTCTTTGTTTTTCCTTTCGATCTTCACACCAGAAAATTTCTCCCTTCACGCCAGAGCCAAAAAATTTCTCTTTTTCTTAAGCCCAAGCCACAAGGGTTTCATACTTAAGTGAATGACCAACAACTTTGCCACCGGAACTATTTCAAAGCTAATTCACCCACAAAACTCACACCATACGAGGATGGTGGACGATGATTAGTTTTGGATCTACGAGGATGGTGGCGCCAGTTGTTGAGTTGAGACAAGTAGTGGGCGGCAGTGGCAAGGTCACAATTTGGAGCTTGCCGTCATGGGTATGAGTTTTTATTTTTAAGATTTGATTTGGGTTTGAATAGCACATCATGTGATGTTGGATGGTTGAAATTGTTTGGGTTTGAGAAGGGCGGACGGGTGGTGCTGTGGTGGACGACGATTGTGGGTCTCACGATTCTTGCTATTGTGGGTATGAGTTTTTATTTTGAGTTTTTTATTTTATTTTATTTTATTTGGGTCTGTTTGAGGATAGTGATGTTGGATGGTTGATTGGTTGAATTGATCTATCTTTCGTTTTGAAAAAAAATAAAAATAAAATAAGGTTAGCAATTTTCGATCTCAGTTCTAGCAAAATAGATGCAAAGGGTGCCTTTTGTTTTTAGTTTTTTGAGTCTTTTTGGGGAAAAGAAGTTTGTGGCTTATTGGGATTGAATGATGGTTTTCATTACAAGGAGTGAGCTTCATTGCGAAAATGATAGAGAGAAAGAGTGAAAGAAATTTATTAGAACAAAATATTAGATTTTTTGTTTTTGTTTTTGAATGCTCTGTAATTTTTTTTTTTTTCCCAAATGAGACTAGGTTTGGTTTTGGAAAATGAATACAGATTTGATTTCATTTTTCTGTAAGTTTCTTAAATACAAGGTCATGTATATCCTTTGATATTGGTTTGAGCTTGAGAGTGAGTGAAAGAGAGAAAATGAAGAAATAGAGAACAAGAGGAACTAGAAAATTGTTTGGATGAGTCATGAGAGTCAACAAATGGCATAATACGGTGTTAGTGTTTAAGGACCAAATTGGTCATTTTTTAAAACCTTTGGATGTGCTTGGTATTACCCAAGGGAGTTGATTCCATACCATACTGATTGGTACCGCTGGTTTATTTCGTTCCAATGCCTGAACCGGTACAGAAACGCTGCTATATCGTATTGGTTCAAATACCGGATGTATCGGGTCCATTTTGGCTTTACCAAATTTCAGCTGAAAATTTAAAACTAGTCATGTAACGACCTAAGAAAAAACGCTAGCCACATCTGCGCTATACCTCAAAAGGACTAGTTACAATTGAGGTTCCTTGTAGTTGTTAATAAAGCCTAGTTCAACCCAGTAAATACCTGATGTGAGACTCATCACACACACACACACATCACACAATCAATTAAATTGGGGCATCATAATCTCCCCCTACTTAAATCCCTAATGTCCTCGTTAGGGCCCACTTTGTGAAGTAGTGTCTATGAGCCCACATGGGGTTATCGAGCCAGCTCTGATACCATATGTAACAACCCAAGGAAAAGCACTATACTTGAAAATGACTAGTCACAATTGAGGCTCTTTGCAGTTGTTAATAAAGCTCAGTTCAACCTAGTAAATACCCGATGTGGTACTCATCACACACGCACACACATCACACAATCAATCAAATTGGGGCATCACAGGTTAGTACCAAAAAAATCAAAAGAAAAAAAAATAAAGGAAAAAATAAACGTTTAGTTGACATTACCAGCTATGTGGGTTCTTTTTTTTCTAGGACACATGCCTAAGTATGAACAAGGATCCTGGGCCTAATACTTATTGTTTTAAGGGACTAGGCTTGGTTCACCACAGCTAAATTGGGCTGATTTCGAACTAAGTGGTGCACAGGGCACGAATCCTACAATACATACATGCTAACATATGAGAAATATATGCATTGAACAACAAGAAGATAGCAAAGGAACAATATGATAAAGAAAGAACATGAAATAAAAAAAAGGAAAAAATGTTAGGGATCCTTGAAATAATGCAAAACACTTTGTTACTTTCTTGATTATATAATACACTACGCTCACTAGGACGTGTTACAAGGTCTAAATAAGTTCAAAAATTACAGACGTAGATGGCCTTTCAAGCCTCTAAGACTTGCAAAGTTTGACTCCTTTTGAATCCAAGTGTGTTCTCTAGTGGTTGCTTGAGGATACCGAGAAGTATTTTCCTCTCTTTTCTCTCTTTTTTGAATTCTCACAAAGCTTTTTTCTCTAAGATTTCACTCTAATGCACTGTTGCTCCCCCTTTTCACTGGTGGCTGCTTCCCCTTTTATAGTGCCATTCTAGGGTTTTCGGGGTACCACTAATTCCCTTCATTTGCTCCCCTGAGTACCAGAACCAATGTTGTGCCAGCAGCATTGGTGGCTGGTCCCTTTCTCATTCCTTATTATTCTCTTCTTTTGGGTTTTCTTCCTTAAAATCCTTTTGTTGAAATTCCATTTTGGAGTGTCCTACAGAGCTAGCATTTGGTCTTTCTTCTTTTAAGGCTTCTAGATCCCACATTTTCAGACTCAACTTTTAGCTGCCTTTTCCTTTGTCATTTCTCCCAAGTGAGCTGATTCCTCCCTTCTAGGTTGAAAGTTTCCCAGCCACCTTCCTGTATGGTTCTTCTTTCTGAGTTTCTCAAGGTACTAGCTTTTTGTTCATGAATTGTTGATTTCTTTTTTGCATCATTAGGCGGCTAATAGGGACTTATATACTCTTGTTCTTTGTGCTTCCTGGCATACCCCCCTGACCAGTCTTAATCCAAGCTCGACTTTGCTGCACATCCCGAGGATCCCAAGCTCCTAGGAATTCCTAAGTATCTTGGCCCAGTTATTTTACCCGGGTCCCTAGTGATTTTTTTGACATTTAATGGCTGGGTTGGGCTTTTTTTTTTTTTTTTTTTTTTTTTTTTCTCCCTTTATTTCATAGGGGTCGAAAGTTGCCCATCCATTGATCAGGCCTTTCTTGATGGACCCTTAATGGGTTTGGACCTCTCCCTTCTTTCTTTAATTGAGAGCCTAAATGCTTTATTATTTTCTCAGATTTCAATCCTTTGCGTTGTTTTGTTCGTTGGTACATCATTGCGATTTTTTGGACCTCAACATTTAGCCCCCCAAACTCATGGGTTACTTGCAGCCCACGCGTGAGTAGACCAGATTCTTGTTTCCATAGGGGTTTCTTCCCCATTGTTTTCAATTGGCTTCAAGGTATGTCTTCTCCTTTCCTCGGAATCCTGCTATCCTCTAGTATCCTGTTTCTACTTTTCACGTGTTACACTTCTTTTGCAACTTTCTTTGCACGGAATGTGGCAGTTGAATGTTTGAGTAAAACTTCCCCATCCACTTTTTACATTCCTCATAACTCCCCTTAATAACTGTCAATAACTCTCTTTTATATAAAAAATTAAATATTGTCAACTGGCACTTCTTTCTGTACATCGTCTTCTCCAACTGTCCCTGCGCCATTATTGTCGTTACTTCAAACCATCTTTTCACCTCTAGAGATTTTATTTTAACCTTATCTTCTTCTTTATAGCTTTTGTTTCTTTGTCCTTCCTTCTTTGTCCTCCACTTTGCCCTTCACTCCTTCTACTTCCATGTTTATTATTGCATTGTCATTCCATGGCCTCTTCTTCCTCACGAAAAAGGAGGGAGCGTACTCTCACTCCTTCTGAAGGTGAAAGCTTTGCTGGGTTTGCATAGGGCGAGGTGCAAGAAGTTGTGGAGCACCCAGCCTTCCCTTTACGGGATCCCTGGTACACCCCTAGTTTATGCTTTCCTCAGGTGTCTCACGGTGAGGCCCCTCCTTCCCCTCACACTTGGGTGTTTTCCAGCTAGTCCAGGTTTGCCAATTCCACCCAGGTTCCAGATCCAAGGGATATTTTGCAAATTAGGCGAGGATCTTGTGAGGAGGTTCCCATTTTTTTTCGACTTTGTTCTAGGGAAGATTACCAGTTGTTCCATTTAGGCAGACAAGGAGCTTTCCGATGGTGAATTCGTCGGTTGTTTGGAGCACTCCAAGATCCTAAAATCGATGGTGATTTTCAGGAACCTTGAAGGTTTTAGGGACGCCAAGGGCCTTAGACACTTGGTGTGCTGCTAGTGTGTCTCTTTTCACAGATTCTTTTTCTCTATTGGTGAGCTTACTATCACTTTGGAGGATATAGTGAATAATTTCCTCCTCCCAGTGTTTGGTGATGAGAATCATTTTGATATCAGCCTTTCCAACTAGGATCTCGAAATTGAAGGCAAACTCTTTAGTCACTTTGGTAGGCGTATCGCTTCTTTTGGAGGGAAGCCAACCAGGATAGACAAGTGGGTCATGAACCTTTCTCGAGAGAAAGACAAGGCAGTTAAGTGAGTTGAGTTCCTGGCACTTTGGCTCAGTAAGGTTCTATTCAGTGAGTTCCCCAGGTACGGGATTAAGTCTGCTTTCTTTCCTCTCGCAATTGAATTGGCCCAGGGTGCTCAATATCCTTTAGCCCCTTATGTTTTTAGGCCATGTTTACTCCCAATTGGATTTTTTTCATGGAGTGAAGTTGAAGGCAATTCCTACTACGCTATCACTTCTTCCCTCCATTGCGCCATCCTTCAGGTGTTTATGTGGGATCAGTTTTATGTCACTTTGGCTAAGTGTAGGAATCTGAAATATGTGAAGGATAAGTTTTAGGGATCCCTAGACATGATTAAAGGTCTGTGTGGCAATTCTACTGATAGCCACCCTATTATCCTTCGCTGGTTTAATTTGAAGGGTGGCAACCTGAATTTGGTAGAATTATTTGATCAAGCATGGCATTTAAGTTGGCGTTCTCCTTGAGAAGTCAATCCTAGGTTTGCTTATGACTCTATGTTAGCCTCTTTCCTTAAGTCCTCAGGGAATACCTTTGATTTGCATTAGGGTGATGAAGGCAGTTTGGCACAGTTGGCCTGCATCAGCCCCTCGTGACTTCCAGTACCTTCATCAAGTGGTCCAAAGTACACTCACTATTTAGCACATCGGGTACTTAGACAATTTGGTTTTGATCAGGATATCTCGCCGATATTTAAAGAGGTGGTGCCTTCTCTCCCTTCCCTGAATCCATTTCTAAGGCTTCAGGCCTTTTCTTATTGGTCGCAGAGGGGCCGTCAGTTTGTGGTGCCAAACTTTCAGGGAGGAGTCTTTGCTTCTGTGCCTTTGCTAGTTACTAGAAAAGAGTTCAGAAGGCGTTCTCAGACTTTGTTGGTTTTGGCAAAATTGCAGGGTTCCCGATTTTGGTCTTTTCTCTACTCCCACCTTCTATAAGCGTCTAACCCTCCCCACTGCTGGTATTGTGTCTGCTGCAATAAGCAGCACGATAGGATTTGCGGAGTGGTATACCGCTAGGGGTGGTTGGGTATACTACGTGAATGATTTCCCTGATTCTTGGTCAAGATATGACCTTATTGTGGGCACCTCTTCTGGTGTGCCTATCAAGAGAGAGGTGATAAAGGCAATTGGTGTTGTAACTCCTGTAGGTAAAGGTAAGGAGAAGAAAATCAAATAGGAAGCTGTCAAGAGGGCTGAGTTTGAAGAAAGTATTGAGGGTACTAAGGTTGGCCCTAAGACTAAGAAGAGGAAGACTTCTAAGTCTCGCAAGCAGTTAGTCATTTTTGAGGATCCTAAGAAAGTGGACCCCCCCACAATTGGAAAAGAAGTTGGCCATCCTTTACTCCCGTAGATCGAAGTGAAGACTAAGGTAGAGTCTGCTGTCTTTTAGGTTCCTTTAAGCTCCTCAACCCAAGGTTCTTCAGGGTCCTTTGACTTTACACCTCAATCTCCCTTAGGGCCTTTTGGGCGTACCTGTAGTAGACAAAAGACTATTGAAGGATCTATATATATATAGAGAGAGAGAGAGAAGGGCAAAGCCTCTTTCCTTCTTCCCTTTTTTTTTTTTGGCCTGTCTTAGTTTGTTGTTCTTGTTGTGTCTCTCTTTTTCTTTTATTTTTTCAAATGATGAATGGTTGCTCCCCTTCCGTAGTTTAAGCGCAAGTCAGATTGCAAGGGAGGTAAAAACCAATCTTCTGGTGATGATGTGGTATGGCCCTCTTACACTTGTGCCTTTTTATTGCTTGCTTTCTTTCCTTCTCCAATGTTGTGTACATAGGCATTTTTGTGATGTTCTGCCACATACTTCTCCTTTTTTTCTTTACAGGTCGAGGTGCCTCCTCCCACTCCTAGTGGGGCCTTAGTGGAAGAAGTGATGACAGTCCAATCTGATGTTGCCTGAGGTGTGGAAATGGAGCCCCTTTGTGGTGGGGTGGCTAAGGAAGTCGGGCAGGTAGTAAAAGGTGCCCAATCCATTCTGCCTTCTACTTCCTTGGTTGTTTAGGACTCTAAAGCTCTCCAGTATCCTGTTACCCGGGATCCCAAGCTTGTGCAGACTCCTAGTCCTACCAAAACTGTGACACTTGATCGGACAACTAAGCCTGTGTTGGGCAAAGAGTCCTTGGGGGGGTGCATCTTCATCTACACAAGTGGGTAAGCCTCATCCATTCTTTGTTAATGCCCATTCTTATCCCCCTTATCCTTTTTTCTTGAGGGTTGATGTTTCTTTTCCCTTTTTTGGTCAAAGTAGTGCCCAATTTTTCCTTAAGGCTGTCTTTCCTTGGAATCAGAGGGTTCTGAAGGTGTGTATTGTTCATCATCATCAAACTCCCCCCTTCCTTTCCTTTTTAGTTCCAATCTTTCGTCTCTCACTTCCCTATTTCTCCCTTGCCTTTTCCTTTTATGGAAAAGCCCTTAGTATCCTTCCCTTCCTTTAATAATTTTGTCAAAGTTTCTTAAAATTTTCTTCAAAGCTCTTTGTGCTCTTTTGCAAAGTCCTTTAGGAAGTTAGAGGGCTAAGAGGAGAAGCCTTCCATAATAGCTGATGTGGCTGCTCCTTATTAGAAAGGGGCTCTACCATAGGGAGCTGATATTGGTTCTTTAGCCTTCTCTTACCCTTTCATCTTTATCTCTTCTTCTTTCCCCTCCTTCCCCTTTGTTTTTTACTTTGTCTACTTTTTCAAGTGCTGACATAGGTGCTAAGGATCCCGAGGCCGTAGTTACTAAAGCAGTTGTGGAACCTACTTCTAATGTTCAAGTTGCTGAAGCTCAGGCAGGGATCCTCCATACTATTCAAAGGGTTGAAAGGTCTTCAGTTCCTGATAGTGGAGACATGATAATGGAGGAAACTCCAGGGATGAATGTCCAAGAACTCCTTGCTTTCTTGTCCCGCTTTGATTCCTTGGAGTTCAATAGCCTTTCTGTGAGCCATTTTCATCATTTTGGGCCCCTTTTCGCAACTTCCTGCGATTTTTTGTGCCTGCTTAAGGTCTGCCACTGTTTGAGGGATTACTTAAAACCTATGGGCACTTCACTAGTGGGTTCAAGGGAGGTGCATTTCTAGGCAACATCCTGATGGAGCTCTTATGTGCTATGCTAATTTCCTTGAGGGATTCCTTTCTTGACTCCTTATCTGAGGAGAGACTTTTAGAGTGGAAGGGAGTGGTGCAAGATCTCATAGAAGCCAAATTCAATTTATCATTTTTGTTGGAGTATTTGCATTCCTTAACCCACATGCTATTCTAGAGAAAGGCCTCCAAGGACCTTTATGCTAAAATCACTACTGCTGAGGAGGCATTAGCTAGCGCTCACAAGTCATTGTAGGACTTGAAAGTTAAAAAGTAGCCGGTTCTTTCTTCCTCAATTGTTCTTGCAATTTCCCCAAAAATCTCTTTGTTAGTTGGTCTTATACCTTAGCTCCTTGCTTCTTTCTTTTCTTTAGTAGTTCAAATGTATAAGGTTTTTTTTTTTTTTTTTTCCAAACAATTAGGGCTGTATAAGTTCATCATTATTTCTCTCTTTTGAACACTGCTTTTGACATTTTTTTTTATATGGTGATGTGAATCTTTTTTTTTTTTATTTAAAAGACTACTTCTAACTATAATAGTATGTAGATCTACACACAACGTGTATTCTACTCTTCTTCTTTTTTGTTCCTTCTTTTCTCTTACTTTTTTTTTTTTTTTTTTTGAATTGAGCCTTGGGCCTTGGTCCCTACAAATTTGCAGTAGGTCTCGGACCAAGTACCCTACTGATTGTGTGCTTGCGCAAGTACTGAACTAGGTACATTAGACGTTCCTCTTTTATCTCAAATCCAAGGTCATGAACCAGGTAGAACTCTTTTGGACTAGTATTAAGCTGGGTATCCCAGACGCTTATTTCTACCCGTGGTCCTAGGTTATGTACTTGAACTAATTGTGGTATGAGTCCTGGGTCATGTGCTAAGGTTTTTCCTTTCCCTTTTTTTTTTTTTTTTTTTTTTTTTTTTTTTTTGTGTATTGGCCCAGTCACCCCTCTCAGACTCGCCCACATTTGGGTTATTTAATACTACGCAATTGAACATTTTAGTCATAGCTCGATTTTTTTTTTTTTAAAAGAAGATTTTATTGAAACACAGCATAGTTGCCATACTAAAGAACATAAGAGGATTTGACAAGGATAGTAAGGATCATAGAATGTTCTTCTATAGTGGGCTCCTAAACGACAAGAAAAAAAAAAACAGAGACTTAATAAAGCTCAAAAAGCAAAGAATGATGAAACACTTAGCAAATTGGAGAGTTGGTAGAAAAAGGGTCTTGGTGTACTGAAATCTCCCCCTTTCAAGCATAGTATTGTTTCAACCACTTCCCATTTATTGGGTTTGTCAGGACGGTCCCATCTTTCTTTATGAGGTAGTAATATCCGCTATCGTGGGCTTCCCTAATGATATAGGGTCCCTCCCAGCAAACCTGGAAGGTCCTAGGACATTCTTCCTTACATGCTCTGCTACTCTTAACACCAGATGCCCTTCTGCAAAGGCTCTTGGGTGTACTGTCTGCCCATATGCCTTAGCCATCCTATGTTGGTACCTTTGACTCCTTTTTCTAGCCACCTCTTGTTCTTCCTCAAGCCCCTCTAGATCTGCCAACCTCTTTTCACTATTTGTGCTATCTATGCCATCTTGGATTTCTTCGAGTACTACTCTTGGTGTAGGGATGGCTAGCTCCACAGGGCTGATGGCTTATGTCCCATAAACTAGAGAAAATGGTGAAAATCTTGTGGCTGTCTTCAAGGAGCTCCTACATGCCTAGAGTACATTTGTCAGGTGGTCACTCCATTTTCCCTCGAAATCATGCTTCATTTTTTTGAGGATTTTCAATATCACCTTGTTAGTAGCCTTTGCCTGACCATTTCCTTGTGGATTATATTGTGTGGACCTCCAATGCTTGATGTAATATTCGTTGGTCAGGTTCTTCATGTCTTTGTTTATGAACGGAGTTCCATTATCACTGATCAGCCTCTTGGGGATCTCAAACTGTGTGATGATGTGTTCCCAAATGAAGTTTGCCATAGCTGCTCTAGTGGCCTTTTTTAAAGGGATGGCTTCTGCCCATTTTTTAAAATACTTAATGGTCACCAAGATCTAGATATAGCCATTAGAAGGAGGGTTTATGGCCCCTATAAGGTTAAGCCCCTAAGTGTAGAAAGGCCATGGTGTTGTCATATCTTGCAACACATTTGGATGAGTATGGATTCCGTCTCCAAGTACTTGGCATGCATGAAATGTTTTAACCAGCTTCTCGGAGTCCCTTTTCATTGTAGGCCAATAATACCCCAACTGCAACAGCTGCCTATAAAGTCTTCTCTTCCTTGGGTGACTTCCATAATCACCAGAATGGACTTCCTTGACTGCTTTTCTAGCTTCTTTAGGCTCTAGGCATCTTAGGGGATCCCCGCTATACCTCATTTTCAATAGGATTCCGTTCTGCAAGAAGTATTTGATGACAAGTTTCCCGAGCTAGTGTGCCAATGTCCCGTCAGTTGGCAGGATCCCTTGTGCCAAGTATTCCATGAATGGGGTCCGCCAATCTTCTTTTACGAACACAACATAATTTTCCTCTTTATCCATTGCAAGTTGACACCTTTGAGATTCTTCTTGTATAGTTGCAGCCTCTTTGTTCATATTTGACCTGTAATATCGCATGCGCTGCATCCTTCTGTATAAACTAATTTTCTCTCCAATTCCATAGATTTGGCCGTGCAGTTCTTCTAACCTCAACTTCCTTTTTTTCTTCATTGATACATCTAGACGGGATCCCTTTGGGCAGCCTCTTGTACAACTCTCCTTCTATTACAGTGTATTCTTTTAGTTATTTGATACTTCCTTCGTGTCCCCACTTTTCTATTTTTCCTTTTATCTCATCTCTTCAATTTTTCTGTTTCGGTTCTTCAAGGAACATCTTTTTGAGGATCGCTATGATGGAATGTTCCTATTTACTTACCCTTATCAAAGTACCTTTTCCTTTAAATGACATCTGGGATCCCAAGGTGGCTAGTGCATCAGCGAACCTCTTTTCACTCTTTTAGGCGTACTCCACACTGAAGGTCTGGAATTTCTGCTCCACCTTCTGTGCCCAAGTTTTGTAAGTTGCAAAAATTTGCTCTCTTAGTGCAAAGTCACCCTTTACTTAGGAGACCATGAGGTTGGAGTCTCCTAAAACCCTCATATGTTTTACTCCTATACCGAGTGCTATGGCCAACCCAGTCAGGTATGCCTCATTCTCAGTAACGTTATTTGAATAGGAAAACCCAAGCTCGAAAGATAATGGCATGGTATCCCCATCTTCACAACTTAGCACAATTCCCAAGCCATTTAAAGTTGTTGTTCCTGACCCATTAAACCTTATTGTCCACTTCTTTCCTGGGAGTTCTGCCACTACCACATCTTTGGGGATCTTCTCGCTTAGTGAACACTCCTCTTTCCCTAGGAACTGGGCTAGCAGATCTGCTATGACTTGGCTTTTAACAGCCTTGGGGGTCTTGAGGCCGATGTCATATTGAGAGAGCAAGATTAGCCATTGTGCTATTCTTCTTAATAGGAAAGGCTAATGAAGGAGTGCTTTTATGGGATGTGACTTGGTTACTAAAAGGATTTGATTGGTTGAGAAGTACCGATTTAACCTTTGAGACACGTATATAACCACCAGACACGCTCTTTCTATCTTGGGGTACCTAGTCTCCATATCTTTAAGTGTCCTACTCACATAATAAATGGGTTTCTTATTCCCATCATCATCTTCCTATGCTAGCAAGGCCCCTATAACCTGGAAATTTGATGCTAAATATAGTAACAGAGGTCGCCCACGTATTGGTGCTTGTAAGGTAGAAAGATGATTCATGATCTGCTGGATCCTTTGAAAGGCTTCCCGCTGTTCAATTTCCCAAGTAAATTCAACTCCTTTTTTCAATAGTTTGGATAAACCACTTGTGGCTGAAGCTAATCTTGGCACAAACCTCTTGATGTAGGAGACCCTTTCCAAGAAACTTTTGAGCTTTTTAGCCGTTGTAGGCCTTTTCATTGTTGCAATGGCTGTGGCCTTAGCTGGATATATACTTATACCTCTGTGATGTATTAGGAATCCAAGAAATTTTCGAGCAAATACTCCAAAAGCACACTTCATGGGGTTCATGGGTAGTTTGTACTTCCTGCACTTTTCAAAAACCTGTTCAAGTACCTTGAAGTTTCCTGCCCTGGTTTTTGACTTTACCACAATGTCATCCACATAATCCTTCATTTCCTTACGTATCATATCATGAAAAATAGCTGTCATGGTTCACTAGTATGTGGTCCTTGCATTTTTAAGGCCAAAGGGCATTATAGTGTAATAGAAGTTTTCGATCGGAGTCCTGAATGTTGTCCTCTCTGCATCTTTGGTGACCATGCAGATTTGGTTATACCCACTCTATCCATCCATAAATGTGAACATAGAGTTTCTTGCAGCTGAATCTACAAGGAGGTCAATATTAGGTAGGGAGAACTCATCTTTTGGACATACTTTTTTTAGATTGCAAAAGTACATATAACACTAGATTCGACCATTCTTTTTATTCATGGGAACTATGTTAGAAAGCCATTTGGGATGCTGAATTAGCTTGATGAACCCAGCTGCTAGCAACTTTTTGACTTCCTGAGTTATTTGAGCCTCTATATCAGTATGAAAGACCCTGACTGGTTGGACTACTAACTTGACTCCAGGGTCCAAATTGAAGGAATGGACTACCAGTCTTGGATCCAGACCTGGCATTTCGCCGTATACCTATGCGAACACATCCACATATCTCCTGAGTAATGCTACTAACTGTTCATTTTTCTCTGCTGTCAACTGACTGCTAATGAAAACAGGCTTCTGGGATCTTAGACCTGCCCCCAAATTTACCCTTTCCAATTCCTCCTCGGGCTGAATTTGTGCTTCCTTGATTGGGTCCTCTAGGATTTCTTCCTGAGCCATCATACAATCTAGCAGTACAGGGGGACCCTCCTGTATTACGCATTCAGGTCTCGCGTACCTTCGTAAATGATATATTAGCCTCCTTCCTTGCTCTCGTACTACTACGCACTCTTGGGATTTTAAGAAGCTGGTCTCCTTCTTTTTCCTTTTTTTGTCCAAGAAGTTCCTTAGGACATGGGTACCTCCTCCTTCTTCTTCTTCCAAGACAGGTGTTCCTAAGGTCCCCAACGTGAGGTTCTCATCATCTGATTCCAACTCGTTATAAAACATTGCTTCCACAAAGTTCACTTCTCCTTGGCTGAAAGGGTTCGGGTTGGCAGGGATCCTTACGAGCCTCCCATTCAGTCTCCCTTTAACACATTAATGGTATGTGAAGGGAATAAGGCGATGCTTATGGAGCTAGGGGTGTCCTAATAGAACATAGTAAGAAACCTTTGAGTTAATTACATGAAATCTGGTCAGGGCTACTATTGGGCCTACCCTTAAGGCCAGCTGCACATATCCCTCAGTTGATTCCACTGATCCTTTAATTATGTTATCTCCACAGGAGTCCCCAGGATCCTTCTGCCGGTCAGGCCCACTGCTTTTAAAGTACTTAGAGCTATGAGGTTGAGTGATGCCCTTATATCTACCAGTGCTTTCCTGGTTTGGACACCATTTATGGTGGCCATTAGATAAAGGGGTTTGCGATGGTCTGGATGTTCAACTTCCATGTCTTCATCTATGAAGGTTATTGCATTGGTTGTTTCCAAGTAAGCTCGGCTGGCATGAGATTCTATTGTGAAACATTTCATTCCTAAATCTGTTGCTATACTCATGAAGGATTCTATGGCCATCCTTCTTGCTTTTGGCCCAAATTCCAATTGGTTGAATAGTGATCTAAACTTAGGGTTCTTCTGAAGGGTCCTGACTGTGCTTAGGTGGAACAATCCTTCAGATTCTTCTACTTCTGCTGAGTTCCCATGGATCACTACAGCCACCACTCCCTTCCCCTTATGGTTGGGTAATGGGTTCCTTTGCACCTTATGTTCCTTTTAAGTAAGCTCCAAGGTCCCCTCCCTAAGCTTCTTGTGAAAAACCTACGGAGGGTCCAATAATCCTTGTTAAAATGCTTGACATAGTTATGAATCCTGTAAAACAAAGATTCATCCTTTCTTCTTCAGTAGGTGGCCTGGATACAGTGAGTGGCCTAACAATTCCATCTCCAATCCACTTATCCAGGACATGATTCAACTCTTTTGCAGTACAAGGGATCACAAGTGGTTCCTCGGCCATTTTTCCTTTAGGTCTCTTCCTCTTTTTGCCTACTACAATTGTCATGGCCTAGGGTATTGGCACCCTCTTTGTTCTCATAAACAGCGCTTTGCTTTTCTCCTGGTCCTTTGTAGCAGGTTGGCGAACTGGGTTATGCATAGATTTTTGAGGTTAAGCCTGTAATCGAAGAGCATGTTGGATATGTAGGTCTCCACAAGCTTCTTCTTTTCGTGGTCTCTATAGTAGTCTAGAGAAACGTTTTCAAACCTTTTGATGAACTGGACAGAGTCCTCTCTAGGCCTTTGCCTTACCATTTGAAGGCTTTGGAAGGTTACCTTGTCCTCACTCGGGTAGTATTTTGCCCAAAACCTCTCCATCATCTCGTCCCAAGTCTTGATGGACCTAGACTTCTGTTGGAAAATCTAGTTTTGTATCTCATACAAAACATACAGCTGAAGCAACAAAAGTGGATCTATTTCATTCATGATTAATAACATGCACTATGCAAATTTCAGAATTTAAGAACAAGATAGCGTACCTTGGTGTGGAGAAATTTAAAACAAAAATTAGAAGCACTCGAGAATACTTTTAATCTTCACTTCAATTCTACTTTACGTCCAAGATGTGTGGTTTCTTAATCAGTTTCCAAGGGAGAAAGAAAGTGTGTCTCCCATTCTCTCTTTTTCTTTTTCTCTACACTGCTAAAAAATTCTATATGTTTCTCTCTTTATAACTAACTGATTATCTAATTGGGCTGACCTATTGGACCTTTCCAATTGGGTTTTAGTGTGTGGCTTGGAGTGAGACCAAAAGGGACCAATAAGACACTAGCTCTAATGGGTCTTGTGCTTTTCCGTCAACTCTTGATAAGTCCAAAGTTACCATTAATTATATTTAATACCACTATAAAAATATAATTGCACTCTAGGCCTAATTAATAAATTATATCCCAAGACTTTATTATACACGTACCCCTTTATAAAATATTCATAGTAATATAAAATCATGAATATAGACTGCCACTTTGAAAATTACTACATCTTATCTTTGAGTAGCCGATTTAATCCTTTAAAGTTATTCATCGTATATTTATGAAATCCAATTTCATAAATATATACTTTAGTAATTTTTTACTAAAGTGGTTAGGCCTAACTCTCTGAATAACTGAATCTATTAAATTTATTTCAAAGGAATATTTTATATTTTCGTTAATAGATTATGAATTCCATCTTGAGAATATATGTTCCATCAACACTAAATGTGGTTACCCAACATACTAAGGTTTTGACCGTTACTTTGGATCTCACTCCTGATATATCAAAGTAACTTACACCTCATGATCAGGTCCATTATTCTCTCAGGATTAAGAGTTCATGTAAATAGAAGTCGTGAGATTTATTATTCATTTAATAGTCGTTTGAAGAATAATAAATCTCATAGCAGTCTAGTTTAATATTTCTTAACTCTTAAAATATATCAACTAGAAGTCTCTACTTCCATGATCAAGATAAATCATCTTAATTGATACGTTATAGGTTGTTAGGAATTAGAATTACTTACTGTGGACTTAATGTGGTTACTGTGTGTAATTTCTAATTACCTTATGTACTCTAATAAGTGGTTGTAAGTGTGATAGTTGCTGCCATAGGATTTTATGGTAGTTAGTTACATTGACAGGTAATAGAAGTTAGTTTGGTTAGTTAGTAACAGCTGTCACCAGCTGGGATAGTTAGTTACAAGGGAAGGGGTATAAATGTGAGAAAAGCTGTACAAAGAAGATATGAAAAGAGTAATGACCAATAATTCCCTTCTGTTTCTATCTTCTGGTTCTAATTCTTCTTCCTAATTCTTTCTCGGTTCTTAGGAGGCCTAGCTAACCTCGAATTAGCTATAAATTTCCATTCCTTCTTAGGGTTCTTTACAATTTGGTATCAGAGCTAGCTATCCTCGGCATCAATGGCGGAAACCCGTGCTACTGCTACAACCAACGAGGCGATTGGTTTAATTCGAACGACCACTGATCATCACACAAAAGAGTTACAAGAGATGAGAACTATTCAAGAGATCCATACAAGAACGATGAATGAGAATACAAGAACGATCAGTGAAATGAGGCAAGAGAGTACAAGAGCGATCAATGAAATGAGGCAACAGTTAACTACAATCTTGCAGAAAATGAGTTCTGGAGATCAAGGAGGGTCTTCCCAATCTCAAAGAATTGGGGAAAATCACAACCCTAATTTACCTATTTCTCGATCTGTGAAGTTGGAATTCCCCAAATTTTCTGGTGAAGAACCGGCGAGCTGGATGTATAAAGCTAACCAGTATTTCAGGTACTATAATACACCCATTGGAGAGAAATTGATGCTGGCTTCGTTCCATATGGAGGGAGAAGCACTAACTTGGTTCCAAGATAGCGAAGAGGCTGGCGTGTTTTGTGATTGGGAATCTTTGGTTCAAGCTATGCAAGTGAGGTTTGGTACAAATGCGTATGATGATCCCATGGAAATGCTAACCAGGTTGAGACAAACATCTTCTGTGGCATTATACAAGACTCAATTTGAGATTTTGTCAAATCGAATCAAAGGTTTATCTTCAGCACACAAGCTGAGTTGTTTTCTCAGTGGCTTAAAGGATGATATACGACTGCTAGCAATGATGTTAAATCCACAATCATTGAATGCAGCTTTTGGGTTAGCAAAAATCCAAGAGGAGTATTTGATGAGTTGTAGAAGGAGCTCCAGGATTCAGCAAGAAACGGGTAAGCCATCTCTTTTGGGACTTCCTAAAGTTGATTCTTTTGTAGAAGCTAAATCAAGAATTCCAATTAGGAGAATCTCCCCTGCCCAAATGGAAGAAAGAAAAAAAAAGGGGTTATGCTATAACTGTGATGATAAATGGGGTCTGGGCCATAAGTGTAAAAGTGCCAAAATATTTCTTCTTGAAGGTGTTGAATTGGTGTCTGATTCACAGTCTAGGGTTAAGATCACTGAGTTAGATGAAGAAGTTAGTAGTTCAATAAATGAGGGGCAGAATACTAGTAGTAATTGTGAGGAGGCTGAGATAACTCTATATGCTTTAATTGGCAATCCCACACCTGGTACTATAAGGATTAGGGGCAAAATCAATGGAGTTAGTTTGGTAATTTTGTTGGACACGGGTAGCACACACAATTTTATTGATGCAACATTGGTTCCTAGTTTGCAATTGCTGGTTGATCAATCTCAATCTTTGGAGGTGAGGGTAGCTAATGGTGCAGTGGTGAAAACTCAAGGATTTTGTGATCACATATCAGTATGCATTCAAAGGGAGGAATTTTTCATCCAATTCCATGTACTGCAATTAGGAGGGCGTGATGTGGTATTGGGAACTCAGTGGCTGACCACACTTGGTGATATTCAATGGAATTTTCAATCCTTAAGTATGGAGTTTCATCATAGAGGGCACAAGGTTTTGCTGCAAGGGTTGAAGCAATCTGATTCACATTTTCTTGATGGGGAACAGTTCTTTAAAACTCCAATTAAGAAGGGGCTTTTGGTCCATATTTCAACCCCTTCCTCAGTTGAAGTGCAGTCTACTCTTCTTGCAGTAGTGGCAGGTTTACTTCAAGAGTTTGCTCATGTTTTTGACACTTAAGTAGGACTACCTCCTCTTAGGGGGCACGAGCATCACATTACTCTTAAGGAAGGAGCTCAACCAGTTTGCCAGAGGCCATACAGGTACCCTTTTTACCAAAAGAATGAGATAGAAAAGATAGTGAAAGAATTATTGGCTGCTGGATCTATAAGAAGTAGTTGTAGTCCTTTTGCCTCCCCTGTTTTGTTGGTGAGAAAGGCAGATGGGTCATGGCGTATGTGCATTGACTATAGGGCACTTAACTTCAATACTGTTAAGGATAAATTCCCTATACCAATCATTGATGAATTACTTGATGAATTGAATGGGGCTTGTGTGTTCTCTAAACTGGATTTAAGATCCGGATACCACCAAATTAGGATGAGTGAGGAGGACATTCCTAAAACAGCCTTTAAGACTCATGAAGGGCATTATGAATTCCTAGTTATGCCCTTTGGCCTCACCAATGCACCTTCAACATTTCAGTCCCTAATGAATCAAGTGTTTAAACCCTTCCTTAGAAAGTTTGTTCTAGTTTTTTTTTATGATATTCTGGTTTATAGCAAATCCTTGAGTGATCATGTCTCTCACCTAAGAGCTGTGTTAGAAGTGCTAGCCAAAGAGCAATTGTTTGCTAAGAAGTCTAAGTGTATCTTTGCTTGTGGTGAAGTTGAGTATTTAGGGCATTTAATTTCTGGTGAAGGAGTAAGAACGGATCCTAAGAAAACTATGGCAATGCAGCAGTGGCCTACCCCAAAGGATGTTAAGGCTTTGAGGGGCTTCCTAGGTCTCACAGGGTATTATAGAAAGTTTGTAAAAGGCTATGGGCAAATTGCAGCACCATTAACTGCTCTTTTAAGGAAGGATTCTTTTACTTGGTCTAAGGAAGCTGAGGTGGATTTTCAAGCTCTCAAATCTGCTATGTCTAACCCACCTGTTTTAGCTCTTCCAGATTTTGATAAGATGTTTGTGGTGGAGTGTGATGCTTCAGGTGTTGGGCTAGGGGCTGTCCTGATGCAGGGAGGTAGAGCTATAGCTTTCCACAGCCAAGCTCTCAAAGGCAAGAGTTTGGCCTTATCCACTTATGAGAGGGAGCTGCTGGCCTTGGTGACTGCTGTGCATAAATGGAGGCCATATTTGGTTGGACAACCTTTTCTGGTGAGGACAGATCAGCAGAGCCTTAAGTACCTTTTAGAGCAGAAAATTGGTACTCCAGCTCAACAAAAATGGATTACCAAGCTGTTAAGGTATGCTTTTATTGTGGAATATAAGAAGGGTAAAGAGAATGTGGTGGCCGATGCTTTGTCAAGGCAGGTTAGTGGTGATGAACTCCCTTCTCATGAGAATGTTTTGTGCATGATTTCATTTCCCACACCTAATTGGTTGGCTCAACTTAAGGCTAGCTATGCTAGTGATAATTCCATTTTTGGTGTATTAAGTGCTTTTCAAGCAGGGAAGGAAGGTCCTAAGGGCTTCACTATGCAGAATGGATTGTTATTATATAAGGGCAGAATGTATGTGGGGACTTGTGAGTCATTGAAGACAGCCATTTTACAGCAGGTGCATGATGGACCATGGGGGGGTCATTCTGGGTTCCTTAAGACATTGCATAGGATTCAAAGAGACTTTCACTGGCCAGGGTTAAGGGCAGATGTTAGGAAGTATGTCAGGGAGTGTGATACTTGCCAAAGGTTAAAGCATGAAACCTGTAATCCAGCAGGTCTGCTACAGCCCCTGCCTATACCAGAGAAACCTTGGGTGGCTGTGAGCATGGATTTTGTTGAGGGTCTTCCAAAATCCCAAATGAAGGAGGTGATTATGGTGGTGGTGGACAAATTTACAAAATTTGTTCATTTTATAGCCTTGTCTCATCCATATACTGCTTCTAAAGTTGCAAATCTTTATATGCAACATGTGTTCAAATTACATGGAATGCCTTCTTCAATTGTTAGTGACAGAGACCCTATTTTTACTTCTCATTTTTGGCAAGAATTGATGAAGCTTCAAGGCATTCAATTGGCCATGTCCTCAGCCTATCACCCCCAAACGGATGGCCAAACAGAGGTGGTAAACAAGAGTCTTGAGCATTATTTGAGAGCTTTTGCAGCTGACAAACCAGCTACTTGGGTTGAATGGCTGCCTCTTGCTGAATTTTGGTTTAATACTAATTTTCATACTTCGCTTAAACTGACCCCATTTGAAGCATTGTATGGATATCCACCCCCTAGGCTTCTAGACTACATTCCTGGAACAACAAAGGTGGAGGGAGTGGATGCTCATCTGAAGTCCAGACAGCAGTTAACTTCCTTGTTGAGACAGAATCTGATAGCAACACAAGAGAGAATGAAGCTGTACTCTGACAGGCATAGGACTGAGAGGAGTTTTTCTGTGGGGGATTGGGTGTTCTTAAGACTTCAAGCTTACAAACAGAAGTCCCTTAAACATAATCAGCTGAAGAAACTATCTCCTAAGTACTATGGTCCTTTTCAAATTCTGCAGAAGGTGGGAGAGGTATATTATAGGTTGGATTTACCTCCTTGTTCCAAGTTACATTCCACTTTCCATGTATCATGTTTGAAAGCTAAGCTTGGGCAGCATGTGGTGTCTATCCCGACCTTACCCCCTACTGATTTGGAAGGGGCTGTGATATCAGAACCAGTAGCTGTTCTTAAGGAAAGGACTCATCAACTTCGCAATAGGACTATCACTCAAGTTCTGGTTCAATGGCAAGGAGAAAGTTCTGACGATGCCACGTGGGAGAGCTTGTACGTTCTGCAACAGAGGTTCCCTCACCTTGTGGGCAAGGTCTTCTAAAGGGGAAAGTATTGTTAGGAATTAGAATTACTTACTGTGGACTTAATGTGGTTACTGTGTGTAATTTCTAATTACCTTATGTACTCTAATAAGTGGTTGTAAGTGTGATAGTTGCTGCCATAGGATTTTATGGTAGTTAGTTACATTGACAGGTAATAGAAGTTAGTTTGGTTAGTTAGTAACGGCTGTCACCAGCTGGGATAGTTAGTTACAAGGGAGGGGTATAAATGTGAGAAAAGCTGTACAAAGAAGATATGAAAAGAGTAATGACCAATAATTCCCTTCTGTTTCTATCTTCTGGTTCTAATTCTTCTTCCCAATTCTTTCTCGGTTCTTAGGAGGCCTAGCTAACCTCGAATTAGCTATAAATTTCCATTCCTTCTTAGGGTTCTTTACATAGTTTTCGCAGATGAAATGTCTAATTTCATCACCGACTACGAACTATAAATTCTGAGTTTACAAAGAACTTGTGATTTATATCTTCTGTGACTAAATCACATAAATTACATACTATGCATCTCATGGACTATATGATAATGCCTCAATATTCATGTTATCATTATTTTAGATAATAGTAAAACAATTTTATTAAACACAACATTAAGTTATACATAATGTCATATATAGTATCATACAATAGGATTTAAGGGCACACATCCTAACAGCCTCAAGGTAGTGTACCATGTTTACGCTTTGTCCATTAGGGACTTAGCAAATTCTCTTAAACATAACTCCCTGCCTTTTGTGTAAGGACCCATAGTGCGAATAAACCTATTCACGTGCTCCACAACACTTCCATTTCTCCCATCAAAGGGATGGAACTTTGGGGGTTCATATTCCTTAGGATAAGGCTTGCTAGGGAATTCTAGTGGGAATGGGGGATCTTGAGAAAACTGCTTGGGGAACCCCTAGAGTTTTCCCTTTCTTATTCCAACAGGGCATTGATATCTACCAGTGTAAGATACTAGGGGTTAGCTCCATCGCTTACCGCTGACCCTCCATTAGTTAGGCTCCCTCTTGGTTAGCCACAAGAGGGGAGTTAGCTCTGATTTCTTGAGTCCTCCCCTCCTTGAGGAGGTGGATCTCCTATTGCAAATCTTTCATCATTTCTGCCATTCGAGCCAAGGGGTCTAGTTCCTCCCCCTGCGTCTCTGTCCTAAGGCGACCTCCTGCTCCACCAGAGGTACCTCATTCCTTTGTCTAGAAGCTACCCAATTTTCTCCCACGGGCTCAGATGTCGCAGGTGGCACGTTGGTACCTTTACTGTTCCTTGGTCTTGGAGCCCTACTCTGCGAAGGGACTGCTTCTTCCCTCTCTTGTACCCAGTCCCTAGTGGAGTTGCCAAAACGTGCGGGTACTTTTTTTCTAGGACATAGGCCCAAGTATGAATAAGGATCTTGGGTCCAATACTTATTGTTTTAAGGGACTGGGCTTGGTTTATCGCAGCTAAATTGGGCTGATTTCGAACCAGATGGTGCACAGAGCACGAATCCTACAACACATACATGCTAACATATAAGAAATATATGCATTGAATAATAAGAAGACAACAATGGAACGAAATGATAAAGAAAGAACGTGAAATAAAAAAAAAAAAAAAGTTAGGGATCCTTGAAATAATGCAAAACACTTTGTTACTTTCTTGATTATGTAATACACTATGCTCACTAGGACATGTTACAAGGCCCAAATAAATTCAAAAATCACAGACTTAGATGGCCTTTCAAGCCTCTAAGACTTGCAAAGTTTGAATCCCTTTGAATCCAAGTATGATCTCTAGGAGCTACTTGAGGATACTAGACGGTATTTTCCTCTTTTTTCTCTCTTTTTTTGAATTCTCACAGAGCTTTTTTCTTTAGGAGCTCACTCCAATGCACTGTTGCTCCCCCTTTTCATTGTTGGTTGCTTCCCCTTTTATAGTGTCATTCTAGTGTTTTCGGGGTACCATTGATTCCCTTCATTTGCTCCCTTGGGTACGAGAACCAATGTTGTGCTAGCAGCATTGGTGGCTGGTCCCTTCCTCATTCCTCATTATTTTTTTCTTTTGGGGTTTCTTCCTCAAAAGCCTCTTGCTGAAATTCCGTTTTGGGGTGTCCTACATAGCTGACCTTTTGTCTTTCTTCTTTCAAGGCTTCTAAATTTCACCTTTCCATGCTTAACTTTTGGTTGCCTTTTCCTTTGTCATTTTTTCCAAGTAAGCTGATTCCTCCCTACTAGGTTGAAAGTTTCCTAGCCACCTTCTTTGATGATCCTTCTTTCTAGGTTCCCCGAGGTACCAGCTTTTTGTTCATGAATTGTTAGTTCCCAAGCCTTTTGATTCCTTTTCTGCATCATTAGGCAACTGATAGGGACATATCTACTCTTGTTCTTTGTGCTTCTTGGCATACCCTTTTGACCTATCTTAATCTAAACCTGGCCTTGCTGCACGTCCTGAGGATCCCAGGCTCTTGGGAATTTCCAAGTATCCTCGCCCGGTTATTTTTCTAGGCTGCCTAGTGATTTTTCTGATATTTAATGGCTGGGTTGGGCTTTGTTTTTTTTCTTCCTTTATTTCATGGGGGTCAAAAGTTGCCCATCCATGGACTCAGGCCTTTTTTGATGTGCCCTTAATGGGTTTGGACCTCTCCCTCCTTTTTTTTTATTGAGAGCCTAAATGCTTAATTATTTTCTTGAGCTTCAATCCTTTGTGTTGTTTTAGGCCTTAGTACATCATTGTGATTTTTTGTACTTCAACACTAGCATCACCACAAAAATTTCAGTTATTAAACTATATTTCACCAGCCTCTCCCCCATCCATATTCTTTTTCTTCTTCCTAACGCATCTGTTCTTTATCTTTTCATTTTCGCCGCTCAAATTTTTCATTTTCGCCGCTCAAATGCCTAACTCCTCAGATCTAATCTATATCTTGAGCAGTGAGTTAGTCATAGCATATGGTTTAGGTTAAGTGTGCCCTTGACAAGTAACAAGACCACTACACTCATGTGAAGAACTGAAGTTTAATGGAGTGTCTATTCAACTTTTTTGAAATTTTTTACTCTCTGTCAAATTGATAATGTGTTGTGCACCACAACTACTATTATTATTATATTATTATTATTATTATTTATTAAATAAATCAACAAAAAATATCTATTGAGTATTTATTAAATAGATAAACTATCAATTATTATTAATATGAGCTAACATTTTAAGTTTTTAACTAAAGTTTAGCATATTGATTAAGATATAGACTTATAATTATAAATATTTTAATAAATTATATGGATTTTGACTAATGAACTTATAAATAAATAAATAAATAGTTATATATTTATTTTTATATATAAATATATAAAATTAGCGGTAATTTGAAAACGGTACATCGATATTAACCGGTACTGAAATATTTCATTTATTTGACCAAACTGAAACAGTTTTCAGTACGGTATTGACTCTCTTAGTATTACCTCAAATCTCAGGGTAGGTTGGTATAATTTACCCAAATTATTTCATTTTTTTATATTTGATAATGACGTTAAAATGAGTTGAAAATTTATATTTTGATTCCCTTTATTAGCTTTGCATGAGATAACGTTATTTTTTTTAGAAAAATTTAGCAAAAGCAGCTTATCTCATATATATATATATACACACACACATACACACACACACATCGTGTTCTCCCACGTATTTCCTCAATCTAAATAACTTTATTTTAGCAATGTCATTGACCTCACTGAGGCCATACAATTAAAATATATACCTATCTGAGTTTGTGTTGTCTGCATGTTTCAATTTGTTAAATATCATGTGATTGTGAATTCCCTTACTATTTTGAGGGGGACCGATAAACCTAAAATTTAGGTAAGACTTAGTTATAGTACTTATGTACTGTTCTTTATGTTCTCCTCTTAAAATTTAGTTATGTGAATTTTTTTTTCATGGGATGGAAGTATATTTTTTAGTTAAGTAGCCATATAACTGAATTTTAAAAAGAAAATCTAAGAAACAGTATCAAAGATACTGTACCTAAATTTTGTCCTTAATAATGATAAGAATAAAAAAAATTGCAATATAAATATAAAGTGTAGGTCATAGTTATACAAATGGTACATTTTCTCAAAATAGCAAGAATTAGTCACATTTTTTCTTATATTCTATTCGTGTAAACTAATAGACAGTACACATTAAATCATTATAAAACATTATGAGTTTCAGTTAGTTTAATCTATTAATTAAGAATTTAAGATTTAACCTCTACCTATGCCAATCAGTGTTTCGTGCTAAAAAAAACCATTTCCAGTCACAGCTTTTACAAGTTCTCCATATTAGTGACACTGAGCAAGAAGTTGTCCACGTACGTATCACTCTGCTTTCGCTAGTACCATACAAAATAAAATACGTACATATAGCTTTGATTCACCGAGTCACCGACACATCTCCGGGTTCTCAATCTCAAATCTATGATTCTCAGCCTCTTTTTCACTCTTACGTAACGTAAGCTTTAATCACGTGCATCGCGTGACCAGGTAGTAAAAGTTATAAAAAAAAGAAAAAGAAAAAAGAAAAAGAAAAGAAAAACAGTTACAACGTCAGAAAAACAGTTATGTCATTATGTGAACAAGTGGTTGTCGAAATAGCTTCAACAATCCCACAAAATGCTTCGAATGTTGTTAAAGTACACGCGCCTATAAAAGGCATTCACAAGGAGTATGATAAAGGTAATTTTTTAGTTCACTGTTTGTGTTTTATTTATGTTGCTCATTTTAGGATGAATTTAGAAAATTTCATTTATTAGTTTTTAATTTTTAAACAAAGTTACTTAATAACACTTTTGTAAATATGTTAAAAATCATAGTCTACTTGATTAGACTATACATAAACTGATTTTTCTCTTCAAATAAAAAAATATTAAATTATATAGTACTTATCAACTTTAAAAAACTAATCACACACATACCGAACACATAATTATATTTTCTTACAATAAAACATATTATTTAGAATATAATACCAAGCACATTTTTTTTTCTTTATAAATATTATAAATACATATTTTCACAATACATTTTAAATCACAATTTTCACTCTATTTTAAATAACAATACTAAAAATCTCGACTAAACTTGCTTCAAAATCTATGTTGTCAATCTTAGAGAATTGGCGCGTGTACATGTTAGCCTTAATGTTGTTAAAGATACGAAAATCTTAAAATAGAGTAATTTTTAAAACCACCGAGGGTGTCACCTTCAAAGTTCATACTTCCCCACCCAGCCATCATTACCGACAATTTGTATGACATGTCAATTTTTTTTTTCAAATAAAATTTTGGTTGAATATATGAACCTTTTCTTTTAATTGAATATATTTACTTTTGTGAATTTAAATTAAAGGGATTTGAAAATATTACTTTATTTAAAATCAATTTTATGAAAAGTATAATAGATTTTCAAAAAATCAATTCTTTTCTTATGAATTAAACATTTTTATATTTAATTATTTTAAAATGATATATTAACAAAGGTTAAATGCATTTAGCCAAGAACTTATAATTTAAACAGTTCTTTCGAAAACAAAAATATTCAAAGTTTAAATATTATTTGCTCTAATTATTAAATTATCAAAAAAAATCATCAATAACTTTCAACACTAAATAAATTCATTATTTTTACAACTTTATTTAACTCATTACTTTAATTTCAAAAAAAAAAAAAAAAAACAAAGTTGAAATCCAAATCTTTGTATAGCTTCTCCTAAATGAACAAATTAATATTTTTAATTTGTATAACTTCTCCTAAATGCTTAACAATCTATTTAAAAAAAAAATTATTAAAAAAAACAAAATCAATATTTTAACCTTCTTTCATTTTTCATAAAAATTATCAAAACTATCCTAAAATGAATAGTTAACCTCCACCAAATTCACTCGTTAATAACCCACAGAAAAAAACCAAAAACTAAGTAGTGAGTAATGCTCTACTAATAAAATTTTTTCATAGCCTTCTTTTTCTTTTGGTAAAAATAAAGCTGTGTTCTCTCGTGTCACGACACTGCTTATGAAAAAAAAAAAAAAAAAAAAGTGAAATTTTTTGTATATTTATATTTATTATACCCGAGTTTTCACGTTTTCAATTTATAAAAAAGAAATACCGGCAATTGTTTTTTTAAGGTTTCCGCCGAGCTTCGTGTTGTTTTGGGTTTAATGAGCTAAAATCTAACGTAGTTACACGTCTTTGTCTTAATTAGTTACAATGTTCTTCTCGTATCGGTTATTTCCTTCTCTCTAATTCAAAGTTTCAAACTTTAAATCTTGTTTTCTGGTCAAACTCACTTGCCAATTATCAAGTCAAAAACGGTTCCTTTAGAAGATTTCAAATTCTGTTCATTTCTCACCAACCAAACAGACTCACAAAAAAAAAAAAAAAAACACTAATATTAACAAACTTTTCAAATACCCAAAACTTGATCCTACGTCAATGTTTTAGGAACACTTGAAATAGTTTTAACCTATAAAATATTACACTTTCTATTCAAAAAAAAAAAAAAAAACCCCAAAGTTGCAAAAATAATATTACCATTAATCACAAAACCCCACCTCAATCATCATCCCCTGATGATAAAGAAATTGAATTTGATGATGGCAATGATAAAGACAAAGAAGAAGTTGAATTCTTACAAAACTCAAACCTGTTCTCTTCCATTCTCTCCAACACAAAATGCGCCAACAAATCCACAGTCTCAACCAAATTCTCTTCGCACAAGAACTCATCGCTGCAAATCCTCTCAACCTCTCTATCAAAATCGTGGACAAAAACATGGGTCTTGGAGTTGGAGTTTGACCCACCGATCTTCTTGCTCCTCGCCAAAACGCTCGTCGTAAATATTGCCGACATTCTCCCCGGTGCATTAGCGAAATACCCACGTGGCCCATCGACTAGAATCACGTCCCACGGCACGTCGTACAAGTGGTTCGGCATGTCGTTAATCCCCAGCTTACATTCCGAGAACAAAAGATTCTGCACCGGTCGGCAGTCGTTTTTGACTGCCGATTTCGTGACAGAGATGAGCTCGCTCATGTCAGAGACTTTGGTTGTGTACGACACGTCGTAGGCTTCGATTCCAGGGTGAGACTGCTCGAATTTCGAGACCAAGAACTCGTTCTCGTCTAAGTAAACGGTTCTGCCATTAAAGTTGAGAGCTTGCCAGAGCAAAGACTCGTGGGTGAGGCCGAAGATTAAGAAGTTACAAGTTGGGGAGCAGTGGGTGAGAGTGGTGGCTATGGAGGTGAGTTCAGAAGAGGACATGTGGGGAGTGGTGGCGTTTGATGTGGCGGCGTAGTGGAGGAGAGCGTCGGAGATGGAAGGCGGGATTGGAGCTGTTAAAGCCGAAGCTTGGCTCGTGGGTCTGGTTGAGGATGGCATGGTTGAGTTAAGGAGAGTGACGGTGAAAGCTAAGGTGAAGACTGTAACTATAAACACCAGCCACAGCCGGTGTGTGGAGGAGAAGGAGGAGGAGGAGGAGACGGCGCCGCTTTGCTTGTGTATTGATGGGTGGAGGAGTATTACTTTTGTGTTGGTGTTGCTCTTCATTTTTGGAGAGAGAGAAAAAGAGAGAGAGGGAAATTGCTTTTGATATTTGCTTGGGAGTGAGAGAGGGACAGAAAATCACGGAGGAGATTGAGTCTAGAGAGATTAAAGGACACGAATCCCAAATTGATGAAAGTAATGGACGTGGTAAAGATCAGATGTGGGGCCTGAGTTTTGGAAGAGAGGGGTGAGGGGGGGACGAGTGGGATCAGGTCATAGATGGAGTGAGTGAAAGCTTACATGTGTACGACCCAGTGAAGTGAAAGAGACCAGCTATCTATCCATTGATGAGGTCGTCGGTGGTTTTGTTGTGGTTTTTTGAAAATTTTGAATGGATATTACGAAATTTGAGTCCCTCTTGTAATGGGACATGAATGACCTTATAAAAACAAAATAATACAAGTCACGGGGAATTGGGCATAAATTGAGGTCGTTGGTGGTGGGAACAACGGGTCAAAAGATTTGTAGAAATTAAGGACTGTTTAGAGTAGTTATTTTAGTAACATTGTCTGTATATTTTTTTTTTTAATTTTTATTTGTATATTTTGAAAATATATGTGAGTGAAAAAAATATATAAAAATATGTGTAATGTCATTTAAAAACTGAAAACATATGTTTAAATACATGTAACTAACGAAGCCTAACTTTTGCTAAAGATGGAAACTTGTTCGCCTCACTCTTTTTTTTTTTCTCATAAAATAGATGGTTAAAGGAGGGTGATTAGTGTAGTTTTCTTATTCAGGTGCACTTTTAACTATTTTTGAATTAAGATCTCACACTACAATCACTAATGGTATAGGAGTTGCAACACACTGCTAATTGGGGAACTCAGACCTATGCCCTCAAGGCATGTTAGCCTATTATTTGCTAGTTTAGCTTAAAAGAAAAAAGAAATCTAACTTAGAAAATAGAAAGACTGGATTTGTTTTAGGACTATGGAAATTAATTTGTCGTATTTGCTAAATAATTTGCTCATGTGAAAGATTGAAAGGAGAGAGCATTGCTACAGGTGTGCCCAAGAAAACGGTTTATTTTTCATTTTCTACAGTAATTCCTCTTATATGTTAATTGTTATAAAAGAGATAGATTCAAGTTACACATTTTTTAAGCCGTAAATTTCCAAAAGATTTAATGGTAAAAAAGAAAACATAATTATTTATTACATCATTAAATACTTACCTAATTAATAGTATCTTCATTATCTATTCTAATTAAAATTTATAAATCAATCATGCTATATTTGGAAGCCAAGGTTAATGAAGATAAATGAGGAGAGAGAAAAATGAGACACAAATAAATATTTAATAATGAGAGAGATAATGGGGATGCTATTAATTGGTTAAGCATTTAATGATGCAATGAATAATGGTGTTTTCTTTTTGATCATTAGATCTTTTAGAAATCTCCGGCTTAAAAAATGTGTAAGTTGAGCTCATCTCATTATAAAATTATATAATGCTAGCCTCTAAACATGCAAAAAAGTTAATAATTTGCATATATTATAATTTGAAAATATATATTTTTTTAATTTTTTCAAACAAATAAAAATAATAAGTTTTGGAGATAAGTAGTAACTGTAATTTCTTTTTTAAATGTGTGTTTGAAAGTGATATAGAGAAAAGTTTAGGTAGGAAAAATAAGATAAACTAGAGGGGGCTAAATTTTAGAAGTTTTCTTAATTTTTAATCTTTTAAATTAGGGGTGTTTTACTTTTATTCTGATGAAAGAGGAATAAAAATGCTAAATTTTAGAGAATAAAAAGATGAATGTGAAGAAAAAAAAAATCCAAAATTTTAAGAGTTCTCTTTTTGAATTAAAATTAAAATTTGTTATTTGACATTTATGATCTTATTTCTAAGAGAAACTACCATTCATTATTGAGGGTATTTTTTAACCACATTTTTTTTTGGGTCAATTAAAAAGGGGGAATCCTCTTATATATAGTATAGTTAATTAAAATTTTCATTGTTTATGTTAAAATTTATTTTAAAAAGGAAATAAATATTTTGTATTTTATTAATGTCTTTTAGAATTAAAAATATTGAAAAAGAAAAAGAAAAAAAAAGGAATTTTATTTTTGCCATGATAAAATTGAGTGTGTGGCTTTAAATTAAATTAATTTGAATATCATCAACCTTTTAGGTGATCATATATGATATAATTTGGATTATGACTATAGAATTGGCAATAAAATGTATGTTTTGTTTATTTGATTTGCAGGTATACAAATTACTTTAAAAATGAGTTTGAGATTGATCCTCCCTCCAAACCACTGTTTTCAGAACTGGATCGGACTAGGAGGTCGGACTGTGAAAACCAGGAACTAGGATGAAAATCGGTTTTTTAAGCATAAAGAACCATATTTTTAGTAAATTCTGTGAACCTCTAAAACTGGAGTTGAACTGCTCGAACTGATCAAGAACCGTGCGGTCCAATCCCTTAGCATTTTTTTTTTAATAAAAATAACTTAACACAATTTTATTCTACTTAATTAAATTATTCATCTCTTACAAGGAATAAAAAAAATTATAATTAAAATCTTTTAAAGATATTCAACTTTACTTCAAAAATTAATCATAAATTCTAATGTTTTCATGGTTATTATTTTATTTTTATTAATTTTCTTATTTAATTATTAAATATATGCTTGAAAGTCATTAAATTTCCCTCACATATATAGATATATTAGTCAATTTTGTTAGTTTTATAAATTTAATATCTATATTTAGGCTTTAATTAATTATTACATTATCATGGTTCGATCCCGATTCAACTTCGGTTTGACCTCAAAAACTTTAAACCTTTCCCTTTTACGGTTCAATGAACGGTCCGAGTTTCAAAACCTTGCTCCAAACTCAATAGTTATTAGTAATTTATATTGTTATTTTTTAAGTAGGTGTAACTTCTATTATTATAAAACATATTTAATTTATAATTGAGTATTAAAACCCAAAGATATATTAAAAAAATTACAAAAAAATAAATAAATAAATAAAGCATTCATTCACCTACTTTTTCTTGCATCTTTAGTATCAATGTAGCCAAATTCTTATCAATAAAAAAATAAAAAGAAAGTACCTGCATGAAATGCGTCTTGTTGCTGTTGGCTAATTTAATTTATAGAAGGTTCATATATATAAAAACAACACCATGTCTTAAGTTCGTTGGAGACTTCTTAAAAAAAAAAATGATAGTTTGTTGGAGATTCGTATATATTCTGTATTCAATACTAATATCTGTCTCAAAATACTGCTCAAGTTCAAAAGAAAATATCGACAAATAGAAGTTGGCTATCTAGCTTTTGCCTTTATCTATTAAACAGTGAGAGTTAAAAAGTTTTTTTTTCTCCTCTCTTTGAAGTTTGAACTAACAGTGCATCAAATGCGAACTAACTTCTTTGATATTTAAATTAATATCTGCATTCATTCATCCAACAAAGTTGGGTTGCAGGGACGGAACTAGGACTTGAACCTAGGGGGGGCCAAAGTATGAACCAAAAAAATTTCAAGTGACATGGTTTATTAAAAAAAAATCAGGGTAGCCAAAACAATTGCACTTTATTACCTAAATATTTAAGTCAAGAATGAGATAATACGAACCAAAAAAGTTGAAAGTTACAATATGATATTCTAACCTTTTCGAAGAAGAAGAAGAAAAGAAGAAGAAGACTTCAAATCTCCAAATTTTGGGTAATTGGAATTAATATGTTGATTTTATTACGTTGACTAAATCACCAATATAATAAACTTATACTTTTGGATGCAACTGAAAATCACACTAATGAAGTTTTCAAAACTTTGTTTGAGGATTTTAAAAAATTGGAATATTAATATTAAGAGTTGACAATGCTACATCATCAATATTGGCTTCTAAAAGAATTTTGCATTTTATCTTTTGCAAAAAATTTAAATATTGTAATTGACTTTTCCATAATTTATAAATCAATTAAAAAGAGTCATATAAATTATTGTAACCCCCATAAGGGAATTTTTTTTTTCTATGAGATTTTTTTGGTTATGAATTATTGAATTATGATATTGGTGATTTGGGGATTTTTTTTGTTGCGTTGTATTGGGACTATGGAGGGGCTACGGGCCCAAAGAAAGAGTTAGGTAACTAGTTTCTTTTGGGCTATTTGGACCAATCTAAAAATTTGAGGGGGGCAACTATAACAATTTGAGTCATTCTATGTAATAAAATTTTTCAAAGAAATTGGGAGGGGGGAGGGGGGCCATGGCCCCCCTTAGCCCCTTAGTGGGTCCGTCCCTGTTGGGTTGGGTGTGAAAACTTTAACTTGCAATAGTGAAAATAAAGAAGCAAAGTTACCCGAATTTATGAGACTGGATAGACATAAAAGTATCAATTTTTCAATCAATGTTCGGTTGGAACGGAAGAGAAAGTACTTCTGTACCTAACAAGAGCGCCAAGGTTGTTAGGAAATGACAAGCACCAATTCCGCATTCAACGGCCATTTATTTAGCTATATGCTTAATTGGTACTGTGTATGTCAACACACTTCGAACTTTGAAGAAGTTCTGGGAATTTTTTGAACCAAACGAGGAATTTAGCTTCCACTTGGGTACGTACACATGCTTTTCATGATTATGGATAAAATTTGATTCTTGATACATCATATGGCTCTATGATGCTGTTCAGCTTCATAGTTCATCTATAAAATACAATTTCACTCAGGTTTGAAATTAAAGATACATATATATATATATATACACACACACACACAATCTTAGTAGTTACACTGGTTGACTGAGTTTGTGACTACTAATAATTATAAAAATTGAAACCCTAGAAAATTCCTTGTCGCCAATCTAAATCAATACATACTAATGTTCAAGTAAACTATGAATACATCAATTCATCTCCATAACACTCAAGCTAAGACATATATTTCATATTTTGGGAGTTCATGAGAGAGAGGGAGAGAGAGAGAGAATATAGTAGGAGATATTGCATGTTTTGAGAGAGAGAGAGAGGGGGGGGGGGTGACTTTTATTAATGACATGAAGGTTATTTGCAAATCAGGAAACATTACTTAATTTTATAATTAAGGAGAGATTGGAATAGTACGTAGTTTAGGGAGATAGTGCAAGAAAAGGAAAAGATCAACGTGTTTCTATAGTTTGTATGATGGTTATGTGAAATAGTGATTTTTTATTGGATATGTTTGTAAATTTCGATGTGAAATACTGTTAGGCATGTGAGTGGTAGATTTTTGTGTGAAACTGGAATTGAAAGTGTTTCACGGACGTGCTTAATCCTACATTGATTCAGGTGTTGGCATGGTTTAAATAAAACCCTAATTATAATTTTTCATTAATCTTTTTTTAGGTATGTCATAGATAAGATTATTGTGACAAATATAATGAGTAAGTTTTACAAAAGTATGATGAATTTGAGATTATTATTGAGATTTTTATTTTTTAATCGATCTTGCCCACTTAGTCTAACATCCACGTATCAATGATTCAATATACATAAAATGAAAAGGCTAAGAATTTATGATTTCATATTCAAACTCCTGTTATTATGCCATCATTAGGTTTCTACTTTTAACGATGATATCTTTTTGGTATTTGATTGTTAAAGCAACCATGATTTCGTTTTGTTGGGTTATTTGCTTGCACCCCTTAATGGGCCATTAACATGTCATCCTTCTCTTCGGAATACCATTGTAGGCATAAACTAGCTGGTATAGTTCCCCACCCACACTCTCTCAAAAAATAAAAGTTACACATGGTAAAGAAGGTTGTTCACCAAACTGCAAAAATCGCACAAAAATCACCCGTAAAATAGTATAATCACACTCCACCGCATAGTGCAGTGTAGTTTGTGGTTTTATCATAAGAAAACCGCACAAACTGTACCGCATTGCACTCGCTCTATATATTAATATATATTTTTAATATTAAATATATTATTGATAGTTCAATAACCTTAGTTTTCTAAAAAAAAAATAAAATTTTGATAACCCTAGCAAGTGTTGACTAGGAAAACTAGTTCAAAAAATAAAAAAAAATTAGCTCAATAGTTTAAAACTTGGTCTAAAACAAAGGAAAAATTAGTTTTGGGTTGGGTAGGAAAAGCCTAAAATTTGAAAAATATACCAACTTCAAGCTGTTCAAATCGTATCTTATACACTGCACTGCACATTTGACAAAAAAAATAAGGTACGGTATGGTTATGGTTTTAGCTAAATTCTAAACCGCATCGCACCACACCACACTTGTGACCGCAAAAATAAGATGCGGTACATTTATAGTTTTTAATTAACCGTATTATAAAGTATGGTGCTAAAAATAACCTAAAACATTACCATACTGCACTGCACCATGAACACTCTTACCATAAAGTACGAGACACACAACTAAAATTAATTTTGACACGATTTTTATTGCATTATATACGGTCATATAAAATGTTACACATTATAAGTACGAGACACAGCACGAAATCATCATGTACATCAACAATTAGTGTTTGAACAACTCGTTCAAAAAGAATTTCCTTTGAGCTGCACAGTGAAAGGATAAAACTACAGTGCAGCAATTCTACACTTTCTGGCCAATTGGCAATTATTATGAAGCAACCCCCATCCTCCGTAGGTGGAATTATTTAGACTTAAAGTGTGTAGGGTCGAGGACTCCGGGCCCGGCGGCCAGACCTCTAAGATAATGGGGTTCACGGACATTATTGTTCAGAAGATATTATAGTTCAATGCTTCCATGTACATTGTTGTTACTTGTTAATTGTTATATTACCATCATATTTATGTCTGTAAATTTTCTCTCCACTTTCCCCTTTGTGATGTGGCTCTTATTACTCTTTTTTTTTTTTTTTTTTTTCAGATGCTACTACCTAGATTTTTGGTCGTATAATGTCAATTTTTTTAGAAAACAAAAAAATTGAATGAGTGAGTTTTCAAAAGAGGTTAATAATTATGAGAAAAGAATTGCTTAGGGAAAAAAATAATAAAAGAATCAATCTCTCAAATATTTTCAAGGTAAATATCCGGTCCTTACTCCTTAGTGAGGGAGAGATAGTTTAATTTTGTTAGAGATATCAAGATTCAAGACTCAAATCTCTTATATTATTAGTCAATTTTTATTGTATTATTATCATAGTAAAAGTTCATTTTGCAAAGTATCTTCAACTACAACTTATAGAGTAAGTAATCCTACTTATTCTAACTATAGTACAAGTATGTAATCTAAGGTTAATTGAGTGTTATCCTAGTCTTATCAACTATATATTTTTCAATTAGTTGAGCATAACATAGAGTTCAATAATATAAATATACAAGGATTTAAAGTTTTTGTTGTATATATAGGTCGTGAAGATAAAATTAAATTAATCCTTGTAAAATGATACATGCATTATTAGAGAGTCTTTAATAAAGTCATTTGTTGTCTAATAAAAGATTTAAGTTTGAATTTTACTTATACAAAAAATTAATTAATATCTTAGATAAATAATAAATATCAATCATCTTAAAATAGATACCATAATTTCAAATCTAACGTCTATATAATAAATAATTAAAAAACAAAAAAAATCCTTTGCAATCAAATTGGCCCAACTGATTGCTACCTATCGCTCTTTTGTCATATGTGAAGTCAAATCAAAGATTTACTTTCGTGTGATTTTGATTTTGATTTTGATTTTTGCATTTCTGGGGGAAGAGTGAGCTCGGTATCAATCATGCTAGAAATTGGTTCAGCTTTTGTTGTAATTTATTTTGACATCCACTAATCAAATTTTAGGTGAGATTTCTCATTCATTTGTGATGACTCTACATCGAATTTCTCATTTTGACATCCTCTTCTTCTTTCTTTCTTTTTTCTTTTTCATTTCCTTTCTCCTACGCGCTAGCGCTACCACTCTTTCTTCTTCTCCTCTATAAATTTTTTTCTTCTCCTTCTCTTGCATGCTGTCTTCTTCTTCTTCTTCTTCTTCTTCTTCCTTTCCTTTTTTTGTTTTTGTTTTTGTTGTAAAGATCCTAGCTGATGGTTTTTTTTTTTTTTTCTTTCCTTTCTGAGTTGGATGACTAGTGATTCAGTTGGATAGAATTGAAATTTGGCTTTTCTTTTGTCTGGTTTTTATGGGTTTTTCTTTTCTCTTGTCTCAACTAAAAAAATAGCAATTTAGCTTTGATTCAGTTGGGTTTGCATTGTTCAAGCTAGCTTGGACTTGCAAAGGAGAGAGATGGAACGAAGATGAGAGATAGAATGAATAAATAATTACATTTTATTATTTATGTCAGAAAATTTACACTTTTTCTTAAAAACACCTACACATGTTATGTATTTTTTTATTTTTTTACTTTACTTTAAAAAATGTTATTAGATATATGATACTAAACACATGTTTTGCATTACGAGTATTTTAAACACGTGTTTCACAATAATTTTTAAACCATAATTTTCACATTATTTTAAATAAAAATACCTAAAATCTGCTACCACACATACCCTAAAAGTCAAGTTTATACATTTTCTAAAAGTATTATCTAGAAATACGGTATAGAATAGTTAATTTAGAGATCTCTTGAATCCGTAACGTTGTAAATTATTGAAAGTGCATGGGATCAACTTTTTCATTAACAACGAATCTACACCCTGATTTCAAAAATACAAATTGGAAATGAATGATTGCTAAGTAGGCAAGAATACAAAAAGTGCAATCCCATCAAGAAACTTTTATTAAAGTGAAAATTTTGCAACCATAATTCTATGATTTCAGTTTGTTTAACATATACTTTTCCCAAACGCTATGCTCTTTGGTCTTGCTAAAGTTATTCATAATGCTGAACTGAGTTGGACAGAATCATGATGGAATCTCTAGATTAATTATATGATTATTGAAATGATATGGACCATTATTGGTCTCCCATGCCTAACCCAATACATGGTAGCAGTAGGGCCAAGCACCTCTAAAGCCTGAGTACTAGACCAAAATAAGAAGCAAAAGATGCTCGAAGGTAACAGTTACCACACTCAACTTATCATTAAAAAATAAAAAAAATAAAAACAAACATATCATTATCAAGTTATTAAGAAAAATCTCAACCAAAAAAAAAAAAATCTCGGTCTCAACACTATTTTACCTTCAAATAAATTATTAGAGTACGTGCATTAAACATTTTATATAAAAAAAAAAATCTATTTTTGACATATTAAGAGTTACTTTATCTAAAAAAAAAAAAAAAAAAATTTGCTTCGGGGCATGTCGCCTTTTGCACTGAGTGAATGTTATGATTTTTATTGATATCAAATTTTGTGCCTTAGAGCATTACCATCAATTGTTCTATAAAAAATGCTATTTTAACATACCAAAAGTCTACTTTTTCATTTTACTATATCATTTTACAATATCCCATTTATCAGATATTTTATTCTTCAGTTCTATACATTATAATAATATTTACAACACATTAAAATAATATATTTTTCAAAACCCAGCAAATACACAAATGCACAATCCAGTGGTAGTTGCCACCATCCAAGAACCAACCACGATCGCTACAACCACCGCCACAAACTACAACCACAATCACCGGTTCCTCCAACAAATTTTAAATCCAAAAACCTCAACGAGAGAGAGAGAGAGAGAGAGAGAGAGAGAGAGAGAGAGAGAGAGAGAGAGAGAGAGAGAGAGAGAGAGAGAGAGAGAGGGAAAAAAAAAACTCAAAATCTTCAACAAAACCCCAACCCAACTGATCAATCATCAAAACCCCAAACCAACCATCGGCAGCGAGAGCTGTGGAGGACGATGCAACTTTAGATCGGTGAGCTTTAGATCGACGGTGTGGCTAAGATGCACATTAAAAAGTTGAATAAAACCAAAGGCGAGCTTCAGATCAGCGGTGGCAATGACGGCTTCAGATCGACGACGATGGAGTCTTCAAACCAGAGGCAATGGCGGCAGCTTAATCTATGAGGGATCGATGAGGGTGAGGGAGGGTGAGTGGATCGGTGAGGGTGAGGGAGAGGGAATTTGATATGAAGAAGAAAGAGAGAGACAACATGGGTTTAATCTGTGAGAAGAGAGAGAAAAAGTTGAATAAAATATAGAGAGGAGAGAGAAAAAGTTGAATAATTTTTTTTTTTTAACACTATCAATCCTTACCGTGCCAAATTTATCACGGTACTATAGCATGTTTCATATTTTTGACACATTTAACACACCTCATGAAGACTTGTTTCTAGTGATTGGTGTGCCAAATGCCAAATTTGGCACATCTGATAGTAATGCTCTAACAAAGAAATTTTATAAAACAATTGATATATATATATATATATATATATATATATATATATATTTTGGGTTCCATTACCGCAAAATTCAACAAGAGGCCTACCTGACATTTATTAGTCCAAAGTCTCCAAACTACCTAACTCCCGAATATGGGCCTCATTGGCCTGGCCTTCGTGGGTTTTGGGCCTCCAGCATGAGGAGCAAAAAACACATCGGACTGTTTGGTCCATGGACACCAGCCTTAAGTATGGGCCAAGAGACTCATTCAATCGGCCATCTGCCTTAAGGGCATTTCTTTTCTTGGGCTGGGTTTTTCAAATTATGGGCTCACAAAATTGTCCTGAAACAGAGGTATTTAAATTTATAATTCCCTCTATCGAGTATTGAAAAAATGACACTTCCTCAAGACTGAAGGAAAAACACTTTTCTTCATTGGAAGTTTGAGAAAAAAAAGTACTCCCCTCCATTCCCTTAATAAATAAAAATATTTAAAAATATTTACTTCACAAAATTTTAACCATGGTTGGTGAAAACATAATTGATAGATTTACAACAACTTCTACACAAGCATAGACAAAAAAAAGGGTATGCTTCTTCTGTATATATTTTTTTCACATTTTATTTTCATGTCCCTTCTTCAGTTGTCAATAACGGTGGGTTTCAAGTATTGAGGGGACATACAATTATTGCTTTTCTAAATTTCAATTTTTAGTTTTTAGTTTGCAATTTCAAGCATTATTTGGAAAGTTGTTGTTTAGTCTCTGGAAAAAAAAAAAAAAAAACCTTCTTCCATCCCACCTTATTTGTCTTGTTTGAAAAGTTAAACTTTTTAAGGGAACATCATTTATTGTCTTGTTTGCCTTATAAAAATGTATAAGTTTACAAAATTACCTTTAAATAAATATATCAGTTTTTTTAAAAAGAGTTATTCTTAATGAGGCAACTAAAAAGTTTCCCAATTAGATGGATTTTTAAAAAAATACTAGTTAGTTTTCTTTTCAAATAGTTTTGAAAATAAAGTAGGGGTATAATGGGAACATTAGTAAACTAATAACTTTTATTTTTAGAAACAAGACAATATTTTGTAACATCCCAAAATGGAATAGAAGATAAACAAAGTGGAATGGAGAGTGTATTAATGAAAGATGCTTTTGGCATAGAATCAAGAATTTTTTTTAATAAATAAATGTAGGCATTTTCTAGAAATTATGACGGAATTTAACCAAATGGCAAGTTAGTGAACAAATTTTTTAATGTCAAGTTAAATGTCTTTAGTAAACAAAAAAAATTGTAATTATACCTTATATATATATATATATATATATTTTTTTTTTAGGGAAAGTTATCCCTTATATTTTGTGACCCATTATTTTGTAGAACACATTAAATTCTTGTACTTAGAGCATTCACACCAAAAGTGTGAAATTGCTAAAAACCTATTTTTGCAACAAAACCACCAAAAACACCCTCTCCATCAATGTTGTCAAGCTAAATTGTGGGTTCCAGTTAACTCAATTGGTAAAATTTTTTATAGTTGAATAAGAGATTTGAGGTTTAATCCCTTGCCTACACAAAAAATTGATTGGTATCTTAGTTTGATGATAAAGAAATATTATTAGGTTGAAACTCTTCAAAAAACAAAAACCTAAATTTATTTGGCAACTTGCTACAATAAGTTGCTATTATTAGCAACCTGCTATAGCAAGTTGCTAACAATAAAAAACTATTTTCTCTTTCCTTCTCACTTTATTAAATTAGTTTCTCCTCTCTCTCTCTCTCTCTCTCTCTCTCTCTCTCTCTCTCTCTCTCTCTCTCATCCGTGTTTCTCACTCTATATCAAGTTTGTGCTCTCATCTTATGCTTATCAAAAAAAGTTTGTGCTCTCATTCTCTCTCTCAAGTGGTGGCTAGTGGTGGTTGGGGTGGGTGGGTTAAGATTAGGCTGAGGTTGAGATCGGGGTGGGGTGGGTTGAGTTTGGGTTGGGGTGGGCGTGTTGAGATTCGATTGGGGTGGGTTGAGGTCAGGGTGGCTGGGATTGAGGTCTTTTTTTTTTTCTTCGGTTGTTGGTGGTGATGAGGATGTGGGTTTGGGTTTGTGATTTGGTTGTAATTTTGGTGGGTTGTTTTTCTTTTTCTTTTTCCAGTTTGTTGATGGTTAATGATTATGAGGCTGTGGGTTTGGGTTTGTGAATTGGTTGTGATTTTGGCGGGTTTTTTTTTTTTTTTTTGGTTTTTTCATGATTTTTAGTAGTGATGAGGTTATGCGTTTAGGTTTGTGATTTGGTTGTAATTTTGGTGGGTTGTTTTGTTTTTCTTTTTCTTGGGTGTGGGTATGAGTTTTCTTGGTAAAAGTTCAATATGTGTATAAAACACCTATGAATGTTTAAAACCTCAAATTACAAATTACCAATTCAAGCTTAATATCAAACAAAGTATGTGCAGAAAATGAACATATGCATATAAGAGAATTGATAAACAATCTAAACCAAATAAAATCACATCCACAACAGAAATTAAATGGCAAAGATTAAAGGAAGAGAGATGCAAACACAAAGACAACACAATGATGTGTTATCGAAGAGGAAACCGAAGCTCTTGGCGTAAAACCTCTCCGCCGTCCTCCAAGTGGTCAATAATTCACTAAAGAATGTAGTTGGAATACATGACCAGCAGAAGACCCTCCAAGCCTAATCTACCCAGTGTACCTAAGCCTTCCAAGATTTTACTCCAACGAGGTTGCGCCGAACCTATCTTCGTTAGCTTACCAGGTTCTGCTATAGCTCATAGCATCAACCAATATGAAATTGGTCATTTCCTAACTGCTTTCTAAAGCACCAAACAACCTTCTCATAGATATGGGCATAGTGAGAAAAGGTTTTAGTAATGTACCTCTCGAGGATGTAACAATGGAGAGGAAAAGAGTAGAGGAATTTGAAGAGTCTTTATGTGAAGATTGTGGATAAGTCCATCTTGTTTTTCTCTAGGATTTCTCTCTCAAAATTCTCTCTGAAAGCCTTCTACATTTCGTGGGTATAAGAGGTATTTATACTGGAGAGAGAAAGGAATGCGAAGAGTCAGTTTTTCCAAAACAGAGCTGTCTGACGACTTGGCCTCGCAACTTAACTAAGTCGCGAGTTCAAGCTGCGAGCAAATAGAATGGCCAAACTGGACATTTTGTCCAGTAGTGCTCTAGTTGGCGTGACTGTTCATCTTCTCTGCATGCTTCACTCGTGCGCATCATCTAGCAGCTTGCAAGCCGCGAGCCACCTGCGAGATCCAACTGCGAGTCCCTGCTTCATTGCACAGTCTTGAGCATCTTTTCACACACTCTCACACACACTACTCTTACATGAATCCCATCTAAATACAGAGTTTCTAAGTGCTGAATTACAAGCAAATTGGTACGGAATAAAACCAACAAAATGGTTGATAAATTTCAACCTTACACTTGGATTGAGAACAAAGTGGTAGGGTTGCTTTAGAGAGAGAGAGAGAGAGAGAGAAAGAGAGAGAGAGAAACATGTTGAGAGAATAAAAAAATAATATTTAAATGAATTGGTAAAAAAAAAATAGAACCTTTAATGCTAAGTATATTATAAAATAAGATGTTAAAATAAATAATATAGTGTTTTGAGCTGTTAAAAGCAAAAAATTTTAACATTCTTGATGTGAATATACTTATGATGCTTTTCTTCTTTAGAAAGGTGCAATTCTTAAATAGTCTTGAAGCAGTACTTCGGACCCTCACGAAAGAAATGGGGGTAACACCCTTTGTGAAAGCCCTGAACATTGTTATGACACTATTTAAGTTTCATTTTGTGAGTCTGGAGAACTGATCTGGGACTACTTAAATTTTCCCCTCTAGAAAGAAGGATCACCAGGCAAGTGTCGGAGGGGGTTTTCCACCTCATCAAAATCATCCGATCTCTTGGCATGTGGAAAATCTGTCACCGAATGGTTTTCCCAGTTGCTCAAGGGATGAACCAAGGGGTCCACTAATGTTTTATATCGAATGTGGTGAATCTATCAATTTCTTTTTTGATAAACACGTGATGAATCTAAGATTAAGGATGCTTTGTGCTGAACCTTACCTAAATCAAACGTTCTTTTTATATAATCAACACCTGCAGGTAGAGACAAAAATTGCACTTGTGATGCATGCCACTGTGACAGGAGTGCAGCAGTGACAAAGCTGTACGGAGAATTGGTGAAAGTTTAGACGTCTTGCCTATAAGTATAACCTGATTTTTAATTATTTCGTGATCCATAGCTTAACTAGTATTTGTTGGTGTTTTTAACTAAGATATTCGTATGAATATTGCATTTATCTGTATCTGTATATATTAAGATGATTCAGAAAGTTAGTTATTGTTTTTTTTCCTGTCAAAAATACCCTAAATTAATTAACCAACAATTTTAAAATGAAGTTAAAATAGTAAATTGGCAAAAGAAAGTTAGTTATTATTTTTTTTACTGTCAAAAATACTCCTACCTAAAACTTAAAAATGGGGTTAAAATAGTAAATTGACAAAAATAATAAATTCTTACTTCTACGTTGAATTGCCTTCTTGCTTTTAATAAACTCTTACTTTTAAGTTGATTTAAATTCCTACATCTACTCACTAACTTCCTACAAAATAGGATCACTCTTTTGTTAGTTTTAAAATTTCTCCAATCTACAAAACTCACTCTACATATTCATCACTCTTAGATTTTTTTTTTTTTTTTTTTGTAAGTAGAAAAAGAAGTAAAAATCCCAAATTATAACAAATGCAAATTATTAATCTTTACCCAAAAAATAAAAGAGCCTCTAAGCACGCGCGTGAGGCTAGTGTATATATTAAGAGGATTCAGAGGGTTTATTATTACTTTTTTCTATGTAAAAAATACTCCTAAATTAATTAACTAACAACTTAAAAAATAGGCTAAAATAGCAAATTGACAAAAGGAAGTTAATTATTGCTATTTTTATTGTCAAAAATGCCCTTACCTAAAACTTAAAAATGGGGTTAAAATAGTAAATTGACAAAAATAATAAATTTTTACTTCACGTTAAAATGCATTTCTGCTTCTACTAAACTCCTACTTTTATGTTGATTTAAATTTCTACTTCTACTCACTAACTCCCTATTAAATAAGATCACTCTTTTGTTAGTTTTAAAACTTCTTCAATCTACAAAACTCACCCCCACGTATTCATCACGCCCTTAGAAATTTATTTTATTTTTTTATTTTTGTGATTGAAAAAGATAGAAATCTCAATTATAATAACTACAAATTATTAATTTTTATTTAAAAAATAGAAGAACATCTGAGCATTACTATATATTATTTATTTCAAACACCATCTCCCAAAAACACTGCCAAAAGCACAAAACCATCAAACCAAGAGAAAGTATACACACACAAAAGTTTTGTCAACAAATTTGACACCTTTTGGTATAACAAATTGTTGGTAATAAATCAAACAGTGCATATGAGAACCAAGGAATACTTGCTATTTACCAAGTGTGAATAATGTTGTAAATTTTTTATGTTTACTATAAAACAAATCTCAACCAACCCAATAAAAATGAGAAAATTAGGGACCTTACAGACTTTAGGAGATCAACTCGTTTATCAATCATAGTGTTCATACACGTGCTTTTATATAGTTTAAGCGGACAGATTATGTTACGTGATTTGTTGTAGAATAAACCAGAGTCGAGAAACTCTTTTTGACTTTTTGATCAATGCAGAAGTTCATCAAACACAACAAAGGCCACCAAATTCCCATAACTTCGATAACAAATCCTTTTGTAGTGCTTAAAAAATAATTACAAATACGTGTTAAAAGTAGTGAAGTACCACGTAGAAACTAGACAAAACAATTACAATTTTACAAAAGGAGTGCCTGCAACTCTGACAAGAGAAAAGCAAAAATTATCAACTTTATAATATGTGGTTATCTCAAGCACAAGAGGCCTCAATTATTTGCATCACGACAAAACAAACAAGCATAGTGATAATTTGACTAATTTGACTTAATCTTGCTTTCTTGATCCGCTATATGACCTCAATTCTCCAATCAAAACACCCAAATCAGTGTAAGATGAACCCCCTTCTTCAACAGCCCTCTTTGCCAATTCCCCTAGTGCCTTGGCTCTGCCTCTTCTTTCCTCAGCTTTCTCACCCACCATTACCTCCTTCACTGCCTTCTCTAAGGCTTCTTTTTTGATATAATCTCCCACCAATTTAATCCATTGCTGAGCACCAACCCCAACCCCAATCTTCAACACATCAGTAATCAACTTCTCATTGTAGAACTGGTCAGCAAATATAGGCCATGTTACCATTGGCAACCCAGCACTGATTCCTTCAAGAGCTGAGTTCCAACCACAGTGTGTCACAAACCCACCAACTGAGTCATGTTCAAGAATCAAAACCTGGGGTGCCCACCCTCTGATTATTAGTCCTTTACCTTCCATTCTTTTCTCATACCCTTCAGGCAACCAATCTTCCTTATCTCCTTCTTGCTCACCATCATTCTTGTCCTTCCTCACAACCCAAATGAATTCCTGCCCAGAACCCTCAAGGCCTAACGCAATCTCGCGTAACTGAGAAGCTGGGAATCTTGAATTTGTACCAAAACATACATAGACAACTGAATCGGGTTTCTTGGAACCAAGCCATTTCAAGCACTCATGTTCATCAATGGAGGACTCTGTTCCTCTCCGTGCTTTCTCTTCAGCATTCCTATTGCAAAGCGAAACTGGACCTATATGCCAGGCTTTCCTTCCAATAACATTCCTGTAATGATCAACATAAGCAGGCTCAAGCTCGTAAAAGCTATTAACAAGCATGCCAAAGCTTCGTTTTTCAGTTTCTTTAGCTCTATCCATCATCCTTGTAAAGTCATTCTCCAAATCCAATCGTGTATGATCCGCAATTTGCAAACTTGTCAACTTGATCTCGTCTGGTAATCCAGGCAACACAAAGGGTTCAGTGTCAGATTTGACCGTTTTGTGGGGCATGTACTGTTCTACACAGTGCATAGCACACATGGAAAAGAAGCTAGTTCCATGGAAAATCAACCTCGGAATTCCATACTTTGATGCTATATCTGTTGCCCAAGGAAAGAACATATCAGCAACAAGTCCATGTGGGTGTAGTTCTTGTAAGAGATCATCTAGAGGCTGTTGGAGCAAGGATGTGGCGGCGAAGAATTTGCGGTGAACTTGTGTGTCGGTGACAAGATCGAGATTTTCGAAACCTTCAGGGAGGCCAACCTCTTTGGCAGGAAAGTGAATGATTTTGAGGTTGATTTTGGCGGAAGAGTTTTGGATTTTGTCTAAGGTTTGGGTAAAGAGAGGTGCGTTTTTAGGGGTGGTGATTATGGTGGTTTTGACACCTCTAGCTGAGAAGAGCCTCGCTATGTCTAAGGTTGGTAACATATGGCCATGTGCCATTAGAGGGAAGAATAGGACATGAAGCTGATCAGATCCGCTGTTCATGGTTGTTCATGTTAGATGTTAGAACAAAATTGGAGTAGATTTCAAGGAGAAACAAGAATCTTTGGTTTGAAAGCAAATGATAAAGCTTTCACCAAAAATAGTCAAGAAAAGCGAATGATAAAGTAGAGAGTTGGCAGATAATAAAGAAAGCCTATAGTGGAGTTCACACCCCAGCCCACTTTTATAGGGAGCCCACTTTTACTTGCAACAAAGAAAAGCATCAGAGCCTTCTTTGAAATGCCCTTCTCTCCATTGTCAAGAATAAAGATTGTTGACATATTGTCTCTTGCATCCCTTATTTGCTACATGTGAAAAAAAGGAAAAAAAAGAATTTTTTTTTAACATTAAAAAAAAAAAAAAAAAAAAAACTAAGACAAAAAGATAAAAAAAAAAAAAAATATTACTTTTTGCCAAACATACTCTAAAACTCACCATTTTTTGGATTCACTGGAAACTAAATCTCAATAAGACACTAGTTTAGAAATTTTAAACGATTAATATAAGCTTAATGGGTTGAAAAACAATGTACATTACCATTATTTTATGTTAGTTGAGATCTAATGAGGATTATTAACTAGTATTAAATGTGATTTGTTATAATTAATAGATATATATATATATATATATATATATATATATTAATAGGCAAAGTAGAAAGAAAATCAAATTAGATTTCAAATTAGAATTCAATTAGAGTCTAATTTTGCATTACGTGTCCCACATAATTTAAGCTTTTAAATGTTGTGCCAAGTGAGTTAATTCAAAACAAAAATTGGATTTTCTAAAAAAAAAAAAAGCAAAAATTGGATTTCAATTAGAGTTTAATTTTGCACCACATATCTTATCTAATTTAAGTTTTTAAATTTTTGTGCCAAGTAAATTAATTCTAGTATAGAAAACGAGGAGTCCAATATAAATAAACCATAAAAAAACTAATCATATATTTAAAAATATATATAAAATTATAGGAAAAGAGAATTTGAATGACTTTACATTTATGAGCCATTTTTTTTTGTGTAACTAAAAATAATTTAAATTTATAAGTTATTTATATAATATACTATGAGTATGTGTGGTCCATTACTAAAACCGTAATATATATATATGTATATATATATATCTATATATATATATATATATATATATATATATTAAAACAAAGCTTAGAGAAAAATCAATTAGAATCAAAAATAGATTTTGCTTTTATTAACTTTTCATAAAAATTAAATTGTTTAGATTTTTGCCATTATTTTTTCTCTAAATTAATGAACATTTTTTTTAAAAAAGTTTCTATTTAGATATTTTGTATGCGAAAATCTTGAACGTAAAAATTTGTAACTGAGCTAAAAAATCTAATGCATCTATCCCCATTCAATTTAGGAGATATTATTGGACTAATCTATTCTTTTTATTTTGTGTTGTATTTAGATAATTTCATGTACAATGATTGTAAATTGATATTGTATATGTGGTATTTAATAGTGATTTTCAAAATTCTATACATAATAGCAATATAATGAGATTTTGTTTTTTTGAGAATAATGTAATGAGAAACTTGGCGTAACTAATATCATGAAAATTGCAAAGAAAAACCATTTTAATACCTCTAAATGTCTTGGTCGAATTAATTTTCTACATGCTTAATAACCCAAACTAACATCAATAGCACCACTTTAATTTATCATTCATTTTTTTTTTTTTTTTTTTTTTTTTTTTTGAGAAAGAAGAACTTGGAATTTTTTATTAAGTGATAGGCAAATCCACCTGGTAAGCTGCAAATATTTGGATAGGAACATCCTCCATCCAAATTGAAAAACCCGTGACATGACGTGCATGTTTAGTTAGGTTATGAGCAACATAATTCTCTACCCTACCAACATGTTGGAAAGAAATACCAGTACATAAATTTGCCATCAATTGGGCATCCCGGAGTAACAAACCATATGAAGCTAATGAAGGAGAAGAATCCCTCAGTGCAGCCATGACGAGCATCAAGTCTTCCTCAAGAATTGCTTTGTCGAAGCCTAGCTCTAGGGAGAATTCAAGTGCTCTACATGCTGCCAAGTTTTCCAGGTTGACAACTGAGTGTGGGAGTGGGATATTTTGTAACAAAGAAGCCATGATCATGCCTTGACTATCTCTAACAACCACGCCAATACTTGCTCTATCTTCATCCTTGAACACTGCTCCATCAAACTTAATTTTAACCCGATCCATCGGAGGAGGCTGCCAACATATCTGAATTGGTGCTGCTGTTATGGGCTTCCTTGGCTGTGCTGATCGAAACTCCTGGAGGAACTGATAGGCTTGCTGAGCTACCTAATCCAATGGCTAACTTGGTGGAGAGGTCCTGACCTTATTCCGCCGAAGCCATATATTCTAGGTGAGCATTGGAAAAGTTCACCACTACAGCCTGATTCCAGCACATGAAGAAGGACTTGAGGAAAAGTTTGGAAGTGGGTGGTGCCCCTAAACTTCCATTGTGGATCATCCTCCCATACCCGAGTTAGACTCGAGCACGACCACAAAGAATTTAGAACATCTTCTGGCCTTTGTGAGCAGAGGGAACAAGCTGAATCTTTAATAACACAACGACGAACTAGGTTTGAGTTTGTTGGGATAGCATTTCGGCATGCTCTCCATACAATATTCCTAACCTTACACGAGACTGCTAGTTGCCAAATCCTTTTCCCCAGTGATTTTGTTTGCACCGAAACTTGATTCCTTGGTAGAGATGACCTTCGGACTTCAGTTTTGAGGAAGTAATATCTGATTTGGCGGAATAGATAGCGGACTGCACAAAAGTCCAGAATAGAGCATCATCACAAGGCTGTCGGCTGAGGTGGATTTTCTGAATTTCACTTGTTTCTTCTTGGCTGAATACTCTAGACAAGAAGGATGGATCCCATGAGCGTGTAGCTGGGTTTATAAGAGAGCTAACAGTGGCTTCTTGTAACTCAGCAACAAGAGGTCCTTGTAGTGATGGGCAGCTAAGAGAAGGTAACCATTTGTCACCCCAGTTTGATTGACTTACCGTTCCCACCCTCCACTTTGCCCCTTTCCGAATAACCTCCCTTCCAATTAAGATAATCCTCCATGCATATGAACCACCTTGACCATGATAGAACAACTTGGAATGAATTTAGATTTGAAAACCCTAAAGAACAAAGAGTTTTTATTATGTAAATGTATCCAAGTTTGTTTTGCTAAGAAGGCATCATTGAACAAAGATAATTCCTTAAAACCCATACCACCTTCTGATTTTGGCTCACACATTTCCTCCCATTTCACCCAATGTATCTTCCTTTGTTCACCCCTTTGGCCCCACCAAAACTTTTGAATCAAACCTTCAATTTCATGACAAATGCCTAGTGGAAATTTAAAGCAGCACATTGAATAGGTTGGAATTGCTTGCACCACTTCCTTTATCAAGACTTCTCTATTTGCTTGAGACAACAATTTTTCCTCCCATCCTTGCAATTTTCTCCAAATCCTTTCTTTTATGTAGTCGAAGCTTGCTTTTTTGTGTTTCCCCACTAATGATGGCAGGCTCAAGTATTTGTCAAATTGCTTTATTTTTGGAACTCCTAATGCTTCCTGAATCTCCAACTTTGTAGCCTCATTGGTGGACTTGGAGAAAAAAATTGCAGTTTTCCCACGATTAATTTGCTACCCTAATAAGCCCTCATATTGTGCTAGGACTTCCAACACCTTTTGACATGCACTTCTATTAGACCTGTAAAATAACAAATTATCATCCGCAAAAAGCAGATGGGTTAGTTTAAGACTTCTTTTGCTTAAGCCAAATCCGTGAATGGCTCCCTCCCTCTCCGCCTTAGAGATTAGGCTATGGAGGCCTTTCGTACAAAGTAAGAAGAGGAATAGTGATAGTGGGTCACCTTGACGAATTACCCTTGTAGGTTGAATCAATCCCTTAGGTTCACCATTAACCAACACCGAATAGGATACAGTTTTCACACAAACCATCATGAGGTTTATCCACTTCTCATTAAACCCCAATTTCCTCATCACATTCTCTAAAAAAATCTACTCCATCCTGTCATATGCCTTGCTCATATCCACGGGTTACATAATAGTTAAATGTAAGACAAGAGACATTAAAATTATTAACTTTTAGGTGAACTTTGGAAGTTTATAAATTAAGGGAATTAGGATATCATGAGAGTTTCAAACTCTCACCATATTAATCAAAGGAAACTTAGAATTTTAGTAACAAAAAAAAAAAAAGAAAAAAAAAAGAAAAAAAGAAAAAAAAAGAAAACCTCATCTTCAATTTCTACCAATTGAACCATGAATCTCACTTACTTGGAACCAAATTCTCATATATTGGAGCTATAATTTTATAGCAAGAATATAAAGAAAGATAAACATCATAGTTCAACATATTTGAAAAATAAATTATCAGCATCATACTTCCTCATATTTGGAAAACAACTTATGAATCAAATAAAAATAGATTATGAATTAATGTCATCTCTAGACCTAACAGAATTGGGTTTGGATTTGTTAGCCCGCCAAACTCGAAGAATAAAAACAAGAATAAGAGTTTTTAGACTCGTGAAAAATAGAGTCAACGCCAAACCTACTCGCTAAATAATGGTTTGGGTTTTGTTGTTTTCAGTTTGACTCTTTGTCAGGAAAGAAAAAGAAAAGCTCTCCTCTTACTCTTCTCTTCTAGTTTTCTTTGGTTTTGAAGTTTTTTTTTTCTTTGATGAACTTTGGGTTTAAAGTTTTTAACTCTTAAATCTTTCTCCCTTTTATTTTCACTTTCTCAGTTTATTTTCTTCACACTTCTCAATTTTCCTCTTTCTCTAAACTTTATGAGGGTTGATTTCTATTGGTTGGCTTCATAGCTTGTCTTTGCTTCTTTGGCTTAGCACTCTTGCTTAGCAGTCATTGATCAGTTAATCTCCAATCTCTTTCTACTAGGAGTGCGACCTACCGATCATCAATATGTCGCTGCATTTAGTTTAAACCTTGATAATAATGAATTTTCAATCATAGACCCCTAATTAATTTTGTGAATCTGTTTCTACTCGAACTTATTGTTGTTTTCTAAATACATCTTCTAAATTTTTAGAGATAAAAAAATATTAATGTAAAAGAAACTTTATAAAGTAGTTTTAATTACTCATTTACTTACCACGTCCCATCTTTGGTGCAGTAGTAATTTTACAGGTGCTTATGGGGTGTATGAGGTAAGAGACGGGGTTTAAATCTCTCTAAGAGGGTGCTTCACACACATATATATTTAGATTAGGCTAAAGTAGAAATTTTATCTTGTATAAAAAAAAATTACTCATTTACTTTTTAAAACATTTTGATTTTGAATTTTATTTGGTCATCTATATGAGATAAAAATCGTTAAATTACTATATAAATTTACTATTTATAAAAAAAATATTAAATATGATCATTTTTTATTTATAGAATTTGTTTAATATTTCATGCTAATTATTTTCTATTAGCTATTACTTCATTTTAAAATTATTTTTAAACTTCTTTAATTACTTGGATTAACCAAACAATGTTTTATATAGCCCATGCATATTCCTACTACGATCATGTTTTTTTGGTAAAATTTTAAATGTTGATAATTATTTTTTGAGAAACTAAATGTTGGTAATTAATTTGTTGACTTTAATTCACATCTTATATATATTACGGTAGGACTAATTGTGCTTGACATTTGGTCTAGGTATCTGACTTTTCTATTTATTGTTTTGTAAAATTGTTAGACTAGTGAATTTAATAATTTATGTATTTTTTAACTTTGATTTTATTTGTATTCAATTTTTTATTCTCTTATTTGTATTGAAGGGAACATAAAAGAATACCCTTCAGTTTCTTTTTTATGTGAAAAATTACGATCTATAATGGCTTGACCCGACCCATTTGCTGGATCTAAATTGAACATCACATTTCAATATGATTGATAAAGAGACAATTGTAATGTGATTTAGGCGGGAAAATGAAAATGGGTCCGGAAACGAGTTTTGATTTCTATAACAATTGATTGGAAAATGAAAATTGATGGGAGATTTATATATAGAAGGATAAATCTTCCATTTAGTGCTCCAATGTATTGGATGGACTTGATACAGATGCATATCCGAATTGCATTGATCATCGGGTTCAATTGAGAAGTCACGTCGAAAGGTTATAATTCAAATTGAGATTGAGATTGAGGCATTTTTCTAGAAGTTATGTGTGTCGCATCTATCACTTCTTTTCTCTCTTATGTAAACGGGGGTGGTTAGTTAAGTCTCCATCAAATGCTTTGTGTTATAGCAAAAGTCAAAAGAAAATTGAGAATTTGTATGCTTTTCCATGTCTTTTTTCTTGTGTGTACATGTCTTTTGAAGGGCCAAGATTTTGGGCCAAGATTTTGCTCTTTATGAGGATATATGGAGTTTCCACACTGTCAACCAGCGGCTATTATTATTAGATTAGATTCAGACTTCATGTTACGTTTTCTATTTGTATTGTGCACCGACAAATGCATAAATGATACATCACTCACACATGTATCATTTATGCGTTTGTCGGTGCACAATATTTGGTGAGCAGTTACTTAAAATTAACTGTCAATGATAACTCCTAATAAAGATTAGTGCAGGAGAAAAAAAGGGATCCCTATAGCCTTTTGAATAAGCATGCGTCCATCAAAGGATTTTTAGAGGATAGGGCATAGGGATCACTATGGCCTTTTGGATTTTTTTTTTTTTTTTTTTAAGCAGTTGAACAATTACCTTCAATTTCTTATGCTGTCATCAATTTGTCACACGTATGGCTCTCAATTATATTTTGCTATGGACACTTGTCGATGGTAAATGGTAAATTTACTCGCTCTTATTTATTAAATAAGGGTAGTGTGAAGGAGACAGAGATCGAACCTTTTACTCTAATACCTGTTAGGATATATGCCCTTAAATCCTATTGTATGATGCTATGTATGACATTATGTATGACTTAATGTTGTGTTTAATAAAGTTGTTTATTTCTTATCTAAAATAATGGTAACATGAATATTTGGACATTATCATATAGTCCATGAGATGCATAGTATGTGATTTATGTGATTTAGTCACAGAATATATAAATCACAAGTTCTTTGTAAATTCAAAATTTATAGTTCGTAGTCGGTGATGAAATTGGGCATTTCATCTGCGAAGACTATAACGTATCAACTAAGATGATTTGTCTTGATCATGGAAGTGGTGACTTCTAGTTGATATGTTGATATGTTTTAAGAGTTAAGACATATTGAACTGGACCGCTGTGAGATTTATTATTCTCCTAACGACTGTCAAATGAATAATAAATCTCACGACTTCTATTTGCATGAACTCTTAATCCTGAGAGAATAATGGACTTGATCATGAGGTGTAGGTTGCTTTGATATATCAGGAGTGAGATCTAAAGTGACGGTCAAAACCTCATTATGTTGGGCAATCACATTTAGTGTTGATGGAACATATATTCTCAAGATGGAATTCATAGTCTCTTAATGGAGATACAAAATATTCCCTTGAGATAAGTTTAATGGGTTTGGTTATTCAGAGAGTTAGGCCTAACCACTTTGGTAAGAAATTACTAAAGTATATATTTATGAAATTGGATTTCATAAATATATGATGAATAACTTTAAAGGATTAAACCGGGTACTCAAGGATAAGATGTAGTAATTTACAAAGTGGCAGTCTACATTTATGACTTTGTATTACTACGAATATTTTATGAAGGGGTTGCGTGTAAAATAAAGTCTTGGGATATAATTTATTAATAAGGCCTAGAGTGCAATTATATTTATATAGTGGTATTAAATATAATTAATGGTAACTTTGGACTTGTCAAGAGTTGACGGAAAAGCCCAAGGCCCATTGGAGCTAGTGTCTTATTGGTCCCTTTTGGTCCCATTCCAAGCCACACATTAAAGCCCAATTGGAAAGGCCCAATAGGCCGGCCCAATTAGATAATCAGTTAGTTATAAAGGGAGAAACATACAGAATTTTTTAACGTGATTTTTCGAAAAGAAAAATAAAGAGTGTGAGACATACTTTCATTCTCCCTTTGGAAACTGATTGAGAGACCACACATCTTGGGCGTAAAGTGAAATTGGAGTGAAGATTAAAAGTTTTCCCAAGTGCTTCTAATCTTTGTTTTTGAAATTCTCCACACCAAGGTACGCTATCTTGTTCTTAAATTCTGAAATTTAAAGAGTGCATGTTGTCAATCATGAATGAAATAGATCCTTGTTTGTTACTTCCGCTGTGTGTTTTGTATGAGATACAAAACCAGATTTTACCCAACAATTGGTATCAGAGCCAGGTTTTCATATCATGATTATATAATGTGTGATTAAATTTTTAGAATTTAAGAAAACTATTATTTTAGTGTAGACATGGTTTGATAATCATTGTTTTATGAATTAACGTTATTAGCGTTGAAATTCATATAAAATGATTTATATATATATATATATATATATATATATATATATATAGCCATTACTGTTCTGCACAAAACCTTCAATATCTTTTTGCGTTGATGTTTATTCGAATGGGTAGTTAATTGAAAATGGGGAAGTTATACTTGTACCGTTTGGATATTAATTACATGGTTTGAATACACTGCTTGGCTATATTTTCACGGATTGGACTCCTTGCATGGATGAATGTACCGCATGGCCATCATGCATGAAAAGTTAAATTTTGCATGGCCCACGGTTGACTTCATTGTATGCATAGCCATCATTTACGTGTCCTTATGAATCCAATTGTTTGTTAAAAGCCTTTTTTTTTTTGGTTTTTTGAAAAGTTGAATCCGTATTAAGGATTTCAACAACCTGACAAAGATATGAATATATATATATATATATATATATATAATATATTCTTATAACGTAATATATATATTATATTATTTATATAATATAATATATATATATATATATAGTTTTACGTTACGTTATATATATTTATATATATATTAATGCTAGTTTAATGAAATTTATTCCTAATAAGATTAGGATTATATTTTTTTTAAGTGTCTAGCATTATTGTGGTTCTTGGCATTAAAAACCTTTATTTTTAAAATATCTAGTGGGAGAGAGATACAAGGGTTGGATCTCACAGCCTCCATTATCGGTTCAAAGTAGTGTGGGTAAACACCTCGTCTTGGCGTATATGCCTCGCGATCCGAAAGGAGGGTGTTTACTTCATAGTACTACAAGTTTGAACTTACCCGTTTAAAGTAGTGTGGACAAATACCTCGTCTTGGCGTATATGCCTCGCGATCCCAAAGGAGGGTGTTTTGTTCCATGGTACTACAAGTTTAAACACTATAAAAGGGAGATGAAATGTGGCTACACATGATTCTAGATAATGGTGTACACTAGACTAAGTGTAATGTTAACCTCCCAAAGGAGCTATGTCATTATTGCTTAGAGGCTGAAGGTAATACGGCATATTATTAGTATTTGATAAGAGTTATCATGATAGCACTAATAATGAGAATAGTTCTCAACCAATTAATGTGTTTATAATAAACTTGCTATCAAGGAATTATAGACATGGATTGGGTTGTCGTTGCATATATTATTTTATGGTTTTATTAAGGTTCCATATTGTATGCTTATATGCTAAATTGATAATGTCCAGTTTACTTATTATATTAATGTTTATTATTTTCATATTTAAATCATGGGATCATTTAGCCCACTTGTTGTTATTCTTAATCAAAACAAACTGACTGGATCCAACTATGTTGACTGGAAAAGGAATTTGGACATTGTTCTTACTGCTGAAGAGCATAAATATGTGCTTACTCAACTATGTCCTAGCTTTCCTTCATTAGATGCTCCTCTTGAGGAAAAACAACGATATGATTGTTGGCAGAAATCTAATGAGATGGCCAAGTGCTACATCCTAGCATCTATTTCAAATGTTCTACAGCATCAAATGCAGGATGTAGAACATGCTTTAGACATCATGCTAAGTCTGAAGGAGATGTTTGGTGAGTAAGGCCGTTCTACAAGGCAAGAAACCATGAGGCAAATTTATAATACCAAAATGGCTGCAGGAAGTTCAGTAAGGGAGCATTATCTTAGGATGATTGCTAATCTGAACACATTAGAAGTTTTAGGTGCCGACATTGATGGAGAATCCCAAGTGGATATGATACTCCAGTCACTACCAGATTCATTCAAGGAATTCAGACTCAATTATAATATGAACAAAAAGATTTACTCTTTGTCTGAATTAATGAATGAGTTAGTGGCGGCGGAAGGCATCCTTGGTACTTCTAGTGTTGAAGCCAATGTGGGTGAAGCTTCTACTTCTCAACCTAAGTCGAAAGGCAAGGGTAAGAAGAAGAAGAAGGATTTCACTAAGAAAATTGGTAAACAAATTGCTTTAGGGGTTACCGAAAAAGGAAAGAAAAGCAAAGGAAAGTGTTTCCATTGTGGTGAGAAAGGACATTGGAAGAGGAATTGTCCAATATTCAAGGCTGCCAAGAATAAGGGTATGAAAAGTTCCTTTCTTCTTGAAATATGTTTGGTACAGAATCCAACAGATTCCTGGTGTGTGGATTCAGGTTGTACTAATCATATCTGCAATTCTTTGCAGGGGTTCCAGGAGACCAGAAAGTTGAATGAGGGAGAACTATTTCTTACTTTGGCTGATGGGAGCAAGATTCCAGTTGTAGCTGTTGAAGTGTATAATTTGTGTTTTAAGTCTAGAGTTTTAATATTGGAAGGCTATTTGTATATACCTAATATTCGTAGGAATTTAATTTCTGCAACTTATTTAGGTAAACATGGATATTGTGTTATCCTGAAAGACAATGTTGTAATAAAGAAGGATAAAGTGTTTATCTGTTCTGGCAATATTGTGGATGGTCTTTATATTTTAACTCCTGACATACATGAATTATACAATTCTGAAATAGATAGTAGCTCTCATGTAAAATCATTAAAGAGAAAGTTTCCTTCTACTAGTGATGCATATCTATGGCACTTGCGTTTGGGTCATATTAATTCAAATAGGATTCAAAGACTAATCAAAGATGGACTTTTACAGCCCATGGACTTTGATGGCTTTCCAGTTTGCGAATCTTGTTTGGAAGGTAAGATGACCAAACGACCTTTTAATGCAAAAGGTAGAAAAGCCCAAGAGTTGCTTGAAGTAGTTCATACAGATGTATGTGGTCCTATGTCAATCCAAGCAAGAGGTGGTTATGAGTATTTCATTACTTTCACTGATGATTACTCTAGATTTGGTTATGTGTACCTAATAAAACGAAAGTCTGAAGCCTTTGAAAAGTTCAAAGAGTTTAGGGCTGAAGTTGAGAATCAATTGGGTAAACGCATAAAGGCCATTCGATCTGATCGAGGTGGCGAATACCTTCTTGGTGATTTCAAGGATTACTTGACTGAAAATGGGATTATGTCCCTGTTGACTGCACCTGGAACTCCACAACAAAATGGTGTAGCAGAAAGAAGGAATAGGACTCTTTTGGATATGGTTAGATCCATGTTGAGTTATTCGACTCTACCAATTTCCTTTTGGGGATATGCCTTAAATACTGCAATGTATCTTCTGAATTTAGTACCTTCGAAGTCTGTTCCTAAAACACCTGTAGAGTTGTGGAATGGGCGTAAGCCTAGTATGAGACATCTCCACATTTGGGGTTGTCCAGCACATGTGTTGAAAGGAAAGTCTGACAAGTTACAGTCTAAAACAGAAGTGGTTTTCTTTGTAGGGTATCCAAAAGGAACTGTTGGAGGTTTATTCTATAGTTATAAGGATAACAAAGTATTTGTTAGCACAAATGCCAAATTCTTGGAAAATGACTATATGAATAATTTTACTCCTAGAAGTAGAGTTGTCTTGGCTGAAATGAATGAACCTGTAGTTGAACAACCAATGGATGAAACTAGGGATAATGTGACTGTATTAGATACACCACAAGATATTACTCATGAGATGTCTAGTACACAGGTGCCTCGTCGTAGTGGAAGAATTGTTCGGCCTCCTATAAGATTTATAGGTTTGGGAGAAACCTATGAAGCTATCTCAGAAGAGGCAGAATCGGATCCCTACACTTATGAGGAGGCAATTAATGATATAGATGCACATCATTGGATCTTAGCTATGAAATCTGAATTGGATTCTATGTATTCCAATCATGTATGGGATCTTGTAAAGGCGCCTAACGGCATTAAACCTGTTGGTTGCAAATGGGTTTATAAGAGGAAGAGAGGGATAGATGGAAAGGTTGAAACCTTTAAAGCAAGACTAGTGGCGAAAGGGTACACACAAAAAGAAGGCATTGATTATGATGAAACTTTTTTGCCAGTAGCCATGCTTAAGTCTATCAGAATTCTCTTATCCATTGCTGCTCATTATGATTATGAGATTTGGCAAATGGATGTCAAGACTGCATTTCTTAATGGCAATCTTGAAGAAGAAATATACATGATGCAACCGGAAGGTTTCATAGTAAAAAAACCAAGAGCATATGGTATGCAAGTTGAATAGGTCCATTTATGGACTTAAACAAGCATCTAGGTCATGGAACATCAGATTTGATCAAGCAATCAAGTCATTTGGTTTTGAACAAAATCTTGATGAGCCATGTGTGTACAAAAGACATCGAGACAAAGTAGTAATGTTCCTAGTGCTTTATGTTGATGATATTCTACTCATTGGAAATGATGTAGGGGTAATGTCATCGGTTAAAGTTTGGTTGTCTAGCCAATTTGATATGAAGGACTTGGGTGAGGTTAACTTTATTCTAGGGATCAAGCTTTGGCGAGATCGCAAGAATAAGATGTTAGACTTATCACAAGCTGGATATATAGATAAGGTTCTAGAACGGTTTAGCATGCAAAACTCCAAGAAAGGATTGCTTCCTTTTAGACATGGAGTTCCTCTGTCTGATGACCAAAGGCCTAAGACTCAAGAGGAAGAAAATTTGATGAGACAAGTTCCTTATGCTTCTGCAGCGGGAAGTCTCATGTATGCCATGCTTTGTACTAGACCAGACATTTGTTATTCAGTTGGCATGGTCAGCCGATATTAATCAAATCCAGGACCAAAACATTGGCAAGCTGTAAAACATATTCTCAAGTATCTTAGGAGAACGAGAAATTATATGCTTGTTTACCATTGTGAGGATTTGATTCCCATTGGCTATACAGATTCAGATTTTCAATCGGATCTAGATTTCAGAAAATCCACTTCAGGATGTGTTTTCACCTTGGGAGGTGGAGCCATAAGTTGGAGGAGTGTTAAGCAATCTTGCATTGCGGACTCCACCATGGAAGCCGAGTACGTTGCTGCTTGTGAAGCAGCAAAGGAGGCTGTTTGGCTCAAGAAATTCCTTTCTGATCTTGGTGTTGTAAGAATGGAGCAAGTTCCCATCACATTGTTTTGTGACAATAGTGGAGCGGTTGCACAATCCAAAGATCCAAGAAATCACAAGAAAGGAAAGCACATTGAGAGGAAGTACCATATCATTCGAGACATTGTTGCTCGTGGAGATGTTGTGGTAGCAAAGATTGAAAGTGCAAATAATCTAGCAGATCCTTTTACCAAAACCTTACCTTAAAGGACTTTCGAGTCACATTTGGAGGGAATGGGAGTTAGATTAATGCACAATAGTCTTTAGGGCAAGTGGGAGATTGTTAGGATATATGCCCTTAAATCCTATTGTATGATGCTATGTATGACATTATGTATGACTTAATGTTGTGTTTAATAAAGTTGTTTATTTCTTATCTAAAATAATGGTAACATGAATATTTGGACATTATCATATAGTCCATGAGATGCATAGTATGTGATTTATGTGATTTAGTCACAGAAGATATAAATCACAAGTTCTTTGTAAACTCAAAATTTATAGTTCGTAGTCGGTGATGAAATTGGGCATTTCATCTGCGAAGACTATAACGTATCAACTAAGATGATTTGTCTTGATCATGGAAGTGGTGACTTCTAGTTGATATGTTGATATGTTTTAAGAGTTAAGACATATTGAACTGGACCGCTGTGAGATTTATTATTCTCCTAACGACTGTCAAATGAATAATAAATCTCACGACTTCTATTTGCATGAACTCTTAATCCTGAGAGAATAATGGACTTGATCATGAGGTGTAGGTTGCTTTGATATATCAGGAGTGAGATCTAAAGTGACGGTCAAAACCTCATTATGTTGGGCAACCACATTTAGTGTTGATGGAACATATATTCTCAAGATGGAATTCATAGTCTCTTAATGGAGATACAAAATATTCCCTTGAGATAAGTTTAATGGGTTTGGTTATTCAGAGAGTTAGGCCTAATCACTTTGGTAAGAAATTACTAAAGTATATATTTATGAAATTGGATTTCATAAATATATGATGAATAACTTTAAAGGATTAAACCGGGTACTCAAGGATAAGATGTAGTAATTTACAAAGTGGCAGTCTACATTTATGACTTTGTATTACTACGAATATTTTATGAAGGAGTTGCGTGTAAAATAAAGTCTTGGGATATAATTTATTAATAAGGCCTAGAGTGCAATTATATTTATATAGTGGTATTAAATATAATTAATGGTAACTTTGGACTTGTCAAGAGTTGACGGAAAAGCCCAAGGCCCATTGGAGCTAGTGTCTTATTGGTCCCTTTTGGTCCCATTCCAAGCCACACATTAAAGCCCAATTGGAAAGGCCCAATAGGCCGTCCCAATTAGATAATCAGTTAGTTATAAAGGGAGAAACATACAGAATTTTTTAACGTGATTTTTCGAAAAGAAAAATAAAGAGTGTGAGACACACTTTCATTCTCCCTTTGGAAACTGATTGAGAGACCACACATCTTGGGCGTAAAGTGGAATTGGAGTGAAGATTAAAAGTTTTCCCAAGTGCTTCTAATCTTTGTTTTTGAAATTCTCCACACCAAGGTACGCTATCTTGTTCTTAAATTCTGAAATTTAAAGAGTGCATGTTGTCAATCATGAATGAAATAGATCCTTGTTTGTTACTTCCGCTGTGTGTTTTGTATGAGATACAAAACCAGATATTACCCAACAATACCATCATTTAAATTATCAATTCTTCTAAAAAATTAAATCAATAAAAAAGTAAATTTAATTATTTAACCACATAATTCTAACAGGTAATAATAGAGCCTTGTCGATTGTCACCTCCCAGCAAAAGTTAGGTATGGATTTCTCTTTGCATGGCCACTTGATTGATGAAGTCAAGAGGGGGCATTAGCTAGTTTAGGTGTTGGAAATGGACAAGTCTTTTCTTGTACCATAATGCAAAACAAAGTAACATGATTAGCTAGCATAACAAACTTCTAGCTTTGTGGAGCTTGTTGTAGGGTTAGAACTTGGAAGAACCACCTGTTGATGCCCACTTTGGCAAAAAGGCCCAATAACAAGAAGAAGCCCAACAATATAACAAGGGTGAAGGAAGAAGAATTGACAAAGAAAGAAAAAACAATTAAGCCCGAATGACAGGAATAATGGTTCACAAGTCTATAAAATTGTAAAAAGGGCCCTAAAGAAATCAAATGGGCCCAAGGGAGCCCAGAGAAGGAAGTAGTAAATCCATGAGAATCATAAGAAGCAGAAAGCAAGCAAAGATGGGTTAGAGGAGACCAAAAAAAGGGATTAGTAATTGGGATTGGTTCAAAGACCAATAAACCCAAAAGCAAAGGATATGGTAATTATTGGGTCGAGGAAGTCCAAAAGATTTAGCAAAAGCCCATGGGAATGAAAGAAAGAGATCGGCCAAGGATGCCTTAAGGAATGCAATGGGTCAAGGATGCACAAAGGAATGAAGTGGGCCAAAGATGCCTAACGAGATGAAGCAGGCCAAGGATGCCCAAAGGGATAAAATGAGCCAAGGAAGCCCAAGATGGTATGAGAAATAACCAACAGAGATGCTAGGTAATGTGAACTAAGTGAAGGAAAAATACATGGCAGGCCCAAAGGAGGTCCAACAAACACAAGTTAAGCAATATCATAGCAAAAGCAATGCAATAGTGTGGCAGGAATAGTAGTTAACCCATAAACTAGAAGTAAAAGGAGACCAGTGCGGAATTAAAGAAGGATAGGCCCATACCCAAGCAATACCCAGCCCAGAGAAGAAACGAGATGTAAAGAATGAAAATCTAATGGCTCATCCATGCCATAAAGAGTTAAAACGAGTAGCAGAACATGTAGCAAGACTAGACAAACCCACAGGCAATGGCAATCACATAAACACCAGACAAGCCATGGACACATATGGGAGTGGAGTATGCACAAGGCTCAAGCACACCCATTTGTACCTAGCTAATACAAGAGCGGTGGGTCATGAGTCAAATGTAAGAGAGGGTATGGTCTGGCAGTGAAAAAAGGGGAAAGTCTATTTTGGAATTTTCACTCAAACTTTTTTAGGGTAAATGACCTACTAGGATGACATACCAGTAAAAAGAGGGAAAGATAAGCTGGAATTACTATGTGCATGCCATAGGAATTATTAAGAGAGAATACCCAACCGTTATCTGGATGGGAACATCATAGACAGCAAGAAAATAAAACAAAACTCCTTTTGTTAGGAAATAGAATGTGGCACAGCCAACACATAGTAGTGGTGGTAGCTGGGTAGCCAGCAGACTAGTGGGTGGTCCAAGAAGGACATCCACAGCAGGACAAAAGTAGTTGAGTGGTAAAATGGTAAATCTTATCATGGAAAACAATATAAAATGGCCTTAACTGTGCACAGTAAACAAAAATGGGAGAACAAGGAAGATCACAGGAAACATAAAAAGAAGAGAGAAATAGAAAGTAGAGAAAAATAGAGAGGATAAACAAAAAGAAAGAAAATAAGAGAGTAAGAAGTGAAGTGAGTAAACAAAAGTGTGATAGGACATGCACCAATTGGCTACTCCCTTCTCTCTCTCTCTCAATAGCCTACTCTCTAGCAAGTTAAAAGATTTGATATTAAGCCACTTAGGTCCATTCCTTCAAGTAGGCAATTTCTATAGCAAGAATTACCTATAAGATTGCCCATATTGAAGATTAGTTCCCTTCTTGGATTTAAATCTACTAAGGAGCCAAGTTTAGTAGACTAATCCCTTTCCCCTCTTTTATCATGATTATTTAAGAATTAACATTATTCTTTTCATTATTGCTAACTTATTTCTGCCATACTCATATTATCGCATTTTCCTGTTACAAAGTTGTTTAAATATTATCTTTGGTTGACAGCAAGCACTTTAGTTAGAATACCTCTTTTCATTATCATGTTATATTATGTCTCTCCTACCATAATGTTTTTATGATAGCATCCCCTACCGTGGACATGTGATCAAGATCTCTATAAAGGGGTCCTGGCTTGTGCACAAGCTGGCTTAAGGTGAGTTTCAGTTGAGCCAGTCCTAACTCTCCTACCCTAGAATTATTGGACCATAGAACAGCGGAAATTATAGTCTAGCTCATAATACGTAGAGGCCCACCACACCACCAAGCTTCTTAGTCCCTACATGGGCAGAGTCAGAACAGTAAATTCCCCCCCCCCCCCCCCCATAAACTCCCTAAAATTGTTTTAACATTATTTAATGTCTTTTTCTTATTAATAAATTTCTTTTATATGTCAAACTTCATTAGAAAATAACAAAAAAATATTTTATATTTATTAATTTTTTAAGGTTTAAAAGTTGTTAAAGAAAAAATAAATTACAAAAAGGGAAAAGGAAAGAAGAAAAAAAATTTTAATTGAAGAGAATATATTTGACTAAATTTACCTTTCAAAATTGTAAAGAGCTCAAATTTTTAATGTTATCATTTATTATTTTTTGTAAAAGTGTTTGTATCTTTCAAAATTTTTATGTAGAAATTATATAATAAATTCCATAATTTGATATTATTTTCAAGTTAAACTTTAAATTTTTTGATGCACAATTGATTACCATAACATTGTAAAACGTTATAAATGGTTGATTTAAACAAAAATTGGCATAGATTTAAAATGATGTATTGACTTCCTACTTTATTGTTTGATAGAAACTTTTTATAATACTAGTTTTGAACACTCGCAAGGCGCAGGAGACATTTTAATAACAAATAAAGGTCAAGAGTTATGTAACTCTCCAATTCAAAAGAAAAAAAAAAAAAAAAAAAAAAAAAAGAAAAAGAAAAAAGAGAGAGAGCCTTGTGGTTCAATAAAATTGATCGGTTCTCTTTACGTGGAAAACTTGGATTCGAACCCCTTCCCATTTGGTTTATGTGGAAATAAATGAATAAAGAGATAGAAAGCCTGAAAAATTGAAGAGGCTTACATAAGCAACATTACGATTCTTTTCTATCACGATTGGATCTAATATTAGACATTATTATTTGGAGATATAGAAAAATGAAAATGAATATTAAACGTTGTTTCAACAAAACAATTTTATCAATTACTAAATATCAATTTTTTATATGTAATAAACTCCAAAAAGTTTCCTTTAGAGTCTGTTCGAGATCCACTTATTTTGCTGAAACTGAAAACTTTTTATTAACAGTATGGTAGATAAAGGTAAAAGTTAGTTGAAATAAATAGTGAGATTCATGAATAGTACCAAAAAGTGTAGTAGAGCCCATAAATAGTAGCAAAAATAAGTCGAATAGTAAAATAAGCTAATTTTTTAATTTGGAACCAAACCCACATTTAGAGTAAAAAAGGCTATACGATTCCACCAAGAAAACCTAACAAACAAACATAACAGATATATCAATTTTGATAGAATTGTAAACTTTTTCAGGTTTCAGCTCATATTTTTTGCTCCCATATCCATCTCCTCTCTACTTTAATTAGTGACAAGAAAGCACGTAAAAGCATTCCCCAAACTTCTGCTAAATGCCAAAACCTGCTAGGAGTGTACATTGGGGTAGTTAACTAATATATTTGAGAACAAAAAGACTATAAATTCCTTACAATTTTTTAGCCCATCCATATCTCCAGGGGTAATGCCGTAATAGAGTAGTTTCAAAGGAAGTACGAAATAAAAAGACCAAAACGCCATTAACTTTTTTTTAACTTATAAACGCTTTTAGGGGTAAAAAGGTGACTTCATAGGCTATTGCATACACACATTTGTTAGTGGTATTGACCAAGCAACAAAACCAGAAGACTATAAAACCACCATCTTATGCACGACAAACCACCAAAACTCTCCTTTTTTATATAGAGTATGGAAGATCAAAATGCACTATTGATCTCTTAACTTAGTCCCTAATAGTTATAGTCATCACTTTTAGCTTGTAAAAAACTTATATTGATCAATTTTAGTCTCTAACAAAATAAAAGTGATCACTTTTATTTTTTACATACGGAGTTATGAAGAACCAAGTCAAGCCTTACAAAAACAAATAAAAGTTTCTAACCATGTCATTGGAAAAAAAAAATGGTAAAGATTTAAAGAACTATATTGTAAGTGATGTCACGGATGTTACAAGAAAACAAACACGTTGCTTTTTGAATGGAAAAAGAAACTAAACACGTTAGCTTTTAAATAAAAAATCCGAATTCACGAGGAGTTCCTTGAATTCACAAGGTGATATGGTTCTGGAATCTACTAGAGAAAAATAGACAAAGTTGTATTTTTATAAATCTCAAAAACTGAATTGCCCTAAAGGTTACAATATGTTTAAATAGTAGAAGAAACCCTAGAGCAGCTAGGGCAATGCCCAGAAACCTTAATTTGCACCCATCACATAATTAGGTGGTAAAATAGTGATTTTTGCCAAAAATAGCAAAATTGAAATAATTGTGGAAATTGAAACTATTGATTTTAAGGGTCGTCTCAAAATAGACGGGATCTTATTCTGACTTTTAAACTAAAAGTTATTAAGAAAAAGAAAATATTATTATAAATAACAAAAATACTGTTTTCAGCGCTTTAACGAATGAATTTGCCTAAATTTAGGCGATGCTCGAGATCTCGAGTTTGGATCAAAATGTTGTTTCCCTTCAACTTGCCAAATTTCATGTAATTTCGACATCATCGCACTAATAGCCTTTATAGGTACTTCCTTAATCTTGCGTTGCGACTTCCGGCACCCTTGCTACTCCGAGAAAGCCTGTGCTATCTGTTCTATATGTTTGTTAATCAAACCGATCCTATATTATGCGCTTTTAAACCCTACAAATCATTTTTTAAACCCTACAAATCATTATTTCACTTTTGAAAGGTCCAAATTTAGAACTCTTTGGCAAATTATGGCAACATAAGCCAATTTGATTAATTACCTATTATGAAAACTAGTATCTAACTTGTGCTTATGCTTATGAACGATGAAATGTAATAGTGCTATTGAAGTTAGTTTAGGTTATTAAACATATAAGGTATAGTTTGACCAGGACATTTGGGGATACTAAAATAGTTTTTCCTTAAAATTTTCATGAAATTGGTTACGCTAATTTTTTCATTATATTGCTATTACGTATATAATTTTGAAAATCACTATGGGATATTACATATACAATATTAATTCACAATTATTGTTTGTGAAATTTTACTAAATACAACACAAAATAAAATAATAAATTAGTTAAATAATATCTCTTAAATTGAATGGGAATAGGTGCATAGGATTGTTCAGCTCAATTACAGTTTATTATATTCATATCTTCACATACAAAATATTTGAATAGAAATAGTACAAAAAATATGTACATTTTTTTAGAGAGAAAATAACAGTAAAAATCTAAACAATTTAATTTGTATGAAAAGCTAACAAAATCAAAATCCAATTTTGATTCAATTGGAATTTTCTCTAGACTATATATATATATATATATATATATATTACTTAGTTAGTAATGGACTATACATATTCATGGTATATTACATAAATGACTTATTAATTTGAATTATTTTTAGTTATAAAAAATGGTTCATAAATATAAAATCATTCAAAATCTCTCTTCCTCTAATTTTATATATTGAGTTAAAAATATGATTAGGTTTTTCTTGATTTATTTACATTGGACTCATTTTCTACACTAAATTGACTCATTTGACACAAAAATTGAAAAATTTATATTAGATGAGACACGTGGTGTACAATTAAACTCTAATTGAAATATAATTTTGACGCTGAATTAATTCTCTTGGCATAAAAATTTAAAAAAATTCTAGATGGGATACATGAACCAAAATTAAACTCTAACTAAATTCTAATTTGAAATCTAATTGGATTTTCTCTTAATTTTTCATATATATATATATATATATAGATGACTTATTAATATGAATTGCTTTTAGTTATAAAAAAATGGGTCATAAATATAAAATTATTAAAACTGTCTCTTCCTATAATTTTATACATAGAGTTAAATATATGATTTATTATATATATTGGACTACTCGTTTTCTACATTAAATTAACTCATTTGACACAAAAAAATTAAAAAACTTTGATTAGATGGGAAACGTGGTGCAAAATTAAACTTTAATTAAAATTCAATTTTTGACACTGAATTAACTCACTTGGCATAAAAATTTAAAAATTTAGATTAGATAAGACACGTGGCACAAAATTAGATTCTAATTGAATTCCAATTTGAAATCTAATTGGATTTTCTCTCAATTTTCTCTATTAATATTGAAATCCAATTTTTACATTAAATTAACTCACTTGGCACAAAAATTTAAAAACTTAAATTAGATGGAATACATGGCTCAAAATTAGAATTTGAAATCTAATTGAATTTTATCTCAATTTTGGCTATATATATAGACGAATTACTAATATGAATTGTTTTTAGTTATAAAAAAAATGGCTCATTAATATAAAATCATTCAAACGCTCTCTCCCTCCAATTTTATATTCTAGATTTAAATATATGATTACGTTTTTTATGATTTATATATATTGGACTCATCGTTTCTATACTAAATTAACTTATTTGGCGCAAAAAAAAATTAAAAAACTTAGATTAGATGGGACATGTGGCGCAAAATTAAACTCTAATTGAAATCCAATTTTTGACACTGAATTAACTTACTTGGCACAAAAAATTTAAAAATTTAAAAATTTAGATTAGATGAAACACGTGGTAAAGAATTAGACTCTAATTGAATTCTAATTTAAAATCTAATTCAATTTTCTGTCAACTTTGTCTATTAATATTGAAATCCAATTTCTATACTGAATTAACTCAATATAAAAATTTAAAAACTTAAATTAGATGGAATACATAGCTCAAAATTAGATTCTAAGTGAATTTCAATTTTGAAATTTAATTGAATTTTCTCTTAATTTTACCTATTAATATATATATATATATATACACACACACACACGAGTTATGTGGATATTGACCCAATCACCCAATTGCAAACTCATCATCACGCCTTGCATAGACCTCATGCACAAATACCCTATCGAGAAAATCCTAAAAATTGCCCCACAATCACATAAAAGGGATGCATTCTATCATCTCGTTGCATTGAAAATTTTGGTTGAAGTTTATTTTGCAAATCTCTGAATTGTCTTTAGTCTAGTGACTAGTGAGTAGGTCCTTTACTTATAAACAATATCCATATGCTAATTAGCGTCGTTGGACATTCGAACTCCGTGCTCGTCGAAATCCATTTCACCATTCCAACCATGTACATTTGTTAAACAAAGCTTTAAAATATGAATGTGGCCGTTGTATTCTTGGCCGTACATAACACCAAATTAATTATTATATATACAAATTATAAAAGTGGGACTTCAAATCTGTTAGGTGGAGGTGCATATGCTATGTCGGGTCTTGCTCCTAATTAATTGTCACTTTTAAAGAAACCGAAATGAATAAGCCAAATCTTGTAATTCTAGCCTAATTAGATTCTACTAGTATGCAACTTATGGTTATTCGTTGTACAGACTTATATATATATGAATAAAAGCCTATCAAGGTAAAAAGAATAGGAAGAAGATGATATGTTGTTGACAATCTAGCGAAGCACAACCCAAATCACTCTTTTTAATCTATCTAGTCAACCTACAAATAAAAAATAAAATAAAAACAGTTACTAAAATGCTACGTTTGGATGCTAGAGTGAGAACACCCCCCCCTCCCCCAAAAACCCCCACCAAAAAAAAAAAAAAAAAACACAATGTTTACTTAAAAATATTGCAAATTTTTTTTTCTTCATATTTCGTGATTCTCAGTAACCCAAAATAACATAAAACTGAAAAAGTAAATGAGGATATAAAATATTAGATACAAATTTATTTTGTTAAGGTTTTAACCATGATTAAAAAGGAACAGGAAAAAAAAAAGGTAAAATGTGACTTTCTAACTCTTAATTCCTCAATGAACCTGCTATCACTCATAGTTTGCAAGCCTAAAGAGACAATTTAACACCGACAACATGCTTTCATAATGTGAGGAAATGGAGTCAAACGTGTTTTTTTTTTTTGGGTGTTTATCAGCAACAACGAATGTAATATTAAGTAGATGACAGACATTACATAAATAATTAGGTTGCAATTATTCTCTTCTTATTCCAAAATAGCTCAAAATTTTATAGAATAAGAACGAAGTACATATTAAATGCACCATCTCTATCCCAAACACACGCATTTTTCAATTCCATGACATTATGCGTCTCTTGAGTATATATGTTTAAATTTTTTTCAAGAAACATGTGCAAGAAAGATGCAAGAAAACGAAAAAACTTAGTATCTAGCATGAAAAGAAATGATAATGAAATCAATTTTTTTCTCTACCGTGTTTTGTTGCTAAGTGTTCTCTCATGTCAAAAACTTTCTTGTAGTCTAAATCTTTGGTCTACCACTTTGTCCTTGTCAGTGATTCTAATCTGTTACTAACTTTTGATGTTACCATATGTTGTACTATGTTTTGTGGTCTTTGTTGTTGTGTTTGTGCAGATGACTCCAAAGAAGAAGACCACTGCACAAAAGGCTAACAAGAGAAAGAAAATGGACAACACGAAGTTCAGGCCTAACAAACATTTTGAGAGATACAGTCAGTTTTATTCGAAGGCTCCTATTATCCAAGAGAGATTTGTGGATTTGGTTAATTTGAAGGCCTACTTCATCCCAGGTTGTTTTCAAGATAGAGGTTGGGACAAGTTGTTGGGGTTTATGCCCTAAAAATTTAATTTATTGGCATGTCATAAATAATTAAATTGTTTTATTATATGAAACTATTTATAAATGAACTAATGAGACATTATCATAGTCCATGAGATGCATTGTATGTGATTTATGTGATTTAGTCACAGAAGATGTAAATTACAAGTTCCTTGTAAACTCAAAATGTAGTTCGTAGTCGGTGATGAAATTGGGCGTTTCATTTGTGAATACTATAACACATAAATTAAGGTGATTTGTCTTGATCATGGAAGTGGAGACTTCTAGTTGATGTGTTGATGTGTCTTAAGAGTTAAAACATATTGAACTGGACCGCTGTAAAATTAATTATTCAATTAACAACTGTCACCTGAATAATTAATCTCATGACTTTTAATTTTATAGACTCTTAATTCTGAGAGGGTAGTGAACTCGATCATAAAATGTAGGTTACTTTGATATATCAAGAGTGAGATCTAATATTCACAGTCAAAACCTCAGTATGTTGGGTAACCACACATAATATTGAAGGAATACATATTCTCAAGATGGAATCTATAATATCTTTTTATAGAGACACGAAATATCCCCTTAAGATAAGTTTAATGAGAACTGGTTATTCAGGGCGCCCACTTTAGTAAAGAGTTACTAAAGCATATATTTATTGAAATTGGATTTCAGTAAATGTGAATAACTAAAAGATTTAACTAGGTACTCAAGGATAAAATAGTTATTTACAATTTGACAGTTTATTATGACTTTGTTCATTATAGATATTTCATGGAGGGGTCAAATGATATCATTAGAGTCTTGGGATATAATTTATTAATAAGGTCTAGAGTGCAATTATATTTATATAGTGGTATTAAATATAATTAATGGTAACTTTGAACTTGTCAAGAGTTAACAACAAAACCCAAGACTCATTGAAGCTAGTGTCTTGTTGGTCATTTTTGGTCCCACTCCAAGCCACTCACTAAAGCCCAATTGGAAAGACCCAATAGGCCAGCCCAATTAGATAATCTGGTATTTATAAAGAGAGAAACATACATAATTTTTTATTTAGAGAAAAAGAGAGACATCATTGTGAAATGGTGTGTATGTGTGAGTGAAGCCATTCAATTGTTCTCTCTTGGAAACTAATTGAGAGACCACACTTCTTAAGTGTAAAGTGGAATTGGAGTGAAAGTTAAAAGTATTTCCAAGTACTTCTAATATTTTGTTTTGAATTTCACCACACCAAGGTATGCTTTCTTGTTCTTAAATTTTGAAATTTACATAGTGCATGTTATCAATCATGAATGACATGAATCCTTGTTTGTTACTTCCGCTATGTGTTTTGTATGAGGTACAAAACTAGATTTTCCAACACAAGCTCCTTAGTGATCTGCCCATGGTATGTGAATCATTGATCAGAGAATTCTATGCCAATGCAGTTTTAAGGGAAGATGAAATCAACTTTTGGATAAGAGGCTATGAGTTCAATATTGACTTGGAGGACATTGATGAAATTCTTGGCTTTGAGGAGTTAGACCATGGTTTCACACACTACAAGAGCCGAATGCTTTCCATAGAAATCTTTCAATCTCACATTGGTGGAGTTAGAGAAGGAAAATGCCTCAATACTATTGCCTTTCCACCAGACCTTAGATGTCTCACACACATTATGATGTTTAATCTATACCCGGTAAAGAAGCTAACCACCATCAATAATGCAAGAGTCATTTTTCTCATGGAGCTTCAGGAGAACACTTATATTGATAGAAGTGTTCATATCTTCTGCATTATTGCTAATGAAACAAGAACCTTTTTAAGGGCAAAGCTGATTTTTCCTAGTCTACTCATGCGGCTTTTTCGAGCAAAAGGTGTGGAAATTCCTTAAGATATTAGTATCATGTCTACTCCTTCAGCTATCAATGCTTTAACCATTACACGGATCAAAGTTCGTCTTCCGGGTGATGAAGAGGAGGGTGATCAAGAGCAAGGAGAACCTATGGAAACTGAAACAGAAGTTGGAGAACAACCCTCAAGCTCAAGAGGCCGTGGCAAACGGAGATGAGCTTCATCATCTTCTGTAGTACCTTCAGATGCATTTCAAATCATTCTTGAAAGGATTGATGGGCTTCGTGACATCCAGAATGAGCAGTCTGACAAACTGGTTGCTATCCAAGAGCAGATTAATCTTCTTTCAGCAAAATTTGACAATTTCACTATTCAGCAATAGTCCTTTGGCCATTTCGGTAAAAAAAGGGGAGAAGTAGCTCTTGAGGGGGAGCAATATTTCGAAGGGGAGCAAAAGGGAGCAAAACCTTAAGCATTTTACTTTATGCTGTTTATGATTTTTGTTGTTATGTTTAGATTATTTTAATATGGGTTTGTACAACATTTTGTTAAATACTTTGGTTTATATATTTAAGTTGTTATTCAGTACTTGTTTTTATTTGTACCTTAGCTCTATAGCTCAGTACTTTTAGTTAATGTTATGCATTTCTTTTAGTACATCACTCTTGTGCCCTTGTTGGATTTTATATCCTTGATGCAATTACCTTGTGTTATTGTATCGGTTGAGTGTTGGACATGCAAATAATACTTTGCATTGAGCTTATAAACTTGTGTTAGGTTCTAAGTACTTAGGAACTAATGTATTAGAACTCTAATGTGTATTATTGGCAAACCATAATCAAAATAGGTGTTTAGTTTGTTTTAGACTGCTCAAAGTATGTCATCTATATATATCTAAAAGCTGAAGCGTAGCGTTTATTGGTGCTACGCTCCAGTTAAGCCATATCAGTGTCCACCTCATTATCATTTTCTTTTCAATTTTTCTATTATTGTTTTTAACATTTACTTTTTATTTTCTTTTAATATTTACACTTTTTCCAACCTTTCTCCACCCTTACCTTTTCATCTCCCCACTACCCTCTTCATAAATATTATTCTTCTTCTTTCTCTTCATCTTCCTTTATTTTGTTTCATTTTATTCATACTCTCTTACTATAAATTTGCAACTATCTATTCCATTCTATGCATGGTTTTATTTCACAAAAAAAAAAGGTTCTCTCTCTCTCTCTCTCTCTCTCTCTCTCTCTCTCTCTCAATTTTTCTATGAATTTTTTATACATTCTTCTATTTATGCCAAATTACTAATCTTTGAGAATCTTTTCTTTTCTTTTTCTTCTTTTTTTTTTCTACACTAGAATCATTATGCTCATTTTCTCACTTAATTTAATTAGGTAGTTTGCTGGAATTCAAAAAAAGGTTCTCTCTCCCTTTCTCTCTCAATTTTTCAATGAATTTTTTATGCATTCTTCTATTTATGCCAAATTACTAATATTTGGGAATTCTTTTTTTTTTTTTTTCTACGCTAGAATCATTATGCTCATTTTCTCACTTAATTTAATCAGGTAGTTTGCGAGAATTCAAGTAAAACTAGACAATAAGGAATTTTACGGCATTAGAGAACGCCCGAATAAATACTAGCCAAAAGTTGAAAGTCAGCAAATTAATGGAGCTATGATTAAGCTTCAAACGAGATTGATGGTATTGCCAATGTTCTTTAATTTGCATTATTATTTCTATTTCTTTATATACATTTCCTAGAATTAATATTTGTCTCATTTTTATTTTCTCTATTATATTCTAGGTAATCCAAGAGTTCTTTAAAACTCCACATTGGTTAATGCCATTTAGATGTTTTTAAATTTTTTTTTTACTCTTTAATTGTTAAATGTTACCCTTTTTTTGTTCTTCTCATAACTCTAATTAGTGTTGATGGTTTTTTTGTTGTTGTTTAGTTAAGGTTGATGGTTCTTTCTTAAAGAGAAAAGAAAACAATTGAATTTGGTATAAACCTGTACCTAAAGGGGACAAGAGCCTTTTTTTATTTGATTAGAGACAATATATTAAAGGGGCATGTCCTTTGGCCATTGCATTGCATTGCGTTTCTTAGAGGTCAAAAGATAAAGTTTGTCATTATAGAAAAACATTTTGGGTGGGTATAAGGGTGTCATTTTGTTTGCTCTAAGAGTAACAAAAGATTCTATTATAAAGGAAGCCCACAATCATATCACATGCTTATTAGTTATTACACTAACCATGAACACAACCTATTATTCTCTCTCACCATGTTTCTACTATATTTTCATTTAGCAACCTAAGACTAGAATTTATTCCCAATAGAAGACTCGTAGAATCATTTAGTTTTTATAGGAAACTAGCCGCAGACTCGCGCGATGTGTGAAAATATAAATATTATGGAATGAAGTGTAATATATAAAAAGTAGCAATTACTTCAAGCATTGTCATTTTTTCAAAAAAAAAAAAAGATTTTTACACTTATTTTTTTTAATCTTTTTATCTCTACAAATATATCATTTTAATTTTATTTTTTGTGTGTATTTCATTAATATTTTTTAAGGTGAACCATATTCTTCTAACTTTGTTGTAGTGTGTTACATTTGTTTAATATACAACTCATCTCTTAAGGAATAAGGAAATTATCATAATAAAAAAAATTATCACCACATTACAATGTTAACTTAACCAAAATTAAAATAAAACTAAAGAAATAAAAAATAGATTTTATAATAATATATTAGTCAAAAAATTGATAGGCATATTCAAATTCCTATTTCCAAAAACAACTAAGTATTAATCCAAACCAAAATTCAATCAGAATTATAAAAGAGAAAGAAAAGACTTTCTGATGGGAAATTAAAAAAGCACAATCCTAAAACATATATTAAAAACAAAACCATCAATCTTAATTTGAGTAATAAGAAAGAACAAAATCTTTTATGTGCAATTATTCTCTTTATTGGTATTTATTGTTATATATTTTATTTTTACTTTTGTTTTCTCATCTTATGTTATTCAACATTTAAATTCAGCCACAATTTCTACATCATTAAATTATTTATATTTTCTCTCTTTTTTATTTTTAATAATTAAACATGAAATATTTTATTTAAATTAAAATCAATAAAATTGTCCTTAAAAAATTGTACTTTTTTTTATTTTTTTTACATTTACACTTTGTCCAAGCTTTTTCCTTACCTTTATCTTTTCATCTCCCCATTACCTTCTACCTTAATATCACTATTCACTCCCCACATCTTCCATATCATCAAATTATTATATTTTTCTCTACTTTTTATTTAAAAAAATAAAATTTTAAAATTTTACTTAAATTCAATAAATAAAAGTGTCCTCATAAAGTGGAGTAATACTAGGGACACACTCATTCTCAAACCCAATATATCAAAGAAAAAATATAATACAAAAAATATGCCAATTGGGAAACACTAGATTAAAAACAATGAGGATATCAAACCAAATATAATATAAAGAAACTAATAGTTACGAATATGCTAACATAAGGGCAGAAAAATTAAATGAAAAAAAAAAAAACTACAATACATATTTAATGCAATAAACCATCATCAAATTTTGGAAAACAGTAGGTTGCCTATGGAGAGAGAGAGAGAGAGAAATGGTAAAGAAAAAAAATCAAATGTCAATTAGTAACTATTAATTGGAAAACAGAGAGGTTGTAAGGAGAAGTAAAAATAAACAATAAATATGACCCATATGAAGACCATTAAATACTTTACAGTGCAATAAAATCAACTGTTATATTCACACAAAAAATTGAATCTATAATTATACACAATCATAGCAATAAATTTATACTTAAAACTAATCAAACTCTAATTCATAACTAAAAGGAGATGTTCTCATGTAATAATAGAAATTATATAAGAAATAAAGTTAGAAAATTTCAAAATCCCTTTTTTGACATTTCATTTAACTTTATGTGTGTGTGTGTGTAATCTTCATACGCAATTACATTTAAAAATCTAATAAAAAATGTTACATCTCATTTAACACCTCTGTTAAGAAAATCATTAACTTGTAAATATATAATAATAGTAAAAAACGTTATAAATTAAATTATGAAAAAAAGTGATAAAACTAATTAGCTACTATCATTATGAAGTAGCAATCTATGATTTTACACATCTAAAGAAGTGGAATATATAGAGTTTACTTAAGGTTAAAAAAATGTGTATTCTATAAATAAATAAAAAGGTATATGTAACGTTTTTAATAACTTAAATGAAAATGAAAAATCAATTATTAACAACAACAACAACAACAACAACAACAACAACAACAACAACAACAATAATAATAATAATAATATAGGGGTAATTACATTCTCCTTCCTTGAGGTTTGAAAAAATGACACTCTACCCCAAACTTAAAAGGAAAAAATATTTTCACCCTTTACATTTGTTTGACCAAACTTTGTTAAATTAATATTAAAATATTGTGGGCTAACTTGCCTTTGCTTAAGGTAGGTTCCAAAATTATCGTTAATTGTAAAATTAAATTCTCTTATTTTAAAATTTTAAATTAAAGTGTATTTTAAAATATTAAGTAATGTCTTTTGCTTCTTCTTGTTTTCCATTTTCTTTTCCCAATGAGTTATGGAGATATTTGTCATTTCAAATGTTTTGGTATTTTATAAATTTGTATTTTAATTCTAAAGTTATGAGTAATGTCTTTACTAACCATAGTTAAACCTTTATAAACAGATTCTTAAATAAATTTAAAATACTTTGTTAATAATATAGACAAAATGGGAGAGTGTTATTACTTATTACTCCAAATATATTTAATAAGATTATCCTAAAAAAATTATCTCGTGCAATGCATGGGTCTGCGACTAGTTCATGTAAAGTTGGAATCAAGTTAACTGCAGAAATTATTATATAAATCTACTTGGCTTGATCGATCGAGAATTAGACTCAACCGATCGAAAGTCATGCAAATTGTTTTTTTCTGCAGAATTTCCTACTTAGCCCTAAGCCTATATGACGTGTAGGGTTTTATGTTTTGCCCTAGGTATAAAAGGCAAACCCTAGCCACATTTTTTAGGTTGCTTATATTGCTGTTTGTATGAATCTCTTATGAGATCTAAAAGGTGCTTGCCTTCAGACAAGCTTAGGATTATCAAGAAGGAGATTTCTTCAAAATCTTGATGATCATTCAGTTGCTGCCATAAGAGCTTAAAGATAAACAAGTGGGAGTGCTTATATTTGCTGGAGAATCCAAGAAAGAAGGAATCCGTGGTCTCGGAGCTTGCACGTGATCGTGTCAGTAAGTTTTCTACTGGTGGATAGCAATAGGATGTTAGTGGTCTAAGTCGCTATTGTACAAACTTCGATTCTTTCATAGTGGATTCAGGTTTACCTTGAGGATAGCTAGGTTAAATCCTCCCCAGGTTTTTTTACCAGTTTGATTTTCCTAGGTCATCATATCTTTGTATTTTTATATTCCGCACGTTACATTGATATGATTATATGATTATGTTGACCTAGATCTGAAATTTGGACTAAGTAATAACTTGGCTTGTTAACTAGGCTAATCCAATTGTGTTTTAAGGGGTCTAAAAACTTTACAAGTGGTATCAGAGCGGGTAGCTCTTGTGTGTAAATCTTTTGATCTCTGAGCTGATCCTTGATCCTTACTGTCATGGAACACGGACACTCTCTTGTTATTACTCCTCACTTTGATGGGAATAATTATGCTTACTGGAAAGTCAGGATGAAAACTTTCCTGAAATCCATTGATGAGAGAGTCTGGAACTCCGTTAATACGGATGGGAGAAGCCCATTACCCTTGTGAGTGAGTGGCAAACTTCTCAGAAAGAAGCAGCCACCTTCAATCGCAAAGTTATGAATGCTATCTTTAATGTTGTTTCTATGGAGGAATTTAAGAGAATCTCTAATGTTGAGGTTGCTCACACTGCTTGGAATATCCTTCAGACTGTGCATGAAGGCATAAAGGCAGTTAAGATCAATAAGTTGCAACAATTGACAACTAGATTTGAAAGCATTAGGATGTATGATGATGAATCTTTTGATGAATTCTATGCTAAACTTAATGACATTGTTAATTCTATATACAACTTGGGTGAAATCTATGATCAACCTAAAATTGTTAGGAAGATTTTTAGATCTTTAACTGAAGATTTTAGACCTAAAGTGACTGCCATCATTGAGAGTAAGAACGTGGACTCCATCTTTGTTGATGAACTTGTAGGATCTCTTTAGTCCTATGAGTTGGACCTACCTAAAATTAGCAAATCCAAATCAATGGCTCTTAAGTCTATTGATGATGTTGATGTTGGTGGATTTGATGATGAGCTCTCTGCTATAGAGATTACTTACCTTGCCAAGAACTTTAGGAATTTCCTTGGAAATAGCAACAGAATGGCAAGAGGTAAAAACACTGATGAACCTAGAAACTTTAGGAAGAATGATCCCACTAAGGTTAACAAAATTAAAAAACCTAGAGAAAAAGTAGGTCAATCGTCTAATAATTCTATGGGTCCTCAATGTTTTGGATGTCAAGGGTATGGTCACATGAAATTTGAATGTCCTACATTCTTGAGGTCTAAAGGTAAGGCTATGGCTGTAACCCTTAGTGATGATGAAGTTTCAAATGATGAGTCTGGTTGTGACGAGGATGGAAACTTCATTGCTTTCACTACTACTGCTATTGTCAATGAAAGTGTGACTGTTGAAGAGAACCCTTTTGATGGGGAACTCTCTTTGGATGCAGATCTTCAAGAAACCTACAACAAACTTTGCAAATTTGCTGCAAAGGATGCCATGAGTGTTGAATTAGGCTTAAAGAAAATTAATTCTCTTAAGCTTGATAAGAAAATTTTGCTTGTGAATTTGTTTGATGCTATTGAAATTTTGAATAATGTGAAGATTGAGAACATGCTTTTGCTTGATAAAGTTAAATCTTTGGAACATGAACTATCTGTTGCTAAAGAACAAACTAATAGGTTTGCTAGTTCCAAACTTGATCAGATATTGAGTGTTCAAAATTCTCCTTCTGACAAAACTAGTTTAGGTTTTGTAGAAAGTATCAATGTGTCGGCACCTAATTCCATAATCTTTGTTCCTTTATCTTCTTTTGAACCCCTTGTGAATGAATTTGTCAAACCCATAGAAGTTTCACCTCCCAAGAAGGTTAGGGTTGATCTGAAAGAGTCTAAACCTAAGAAGTCTACCCTTTCTAAGAACAAGTCACATGATAAGCCTCCATGGGTTTGTCATTTTTGTGGAAAGTTTGGGCACATTCGTCCAAACTGTTACAAGCTTCAAGCTGCTAAGAGAACAAACAAACCAAAAGTACCCGTGCCTTAAGCACAAGATCCTATGGTACTTATTGGTGAGTTGGTAAAGGCTTTAAACCTTTATTCGAATTCTGGAGTTAGAAATCATTCTAATATGAATAAGAACTCCAATGCTCAAGGTGCATCGAAAAGGCTTTAGACGCAAAAGGCTCAATCTAAGTGAGCATTTCTAACATGGTCCTTGCTTCATTGCTCTACTCCTTATGACCATTTTTTTTTTTTTTTGTATTTCTTGTTTTTGTTATCTTTGTTTTTCTAGGATTTGCATTGCATAATATTCATGCATTTCATTCTAGGATGTTTTTGTTAATTTCATAAAAAAAAAAAAATGGGAAGCAAAATGTGTTTTGCATTTATTTTCATGCTTTTGAAAACAAGGTTGGTCAATTTATTTTCACGTAACATGTTTATGTACCTTGTTTAGATTGGATGAGCTTATTTCATGCACTTTACTATTTAAAAGCTTTGTAGTGCATGTTGTGTGGGAAGATGTTTGTAGTTTTTTTTATTACTTTGTCTTGATCTTGAAGTAACATGTCTTTGACTGTCGAACTTGAACCTTTTGAGAAAGGCATAAATAACCATCTCACCACTGTTTATTAGCCAATCATGAACACCTTAGTGCATATCGTAAGATTTTGTACTCGAGAAAATGTAGCACATGCACAAAAAGAACATAACGTGTAGCCTTGGTTTAAATAATAAAATTGGTGTGTACATTATCCCAACTATTTTTAATAAGGTTCTGAACAAATTAAAATTTGTGTGTATAATAGGAGGCAAAATCAAGAAACTTACATGATTGCAAGCTTCTGATCTAGGAAATATGGGAGTTATATGATGTAACTCTTTAGATGATAGTCTCTTTCAAATTCTTTATGTTGAATTTTGTAGACTTTGTGGTTGACTTCTACTTACATATCACCTCACATGTATCTCAAGTTTTTGCTTGTTGCACACATTACACAAGTTACTCTTTGCTTAACTTTGTACATGTTATTGTGTGTGTTTTTGGTCTGACCAACCAAGTTTGAAAATGCCTTGAGTTTTATGCAAAATAGACTTGATGCTTGAGAATTCAAGGAAAATGTTTGAAAATCTTAATTTTGGAAAAATTGGGTCCAAGACGTGTTTTTTAAAAGCATTTTATCTCATACTCATGCATTTTATTCATAAAATTCAATACTTTGAGGAGTTTATGCATCAAATTGCTCTATTTTTTTAAAAGCTGTTTTTTTTTTTTTTTCTAGAATTTCGACCGGTTGAACCTGTTTTTCGATCGATTGAAATTGTGTTTAAAATTTTGGTCAGCCTCTATCTGTTTTGATCGGTGCTCGATTGCTGTTCGATCAATCAAAGCATTTTCGACCGATCGAATCTGTTTTTCGATCGATCAAAAATCGAGTAGAGATTTTTTTTTTTAAAGGATTCTTTTTCACTTGTTCAACTCACTTTTCAAAAGTTTTTCAACTTTTTCTCTCTCTCTCTCTATACGATTAGGTCAAAGCTCCAACCTAGATTTTTGTCGTTTTCCTCTGTTCTTTTTGCTAGGTTTTCCTCTCCCAAGGCCGGTAAGACCTTTTTACCATTTCTTTTGCATTTTATTTCATGTTTCATGCATTTAAGGGAGATTTTCAGACCTATGCATATTTTGGGTTTTTTGATAATTCAAGCCATTTTTTCTGAAATTGATCAATGGGTTTTTGTCATACAATGTCATAATCATGATCTGTGGTGTTTAATTTGATCAATTTGGTGTTTTGTGAGGATTTGAAAATTCTAGGGCTTATATTTATTCGAATTGGGGATTTTGTTCAACTTGAGTTTGATTGATGAAATTGACTTGTTGGTTTATTGCATTTGATCATTATATCATGTTATCTACCTTGTGTGATGATCAATTGGTCAATTTGGTAAAAATTAGTGGTTTTTCAAAATTTTGGAGTTTTTGTTATAAACTCTTTGCTCAAGCCAATTTTGTGATTCTAAACTTAAACTTGAACTTGTTATCACTGCATTAGAGCATGCATCATGACATTTATCTGTTAATGCACCATATAGATTTTTTTTTTCTATTTTTTTGTTTTGTTGTGCTAACTTGCAGTTTGCATTGTGTTTTGTTCTATTCTTTCTCTTGTGTCTCTATCTCTATCCTAGCACCATGCCTAGGAAGACTAGTGCCAATAAGTTATCCTCCTCTTCTTCTATCCCTTCCTTTGAGAGTGATAGATTCTTGAGTGTGAAGCACCAAGAGACCTTTGAGACACTTAATCTTAAGAGAAAGATTTGGGCTGAGTGTAAGGTTTTGTTAGATGAGCTTGATCCTGCCATTAGGGCAAACTTTGAGCGTCGACACTGGTTACCTCTTCTAGATTTTGATTCCTCCCCTCCAGCCATCTTGATTAGAGAGTTCTATTTGAACCTCCTTGGAGAATCCAAAAAAGAAGAAGTCCGTGATCTCGGAGCTTGCACGTGGTCATGTTAGTAAGTTTTCTACTAGTGGGTAGCAATAGGATGTTAGTGGTCTAAGTCACTATTGTACAAACTTCGATTCTTTCATAATGGATTTAGGTTTACCTTGAGGATAGCTAGGTTACATCCTCCTCAGGTTTTTTTTACTAGTTTGGTTTTCCTAGGTCATCATATCCTTGTGCTTTTATATTCTGCACTTTACATTGATGTGATTATATGATTGTGTTAACCTAGATCTGAAATTTGGACTAAGTAATAACTTGGCTTGTTAACTACGTTAATCCAATTGTGTTTTAAAGGGTCTAAAAACTTTATAGCTTGCATGCCCAGATGTTCATTCCTTGATTGAATGATCATTGTAGTCACTATTTATAGTGATTGCTCGTTTTTGGTTAAGCCATACTTTACTGTTGTTATTCTTTATTGCTTGATCGTATTTTGCTTGCTCCATATGCATTTCAAGTTTTCTGCTTACAATGATAGTATTGTGTTGTTGTTTTCAGGAAATACTTGTCTATATGGTTCAAGAGCTTCACAGATTCTAAAGTTAGGTGTGAGTGAGTTTTGTTCAACTGTTCCCAACTCAAATGTTAAGTCTAAAGTTTGTTTTAGGGCTTTATCATGGAATAGCCAAAGGTGGAGATTGTAAGGTTGAATTTATTAAATCATTTTGTTAGCTTTATTTCGTGCTAAATTTGCTTATAATTCAGCACTTAGAAACCCTGTATATAGGTGGGAATCATGTAAGGGTAGTGTGTGAGAGAGTTTGAAGAAACGCTCAAGAGTGTGCATTCAAGAAGGGCCTCGCTATTGGATCTCGCGACTGGCTCATGATTGGTGAATCGCCAAAGATGGCACACGTTTGAAATATGCAGGGAGAGCTAAAGGGTCACGCCAACTATCGCACTACTAGACAAAACCTCCAGCTGGCCAGGCAGTTAGCTCGCAACTCGTTCTAGTCACGAGTTCGAGTTGCCAGAATGCCTTATTTGGCTGTAACTAACTTTTCACATTCCATACACACCCTACTATAAATACCCTTATACCCACGAAATGTAGAAAGTTTCTAGAGAGAATTTTGAGAGAGAAACCCTAGAAAAAAACAAGATTGACTCATCCACAATCTTAATCCTTTGATTCTCCAAATTTCTCTACTCTTACCCTCTCCATTATTACATCCTTGAGAGGTATATTAGCCAAATCCTTATCTCACCATACCTATATCTGTGAGGAAGCATTTTGGTACTTGGGAAGCAGTTAAGAAGGGACCAATTCATTTTGGTTGATGCAATGGGCTTATTGCGGGATCCGGTAAGCTAGAGAAGACAAGGTTCAGCATAACCTTGTTGGAGCAAGAAGCTTAGAGGGCTTAGGTGTACTGGGTAGATTAGGCTTGGAGAGTATTCTGCTATTCATATATCCCATCTTCATTCTTTAGTGGATTATTGACCGCATAGAGGGCGGCAGAGAGGTTTTGCACTGAGGGCTTCGGTTTCCTCTTCGATAATACACCGTTGTGTTGTTTTTGTGTTTGTATCTCTCTTCCCTTAATCTTTACCTTTTAATTGCTGCAGTGGTTGTGATTAATTTCGGTTTAGATTGTTTTACCAACTCTGATTTAGCTTATTTTCATATTCCGCACATACATTATTTGATAATAAGCTTGTGTTGGTAATTTGTAAATTGGGAGTCTAAACGTTCGTGGGTGTTTTACACACTTATTAAACATTCAAGGCACCTTTACTTTCATGAAGCTTTCTCACTTTTTTTTTGGCGTTCTATGATTGCATTTTAGGAATACTATTCCTAATATAAATCTATGATGAGTGGACCTAGGCCGTGTGTCTTGAAGCTTTACTCTCTTAATGCGTGAAGAAGTGTACCTTTATTTCAAAGCTTGAAAGTGGCATGGACCAAAGATGGTTGCCAATTGTTAATCTTTGCATGACTTGGATGCCAAAGGAAATAATACTAGTAGGTTTGTAGCATGCGGGCTAATACAAACCAAAGCCCATGAGAAATAATTAAGGCCTTTGAGTCTTGGCCCATGTCTTTGTCGATCAATGTATGGTGGGTCCCTAGTGGTAACCATATGAATACAGCCATAATTTTTTTCTTTTCAGTGACTTTGACTTTCACGCCACTTTTGTTTTCTCTTAGAATCAACACTCCACTTGCTTTAAGTTTCACAAGTATTTACTTCAAGCATATCACACCACTTTCTTCTTCTAGTTCTCCTCTAGCTTCCCAAGTCCTTGGCACGGAATATTTCTACAAGAGCTTTAATTGTCTTTCCTTTTTTTTTTTTTCATAAAACTCTTCATATCAATTTCTTGAAATTATTTCTTATTTTCTTTTAAAAATTTCCTTGGTTCTTCAGACCTTCTCAAGTCTTGCTGTACCCACCTTCAATCTTGCACCCATGTGGCCAAAACCCAAGGGGGCGGTGAGATGGTGGTTGCAAAATGGAAGAGATCCTTGTTGATGAAGAGCGAAAGGGTTCTATTGGAAAAGAATTTTAAGAGCTTGGTGCCACCCACCATCCATATAGTTGAGATTTAGATGGGACAGAGCGTTATCATCGAAGAAAATAGGCAATCCATCGTGAAGGAGCAAGGTTGTTTTGTCAGTGATGACAATGGAGGTTTGCGACAACTTGCCGCCCATGGCTATGGGATTCGTTTGCACCAATCTTGGCTAAGCAATGTCAACAATGAGGAGAAAGGTACCCTCGTTAGTGAGGAACAAAGTTTTGCTGTTGGAGGATGATGCCAAACATCGTGACAAGGTGTTGAATTCATTCTTTGAGGAAACTTAATAAATGTGAATGCATAATACCCACCTTGGAGAGCTGATTTTTTTTTTTCCCTGCTATGCCTTGGTTGTGCTTGTTGATATGTTAAACGTGCTGTTCAATTCAATTTGTAGGGTGGCTTTCCCTTGGATAAATGATAGTCTCATTTTGTCAATTCAGGAGGTTGAGCCATTGTTCTCATTGAAGCCAAAGCTCATGTCGAAGTTGATTCCCATTGATTTCGATAGTCATGGAAATTAGTTTGCAACACCATGCTTGACTTCATGTTGGAAGTAAATTGTCCCCATTGTTTGTTGTAAATTCAAATGAGCTAATTGGGTCCATATGAGGAGATGATTATGAAATGACACATTGAGGATGATTCAATTTTTTAGTAGCTTTATTGTTGGCCAATTTGATGAGATCGTGTTTGCCAAGATTAATTTTGATGAAGTCATAGCCATGCACGATACTATTGGCTATCTTGGGACAACTTATTTGAGATAGAATGGAGAAAAGATATCACTTGGCGATGTAGTATAGGGGTGTGACATAGCTACTACATTTGTTGGCAACCCCCTGTATTGTATTCTTGCAATGAATGCAAGTAAGAGTGATAGTCACCAAGTGCTAGTTGCCTCTCGATTCAGCAAGCTTGAAATAAAAGTGTAGAAATGAAACTTGAATTTCTAGCGCAGGGGCACATAGTGGTTGAGTAACCTTTAGCCCCTAGCAATGCCATTGAGAGTAAGCCATGTGTTGCATAGCTTGATTATTAGCATGAATTGGTGGAGCCAAAGTTGGTAATTCCATGTTGCAACTACTATACCTTCAATGTAATTGTTAACAACCTCAACACTTTGCACAGACAGCAGGTCCATTTTTTTTGAAAATGAAGCCGAAATTTCTCTGGTAAGTTAAAACTCGTTGTGGCAAGTCAAAACTCGCTACCAACCCCTTATCATTCCAGTAGGGATTGTTGAGTGTGCTGCATTGCCGTTTTGCATATAATAAGTGTACTTTGGGAAATAGGCCATTATTGAGCTGGAACTTTGGAACTCACTTGGTAAGTCACACATCTTCCTCATTTTTTTTTATTGCATATAATAGTATATTGAGTGAGTTGTACTATGGATTCTTGTAGAAGGACTTTGGCTTAGAAAATTGTGATGTCGTCGTTGGGACTATCATTCTTGGGGCCACTTCCATTGCCAACGCATCATTTCTGAGGTTGAAACTGCTACGAATAGCAACATGGAGCTGCAATAGATGGTACCATGGCTGCCACTGGTAACTTTGAATCCTTTTAGTCCATCTCTCTCTTGTGGCTTTAAAGTAAAGAAGAGAGTGATTGTAAGCCAACGCCCTGAAAATGGTGATGTTGGAAGGGGACTATGACATCTCTTCAAATTTTCGTTTACCTCCTCTCTTGCTTTTTCTATTTTTTACTTTTTATTTATTTTTATCTAATTGTCTTGTATTGAGCTTCAAGCTTTGAAAGTTTGAACTAGTTATAGTGTGTAATAGGGTCTGCTGTCTTGGAGATACTTTCTCTTGTATATTGCCTTTGTGGACAGCCCACTTATGTATAGAGCAGCTCCTATTTAGTTGTATTGGTGCCACTTTGAGTTTGTACTATTATGGTTAGTTGACATAATTTGCATTTACGAACATATATGATATTTGGATGTATATTTTGTATTTTGGAATGAAAAATTAATTTGTACCTCAAGGATGTATATGGTTTGTAATTTATACCTTAAGAATGACTTTTTACCTTTTGTTGATAGGCTATGAGCACGTTTTTCTTGTGAAAACAGCCCATGTATGGCTCTGAGCATTTAAGTATGCTGAGGAGAGCTTGCTTGGAAATGTCATGTGCACCTTGTGATTGAGTAGCATAATTTTGATAGATTATATGTGCTAGTTTCTTGATAATGACTTGTGATTGAATTGGGTAGCTTGTGAACACGGCTTTGCCTTTGCTTGGGCAAGTTAGTAGACATGTTGCTTGGTTCTCATGCCCTTGCAGACAAGTTTTGGCTAAGCGCACTTCTTGCTATTTGTGCGCCATTTTTTTAGCGATCGTTTGATGAGCAAATTTGCTTTCACAGACAGTAGCTCATACATATTGAAACTTGGCTCGCTGCTTGGTGGCTGACTTAAACTCGACATATATTAGGTCATTATTTCGTTAGTTTTAAGAAGCCTCCACATATGGGCTGCATTTTCATGCATTGCAGGGCCTGGTGCACTTGTTTGTCACTGTTTCATAGAGGCTGCTTGCGTTCTCATAGACAGCAGCATGAATAAACGTTGTATTGCTATCACCTTTTGAAAATATCATGCTCTTATATATAATGACTGATAGAATGCACAATTTTGCCATTTTCTTAAGCAGGAGTTTTACCTTCACGTATAGCTAATTACCATGTGGCAATGAGGTAGTGATCCATTGTGTTGACTTTACCATATTCTCAAGAGATGGCTATGTCCTCACATTTAGTGGATCATCGTGCTTGAATTATAAGATACTATGTTGGCTTCCTTACTATTTCGTAAGGCTTGCCGTTAAGACAATGGTGGTTTTCCCTACCTTGTTAAGGGTGTTGCTCGCAAGTAGGGGTCTTGCCCCAATGAAACATCTCGCTGGCTTTGGCTTTCCCTACCTTATTGAGAGTAATTTTTTTTTTACCCTCGTATGTTGAGGTTTTTCCGTAAGAGTAATTTGTTGGCTTTCTTGCCTCTTCGTAAGGTTTTGCACTAGGAGAAAGCATCGGCTTTCCCTACCTTATTGAAGGCATTGCACCTTCGCATGTAGGGGTCTCACCATGCTTGGATAATATGATAGTTCGTTGGTTTCCTAATGTTTCATAGGGCTTGTCTCCAAAAATTAGTATGAGTGAGATATTATTGTTGTCGCTTATAATCTTGTGCGAGATTCCGAAGCAACGAATGATTTGCTCTTTGATGGAGTTGGTTATGGCCACTTCCATTACTTTTCTTTGAGTGGAATTTCTTTCACCCACTTAGTGAGTTACTTAGTGTGGCAAAGACTCAAATGTACCCCTTGAAGGGTAGATGTATAGGTTCGATGAGATCAAGCCCCCAAGTATAAAAGGCTATGAAGCGCTCATGTCTCGAATGCTAATAAGGTGTGTGAGTACAAGCTTGGAGTGCATTTGTTTGTCACAACTCGAGATATATGAACATGCCATGGCTTGGCACGCGCGGATCGGCCATGATTTTGGATGCGTGAGCTCGTCATAGCTTAGCGTCCATGAGCGTGTCACGGCTTCAGTGAGAGGGAATTGAGTTCGGATTTCCTTTGTCGTTGGGTGCTTCGAGAAGGTTTCCGTTTCACCCTAAGTGCAAATGTGATTTATATTAGTAAACGATAGTCATGGCTAAGCAAAGCAGCATACACAACTTATAGAAAATACTTTGATTACAAATTTAAAGGATTAAAATGGTTTAAACGATATGTATAAAAAAATGAATTAGCAAAGAGAGTGCTTGAGAGTCTTAGCTTAAGCGTGCTTTAACGACAATATATTGCTCGGATGACTACAAAACTTGGCTTATGAAAAGTCGCTACTTTAAGACTTGATATATGGTATGTCGCTACATCAAGGTTTGGTGTACTAAATATTAATGCCTTGCGATGGGACATTTAGATATAGCCTTTAGCTATTTGGTGAAGACTTCATTTAGCGATGACACCAAAAATATTCAACTCCAAAGGGTAGAACTCAGCGGCAATTATTGTTGCGCCAAAATGAGTCAATCACCCGCGACTACCATATGCTCAACGCGTGAGGGGTTCTTCGGTTCAAATGGAAGTTTAGAACTTCGCTCTGTTGATCATTGGAAGAAGCCTTCCTTCCCTTCACAGTTGGACTTACGACTCACCATTTTTGCATTTTCAAGCTTTTGAGCTATTTGACATCAATATCAAGAGTGAGATCTAGCAAAACATTCTTCAAAGGTGTGTGCCGAGCCTTCTACCATTAGGCTTACTTAGGAATTCTCCCTGCAAGAGTTGAGGGGCAAGAAAATTTTTCTTGAGGATGGCAACATTAGCGCTTCCCCTTTCAAGCATAATCTTGAATTCAAGAATGATAAAAGCGTTGGCTTGGCTTCGAATGAATGCGCTTGTCACAACTTGAGATACATGAACATGCCGCGGCTTAGCGTGTGCCAATCGACCATGATTGGGTGTGTGAGCTTGTCAGGGCTTAGAGTGAGTGAACGTGTCATTGCTTCGATGAGAGTAAATCAAGTCCGGCTTTCCTTCTTTGTTGGATGCTTAGAGAAGGTTTTTACCTTGTCCTCTAGTGTAGTTATGTATGATTTATATTAGTAAAAAATAGTCATGGCTAAGCATTAGCACAAACAACTTGTAATAAAAATTTTGATAAAAAAAAAAACTTGAAGGATTGAAATGGTTCAAGCGATATATAAAAATGAAGAATTAGCAAAAAAAAAAACTTGAGAGTCTTAGCCTAAGCGTGCTTTGCCAATAGCATATCGCTCATATGACTTCAAGACTTGGTTTATGAAATGTCACTACTTAAAGACTTGGTGTGTCGAATAACTAGCAACTTGCGGTGGGCTTAGTTATGACTTTTAGAAATTTGACGAAGACTTTATTTAGCGGTGACGTAAAAAATATTCAGCTCCTTGCACATAGCGTCAACTATACTCATCCCAAAACGTGTCAATCACCCGGAACAGCCCCCATATGTTTGGCGCTAACTTAGCAACAATATAACTCAATAATAAAGGACACACGTATTGAGAAGATGCTGAGGATGAGCTTTTAGCCTTTGTCGTTGGGGTTCTTGGTTTAAAATTGATGTTTAGAGCTTTGCATTATTGATATTTGGTCGGAGTCGTCATTCCCTTTGCGGTTGGACTTGTGGCTCACCATTTTTGCATTTTCAAGCTACAACAAATTTTTTCATAAATATCATGTACAGCAAGAGATATAGGATGATTCATCTATAGGGATGATAGCTAAGAAAATAATATGGATGAGTGGAAGAAAATTTTTTTCCTTGAATAAGAAAGTTGATTCTCCTTCCATCCTTCACTTCTTAGGTGGCTTCTGGAGGTTGGAGCGATTTCATCACATGATTTGGAGCATCTCTAGCGGCTCAATGAGCTAAGGATAGAACTTATTTCAGCTCAACTACACCATGCTTTTCTTGTGCGGCAAAGAATCACATGGTTTCTCTTAGAACAAGTTGGTGTGAGAAACATCATCTTTTTACTGGTTTTGTATCTTTGGATACATGACTTCTCTCGTTTCAGCTGCTTGACTCCCCAGCAGAGTCGCCAAAATGTTGGGGATGTTTTTGCGACAAAGGCTGAAAATGCGAGAACAGCCCAAATCTCCCCTTGAGTTATGTAGAAGTGTTTATTGTGGAGAATCAAACCCAAAATTCCAAACGTATAATGAACAAAAGGCTAATGGTGCTTTAATAAGAGAGAATCAAAATGCTAATAACAAAAGTGCAGAAAAAGCATAAAACATAACAAGTCTGAAATTTCGACCCATAGTCACCGAGAAGAGGAAATTGAGGGAGGTCGCGAGGAAGAGAGGGAAGGTTCTCCTGTTTTCACCCCCAAGCTTCAGAATTGTGAGAATGTTGACTGGTTGAATGGGCTTTTGCTTTGAAGTTTCAGGTCTATGGGGGAAAACGTGGTTCAATAGGTTTGAAACTTCGACCCATAGTCACTGAGAAGAGGAAATTGAGGGAAGTCATGAGGAAGAGAGGGAAGGTTCCCCTGTATCCATATTTCCACCTCTAAGTTTCGGAATTGTGAGATTGTTGATTGGCTGAATGGGCTTTTGCTCTAAAGTTTCAGGTATGTGGGTAGAATGTGGTTGGATTTGTTTTGAACTGAAGAGAGAGTTTTATATAGTATTTGGGGTGTTTCTAATGACTGGTTTTTGAGTAGTGGAAGAGGCTCTCCTATGATACTAATTTGGTGCTTTGGCTTGGGTTGCTTTTGTTTAGGGAAGAGTTTGGTATGCTTTTTACATAATTTTGGAAATAAATGGGGCTTGCTCTAATTGGTTGCCTTTCGTCAGACATTTCAAATCATTGGGAGGCTCACTTAAGTGAGGGCTAGTAGATGGAGTTGGCCAATAAAAGCCAACTATGTTTTAAAGGTAAAAGTGGGTTATGGAAGAAACTTTAGGCCACAGTCACCTAGAGCGTAAAAGCTCTTTTGAGGTGGAAATTTCGGGTGTAAGACCTCCTTCATGAGCCTGAGGTGTTACCAGTATCCCTTGCCCACTTGGTGGCACGCTTGGTCTGGACTCATGCAAAAGGTCCGAAAGAAACTGACCTATACGCTTCAAACCACACTTCTTCAATTTCCCCCATAAGTCACATGGGCTTGGGCCATGTTTAAAAGAATAAAATAAAATATAATACATGAATTGAACCCACAGGAAGTCCGGCTTGGTTGAATCGGGCTTGTAGAAAATGTGTCGCGAAAATGGGTATCAACAGCGAGCAAAGAAGTTTTATTGAAGGCGGTGGTTCAAGCCATTCCTACTTTTACTATGAGTTGTTTTAGGCTGCTAATTAGCCTTTGCCAAGATATTGAGATGCTCGTTCGTAAAATTTTGGTAGGGACAAAGGGGATATAGAAGAAAAATTCATTGGGCAAAATTGGAGGTTTTGTGTCAACTAAAAAGTGAGGGTGGGCTAGGCTTTAAAGATCTTTGCAAATCCAATAAGGCCATGCTAGGTAAACAAGTGTGGCGGTTGATACATGATACAGATACTCTATTCTATAGAGATTTCAAGGCAAAGTACTTCCAAATTTTTCAATCTTTGAAGCGAATGCCTCTTCCGGCTCTTTTGCATGGAAAAGTATTCTTTGGTATAGAGATTTGATTGATAGAGGATCATCTTGGAGAATAGGTAATGGTAAATCTGTTAGGACTTATCAGGATGCTTGGCTACCAAGAGCTGAGGAAGGCAGAATCACTTCCCCGCCACTGCTTCTAGCCTATGATACAACAGTGGATTCCTTGATAAATGCTCTCATGGGTTGGTGGAACATTAGCTTAATTGATTTATGGTTTTACTCACCTGAAGCTCAACTCATCTAGTCATGGCCTTTGAGCTCTACCCCCAACCCGATACTCTTGTGTGGCTAAAAGAAAAATCGAGAACTACTAAGTGAAGTCAGGATATAGACTACTTTGTGAACTTCATGATTTTGAGTCTCTCGACTCAAATAGACCTCAAGCTTCAGACTCCCAGAAGTGTTTCTTGTACAGCATTTAGAAGATGAAGGTTCCAGGTAAGATAAAGCATTTTTTTTTTTTGGAAGGCATGCATAAACTCGCTCCCAACAAAAGAAAATTTGATGAAGTGCAAAATTCTCCGAGGATCGGTCTGTCATCGCTGCTCTAGAGATTCGGAGGATGTGGTGCACGTTTGGTGGGGTTTTGAATGTTTAAAAGTGATTTGGATTTTGAATTTGGCTGGGTGGACGGGAATTTAGCAAGCTTGGACTCATTCTCAGATCTGTTACAAAGAATCCAAGACAAACCTGCTTTTCTTCCTCTGTTTGCAGCAACAACGTGGTCAATTTGGTATCAGCGCAATAAATCTTGCCTCCAAGAGAATTCTTTGCCGCTGCAAAAAATATTGCAGGTTTTTCCAAGGACTACATCCGTGACTTTGAAAACCTGGGATACACTCCGTCAAACAGTCAACGGGCTGTTCCTAGGTGGTGGCATCCTCCTACTGTAGGTTTGTTGAAGACGAACTACGCTGGAGTAATGTTCAGGGAATCGGACAAGGCTGGAATTGGTGTAGTAATCCGAAACTGTGAAGGTAAGGTGCTGGCTGCTCTATCCGAGAAGATTTTGAAGCCTCCAACAGTGGAAATCCTGGAGCTTTTGGCTGCGAGGAGAGCTATGAGCTTCACTGCAGAATCAGGTTTTACAAAGTTTGTTTGTGAAGGCGACTCTGAGTCTTTAGTGAAGTCTTAAAGGAGCAAGGGCATGGGAAATTCCGAGAGAGGGCATCTCATCAAAGAAATTCTGTCCCAATCAAACTCTTTTCAAATTATTATTATTATTTTTTTTCTAATGTAGGTCAGTAAGGCAATGCAATTGCACGTACTTTTTAACCCATAGAGTAAAACTTTATTTTCCAATACAAATTTGGTTGGAGTCTATTCTACTCAATATTTTGTCTTTTGTTTTGTTTGATTTTCCTAACTCATGATTGATAATATATCACGTATTTCCTTCTAAAAAAAACGCCACAAACACTAGAGTATTACAACAAATACTAATCAAAATAAGTTTGATTAGTAACAATTATTCTATATACATACCACAAGTATAGCCTCTTAATTTGAAAAATTAATAGTAGTTCAATGATAGTTATGTGATTGGTGGATTCTAACAAGAATTTAATAAAGTATTTTCATTCAACCTTCTAGCTCATCTTTTAATTAGAACAACTAGCATGTAATTCCATGCATATGCATGGATACATTTAAAGATATACAATATGATACATAATTTAATTCCTATATATATAATTTAAATACTATTGATAGTCATTGTTATATTTTGTTAACCCTTTAAAAAAATTTGTAAGGATATTATTAGATATAGAATGTAAATTGTCTATTTTTTTAATTATTATGAAGCTTTTTTTGTTTTTACGATTCATTTATTTTATATATTTTGATTTTTATACTAAATAACTCACTTGGATGAATATTTATGATGCAGTCCCACATTTGATTTTAAAATTAAGAAATAAAACTCTTTAAGAATAAAAAATTTATGACATATGGCACAAAATTGGAACTCTAATTTAGAATTCTAATTTGAGTTTCTCTCAACTTCACCTATTATTATATACTAGCTTGTCACCCCATACATAGGACTGAGCAAGGGACCCGACCCACCCGAAAACCCGACCGACCCGACTCGACCCGACCCGACGAGCTTTGGGCGGGTTTGAAAAAATTCGGGTTGGGTTTCGGGCCTTATTTTCGGGTGATTTCCGGGTTCAGGTCGGTGTCGGGTCGGCGTCGGGTCATATATATCAGCCACTTCTGAACCCGATTTTTTTTTTTTTTTTTTGGAAAAAAACCCTACTCTCAGGCTCCCTCAGCTCTCCGCCTCCCTCAGCTGCTCTCCCAAGTCCCAAGTCTCAATCTTTAGTACCACAGCTACATCACAGACAACTAACTCAACTCTTTGTTGTTCTATCTGACTATCTCTACGACTCTACAAGAGGAGAGTTGGGACTTTGGTGGGTTTTTGATTTGTGTTTACTTGTTGGCTGCTTGGGTGGGGTGTGCAGTGCGGGTCTTTCAAGATAACCAATGAAGTTTGCCCCAAAAATTAAGGTTCGTTCAGGTCCTGAATTTTGTAATGTAAGTCCTTTTTGTTTCTTCCTCTCCATCACAGTCAACTCTTTCACATTCATTTGTTTGATTTTTCTTGTTAATGGGTTTGTGGGTTTGTTTAGTTTAATGGGTATTTTTTATGTTGTTTTAAAGGTTGTTGTAAAACTCTTTCTGGGTTTTTGTATGTGAAAATGTATTTTTGTTTTTGGTTTTGGATTAGGCATTTGAGAAGCATAGTGTGTCAACTCAAGCTCAAGCTCAATCCTTTGTTTGGTCCTTCAAGCAACTCGTTTGAGTCTCTCAAGCTCAATCCTTTGTTTGGCCAGGGGGTTCAGGCTTATCTTTGCGGCTTCACTTTTGCTTATGCTTCTAGGTCCGTGCTTTATTCTCTATTCTAGATTCTGAAATGTTTCAGCTGTTTTTTTTTTTTTTTTTGCTTGCTTTGTTTAGATCTTGATTCTCTTTAATGGGACTAATCTCTGCTTCTTAACAACAACTGGGTCTTCCTTATTATTAGAGCAAATCTACATTTTGAGTTATAGCTAACTATAAATTTATGGTGGGTGTGGGTTACAGCTAGATTGCAATTATTGAGTTTGGGTCCCCCTTATAAATTTTCCTTGAACAATATGACATACTTATATATAATGTGAAGCAGTGTGATTATCAGCTTTCTTTATTGTTGGACTATATGCACACATGATATTTGCATGGCTTTTGAACTTGTTTCAACTCTCAGAAAATATACGAGTTTAATTTTGCTGCTTTTGAATCAAACAGAAGTTAAGCTTCAATAAGTCCAAGCTTAGAACTCTGAACATCTTTAGTTTAAGTGCTTGAGAAGTTCCGTTACTAATGCACCATACCATATGTATTCTTTTGATGATTGAAGTAGGTGGCAGAGTAGTTCTGAACTTATGATTTTTGATTGGAAGTCATTTTTGTTAATTATATGACCTTGTTAAATTTTTAGCATCCCAAATTCCCAACAATGGGGTTTAGTAGTTTGAACTTCAAATGGTAGGCCACTGGCTGTTCTTTGAGGCAGCTTTTAAGTTTTAATAGATGCTTGCTCCTTCAGAATTTTTTTTAGCTGAAAATTGTTATTGAGTGGCATGATTTTGATTACTTGGACTTTGGAGTGCTTTTTTCAAAGGTTTTTGACTGGTTCGACTTTTGAGGCTGAAAGTGTGGAACTTTGTTGGATTGGTTAAACATGATTTGTCAAATATTTTGAGGAAGTAGTTTGGAGCACTTGTAAATCAAGAAGACTTGCCGCATCCTGACACAAATCATTTGGCTCTTACCAATGAACACATAGCAAGAGCTCAAATACGTGAATACTCATTTGTTTCCTTGGAAGGACTTCATTCATCTTAGCTATTTTAATATGTTTAATGAATTTTGCATTTTCATTACAAAGATTTAAATCTTGAAACTCTCACCTGTTAGCTTGTGTGACCTTATGGATACATGTCTCTTTGGGACATGGGAATTTTGATTCACATTACTGTTAGTAGATGTAAGTACAGCTTTGCTTTTATTTTTGTGAGTTCTGTGATTATTGTAGCCTGCATTACTCTTGTTTGACTGATTGGTTAGCTTCTATTCTTTGTTTGACTGATTGGTTAATGGATGGAAGTTGTGAGAATTTAAAAAACACAGGTTGTTTTCTGAAAAAAATAAAAAACAATGAGCCCATTTAAGAATGGGCTGCTACCTTTTAATTTGCCCCATCCATGTTCAAAAACAGTCCAGACTAATTTTCTTGTAGGAGAGTGGCAGAGAATGGATATATTATCTTTCTTCCATACTGTATTACTTGTCCAGCTTTCCTTTTGTTCAGGTCTGAAAGAAGATGTGTACTTTCTAAATTGAGTGTATACAATAATACTTCTTTACAAATTACCCTTAAAAAAAGAGTTAAGGATCATTTTTTTTTTTTGGTGTAAGAGAAAGCAATTTATGCTGTTTGCTTTAAAAGCTGGGTCTGAGAAGATGGACAACTAAAATGAGACAATGAAAGTAGCTAAACATGTATTACAATTCTAGGGTGCTTGAATGGTATGTTTGTGTGTGATCTCTGTTCTTTTTGAAGCTTCTTGTGAGTTCAAATGTTCCTTGATTGGTGTTGAAAAGTAAAAACAATGGTTAAAATCAAGTTTTTGGCCGTTTTAAAGATAGCAAAACCTGAATTCAAAGAGTCTTCTACTTCTTTACCTGCAGATTTCAATAAATCTTCCTGTTTGAGCCACATCTTTTGGCCTGTGCCTCTTCCTTTTAAGAATGGGAAATTTGTTTGGCCCCTTTTTTAGCATCATTGAAAGATTCTTTATCAAATATCTCCCAGATCAGATTTTTAATGCATTTTATCTATGCTATGCACAAAGCAATTCATATATTCATCTAAAAATCTTATATTTCCTTGTCCTTTCTAGAAGTAGAACTAGAAGCTTCAACAATGCAATCCCTTGGTCAATTGAAACCTCTTGCTTCAACAACTTTCTTGGCATTCAATGAGCCCAAGAGGCTTTTAAGCTTAAAAATATTATTGGAGAAGTAGTTCTTGTTCAGCATCACATCCCTTGTTTTACTAATAAATTTTCACATTAAAAAAAAAAAAAAAGAAAAAAAAGCCCAACCCGAGACCCGAAAAACCGACCCAATTGTAGACCCAATTTTTCGGGTCGGGTCGGGTTTCATGTAAACAAAACCGATTTCTATCGGGTCGGGTTTCGGGCCACTGCAAACCCAACCCGACCCGACCCAATATCACTCCTACCCATACATATACATGGATACACTTAAAGATATACAATAAGATGCATAATATAATTCCTATATATAGAATTTAAATATTGATAGTCATTTTTATATCTTGTTAAGTCTTTAAAAAATTTTATAAGGATATTATTAGGTATAAAATGTAAATTGTCCATGTTTATTTATTTATTTATATGAGGCACTTTTTTTTTTAACAATTCATTTATTCGAGACTCTTTGCTTTTTGTACTTAATAACTCATTTGGATGAATATTTATGATATGGTCTTACATTTGATTCTAAAATTAAGAAATAAAAATTCTTTAAGTATAAATCATTTAGGACACATGGCACAAAATTGGAACTTTAATTTGGAATTTTAATTTAAATTTCTCTCAGCTCCACCTATTATTATATATATGGATATATAGATATGTAGCTATTTTTTGAAAGGGAAATAAGTAATATTCAATTAACCTTCTGTGGGGGCAGAAGTGTCAAAACACCTATATGGGCATTGGGCCTGGTCAAAAAACGTTGACTCCTCCAAAGGGCTGCAGGGCGGGGATAAGACCACCTAACTTGAGGGCCTAGAAGCCCACTGATCAGGTCATTGGCCAATTGGGAAGAGTCCAAGGAGACTCTCTCCTCAAACAACTGAAACAAAGGCTAAAAGGCGCACCATGATGCCTAAGGGAGGAACTTTTGAAGCTCAACAAACAATGTTGCACTCCAACGAAATGCAAAGGGGGAGAACAAGTGGGAAGTGTTCTGCATAAAGCTGCTACCACCGCATTAAAGGCTTCACACCTACCTATCTGGTCGTATTAAAGGGGAAGTGACCCTTGAGGGGACGGTGATCAGCCTTATAGCCATTAGGCGAAGTTTTTAGGAAGACCATGGATGGAAAAGGGATTTGCATTTATGGCTTCATGAATAGGAACGTGAAGAGGAGGAATATAAATAGAGAAGGAGAGGGCATTGAGGAGGGTCGGCTGCCTGAAGAAAAAGGCTTCTTCTCCGAAGTAGAACAAGGGAAAAAAATACAAAGACTCCTCGGCTCACGTCTGAGGAAAGCCAGAATCACACCACTAGCTCATTGCACGTAACTATGGATTTAGCCCAAACGCCACTGCTTTTCATTGTCCTAAGAAATCTAGGCTTCAAGCCCACTCTCTACAAATTTTATTATTTAGGCCACTTGGGCCTGCCCAGTCACGCACTTAGGTCCAGGCTTAATTCGTGTCCCTATAATTGGCGCCGTTTGTGGGAAGCCTTGAGTGAAGGGATGTGAAGCATCATGGAAGGCTCAGGTTCACATCATGCAGAGTCCATGGGATCCCAACACGAGGATCACCTCTCGCAGCTAGAGCGGGAAAGAGATCGAGAAGCTAGCGTGCGCACAAAACATACGCGCGGTAGGAGTCACACTAGGGTTAGAAGCAAAACCTCCTGTGAAAAAAAGGTCAAGGCCATGCAAAGGGAGATTGACCATTTGAAGAAGAAGCTGTGTCGAGAGAAACGACGGTGCACTCCCTCTCCTTCAGACCAGTCTTCAGCAAATACTCGCAATAGCATCGGCAGTTCCAGGTCAAGAACCCCCCCTAGCGAGTCTTCCTCCTACGAGGACGAGTACCATCACGACCCTAAAGGAAAGAAGACCTCCTCCAGGGGTTTGGCTAACAATGCTTTGAGTAAGGCGCTCCACCAAATTTCCAAGTCGCCTTTCACTCGGAGGATTGAGAAGGAAAAACTTCTGAGGCGGTTCACCCAACCAACCTTCACCATTAACAACGGACGAATGGACCCAGTGGAACACGTGAGCCACTTCAGTTAGAGAACGGTGGTGCACTCTAAGAACGAGACCCTGATGTGCAAAGTCTTCCCCTCCAGCCTAGGACCTGTCGCAATGAAGTGGTTCAACGGCCTGAAGGCAGGCTCTATCGATTCCTTCATGGAGCTCACAAGGGCATTTGGCTCACGTTTCATCACATGTAGTAGGGCACCTTGGCTTCTAAAGACACTGTTATCCATGGCCATGAGAGAAGGAGAGACCCTAATGACGTACACCGACAGGTATTGGGAGATGTTTAACGAGATTAAGGGGGACTTCAATGATGTCACCATAAGCACCTTCAAGGTCGATCTCCCAAACAAGCGCGAACTGAGGAAGTATTTGACCAAAAGGCCTGTCAAGAGCGTGCGCTGGCTTATGGATCGCATCGACGAATACAAGTGGGTCGAAGAAGATCTGCCCCTTGAGAGAGGACGAATTTCAGGTCAGATAAATATAGCAACAGTAGGTCGAGAAGAGAGTTCGTTGGGCAGCCTGGTCCGACATCTTCTCAAGTGGTCAGCACCGTGTTCTGCGAGCCCATACAACAGATGTTTGAGAAAATTCACCATGAACTATATTTTAGATGGCCCGGCAAGATGTTAAGGGACCCCATGAAGCGTAATCAAAGCTTCTATTACCAATACCATCAAGAGAAAGGCCACACAACCGAGAACTGTAGGAATTTACGAAATTATCTGGAGCACTTAGTGAAGGAGGGGAAGTTGAAGCAATTCTTGCGTCAGCATGGTGGATAGGGAGAGCATCCTAGGCCGGCGAATCAGGGCCATCATGCTTCAAGACCCCCTCTAGGGACCATTAATGTCATTCTCGCCGCCCCTGAGAGGACTGGTTCTTGCCCATCCAGAGTGATGTCTGTGGCGCGAGCCCTCGCTGAGGACTCTAGCTCCGAGCTGAAGAGGATTAAGGGTAACGAACCCCAAATCCTAGGCTTCTAAGACAAGGACAAAGTGGGGACCATCCAACCACACGATGATGCCTTGGTCATCATGCTGAGAATAGGGGCTACGATGTGAAGAGGGTGATAGTAGACCAAGGAAGTGGTGTAGATATTATGTACCCTGATCTGTTCAAGGGGTTGAACTTGAGGAAGGAGGATCTTTTGGCCTATGATTCACTATTGATAAGCTTCGAGGGGAAGGTAGTCGTCCCAGAGGGGGTAGATTAGGTTGCCTGTGCAGTCGGGCCCAGCGGTAGTTGAAGTGGATTTCATCATGGTCGGTGCCTACTCCCCCTTACACGACCATTGTAGTGAGACCGTGGCTGCATGCCTTAGGTGCTGTCTCCTCTACCCTCCATGCTAAAGTGAAGTTCCCGTTTGGCGGTCAGGTCGAGGAAATTATTGGGAGTCAATCTGCGGCAAGATAGTGTCTAACAGCCGCAGCTCTGTGCAGACCGGAGCCTGAACCCTCGGCCTCGGCTGCGCTGACCCCATAGCAATCAACCCTTTCTGCCACAACTGGTGAGACAGTGGCAGGAGAGTCCACGTGTGAGGGGTTAGATAGAGTTCTTGTGGATAATGACTCATAAAGGTTCTTCCAAGTAGGGGCCCAACTGCTGGCCGAGAAAAAAGAGGAGTTAGTCGCGTTCTTGAAGAAAAGCCTTGACGTGTTTGCATGGGATGCGTACGAAGTGCCTGGGATTAATCTGAACTTCATCTGCCACCACCTGAATGTCAGCCTGGCTACTATGCCGAAGAGGCAACCCCCTCGGCGCTCTTCCAAAGAACATTCCAACGCCGTTAAAGAGGAGGTTATCAGACTCAAGAGGGCTGGGGCTATCAAGGAAGTCTTTTACCCCGAATGGTTGGCACACACAGTGGTGGTGAAAAAAAAAAGTGGGAAATGGAGGGTATTTGTAGACTTCACGGACCTGAACAGAGCCTGCCCCAAAGACTCTTTTCTGATGCCACACATAGATCAGCTGGTAGACGCTACTGTCGGCCATCCTCAGATGAGCTTTCTGGATGCCTTTCAAGGGTACCACCAAATACCTTTGGCTTCGGAGGACCACGAGAAGACAGCTTTTGTTACCCCTACCGGCAACTATCATTACAAGGTAATGCCTTTTGGCTTGAAGAAAGCTGGGGCTACATATCAGAGGATGATGACCAGGATGTTCGAGGCCTAGCTAGGGAGAACTGTTGAGGTATATGTGGATGACATGGTTGTGAAGAGTAAGGCTATACATATGCATGTGGCCGACCTGAACAATACTTTCCAAACATTACGGGAGCACAAATTATGATTGAATGCCTCTAAGTGCTCCTTTGGTGTGGGGTTTAGCAAATTTCTGGGCTACATGCTCACTTATAGAGGGATCGAGGCCAACCCCGCCCAAATCACAGCAATCTACAACCTACAACCTCCTCAGAACCCAAAGGAAGTCCAAAGGCTAGCAAGGATGACAGCCGCTCTCAATAGGTTCATCTCTCGGTCTACGGACAGATGCCGACCCTTTTTCCAGCTGTTAAACAAGTGGAAGGGATTTGAATGGACAGAAGAGTGCGCCATAGCTTTCCAGCAGCTGAAGGGGTACCTTTCTCAGCCACCCATTATGTCTCGCCCAGACGTAGATAAAGTCTTGTTTGCATACATAGCCGTGGCTATTCACGCTGTCAGCCTAGTTCTAATACGAGACGACGATGGTGTGCAGAGGCCGGTCTTTTATGTGAGCAAGTCTCTGCAGGAGGCCAAGATGCGGTATCTACCGTTGGAGAAGGCGATTCTAGTCGGGGTGCATGCAACGCTCCGGCTCTTGCACTACTTCCAATCTCCTACTATCGTCGTGCTGACTCAACTCCCCCTTAAGTCCGTGCAAGGGAGTGCTGACTACTCCAGTAGGATCGCCAAATGGGGAACTATCTTCGGAGCCTTTGACATCAAGTACATGCCTTGCACCTCCGTGAAGGGCCAAGTCCTAGCTGACTTGGTAGCGGAGTTTGCTGAGCCTCCCATGGAAGAGAAACCTCAGGGGTGGGGCATGGATGGAAAATTAGTCGGCATGGTTTCGTGCACAAAGTCCCCGATGTGGAAAGTATACGTGGACGGAGCAGCCAACTAGAAGGGTTCAAGTGTAGGGATAATTCTGATATCCCCATAAGGAATCGTCTTGGAGAAGTCTTTGAGACTGGCATTCTTGGCTAACAACAATGAAGCCAAGTATGATCGTCTTGGAGAAGTCTTTGAGACTGGCATTCTCGGCTACCAACAATGAAGCCAAGTATGAAGCCCTACTAGTAGGAATGGACATGATTCGAAAAATGGGGGGAAAGTCGTTGCGGGTGTTCTCAGACTCGCAGCTGGTGGTTGGATAGGTGGAAGGAAAGTTAAAAGCCAGGGAACTGAGAATGTGGGAGTATTTAACCCGCGCCAAGCACTTCCAGCCCAAATTTAAGTCTTTTGTAGTGTCGCATATCTCTAGGAATGGGAATACCCACGCAGACTCACTGGCCACACTTGCAACCTCCTCGGCTCAAGGCCTACCCCGGGTCATCCTCGTTGAAGACCTATTTAAGCCTGCTGGGCCAAACGGTGATGCCTTCCGAATTCACCAGGTTAGAACCGGACCTAGTTGGATGGACCCAATAATGTCCTTCCTTAAACATAACGTTCTGCCGGAGGAAAGGTTTGAGGCTGACAAGATCCGTAGGAAGGCTCCGTGGTTTTGGCTATCCACGGATGAGAAACTCTATAAACGCTCCTTCTCGGGACCCTACCTGCTATGCGTACACCCGAAAGCAACGGAGCTACCCTTGGAGGAGTTACACGAAGGAATATGTGGTAGGCACATGGGAGGAAGGTCACTAGCCCATAGAGCCATTACCCAGGGATACTGGTGGCCAAACATACAAAGAGAAGTGCAGGATTACACGAGAAAGTACGATCAATGTCAAAGGTTCACCCCAAACATCCACCAGCCTGGGGATGTCCTCAACCCTTTGGTCAGCTCTTGGCCGTTTGCTCAGCAGGGCTTGGATACAATAGGACCATTCCCGAGGGCAGCAGAAAACAAGAGATGGTTGCTCGTCGAGACGGACTACTTTACCAAGTGGGTTGAAGCAGAGCCCCTCTCGAACATTTGAGACGTAGATGCAAAGAAGTTTGTCTAGAAGAACATCATTACTAGGTTTGGGATCCCACGCACCCTCATCTCAGACAACGACCTACAGTTTGACAGTCGGGGCTTCAGAAAATACTATGGAAACTTTGGCATCACAAATAGATATTCCACCCCAGCCTACCCGCAAGGGAATGGTCAGGCCGAAGCGGCGAACAAAATGATAGTTAACGGGCTCAAGGAAAGGCTATACGATGCCAAAGGCAGATGGGTAGAGGAAGTGCCACGTGTACTGTGGACTTATCGAACTACACCACGAAGGTCCATAGGAGAGACACCTTATTCGATGGCTTATGGTGCTGAAGCTATGATCCTTTTGGAAATAGGTTTTTTCGATGATGAAGACACACTCCTTCGCCCCAGGCGACAATGACGATTTGCTGCAGAAGGGGTTGAACTTGATTAAAGAGAGGCGAGAGAACGCTATGGTTCGGCTGGCTTGCTACCAGTAGAAGCTCAAGCAAGGGTACGACTCTCACGTAAAGTCCAAGCCTCTTGCCCCTGGTGACTTGGTCCTGAGAAAAGTTGTAAGAACCGCTAAGGACCTAGCATAGGGAAAGTTGGGACCAAACTAGGAGGGGCCTTATCGTATAACTTCAGTGGCCAGCATAGGGTCATATTATCTTGCCAACTTCGAAGACAAACTTGTAAAATGGCCCTGGAATGTAAATAATCTCCGAAAGTACTACTATTAATGAAAGGCGTACACACCATGCGTTTGAATATCATTGAATTGTGTTAATTGTCAGTCTGTTAGTCTTCAATATCAAAAAAAATATATATCTTAATGTCAAACTAAGGCCTGACCTTTTTTTTTTAACTATGTTTAATGTCAACATTGGCTATGCCGGGTCCTCAGACCTCCTGCTTTGGGAAAATTTAACATGTGGTTTATTTTTTAACTAAGTGTTGATGTCAACCTTGGCTATGCTGGGTCCTCGGACCTCCTGCTTTGGGAAAATTTAACATGCGGTTTAATTTTTAACGAAGTGTTAATGTCAACCTTGGCTATGCCGGGTCCTCGGACCTCCTGCTTTGGGAAAATTTAACATGCGGTTTATTTTTTACCAAGTGTTAATATCAACCTTGGCTGTACCGGGTCCTCGAACCTCCTGCTTTGGAAAAAATTAACATGTGGTTTATTTTTTACTAAGTGTTAATGTTAACCTTGGCTATCTCGGGTCCTCGGACCTTCTGCTTTGGAAAAATTTAACACGCTGTTCCATTTTCTACTAAGTGTTAATGTCAACCTTGGCTATGCCGGGTCCTCAGACCTTCTGCTTTGGAAAAATTTAACAAGCAATTCTATTTTTTACTTGGGGTTAATGTTAAACTTAACATGCAATTCTACTTTATCGAATCTTTTGCTTTGGGGAAATTCAACATGTGTTTCATCTTTTTGCTAAGTGTTAAGTATGGAACAGACCCTCAACATGCAATTCATTCCTTCTATTAGTATAGTTGTGGTTAATCTACTCTCATTGTGATTTCAAGCGTACCTCCGTTCGCTTAACTGCTACTTCTAGCTTCTATATGTCAAAGAAAGGTAAGGCTGCTCAAGCTATTCAAACTACACACATAACTGATGACACAACTAGACTAAAGATATAGCAGAGAAGGAAGCGCGTAAGAAAATTAAATTCAAAACCTTTAAATTGTCATAAAAGCCACCAGTGTGTACATTAAAGCTAGAAATGAAAATTACAAGGTAAATAATTGACGATAAACTCACTAAGAGGGAAAACTGCACGAGGAGGGAGCCCGAGGTGGCCTATTCCTTTATCTTCAATGGAGGGTCCTTTCCCAACTTATCTAAGGACTCCTTGGCTTGGCCCTCCACTTCAGCTCCCTTCATCTCAGCCTCGGACGGGACCTGGACCTGCTTTCCTTTATCCTTTGCCTTGGGTGGAGGAACAACTTGGACGGCTGGCTCGCCCGACCCCTTCTCGGTCCCTTTATCAGAAGCAGCAACTTCTTTGGGAGGAGGAACTTGCTCTTGAATGGACGGAGGCAGCATCGGGGCCGTAGTCTCAAGAGCAACCGAAGTGGCTAGAGCGTCTTCAATCACTCTGATATCCTCGGGATACCAGACCTTCTCTGCTCCCCTCCACTCAGAATTAGCAAGAACTCCTGCCATATTTAGGGCCTCTGCCCAAACTTACTAGCAGTACTCCCTACACAACTCTGCTAGCTTTTTGGCTAGTTGGTTCTCAGTCATCTCGACCCCCTCATTGTACGCAGCTTTGGTGGTGACCTTTACGATCTCTCTTATGGTGTGAGCCGCTTCTTTGGCCTGGGAAAACTCCCTTTTCAAGGACAATGCCTCATCCTTTCGGTGCAGTAGCTTGCATTGACTTTCCACCTGGGCCTCCGCAGTCTTTAAGCCAACGTCGGTGCTCCTTCTCTCACTCTGCTCCTTGGTTAGCTTAGCGGCCAGGTCGCTCTTTTCGGCCTCGACGCGACCCAAATCCTTCTCGACCTCCACCCTGGCTTCCTGCTCAGCCGCTGCCTAGTTTTGGTAGTGCCCCACCAGTTGTTCGACAGCAAAAACCTCCTGAATGGTTTGCGGAGAAAAGTTTCAACAGATGCACAGTAGAGTAAAATGTGTGAAGCTTTAAATAATAACAGAGAACTAAAGGGATGGGATAGCACATACCAAGCTCAGGTCGCTCTTTAGGGAAAGAAAAAGATGTGTCTGACCCATCTTCCCCAAATCTTTCATATCCCTTGGCAGAAAGACAGACTGCTCTAGGGCATTGGCCAGATGAAGGGCGTGACCCCTCTGGAAGTCCCTTATGCTAGCTTGGACAGGTATTGGGGCCCCGTCTACTTCCAGCATGGGGGACCAGCTGGACTCCCCGCGGTGAACCTCGGCTTGCCCACAGAACTCCCCGCTCTCCACAAACAAGGCTCGCGCCCCACCCTTAGTAACTTGCTGTTGCTGTTGCTATTTTTGCTGTTTTTGCTTTTTCTTTTGCTCCTTATCCACCTCCTCGTTTTCATTCCTCCTCTTCTTTGGGATGTTTAGAGCGGGAAGGAGTGGGTCGGAATGAGGCGAAGGCGGAGGCAACCTCGGCTGGGACCCATAGACGTCCCTTTTGGAGACTTGAGCACCCTTTTTTCTGGCAAGGAGTGTTCTCAAGTCGACATATCGTCATCTTCCTCGGAGCTGTCGTCTACTCGAGCGATCACCAGGCCTTTAATGCCGGAGCCCCTATCCGAGGTGTTCTCCTCGTCTGAGATCTTAACTATGGTATCCTTCAAAGGTCTCTCGGCCTCCTCCAAACGAAACCGATCTATCTTTTCGTTGAGGGATGAGGGGGAAGCCGTAAATTCTCCTCAGATGAGTTGGTTTTCCCGTTTCACTTCAAAAGGGGTGGCTTCAATGGTCCATCTGTAGAGAATGGTGGATGGTGCGTTAGGTAGAGCGCGGGGGGAGAGGAAGTCAGGTTGGGAGACGTCTATCCTCGGACGTCTCCGGTCACCTGCAAGGATAGTGTTTTCAACCTCTTGGAAAAATTTCGACAAGGGTTCGTACCCCAATATGAGATGGGCGGCCCTCACCTGTAGGTTTTCGTTCACAAAGACCTCGAATCTCAAAGCTCTGTTGAGGTCCGAGATGTAGACTTCACTCAGGCGAGGTGACGTATGCCGTTTGTCTGTAAGAGAGACAGCAAAGAAGCCAAACATGGTCAGATACAAATGACAGATCAAGCAAAGAAAGCATCAAAGGGCAATGAATCTACTTAAAGAAGCTAAAAGGGGCAAAACTTTAAACCAAAATTTCTAAATCCTAGGGAGTCACACTTGGCTGTCCCTCTTTCACTGGGTAATGGGGACCGTCATACCACCTCCCTGTGGCGATGAGGTAGTCATCCTTCATGCCTTTATTAGACTTAGGGAGGCAAGATATGAGCCTGACGACGTTAAACCTCGATTTGAGGTAATAGCCTACGTCTCTCAACCGGTGGCACTCATACAAATAGACGACATCGCGCCATGTGAGGTGTAGGCCCATCTACTCGTTTAGAGCATCGACGTTACCCAATACCCTAAACATGTTGGGTGTACACTAGTCAAGAGATAACCTATGGTTTCGGAGGTACTCGCTAGTCACATTCTTCATAGAGAGTGTCATCCCACCCTCTAAGAAGGCGATTGTAGGGATGACAACTTGCCCCTCTTTCCTAGAGTCTGCTACAGCCTCTAGGGGGCAGTATTCCAGACCCACATTTGGAGGAATGTGGTATTTAGCCCGGAATCCTTCCATGCCGAAGGCCGTATCCACTAAACACTTAAACCTATCTATCGGGTCGAAAATCAGAGCAAAGATTTACAAAGAAAGGGGAGAAAGGTTGACAGCCGAGGAGAAAAAGGTTCGAGGAAAAGAGGAACTTACTGGAGAAAGGTATACGAACTTTTGAGAGTTTCTTGAAAGAGAATGAGTTTGAACACTTCCAGGATGTGTTTGCTCTTTAGGAGTAATGGCGGATGTCACGATTACCAAAGCGTTTTGAATGATGGAAGGACGGCGGTTTGTGAAAGACATCCTGCTCGAATTTTTGGGAAGAAAACCGAGTCATTGGATCCACATCTCACCGTTGAACGTAGGTGACAAGGATTTACTCAGCGCAATTAATGCAGGCGTTGCGTGTTACGAAGCGTCAAGAGCCTTTCCAGAAGGCGCGAGTGGACTTCGCACGTGCAATATTTGGGAGATCACGTGAAAGTAGTACTCGCAGGTCAAAAACTCATTTCTCTCCTCGGATCGGAGTCAAATGAATTTTTGAGGGGCTATTGTGGGGCAAAAGTGTCAAAACACCAATATGGGCCTTGGGCCTAGTCCGAGAACGTTGACTCCTCTAAAGGGCTGCAGGGCAGGGATAAGACCACCTAACTTAAGGGCCTAGGAGCCCATCGATCAGGTCATTGGCCAATTGGGAAGAGTCTGAGGAGACCTTCTCCTCGGACAACTGAAACAAGGGCCAAAAGGCACACCATGATGCCTAAGGAGGAACTCTTGAAGCTCAACAAGCAATGTTGCACTCCAACGGAACGCAAAGGGGGAGAACAAGTGGGAAGTGTTCTACATAAAACTGCTACCACCGCATGAAAGGCTTCACACCTATCTACCGCATTAATGGGGAAGTGACCCCTGAGGGGACGGTGATCAGCCTTATAGCCATTGGGGAAAGTTTCCAAGAAGACCGTGGATGGGAAAGGAATCTGCATTTATGGCTCCATGAATAGGAATGTGAAGAGGAGGAATATAAATAGAAAGGGCGAGGGCATTGAGGAGGGGCGGCTTCTTCTCCCAAGTAGAATAAGGGAAACAAATACAGAGACTCCTCAGCTCACGTCCGAAGAAAGCTAAAATCGCACCACTAGCTCATTGCACGTAACTGTAGACTTAGCCCAAACGTCACTACTTTCCATTGTCCTAAGAAATCTAGGCTTTAAGCCCACTCTCTATAATTTTATTGTTTAGGCCCCTTGGGCTTGCCTAGTCATGCACTTGGGTCCAAGCCTGATTCGTGTCCCTACACCTTCCATCTAAGCAAATTTTTTAATAAATTGTTTAATTTTATTTTATTTTTGTCTTCTTCAAAATGGAAATTAAAAAAAAAAAAAATCGTAGTCCTAATTAGTTGGTTTTAATAATCTGTTCTGTTTTCTTTAAATTTTTAATAAGCCTTTCTATTGGCAACCACTTAGCATAACTTTCTAATAAAATTTTATTTAATCCCAAAATCAAATTTGAAATTTTTTGTTGCCATCCAAAATTTCAAGCAATTCCTTGCTAGAATGTGCCTTTGTTTGGCATGTAAAATAACCACCATGAACAAACAATTGAACGCCTCCATCCAAGCCACGTAGGATTTTATTATTATTATTATTATTATTATTATTATTATTATAAAAGTTGAGCATAGAAGCCGTGGTTGGGCCAAGTGACTTCACCAAATTATAGAATTTTTTGTAGATTTTTTTTAAAAAAATAGATATATTTTTCTTCTCCTACAATTTCTAAGTAGATAAGAATCATAATTTTTTTTATTTATTTATAAAACCAGCAACATAGTATTATAGTACACATTTATGATTTTAACTTCTCTTAAAATTTCTAAGTTGATAAAATTCATAATTTTGATTACAATCCAAACTCTATCTTAATTTGATTACAATCCAAATTATTCATCTAATCTTTTATAAAAAAATCACCATTAAAAATAAAACTAGCAATATGTACACATTAAAGTTGAAAAAAAAAAAAACTTAATTAAAAAAAAAAAAAGTTGGCTACCCCAAATTGGAGGAAAGTTATAGATAAAATCCAAATATATATATATATTAAGCCCTATGTATATCACTATATCCTACTTGAATTTGATCACAAATAAAATACTAATCCAAGTCAAATACTACCTCCAAAACTAACTAGATAAAGCATGAATACAAAAATTACTAATTAAAATGAATTATAAGGATCAACAAAGCTAATTTGATAAAGCCTAAGACACTTTAAAAAAAAGTAGAATACGCATAAAAAATGAGAAGATAATTTGATTACAATTGAAACACTATCTACATCAAATACCTCTTCTAAATATTAATGTTTTAGCTATTATACACCGATTTCTTTTTCAAACTATGTCTCTCTTTGGTTTGAAAAGGAAAAAAAAAAAAAAAAACCTTCACTCCCTCTCCAAGAAGCAGTTTGACATGAAAGACATAACTACCATCACGGGCAAGTATTTTTTATTTACACTTTACATGCACTTGATTTGTCTTTCAAATATGCATATTGTTAAATTTATGACTAATAAGATCTATAGATTTAGCCAACAAAGGACAAAGAAACACTATTCTTGCAAACAGATCATATAAGCAAGGAATAATTAAAGGTAATCAATATAGTCATAAATTTATTTTGCATAATAAATTTGTATCGATCTACTTTAATTATGCACATTTATTTTATAATAAATTTTTTTCCAAGTAAAATTAATCTTCTTGGTGAATATTTCAATAGCCAGGATGCTAATGTTGTTGCAAATTTGCAAAGACTTGAAATACCTAGCAAAAACCCTAAAGACATACCTAATATCGATCAAGACTAGAGTCTTCAAAATAAAATTGGATCAATTGATAAAAGACACTGTACAAGGTTAGTAGTTTGGGAGATGCAGCCTTGCAAGTATGATGAAAAACTAAATATTATCAAAATGACAATTTTTGCATGATTACATGTTAATTATAGTAATTATATTAAGAAAATTATCACAATTAATATATTTATTTAGAAATAATTAACATTATATTTTTTATTCTATCTAGTTTTGTACACTATTTAATTTCTAAAAAGAGGATTGCCCCGTGCAAATATTTTGATTTCGCTTCACCATTGATAGAAATTCCAAACAAAGATACAGATCTTGTTACATATGAAGCAATAGTTCAATTCATGATACATGCATGGACCTTGTGGCATAGCAATTAAAAACTCATTATTCATTTCTTTATAATAATTATTTATTTTGGTATTGTTTTTCAAATAATATATATATATATATATATATATATATATCTATTTTATAAGATTATGATAAAACTGTGTAATGCACTAGCCTTTAGCAAGTCAATATATATATATATATATATATAACTGAAGCCTTTGACCTCTCTACAATTTTTCAGATCAGCATTTTTATTAATTTTAAGTTTGATTTATTTCTTTTTATTAAATATATATATACTCTCTTTTCTCAAACCAAATACTCTACCCCAATATAATTCTGAAACCTAATGTCAGTTTTCACTCCACAACCCAAACCACCGTCGGTCCTCCTCTCCCATAACTCAGTGACTTCACCTTCTCTAGCATAACCCATCTCTCTACCCTTCTCCTCCCCCCAAAGCCCAAATCTCTACCATTTTCCTTCCCTCAAAACCCAACTTTGAATTTTTTTCTAAAAACTAAAACTAAAACCTGTAACATGCGACCACTCCTATTTATTCTCAGAAACCATTTCCTTCCCCCCAAATCCTCACCCAAAACTCCTGTAGCATGTGACCCCTCCTCTCTCTTCTTAGAAACAATCTGGTCTAAACTTGCTCAAGTAGCAGATATAGTACCAGTCCGATTTGGGTGAGCCCTAAAGTAAGATTTGGAAGAGGAGGATCAGGTTTATTTAGGCGACTCAGACTGAGACTTAGGTAAGAATCTTTGTTTAATTGTTTATACCCTTGGATATGAGTTTTACAACAGTTTATTATTTTTTGTTGTGCAAGTAATGTAATCATCAAAACATATCCTTATGATTACATATACAAAAATAGATGATTTTGAAGGAATTGGAAATGGCGGTTTTTTTGTTTTTTGGATTTCGGCACTGTAATTATTGTGCTGTTTGTTTCCACTATACTCTTGATTATAGTCAGTTATTGTTGAAATTCTAATTTGACTATGTTTTGGAGGTATTATGGAATTCTATTATTGTTGAAATTCTAGGTAGTTCTTTGATCACGTTATATGCAAGGAATGGTTGCAACAATAATGCATGATGTTTTTTTGATAAAATGTTTCAAAAAAATTGTATTGTGCCATTAATGAGGAAAACTGACGTTTTATACAAGTTCTAAGAGTAATCCAGTAAAAGCAACACTTTTCTTATGTTGTGTGTCACCATTGGATAGACACTCACATTCTATGCAGGGAATGGTTTCAACAATAATGCACAATGTGTGTTTGTTAAAATGTCTCAAAAAAATTGTATTGTGCCATTAATGAGGAAAACTGATATTTTATACAAGTGCTAAAAGTAATCTAGTAAAAGAAACACTTTTCTTATGTTGTGTGTCACATTGGATAGACACTTTTTATATTACAATGCTAAATTTTTTACTAAAATAAAAAATCTGCCAGCAAGTGTGAGAGAGAGACAAAGACAAGAGACAGGATACAGAGGATGTATGGCCAGGAAGCACCGACGCGACTAGGAGGGTGCCGTACCGGAGTTCGAAGTGGCCCAATGCGGGGTGCGGCCACCGACGCGGCTGCCTACACGTCGGTGCCGAGTCTGAGTTTTTTTTTTTTTTTTTTTTTTTCGTTTCCGTATTTAGGCCTACTCATTCCATTTTGGCTCCGACGCATGCCGATTCATGCCGATTCACTCCAATTCGGGCCGAATCGAATCATATTAGTCGAATATCGATGTATTTCGGCCAGAAAAAGGAAATCAACTAGTGAGGAAAAAAAAACTTAAACCGAAGTCCAAAAATACCAATGGACTAGACTGGATATTGATACGCCACCATCGCCAGTGGACTGAAATCGTATCTTTGCTTCTTCATCTTCTTCACTTGGTCTTGCAGAGTTGTTCTTCGCCGGAGTATAGTTACTCTGTTCTGTTCTTCTTCTTTTTTTCTTTTCTTTTTTTTTTTTTTTTTTTGGGAAGAGTTCTGTTTCTTTTCTTTTTTTTTTTTTTTTTTTTTCTTTTTTGATAAGAACAAATTTCTTTTTTATTTTTTGTACCTCTTTGACCAAACACGTGAAAGCCACATTTTTCTCTCTTTTTTTTTTTTTTTTTCTTTTTTAATGGGAAGCTACACTTATTTTAGTACTTGCTACATATATACTTTATTTTGTTTTTGGACTGACCAAATACGTGAGCCACTAAGCCACTTTTTTTTTTCTAATTTATTTATGAGAAGCCTCATCTATTTTAATACTTATGTCAATAATTCAAGTGTCAAAAACTTTTGTGTACTTGTTACTATTTATTTATTTATTTATTTATTTATTATTATTATTATTATTATTATTATTATTATTATTATTATTATTATTATTATTATTATTATATGAGTTTTCTATTATTATTATATAAAAAAGTATGCTTAGCAATATATAAATAAAAATATTTTTAATAATTTTTTAATCGCCGCAACCGTACCCTCAAAAATTGCCAAGTCTCGCACCCGCACTCGTACTCGCACTCGAATCTGAAAACCCACCCATGCTCCATAGATGTATGGTTGTTTTAAGGGGAATCTTATAGTGTGTTGTATTTGAAATTGTTATTTACAAATGGGTTTATTTGATTTTGATTGGTCCTTTTTCTATTTCCTCTTGAGAACATGTTGGAAATCCAACATCTTCAAAAGAGAAATAATTAGAATAGTTGATATCTTTAATTCTTTTTTGTTCATGGTTATAAAACTTACTGTTGTATTTCAACTATTTTTTGTTTTGGAAAAAAAATGTTAATGCTTTTTTTTTTTTGGTAGGGTTGCTAGGAGCACAACCCAACAGGTGAGAGAATTAGTGGTTGTATTTACTTTAATTGTGAAACTTATATAATTATTTGTGTTATAGTGTTGGTGTTTGTATTGATCCCCCTCTTTTTGTTGTGTTTTATTTGTGCGTGTGATTTAGATTGGTAGTAGATTGAGTTTGAGAAGAAAATATGGGGTCAAATATAATAAATTTGGGGTGGATGCCTAGGCTCTTATGCTCAAGGGTGTGAAAGAAGCTTACTTATGTTATCAAGGTCACCTTACTTCATAGCTACTTAACCACAAAATTTCTTAATAAATATTTAAACTCTTGCTATCTATACATACATCTCATATCTTAAAAATCTTTCATTTATAACAAATATATTTCCTTGGTGGAGCTTTATATATAAATATATTTAGTACCATTTAAACACATTTCATAATATTTTTAGTTTTCTTTGCCTTAAGAAATATTAAATTCTTTATATATGTCATTAGATATCTATTTTTTAAAAGAAAAAAAAAGTATATAAAGTTATAAAGAGTTTTACCAACCAAAAAAAAAAAAAAAAATCTGTATAATTTTAGGATTTTATCTATATAATTTTTTCTATACATTCGGCCATATAAGATAAAATTACAATGTAATTTTAGGATTTTCTCTCTTACCCTGTTCTCTTTGTGAAGCACTTTGGTCTAATATTTTAAAATTATATTTTCTTTTAATTCAAGGTATTGTTTTGTCTTTAGCTTTTTTCAATTCAAAAGTATTAGCTCTATTAAGAAGCTTGGCTATTCTTAGCTCTATTCAGATTATTGGCTCTATAACTTTGTATTATAGATATCATTCTTTTGGTTATTTGTTGTGCTTGCTTTTTAGATAAAATAGAAAAAGTTATTTAGTACTAAATCTAGATTATGGGAACTATATTATTATTTGATTTTTTTTTTAATCCATAACTCTTTATTAAAAGAAAATTATATGTCAAATTATAGAATAGAAGGGATTGGTTCTGTCTTCTGATTCACTGGATTGGCTATCTAATTCAATGGTATATAAGTAATTAAAGAAGGTTAATGATTTAGGTATTTCATAATATCAATTTGTTTGTTGATTTTTTGCTTTGTGTTGTGGGATTAATGGCAAATAAAGCATAATTGGTGTAGTTTTGCTGAAGGGCTTTAAGGTTTAACTAGAGGCATTTATATATATATATATATATATATATATATATAATCTGCATGCATATTTGGAGGTGGATTTTTGTGTCTTAGATCCTAACTTGATATTGCTAAAATCTTAAAAGCATATCATTAGTTTGAATATTTATATATATATATATATATATATATACTAGTCGCTAACTCGTGTGATGCACGGGACAGATATTGAATACAATATATAATTTAATCTTAGTTTATTTTTTACTACAACACCAAAATTGAATTTGTAAAATAAACCATATAGCTAAAACATTAGTTAACAGCTATACCTTTCAGACATTTATTAAACTATATATATTATCATTATTGTCAACTTAACAATATTTAAATATATGATACCAACATGCATGCTTCAAGATAATGTCCAACGCTGAAATCAACTTCGAAAAAAATTCAACCAAACAGTTTGATGAATAAATATATTACAATCTATGATATAAGCCAAGAGATAGCACATGAAATAAACTTTGAAACCAATATAAACATAACCCACATCCAAGGAAACCATTGTTATCGTTTAAGAATACGACGCACTAAAGTCACAAAAAATACAGGATTCTTTATAAAAAAGAAGAATCTTTACAGATTTTGCATGAGATGACACATACTCACACAAACTGTTAAAAGAAAGAATCAAAGATCATACACAACACCTACATATGCTATGAAAGTAACAATACGAAGAAAAAAAAGAAGATAAACACACACGATTAAAGAAAAAATATAGAAAAAAAGCTAGGAATAGAAATATAAGATAAAGATCATTGAAATCTTCTAGAGAGTTTCAGATAGTGGAAAAAATGAACAAAAAAGTTAAGATGTTAAAACTTCCAAAAGGCCAAAAAAAAAAAAAATTCAGAAGATTCAAAGCATCAAAAGTATTGGAATATATATATATATATATATATATATAATATTACCAATAAAAAGAAGGATTACTCTCAAAAGAATAATCCATGGTTATAGCTTTTCTATTATTGAAATATGACTCAATAACTTGAATAAAAAAAACTAAAAAAAAAAAAATTGTAAAAACAAAAAGCTCACTATAAAGAGAGAGAGTATGAAGAATGAACTAAAGTTTTAGGTTTTTTGTCAAAAGAAATATAAAGTAAAGTGAAATTTATTTGGAAAGGTGTAAAATTCATAACAACCCATTGGAATGATGAAACTGAACAACAATAGTGGTAAAAATAGTACTGAAACAGTTTGCTTAAACGGGTCAAATGAATAGGTACATTTTCTATGATGGCATCCATTGTAACAAAACATGGAACACATATTGAACAAATCATCATATGTTGTTGAAAACAACCAAAGGCAATACACTAATGCAGACACCAACAAAAAAGGAGAACAACTTAAAAAAGTGTGTTTTTTTTTTTAAAGATATATAGAGCCTAGAAAACAACAAAGACACTTCTTCAATGTGATTAACTTTAATCGGGACATGAAATAAGTGTAAAAAGCCCAAAGAAGTGTAAACAATCATTAAAATCTCAAAAACATAGAAAGCGACACCATTTTTAAAGACTTTTACATTGTAAATTAGAGATAAAAATAAGGAAAGGCATATCTTAGGAGGCTTGACACCTATATCTTCATGTCGTTCAACTGCTTCTTAATCAAACCTTAGAAGCCATCTCACCCATGATTAATCAAATCGTAGGGCAGTCTCAACCTTCGTCGTAGACAATATTAGATTAATCGAACCTAAATAACCAAATCTAAATCTTATTTTAACACCTAAGTTTTTGTCTATTTTAAATGCCTTTACCAATTGCGGTTCGGTTCTGACAATATGGGGGTGGTGGGATGCGGCCACAGATTTCTCTCTTTCTTTCTCTCACTATGTGATTTTCTTCTCAATGACATACAATGAGTAGATACGGAAAGTTTCGTTTTAGAGGATTTGGAGAAATTGTTTCACATTTGCTCACTGGAAATAAAAGTCAGAGAGAAGGAGAGAGAAGAGTATAGAGATAAGAAAAGAAGTGTTTATTTGATTTTTTGGAACTGCTACCCAAGAGAAAACGCTGTGTATTTAATTTACTATAGGCAACACCAACACCAACGGGTGATAAAAATTTCACTGAACCGGTTTGCTTAAGTGGTCAAATGAGAAGATAAAATGTTTCAGATTTTCTAAAATGTAGACGTGTGTGTTTATTTGATCTTTTTTATTTACTATAGGCAACACCAACACCAACACCAACACCAACGGGTGGTAAAAATATCACTGAACCAATTTGCTTAAGTGGTCAGATGAGAAGATACAATGTTTCAAATTTTCTAAAATGTAGATGCGTCAGTAATTTATGTAACCACATGGCGTAATGAGGAGTGGTCAACAAAAAGTCAAACGTTTCGACTATTAGTTATTATATAGATATGTCTATGTTTGAGTGAGTCTTAGTGCTAGAGCTAAAGAAGTGTGTAGGAATCTCCATCTTCAATCAAAGGGGAAAGTGTATGGTTCAAATGGAAGCACCAAAACCCCAGGGGATTCTCCAAAGAGAAATTTCCTCAACAAGTTGCAATGTACTACACACGATAATTAAGATGTGAGAAAGTTTCAAGTTATCTACTTGATAAAGATTCAAATATGTGATTCTCTTTTGAAAACCATTTTATTTTTTCTAATTATTTGTTTTGTGTTTTTTACAAAGTGAAAATGTACCATCAACTTATGTTCAAAATGACATACCAGCTTTCTAATTATTTTTTCATGAGAGTAAATTACAAACACAGATGTTCTAACTTTGTATTAGTTTAACTACATTACATGTTTGAGTGTTTTAGCTATATAATATTTCTTACTTGCAATTTATGGATGCTATTATACCATGAAAAAAAAAATTTATGGACTCTAAATCATTCTATAAACTTGAACTCACATGTTCATAGCAAAACTACTCAAATAAAAGATAATTTATAAATATGTGCATCACACGGGTTAGTGACTAGTATATATATATATATATATATATATAATTGATGCCTCTAGAGCTCCTACAATTTTCCATGTCACCATTATTTTCTTTTTTCTTTTATTTTAGGTTTTATATCTTATATATTTATTATTTATCTTCAACGTATAATTATCTTAATTATCAAGTGTTATAATAGCTTAGTTTAAGTAAAACTCTATTAGATATATGTCTATTGAATTTTAGGCAACATTCCTAAAAAGATAGTTACTACGTTTGCTCTAAAACGTGTCCTCCATGTTATCGTACACGTTCTAGCCTACAAGAAGCTTCCATTTGATGCATTTTGATTATTCATTGATGTCTCTTATATCTCATGAACTGAAAAAGAAAATTGCAATCATGTATTAAAAGTTATGAAGTATCAGGTCGGATTTAGGGTAAATTTGAAAAATTAATTTAACTTTTCGAGAAATAAAAAGGTGTTCAAAATAATAATTGTGAGAGACCACGCCCCCGACCCGTTTCAATGGAGTGTTAAGCCAAACCCACGTGAATGGGTAGAGTCATGTTATTGCCTCTCAAAATAGAGGTTTGACTAGTTATGTTTTTCCCTTTAGATTAAGGGTTTTACAATGGAGTCACCACTTATTTAATTATTAGAAAATAAGAAAACCAAAATTGAAAAATTCTTCATTTTATTAATTTTCAATTGAATTTACAGTGATCATAGGAAAATTACCTGGCTTTGATCCTAGATACAATCTAAGATAAAGTACATGGCTTTGTTTCCTAGTTACAATCTAAAAATTGAAAATTACATGGATAAGCATTTGATCTATTAAACTTTAATCTAAATTCGGATGCTATGTTACAAGGTGGGAAGGTGTTAGACACCCACCTTGCCCGGTAAAACCAGTCTTCTAGACTATGGTAGCCAACATTCATATCATATCATCCAATATGTCAATCAATTTACATGATGAATTTAATGTGTGTGCATGTGATAAACTCTAATTCAATTTATTAAGCATTGCATTTGGATTGAAAAATGAATTCTAGTGAATGTGTGTGGATGGTGATAATCTAGATTCAAAGGTTTGAAAGAATTATGAAACAAACATGTTTTTTTATATTTTTTATGTAGATTTAAGATCAAAACTAGTGCTTATGCAGGAATATGTGATAAACAACAAGAACATATAAAGAACACATAAGAACATTCAAACATATTCAAGAGAATTTAAATAATTACTATCATGCTTTAATCCTAAATTCTTATCATAACAACAAAAAAACAAGTTAGGGAAAGAGATTATATCTTCATGCAAGATCCATATGGTGGATGAGGAGACTCTTGAGGGAGGTCCTATGGGTGGAGGAAAAGAAGAGTTAAGAGAGGAAGAGTGAGTCTCACTCAATACCTTGAGCCTTAAGAAGACCAAGATATGACAAGACTATTCAACTTCCTCGAACTAAAGAGAGGAGAAGAGAAGGGGTTTTTGTTGCCCCTTGGAATGAAGGAAAGGGGGGTTTATATAGTAGTGGTAGAGTAAATATGAATGGAAGGCCATTAATGAGGGTTGACAAAGAATCATGAACCTAGATCTCATTTTAGCCTTTGGGGAAATTTGGTGCATTAAATGGAAAGATTGGTAGGAGTAAGGAGCAAGCCAAAATTCGGTTTTCTCGTAGTTGCTATAACAGCTTGTAGAGCCAACTTCGAAAAATCATATCTGACTCAATTCTGATCAGAATTGTCTCGTTTTTATGCTCAAATTGAAGCCCCGGATGTCTAGTTTCTGGGAAAATTAACCTCATTCATAGATTCAAAATATTCTGAGAGATATAAATGAAATAATGAGCAGAGGTCATTTGTTAGAAAAATGGTTTCAGCACAATTAACATTAACAGGTCTCAAATTAGTTTCCAATTAACATTAATAGGCTCTCATCACTCCCATTTCAGACCTAATTAGTTCCAAATTTACCCTAATTAAAAGATAATTGTACAAATTACTCATTGAATAATTAATGTTTAACTATCTAATTAATTAAGTGTATGCAACCTTATCATAAAATGTAGTCCTAACCAATCAAATTATGACACATCGTTAATTTCATATTGATTATAATTATAACCAATTGGAATCAATTATTCATAATCACATAAGGTCGGACTCAATTTGTAATAGTGCATTCCGGCCATTAAAACTTGATTTGATGATAACATTCAATCTGATAGTCCGATTAGGGCTTATAACCAGTCGATTTAATCGTTACAACATCAAGATCATTTTGGTGAAATGAGATTAAGGATTTAATGACCAGAATCAAGATACATATTTCCAAGGTGAAATTACCCTTTTACCTTCTAAATGAGATTAAATGCGAGTTGCAAAATGAGATGTCAACAATAATCTAATTTTTCCTATTATCTTTGAACAACACTTACTGTATTTAAATATCGTGCTCTCACAATTTTCCAGCTCAGAACAATATTTAAATAAAAATTATCATTTTATTTAAATAAAATTATTTTTGTTTAGTTCAAACTTAATAAAGAGTAAAACTCTATCTTTCTAACAAGTCCAACTTAAACTCAAATTCATCATTATCATTTTTTTAAACAAAATTATTTTTGTTTAATCCAAACTTAACAAAGAGTGAAACTCTATCTCTCTAATAAGTTCAACTTAAACTCAAACTCAAACATTGATAATTTATCTACAAATTTGCGAGGTCAATCATGAATGTTATAAAAGTAAAACAAACCCTAATTATTTTTTTTAAAAGCCAAGTAGAGATATGAACTCTTCTTATGTTATTTTCTTCTCCCCTATTTTAGTAATATATATATATATATATATTATGGTTTTTCATGTATTTTTTAAAAAGTAATCTTTGCAAATGAACCACCAAACTCTCTTTATCCATTTTTTACAAGATAAAAAAATCTTGCAATAATTGAAATTATTCTTTTGAATGTAATGATAATAGCTTAATTTTGCATGTTTATATTATTATTAGAAAAATATTATCATACTTGTTTTGAGTTAATTCATGCATTTTATAGTTGGTTTTGGAATAATGCTAAATAATTAATTTTGTGCTTAATTGAATTTTAATGCATGAATTTTTCTTTTGTAGGATAATAAAATTAAATAAGTAGATTTATGCAAAGAACAAATCTAATGGACTTTAATTTTACAAGGGCCATGATGAAAGAAGGCCAACTCAATTAAATTCAAGTCCAATTGACGTAAGGAATCAAAGGAAATTTGCACCAAATCCAAGTCCAATTTGGATTAGGATTCCAGCCTGCGTACCAGTTAGTATTTTGAGCATAACTTTCAGCTCAAATGTCCAATCGAAATTATTCAAGTGGCTTGGAAAGCTAACTTAAAGGGATACAACTTTTTAGTTTACCAAATGTCCGAATTTTGAAGTTGAATGGGCTAAAAACGTCAGTTAAGTGTAACCTAAAAACCTGATATTTTATCCAAACGGGGAAATTCAACTTGTAATAGGATTCCTTGATCTATTTAAAGGCTTTTTAGGGAAAAATTCATAGGAGAGCTGCAGTAGAACATAATTTAGGTTTTCTTAAAGTTTTTTTTTTTTTTTATACAATTTTTAGAGTTTTATTTGTGTTATGGCTTGCTAGAAGCCTTGCTAAGGCAAGGGGTGAAACCCAACTGTTTATTGATATGTTCTTAACAATTATTTATTAGTTTTAAAGCTTATGTTCTTATGTTTTTGATTGTTTTACATATCTAGAAAGTGTTTAGTTCTGTATAATCTTTTGATTTATCGTAGACTCCGGGCACGTAAAATTCTTAGTATTCCCTACGGGCTAATTCACTAGTTTTGTTTTGCCTAAAATCAATCAATTGCATGAAACTACCTTAGACAATTAATTCTTGAGTTTTTATTGTTAAATCATCCGACTAAGATCATCCTTCGTATGAATTTTAGTTGAGTTATAAAATAAACATTGTTAAGACTACCAATAAATGTGTTGTGTATGGATCCCTAAACCTTAGTGTCTTAATAAATTGTTATTTTCTCTCAATTTAAATTTCCTTTACTAAACTATCAAAAATCTCTTTAGTTAAACTTTATTTTTTTTAATTTTATTCTCTTGTGATTTGCTAATCAATTCCCTTTTCCCTGTGGATTCGACCTTGGACTTATCGAGTTATTACTTTGCGACAATCCTGCACTTGGGAGCATTATTTAAATCGTAGCAAGTTTTTGGCACCATTGCCGGGAAATTAGGCGATTAGAGAAGTGTTCCACTTTGTTTGGAGAGGTTTTCAGCATTAAATTTCTTCACATATTTGGTAATATCTCTCCAACTCTTTTCTTTTTTAAGTATTTTAGCTTTCTTTTAGATTTTTCTTATATTTTTACTTCTCTTTATTATTAAAGGATTTAGTTTTATTTTCTTTTCTTTTTCTTTTTTCTTTTTTGGTTTAATATTGCATGTGTGTTTGGTGTCATAATAGTGATAATCACTTGGTTAGAATTGAGTCTAATAATTTTTTTTGGCAATTTATCTGATTCTTTCACACATTCTGATACACTTGATATCATGGCAGACTTAGAGAGTAATCATGGTGATGAGAATAATTTAAATAAAGAAATCTTCCATGCTTACCAACCCATTAGAACTCTCAGGGATTATTTGCAAGCTACTAGGAGTAGTGCACCATCATGTATCATTTTTCCAACTAATGCAAATAATTTTAATTTTAAGCCCGGTATGATTTCATTATTTCCTAAATTTCATGGCTTAGATTTTGAAAATCCTTACCTACACTTTAAGGAATTTGAGGAGGTATGTTCTACCTTCCATGACCAATCATGTTGAAGTTGTTTCCTTTTTCTCTTAAAGACAAGGCAAAAACTTGCCTTAATTCTTTGAGACCTAGGTCAATTGGTACTTGGCAAGAGATGCAAACTCAATTTTTAAAGAATTTTTTTCCAATTCAGAGGACTAATGCACTTAAAAGACAAATAATGAATTTTTCACAAAAATATAATGAGACATTTTATCAATGTTGGGAAAGATTTAAAGATTTGCTTAATGCTTGTCCACATTATGGCTATGAAACTTGGCCTATAATTAGTTTTTTCTATGAAAGTTTGACTCCAAAAATGCGCCAATTTTTAGAGATGATGTGTAATGGGGAGTTTTTGAATAAATATCCTGATGAGGCTTTTGACTATTTTGATCTCTTAGCTAAGAATGCCCAATCTTGGGATAATACTAATACCTCAGATAGGTCTAGAGCATCCACCAACCCCTCTGGGGTGGTAAGTACCAACTTAGGGAAGATGATGACCTTAGTGCTAAGGTGGCTAGTCTAAGTAGGAAGCTTAAAGCCATGGAATTAAGGAAGGGCAATGGAATCACTATTGTGCCTAAAATTGATGAAGTATGTAGAATTTGTGAGACCATGGAACACTCTACCAATGAATGCCCTACAATTCCAGCTTTTAAAGAGGTGTTGCATACCCTTCCCCTTATTCAGAGTCATACAATTTAGGGTGGAGGAATCACCCCAATTTTAGTTGGAGGAATGATAATGTGGTTGCACCTCCTATGCATGGTTCTTCAAATTCTGTTCCCTATAATCCCTCCTAAAGAAGAGTCTTGAGGACACCTTCAAACAATTTATGCAAGCTCAATCCACTATTAATAATCAGAACTCACAAGCCTTAAATGACATGAGGAGCACTCTCACTAAATTGACCACATCCATGAGCACAATAGAAAAGGGTAAGTTTCCATCTTAACCACAACCAAACCCCCAAGGTCAATTTTGTGTTGATGATTGTAGTTCCTCTGAAAATAAAGTGAGTCAAGTTAAATCTTTAACTACTCTTCGTAATGGAAAAATCATTGAGAAAGATATTCCTAAAAGCAATACACAAGATGAATCTTCCAAAATAAAGAGTAGTGATGAAGTCCCTGGCCCTAAATCTAATGAAATTGAAAGGTGTTTTATCCCTACTCCCTTTCCCCAAAGGTTAATTCCACCTAAAAAAGTGAATCAAAATTTTGAAATCCTTGAAGTGCTTAAGCAAGTTAAAGTGAACATTCCTCTTTTGGATGCCATAAAGCAAATTTCATCATATGCAAAATTTTTGAAAGATTTGTGTACTATTAAGCGTAAGCTTAATGTACATAAGAAGGCATTTTTGACTGAACAAATTAGTGCAATCATTCAAAACAATAGAACTACTAAGTTCAAAGATCTAGGTTGTCCCACTATTGCATGTGTGATTGGTAATTCAAAAATAGAGAAATCTTTGCTGATCTTGGGGCAAGTGTGAACCTTTTGCCGTATTCAATGTATGAGTAATTAGGTCTAGGTGAAATAAAACCCACTTCCATAATTTTGTAACATGCCGATTGATCTGTGATTGTACCAAAGGGTGTTGTTGAGGATGTTTTGGTTCAAGTGGACAAATTTTATTTTCCTATTGACTTTATTATTTCGGACAAGCATCCTGTTTCTAATGCTAATTCTCAAATACCTGTGATTTTAGGATGCCCATTTCTTGTAACTTCTAATGCATTGATAAATTGTAGAAGTGGGGTCTTAAAATTATCTTTTGGCAATATGACCCTTGAGCTTAACATTTTTAATAATTGTAAGCAAATTAAGGATGAAGATGATGTGCACGAAGTTGACTTGATTGAAACAATTGTTCAAGACCAAACATTAGAAACTTGTTTAGTCAATTCATGTGATTTTAACTTTAATGAGAATTCCGAAATTGCATATATTCATTGTCTCTTGGAATCTGCACAAGATTTGGAAGCAGGCAATTGGAAATTAAAATATGAGGAGTTGCCACCTTGTGAGATAAAGTTGTACCCATCTAGTGAGCAAGTACCTAAATGGAAGTTGAAGCCCTGGCCAAATGATCTCAAGTATGCTTTTCTAGGAACTGCTGAGACTTTTGCTATGGTAATATCTTTTGAACTTGTATCCTTGCAAGAATGTAAGTTATTAAATGTTTTGAGTAAATATAAGGGTGTCATAGGAAGGAACATGCCTAACATAAAAGGACTTAGTCCATTGGTTTGTAATCATAGGATTTATTTAAAGGATAATGACAAACCATCTAGGGAAACTAAACAAATTTTGGAAAAGACGGTTAACCCAAATCGTAAAAATTGGTCTTTAAGGTTGAATGATGCACTTTGGGCATATCGCACTGCTTACAAAAATATTCTTAGTATGTCTCCCTATAGACTTATTTATGGTAAAGCTTGTCACTTGCTTGTGGAATTGGAACATAAATCATATTGGGCAATAAAGATGTTTAACTTTAACTTAGACAAGGCTAGGATTTCTAAAGAAAGAATGAAGGTTTTTCATGACAAACAAATTGTAAGGAAATCTTTTGAACCATCTCAAAAAGTTCTTTTGTATAATTCTAGGTTACATTTGTTCCCCGGAAAATTGAGATCTAGATGGACTGGACCTTTTATTGTTAAAAATTTTTTCCCCCATGGTGCCATAGAAATTGAAAATCCTAAGAATGGTAACATATTTAAGGTGAATGGACAATGTATTAAGCCATTTCTTGAGAATTTTTCACAAGAGGAGGAATCCATTAATTTGGAGGATTCATTTATCAAGACTTGCCAAGCAATTAGCATGAGAGTTTGTGTCGTAATTTAGATTGCGGTTTTTTTTTTTTTTCTCTTTTTATTATTTTTGTTGCTTTGTTTCCTAATCCCTTTTGCAGGTGTTATAGTTTTTTTTTTTTTTTTTTTTTTTGTTCATTTATGTTTATCTCTTCACAGTACTCTCTATGATCTCTACTCTTTATTGTTTTTCCTTGTTAACATTGAGGATAATGTAAGTTATAGGTTGGGGGGAGGAACTTGAGATAATTTGCATTTGGTTTTATTTTATGTTAAATTTGCTTTTGGTTTTATTTTATGTTAATATTTTATGGGTTATTTTTAGTGATTTTTGTTTTTGTTTTTGTTTTTAGTCCAATTTTCAAAAAAGAAAAAGAAAAAAGAAGTGTTGCTTTAGCAAGAGTTATAAATCAAAGTTCTTTATGCTACTTCTGTCTAATGAACTCCACTGTTTTTTATGCTCAATTAGTATGCACATGCACTTTAGCCACATGAACATGTTTCTTGGTTGAGAGATAGAAATGACTTTGAAAATCTTGAAAATAAAATGTAGAGACTATAACCCAAGTGAGTTCTTGAGCCATGCATTTTTTTAAAGGATTATTTTCTTTTCACCGCATTTTCATTTGGAAGCACATAACTTTGTTGTTGCTTAGTCTCATTATTCTTTGATTTGGTTGAATGCTAAGAATTCATCAAATTTTATTCCACACCTAAATATGTTAAAGTCATGGATTTTGAAGAACTATCTCAATCCTTAAGAGATGATTTTAGGCCATCTTTTTTAATTTTGAGCCTTTATTTAAAGCAAAACCAAAACCAACTAATTTAAAAAGAACATTGACTGGAAAAGAATGAACAAAAAAGAGGATGAGAGACTTACTTCTGTGCCTCTCTAGACTACAAAGTGCAGAAAAGTTGCAAATTGGGGTAATTTAGTAACGCCAATTGTATCAAGCTTTCATGCTTGTTTTCTCTCCAAAATTCCTGAGCCCTACAAAAAATCCTCTCACTTTTCTTTCTTTATCAAACAACCCAAAATCTTATTTTCTCTTTGTTCTTTTCTATTATTTTATTTCATCTCCAACCAGAAGTATACTAAGTGTCATAGAAGTTAAGTTCTTATCTTAAGACATTAATCACAAAATTAAATGCAATTATGAGGTTTTCTTTAAGGGATATATGAATAGATAGAATACTTGATTTATTAGACAATTCACATATTGTGCATAGCACAAGTTACTTGCCTAGTTGATCACCAATTCCAATGTCTTACAACCAAGGGACTCAATCTCGTACCGAAGTCTTATCGGTTTGATCAATGGAACGATATATTTCAGTACTAGTGAAAGTACTAGTTAATACCGGTGTACCATTTCGGGTTTACCGTTATTAAATATATGTGTATGTGTGTGTGTGTGTGTGTGTGTGTGTCTTATAATAAATATAAAAGTTTACCATAAAACATTACCTCAATTCATAACAAAATATTAATGATTTTGACTTTAACATCCATTAAAAGAAAAAAAATAATACTAATAAGTTAATTGTTCATTGCATACTAAGAAAACATATAATACTAATAAGTTAACGCAAGGAAGTTACCATTCTGTCTTTACAAAGATTCAAAAATTACAAAACTATAAAAAATAAAAATAAAAACTAAAAAATAAAGCTTTCTTTTTTTTTTCCATACTGGCTGGTATTGCCCAAAATCAGCCAGTATGGCCGGTTACAACCGATATTTAAACTGGTACGAAACGTTGATGTTTCGATACCGGTATATGTACCAGTGCGGTATCAACTACCTTGCTTACAACTATTGAAGAACAATTAAATAAGCAAATAAGACTAATACACGCTCATCAAAGTAGATAAATATTTATTTTACGACAAAAGAACTACATTGGTTATTTTTCACATCAAGGTTAAGGACTATGCGATTCTCATCAAAAAAAAAAAGGGTTAAGGACAATGCAACTTTAATTCTTCAATTAATGCATTCAAATCAGAGAAGGACGATCCCCCTCCTTCGACGGCCCTCCTTCCCATCTCCCCAAGTACTTTGGTTTTGCTTCTCATTTCCTTAGCTTCTTCAACCCACCATAATTTGCCTTACTGCCTTTTGTATTGCTTCCCTCTTAATATGATCTCCAACTATTCTAATCAATCACTACACACCAACACTAACCCCAATTTTCAATACTTGAGTCACTAATTTCTCATTGTAAAATTGCTCAGCAGTCACAGGCCATGTGACCATAGGCACCCCAGCAGTCACTCCTTCCAAAGTTGAGTTCCACCCACAATGCGCTACAAATCCTCTAACTGCTTCACGGTCAAGAATCAACACTTGGGGTGCCCAGCCATGTATAATTAGTCCTTGACCTTCCATTCTTTTTTCAAATTCTTTAGGCAACCAATCTTCCTCTCCTTTTTCATGTTTGCCTTTCCTCATAACCCAAATGAATTATTGTCTAGAAGCCTCAAGACCGATTGCAATCTCCATGAGTCGGGAATCACTAAAGTTTGATATACTCCCAAAATAAATATAAACAACCAAATTGGGTTTCTTTGTAGCAAGCGACTTCAAACATTCATGTTCATCAATGGAGGCTTCCCTTCCCCTTTGGGCTTTATTTATACTGTCCTTGTTGCATAATGAAACTGGACCTACATGCCATGCCTTTCTTCCCCAAACGTTTCTGTAATGATCTATATAATCCAGCTCAAGCTTATAGAAACTATTAACAACAACCCGATAGCTCCTCAACCCTGATTTAGACACTTCTTTCAAAAACTTGGAATGTTAACATGTAATAGGGTTGTGGGCTTTAGACCCACCTTGTTTGCTTGTATAGCACACATACCTGTACTACACACATACTTGTACTACAAACTCTGCCTCCTATATATAAAGGCATTTATGTATACTTTATTCTTTGAGAAATATAATACATTCATTCAGTATTCCAAACATGGTATCAGAGCCATTACTCTAACTTTTTTTTCGCAGTCTTGTCTTTCATTGGTGTTACTAAGATTGAGTTCCCCTGATCTACCGACCCGTGGAAACAGCGCTGCCATTGGAGCCTTCACGCGCCGATCAAATTTTTGGTAAAGATTCTCCACGCGCCACAAGCGCCATTAGAGTTGCTCCAATCTTGATGCCACCACAACCATTAGAATTGTCTTTCTTCAATCTACCTCATTGGAAAAAAATCGGCGTCAACAGAATCTCCATGCATGCCATGCACCTCACGCACCTCCACTACCACTGCTAACATCATCTGTGATGTCATATTGCCAAGTTAGTCGTAACTGACATCTTTTGCACGTCAGCCCTTGCTGACGTCATTCACCACGTCACCTGTTAATGTCAGCATCCTACGTCATCGCCAGTTGACTTTGTCTAGGTGTCAACCATTGACTTTGATCGTGAGCTAGAGTTGACTTTTTGTAGTCTAGGTACTCCTTACCTCATTTTTTGCATAGATTCCATTTTTGTAGTCTATTTTTGCATATTTTGCTTCTAAATGAAGAATAAGGATACGCCTTCTTTTTATTACAACAATAGTCATTGACAATCCAATAAATATTTTTGCAATTTGTGCAAATGTCTTGACCATAATATGGAGACTTGCTATCAATGCAACAAATCAACTGTTTCCATCTCTGCTGCTACTGTTTCTAACACTGAGAGGATCCAACCAATGGCTCCTATCTCTGCAATGTCCAATTCTTCTAGATCCACTATCACTATTTCCATAATTGACCTACAAAACATCATCACTAATATCATTCGTATGGTTGGTAATGCATCTTATTCCTCTTCTCTCTTAGTTTCATCTGATATGTCTCCTTCCTCTTGGCTTATAGATTCTGCTTGTTGCAACCACATGACACCTCATTCATCCTTATTTTCTCAACTTGAACCTGCACCACACCCTTTTAATATTCGCACAACTAATGGTTCTACAATGTTTGTTCATAATATAGGTTCTATCTCGATCTCCAACCTCTCGGTTCTTGGGGTCTTTAATGTTCTTAACCTTTCTTACATTTTATTTTCTGTGGGACAATTAGTTGGGTTATTGCATTACCTTTGATTATTCAGGGTGTGTTGTGCAGGATTTGAGGATGGGATAAGATCTTGGGATCGGTCCTAGAGTTGGGCGCATGTTTTCCATGGGCAACCTTCGTGTTCCACCTATTGCTCCTATTTCTGTTGCTGCAGCAACTGCTGCAGTTTCTTCTATTCCTTCCCTTGTAGTTTGGCTTACCTGACTTGGTTACACATCTTCCTCTCGAGTACAAGACTTGGCTTCTAGAGGTTTGTTAGATTCAATGTCCACATAAAATATTGATTGTGTTTCATGTCAGTTAGGAAAACAATCAGTTTTGCCTTTCAATGCTAGTGAATCAATGTCCACTGATATTTATGACCTAATTCATTCTGATGTTTGGGGAGCCTTCCTCTATCTCTAGTATTGGTGGATCTTTATATTTTGTTATCTTTGTTGATGATTATTCCCACTATAGCTGGATTTTTTATATGAAACGTCGTTTTGAATTATTGTAAATATATCTAATTTTGCAAAAATGGTTGAAACTCAGTTTTCCAAATGAATCAAAATTTTTCAATCGATAATGCTCTTGAATACATTCAATATGTTTTCCAAGCTATTTTGCATTCATGTGGCACTATTTATCAACTAACTTGTCTAGGTACCTCTTAGCAAAATGGTAGAGCTGAATGAAAATTTCATCATATTTTTAACACTGTTCGTGCTCTCCTTCTCTCTACTAAAGTTCCTGCTCCTTTTTGGGGTGAAGCTACTTTTCATGTTGTTCATGCTATTAATTGTATTCCCAGTCCTGTCATTCAAAATCAAACTTCATATGAGCACCTCTTTAGGTCACCTCCAGACTATCACCACCTTTGATCTTTGGTTCTACCTGTTTTGTTGTTCTTTAGGCATAAGCATAACAAACTTAAGCCTCGGTCTAGACTTTGTTGCTTTCTTAGCTATGGTGAAACTCAAAAGGGATATCGGTGTTATGATCCTGTCTCCCATCGTCTTCGCATCTCCTGCAATGTTGTCTTTTGGGAATATCGTTCCTTTGTCGAGCTCTTTCATTTTCGTGCCTCCCTATCTAACTCCTTTGTCTTAGATCTGTTTCCAGGTGAGACACATATTCCTTCTATTGTTGCTTTTGATCCTCTTATAGACTTTTCTGTCCAACCACCAGATATTTTTGATATTTCTCCTAGATCACCCTCTATGAACAAGTCGAAGACGAGCAAGTTGAAGTTGAGCCACCTAACCCTGAGCTTGGGTTCCCTGCTTCTGCTCCGCCTAAAGATCGTGCACAATACATCCCACCTCATCACTCAACTCGGACAAGATCCATTCTTGCACATTTACTTTACTATCATTGTTGCACTGCCTTTACTACACTGCACGAGTCTCACACCTATTGTGAGGCCTCCACTGACCCTTTATGGCAAATTGCAATGAAATAGAAACTTGATGCATTATCTAAAAACCATACTTGGGATTTGGTGACTTTCTCCCCTGTGAAATCTGTAGTTGGTTATAAGTGGATCTACAAGATCAAAACTCGCTCTAATGGGTCTATTAAGCGATATAAAGTTTGTCTTGTTGCAAAGGGTTTTACACAGGAGTATGGGATTGATTATGAAGAGACCTTTACTCCGATTGCTTGAATATGATATGTTCGTGCCCTCTTAGCTGTTGCTGCAGCTAGTAAATGAGACACTTTTCAAATGGATGTCAAAAATGACTTCCTTAATGTGAATTTAAGTGAAGAAATTTATATGCAATCTCTTCCTGGCCTCTTTATTGAACCGAACAAGGTTTGTCACTTTCGACGTGCATTATATGGCCTTAAACAAGCTCCACAAGTTTGGTTTGCCAAATTCGACTCTACCATCTCTCGCTTAGGTTATATTTCCAGTCATTATGATTCTGCCTTGTTTCTTCATCGCATTGACAAAGACACTATTTTGCTTCTCCTATATGTGGATGATATGATCATAACTGGTGATGACCTCAGTAGTATTCAAGAACTTAATGACTTTCTCAGTCATTAGTTTGAGATAAAAGATCTTGGACAACTCAGCTACTTCTTAGGTCTTCAAGTCACTCATTCCACAAATGGTCTTTATATTACTCAGGCCGAGTATGCTTTTGAACTTTTGTCTCAAGCTGGACTCACTAATAGTAAGACTGTTAACACTCCAATTGAACTTAATGTGCATTTGACTCCCTCGGAGGGGGGGGGGGAACAATTGTCTAATCCCCCTCTTTACAGACGATTGGTTGGCAGCCTAGTTTATCTCACTGTCACACGTCTAAACATTTATTATGCTATTCTCCAGGTGAGCCAGTATTTTTCTGCTATATGATCGACTCATTATGCTGTTGTTATATGCATTCTTCGATACTTGGAGGGCACTCTCTTCCATGGCCTTTCCTACTCTACTCAGTCTCCCCTTGTTCTCCATGCATTCTTTGATGTTGATTGGGTAGTAGATCCCACTAATCGCAAGTCCACCACATGTTATTGCTTTCTTCTTAGTTCTTCTCTGATTTCTTGGTGAAACGAGAAACAAATTCGTGTGGCTCGCTCTAGTACTGAAGCAGAATATCATGCCCTTGCTAATACCAAATCTAAACTTCTTTAGCTACGATGACTTTTTAAGGACTTAGGTGTATCCACATCCTCTGCTACTCCTCTTTATTGTGCTATTCATATTGCTCACAATGATGTCCTTTATAAATGGACTAAACATATGGAGATCGATTGTCATTTTTCCATTATCATCTTGTCCATGGTACTCTCAAGCTATTCTCAGTCTCCTCTAAAGATCAAATTGCATATATCTTCACCAAGTCACATCCTAAGGGATGCCTTCGTGCTTTAGTTGACAACCACAAGTTGGTCTCACACCCACCTTGAGTTTGAGGGGGGTTGTTAACTTGTAATAGGGGCTATGGGCTTTGCGCTCACCTTATTTGCTTGTATAGCACACGTACTTGTACTACACAGTCTGCCAGTTGCATCGTTGTCAACTTTATCTCCCCGCGAAAGTTAGGGGAATGACAAAAGTTTCAGAATCAGATGAAACTTTCTTGTGAGGTTCATATTGTCTGATACGAAGTCCTGCAGAAATTGAGAAAAAACTGGTAGCATAGAAAACAAGCCTAGGAATACCAAATTTTGCTGCAACATCAACTGCCCATGGAAAGAGCACATCGGCAACAAGGCAACTAGGTTGGTACTCTTGAATTAGATCCTCAAGTGGCTGTCGAAGCAATGAAGTGGCTAAGACAAAAAGTGGGAATCATTTCTGAGGAATTCAAAGTGTCAATGTTCTCACACCCTTCTGGCAAGCCAGCCTCTACAGCTGGGAAGTTAATGATTTTGATATCAATATTGATGCTTCGAGCTTTGGTTTTTTCAATTATTTTGGAGACTACAGGCATGTTGAGAAGAGTAGTGACAAACGTTGCCTTCACACCTCGCGCTGCAAAAGCTTGGCCATATCTATGGCGGGTATCCTGTTTCCTTGAGCCATGAAAAGGAAGAAAAATACGTGAAGCTGACTACTTTTGCTACCTATATGTTTGTCAAGGATGATAACGAAGACTTGTGAAATAGAGTTTAGGCTAGGCTATATTTTTCGGTGTTGTATGAGAAATTTCAAATTTGCAACTCTAATTCTACCGTCTGCAAAGAATTTTGATTTGTGTTGTAGTTTTTATTTATAATAATTTTTTCTCCCAAGTTAGGGTCGTCATGTGAGCACCTGCCATCAATGTGAAGCCACCCCGGGATAATTGACACACGCATTTTTCTAGAAGTCATGTCGCATCTATCGCTTCTTTTCTCTCTTATGTAAACGGGAGTAGCTATCTGTCTCCATTAAATGCTGTGTTAGCAAAAGTCAAAAGAAAATTGAGAATTTGTATGCTTTTCTTTGCCTTTTTCTTGTGTGTAGATTGTCTTTGAAGGACTCAAGATTTTGCCCTTTCGTGAGGACATCTGGAGTTTCAACAACGGTCAGCCAACGGCTATTATTATTCCTATTAGGTTCGGACTTCTTGTTAAGTTTTCTACTAGTATTGTGCTACTCCGCATACGAACAGCCAAGTTCTCCAACACATGCATAGATGATGCATGTGTGAAATGTGACGTACCATTCTTTGGTGAGCAGTTATTAAAAATTAATTGTCAATAAAAACTTCTTCTTATAAAGATTGGCGTAGGAAAACAAAGGGGTCCCTATAGCCTTTTGGATTTTCTTTAAGCACTTGAACAATCATCTTCAATTTCTTATGCTGTCATCAATTTGTCTCATGTATGGCTCTCAATAATTTTGTTTGATATGATCCTTGATTGATGGGAAATACCTATTCTTTCAAAAATTTAAGTTGATTGAAAATGAAAATTTAATCATTTAACTACATAATTTTGAGACTGGCTCCCCTCCCATTCTAATATCTGTTGTTGTCTCCCATTTTCACACAAATGAGGGCGAAAATGGGCAAATGCCCATTTCACCCAAAAAAAAATGGGCAAATGTCCCATTTCCTAAACTAATTAGGAAAATACCTCTCTTTTGAAACTCGATTTTCTCAAAATCAAGTTTCAATAAAAAAAATTTATGAAGCCTTATAGCGACGTTTTAAGAAGTTTATAGTAACATTTTAAGGACCTATAACGACGTTTTGTTACTCGACCTCCATAAACTCGAGTTACATACAAGTTCTTTTTTTTTACCGAGTTACAAAACGCTGCTAGAAGTGATAAAAATGGCACTTTAGGCTCTTTAAAACGTCGCTATAAGGCTTAACTCGATTTTGAAAAAAATCGAGTTTAAAAAAAGGGACATTTCCCTAATTAGTTTGAGAAAGGAAACATAATACTGTTTTTTTTTTTTTTTTTTTGCGTGAAAATAGCATTTGCCCATTTTGGCCCACAAATGAGAGACTAAGCTAACAACGAATCCAAGGCTTAAAAATAAACCACATCTAACATTATACCCTCTCATTCTTTCTCAAACCTTTTTAGCAACTCCCTAGAAAAACCGCCATCCACATGCCACCATAATGCCTTTGTCCAACAAGATCAAAACTTGATTGGAGTCATGAGGACACACGAAGCCAGCAATTATCGAGCATTTTTCATTGGGTGGTGACCAATTAAACAACACCAAATCAAATTCAAATTTAAAATAGAGATTATACTATTAAAGTTCCATTGATTTTTTTTTTTTTTCTGGGTTTGTATAACCTGTAACAAAAATTGATCCTTCAAAATGATCTTTGATGGTTTCCACTAGTATAGAATGATCAGCCACTCGAAACCCATCTCCAGCATGCTCAAAACTCTTTCAGGAGCTTCAACAAATAGGGAACGGAATAATGAATTGGGTCTTTGAATTGGGTTTTATTAATTGTAATTCAAATGTGAAGAGAAAGGGCAATTAATTGGATAAATGAATAAAAGATTAGAACTTGTGAAAGAAACCATGAGTTGGGTGAAGGAGTGGTTTCGGTAGAAACCACTTCTATGAATGATTCTTTCACAGCTCAGTAAATGATTCCGATGAAGTCTCATCCCTTAACAAAACAATGAAGATCTTCTTTGTCGGCTTCAACTCAGTGGAGGGCAAGTTTTGGTGGAGTGTGGGAGGTGGTTTTTCTAAGGAATTAGAAAGTTGCTGAAAAGGGTTGGAGAGAGAGGGCATTATGTTAGACGTGGCTCATTTTTAAGCCTTGGATTTGTTGTTAGCCACATGTCTTTCATTTGTGTAAAAATAGGAGACAATGGGAGAAATTAGAACAGGAGGGGAGCTGGGGCCCCATAATTTTAACAATCTCCTTCACATATGGACTCAAACTCTTTTTTAATAGGGAAAACCGAATACATGGATTTTAAATGGAATGTAGTATAGAGGAGACAGAGATCAAACTCAGAACTTCTTGCACTGATACTAAGTGTTAAATTACTAATTCTCCCAAAAGATTAAACTAATTGAAAATAGTAAATTTAATCATTTAACTACATAATTCTAACTGGGAGTAGTAAGCCTGGTCAATGGTGCAGTCTATTCTTGTATGTTGGGTTAAAAACTGACCTCGGTTAATTAATTCAATTACCTTAAATTGATTAATTAGATCAAATTGCATGCAAATCATGAAGGCACCAACAAATCACCAAATAAACTAATATGCAGCAGAAATTAAATGACATGGTGATTTGTTGACAAATGGGAAAAACCTCTCGCAAGACGAAAACCCCACCAGGTGAATTTTAGGTTACCATTCCCAAGAATCTACTAATTAAGAACAACCGGTTACAAGTATAAGGAATCTTATCATTATCCTGGACTATCCCAAGATACTAACCTACAGTTGAACCTTGACTCTAATCCCCAATTGGACTTAATCTTGTAGATGACTTCTTCACATGCACAGATCCCAATATGTGACTGGTTGCAAAGTTCTTCACTTTAAAGCACGTTAGATTAAGAAGCATTTAGTTACAAAACTCTAGGGTGCTCAAATGCAGTAGCTTTTCACAGAGTGTATGAGTTCTCTAATTTAATCTCTATGTCTTTGATGACCTTAAAATAAGCCTTTTATATGGTCTAGCGTTGTGGTGAGAGAAACCCTAATCATCCACGTCATCATAGACCGAAATTCAAAACTGAGAATTCTGAAATTGTAAGTCTGGATAGATTGAGCTTGTGTCGAATATCACTATTAATTTGCATTAGATGCTAGTGTTGAGACTAGTGTCAAGAATTCCTAAAACTGCTTTTCTTCACTTGTTACTGGGATCAATCTTCATGTCTTTATTGAAACCACTTGTAATGTTTGAGCAATACACTTCTTGATACATTAAACCTAACTTAGATCTACTTAATTACAAGTAAAGTGCATTTTGTGAAAGGATATTCCAATACATAAAAAATATAGCCCTAACATTGTACAAGAATGCCAAACAAAGTAACATGATTAACATAGCAGGCTTCGAGATGTATCAAACTAGGTATCAAGAATGGGAAATACTTAGGTAGTCCCAGAGCAATGCTACAGGCTCTCACAAAGTGGGTAGGCCCCATGTGTGGGGCCCACCCACTTCATGAGAGCCTAAAGCACTGCTTCGAGACTATCTAAGTTTTTCTCATCAAGAAGTCAATACCTTCCTTTTTCATGAGTTATTTCTAGGACATAGTCTATCTTAAAACTAGTCGTAGCCCTACAGGTTGGGCATGATAATTTTTTAGGTAAAATACTATATTAGTCCCTAAAATTTATAAAGAGATTTTTTTTAAAAAAATTATTTTTATTATATTTTTCATGTTCCATCTATAACGTTTTTTACCATTATCATATATTTACTAGTTAATGATTTGCATAACAATGACATTAAATGAGAGGCAGAATTGTTCACTATATTTTTCAAAGTTCATGGTGTATGAAGATTTTCTACACACACACACACACACACACATATATGGTTAAATGAAATGTCAAAAATGAGATTATAAAATTTTTCAACTTTATTTTTTATATAATTTCTATTATTACCGGAAAACATATCATTTTTAGTTATGATAGGAAATACAATTTCCCTAGTTAGAGTTTGATTAGTTTTAAGTTTAAATTTTGTATTATTATATTTACTTGTTGATTATTGATTTAATTAAGTAAATGTAATGGCTAATTTTATTGCGTTGTAAAATTTTTAATGTGTTCTATATGATCATCTCTATTTTAGTTTTTTACTTTCTTGACCACTTCTTTATTTTCCATTAAATGGTTACTAATTGATGTTTGATTTTATTTTTTATTTTTTCTTCATTCATTTATTCTTTATTACTTTGTATGTTACTACTTTTTATGGTTATTAACAAAAAATAGATATCACAGATTTCTTAGATAGTTATAGATGTAGTTGCATTAGTGGTATATCAAAGGATTTTTTTTTCTTCAGAATTTTTAAGGAAATATAAAAGGAATTTTTCTAGTATGGTCTTAAAGAATTAAGACATCCATAATATCTTAATAGAAGTAATAACGAGCCTCAAATTTTTTTTAATATATGAAGTGGTTAGGTTACTGGTATGTCAATTTTTTGAAGTAAATTTCAAAGGAAATGTAAAAGGCCTTTTTTGAAAAAAAATAAATTGGTGGCTTTTTGAAGAGTAAAAATGTAATTGTTTTAATTACCTTGTTCATAGATTTCATTATTTATTTATTGTGGGGCTTTCTTGCATTGATGGGCTAGGGCCCGTTCTACTACACTCAAACCGATGGATTGATGGGTCAAGAAGTTAGGATTGGCCTATTATCCCAATGGGATTATACCACAGACCAGCTTGTGCATAAGCCAGGCATTCCCAATGCTCAAACGAGATGTAAAGTGCTATAGCAAACTAGGTGTCTCAGCAAACACAGTGGATAACACCACCGCAAAATAACTAATACAATAGATATAATAAGAAAAATACCACAGCAAAACAAATGTTATAGCAATAATAGAAGATACTACAGTGGAACAACTAACACAACAAATGTAATAAAAGGTGCTATAGCAAAACAACTGACACAACAAATATAATAAAGGTGCCACAGCAGAACAAATGATATAGCAAATATAAGAAAAGGTACCACAGCAAAATAGCCCACAACGTAAGACACTACAGTAGAACAAATATTGATAAAAATGCTAAAAAGGTTAAAAGAAACCTTGGTAGGAAAATGGCAACGACTCTTGGTAAATGAGATGACATGAGTTCACTGTCCCAGTCCTAGGCCGAGTCTACCAACAACGAAAAGTCCAAGGAGGGATCCGACCCCCAAAACGAACAACCTTATTATAGGCTTCTACCATCAAAGTTGTTCATTCTAGAGAAAGGGTCTAAATGTTTATGGGTTCTGACTTACAGAGTTCCAAAGAATGGGCTTGTCAAGAGGAGAGAAAAGATGATTTATGATGCATGCCCCTATTTCTATTGTGTTTTCTCTCTTTCTCTTTTCCCACTTTTTTTTTTTCTTTCTCTTAGTTCTTTTACTCTTAGTTTCTTCCTATTCTCTCATCGTGGGTTCCTCCTCCTTCATCTGTGGTTACCTCTTCCTTTTATAGTGAATTGATTCAATGGGATTTCTCCTTTTTGTCCCTAAGGCTTCACCAACCGCTTTTGGTTTCTTATGGGCATTCCTTCAAGATTGCCCACTAATCTGTTGGTTTCCTGGCCATTGCCTCTCTTAAGAGTGTGATTGCCGCACCACTCCCCATTCTAGGACAAAACTTTACATTGTTTTGTTTCTCTCCTCACCTTTCCTGCCTTACCCGAATGGATAAAGGCTTGAGCTCCTCTCCCTTAAGAGTGTGATTGTCGCACCACTCCCCATTCTAGGACAAAACTTTACATTGTTTTGTTTCTCTCCTCACCTTTTCTGCCTTACCCGAATGGATAAAGGCTTGAGCTCCTCTCTCTACCTACCTTTATGGCATGCATTAGGTGGTCTAAACCCTTTACTTATCTCTTTTAGGCAAAATGTCATCCTAGCAAGGCATTTTTCCTAGAAGTCTAGGCAGAAACTCAAAATAGACCACTTCCCCCCCCCCCCCCACCACCACCACCAAACCACACCCCCTACCCTCTGCATTTTTCTTCTTTTACTCCCATGTCATTTCTAACATTCTTGCCATGTCTCATTTTGTTGTGTGTCTCTTGTATTCATGCTTATCCTTCATGGCATGAAGGGCGTGGGCTCTTTGGCTTGTATTATTTCCTCTTACTTTCCCATTGTCTTAGCAGAAGTCCTTTCCTATCCAGTCTGTTGGGCTTTTGCTCTTGTTACTTCTCTTCCTACTATGCCTATGGACCTGTTAGCTGTCATTCCTCCCATGTTGGCCCATTGGGCTTTTTTACCTCTTTTCTTGGGCTTCCATGCCCATTTACATTACTTTTACCTCTTGTTGTGCCCACAGGTCTAACTGACCATCATTCCTATCATGTTGGCGCATGAGGATTTTTACCTTGTTTCTTAGGCTTCCATGACCCATTTACTTCACTTTTTCCTCTTGTTGTGCCTATGGGCATGTTGGCTGTCATTCCTGCCATATTGGCCCATTGGGCTTTTTACCTATTTTCTTGGGTTTCCATGGCTTATTTATTTTACTTTTACCTCTTGTTGTGCCTATGGACTTACTGGCTATCATTTCTGCCATGTTGGCCCATAGGGCTTTTTACCTCTTTTCTTGGGCTTTCACGACCCATTTACTTTGCTCTTACATCTGCTACTCCCTTTCTCTTTCATCTTTCCTAGTTGTTGGGCTTTTTTTTTTTTTTGCCATTGGGCCTTTTGTCCAAAATGGGTATCAACAGTTATAAACATTTAAATTAAAGTAGATGAATATATAAATACATAATTATATGTAAAGTTACAACTGCACAAAACGAATATGTATAGATAATACTTTTTGTTTTTAATTCTTCATGAATCATTATTTCTTTGTTTACTTATAAGTATCTAAATTAAAGTTTTTTTAGACAAATCTATATTAAAGTAGTTGAATATATAAAGGAAAAATTATATGAAAAGTTAAAATTACCCAAGATGAACGTTTAACCATTGGTAAATATGTGTTTTTGAAGATGAAAAGTATGCTTGATTAGTTTAGTTGGAACTATAGAACTATGCAAATATTGTCGCAAGTGGTTCCACCCTTTGAAAATTATCAAGTTTGGCAGCCTTACAAAATAGGTAATTAATTTTGGAAAAAAAAAAAACTTTACATGACCTCCTCTTTTGTGACAACCTTTTTTTTTTTTTTTTTTTTTTTAATTCTCTTTGTAGAAACAACTTGAGAATATCAAGACTTAAGTTACCACATGTAGTAGCTGTAAAACATGCCAATGATTTAAAAATAGAAAGTTTTAAATATTTAAAAAGCATTTCTTGGGAAATTTACACCCTGATTGATAGAATTAACAAGTTTTAAATCCAAGTTGTTAATTAGATATATTATGAATAATCCTTAGTTTAACAAACAAACATCAATAACATGTCAAAATCATGCACAACAGAATAGTAAATAAGACAAGATATAATGACCCAAGAAAACCAATAAAACAAACTAGTTTCACAGTAAAAAAAACCTGGGGAAAACCTTCCCAAAAAGAAATCCACTATAAAAAAGAGAAGTTTCAGATCTAGTACAAAACTTTTATCCCTAAACTCTATAAACCCAGAAAATGAACTTATAATAGAAACTTTCAACCGCTTCAGAATCTCTAAACTTTTAAATATATGACCACTCTACCCACAATCACAATTGGAACCTCCAACTGACTTCGAGAACCTTTTGAAGGCTTTTCTCATAGTAGAGCAAGTCTATGGTGGTTGCTATGACTTCAACTTCTTCACCAATAGAATCTTTAGATCTACTTTGAAACTCTTTTATTTGGTGAAATAGAGAAAATTTGGTTACAAAACCCTAGCTATATAAACAGAGTGTTTCTCTTTCTAAAAAAAAACCTTCTAATTGTTGGCTTATGTCTTTTAAATACCGGTTTACACAGATCTTAATTTGGCTTTCAAAAGAATAAATTATGGGCTTTTTCATGGTACTGATTTTTGTTGTTCCACAAAGCTTGATCTATCGAACTTCTATCGAGAACAAAATCTCGATAGATTAAGCTGCTATCAAGCTTCTATCAAGGAGACAATAAGTTTTGAGCTTCTATCGAGTGGTATCGAGCTGCATTTTTAGTATATTGTAATATAAAACCTTTTTTTCTCACTATTGTATGTAACCTTTCCCATAAGATCAATAATGTTGGGATCTTTTAAAGATGATACATAATAGTTTTGAGAAGAAGAGAAAAAGCTAAAAAGATACTAACACATAATATAAAATTATTAAGTTTTTTGATTTAATTTTGTGGGAAAAAAATTAATATATCTATGATAAAGGATTTTATCTAAGTGATATATAGTAGTCCATATTCTTTTTGATGATGCAAAAATCGTCAGTAGTATAGGTTCGTCTAGATGGAGTTGAACCCTCGTCACTGCACCTGTAAATATAGTGTAAGGCTTTCCTTAGGTGGTCACCAATGTGGTGCCTGCCACATCGCCTCCGATGGTAAAGTCAGTATATAAAAGCTTTTGAGGAAATAAGAAAGCTTCGAATATCAGGGTTATGTATATTAGTATATTCTGGGTGTGTGTATATGTAACTTGTCTAGTTCTGATGAGTGTATATATATAGCTTTAGGGTTTCTAGCCATTGGGGCCTTAATTGTGGCTTTAGTGCTCCCTTCGTAACGCCTCAAGGCTTATTAATGCGAGTTTTGATGTACTACCAACGGTCTTAACAGCTAATCATTAATCGTTCGAGGCATTGAAATTTCTCATTAATGGCTTGCCTTCCTTCATCCAAGCTGTGGAGGGATGGACAAAGGTATTTGATGAGGTTGTCTAGGCAAGAGGGTTCGTTGGTCCCATCAGCTGCCCCCCCAAGTTCTGTGATCGTCATTGCATGTCTTGACCAAGAGGTGAAGGGTCTTTTGCCCAAACATGACTCTTGGGGTTCCATTCCGCATTCGATGCGAAGTGGCAGCGCATTAATGTGTCGTGGCGGTGCTATACACATCATGGCCACGTGGCACGTTATGGCTGGCGAAGTTAATGCTCCACTTGTGTGACTCTTTGGGTTTATCGCTAGTTTTTAGTTTTTTTGTGCTTAGTTTTTAAACTCCATTCCTTTTCTCTTTCTTCCTTACTTTTCATCTCTCTTATGCCACAGCTGTTCTGCAATTTTTTTTCTTCTCCAAGCTACCTCCCTTGCAATTGTTTGCATTTTGTTCTTTTTGGGTTGCATTTCTGAGGTGCATCTTCTTCCTTCTCTTTCTATTTTTCTTACCATAGAAATTTTTGTAAAGGATTGTGATTTCCCCTTTCTTTTTCTTTTTTTAGGTCTTCTTAGGATCTTGCCCCTTTCCTTCTACTTTTTGAGTTCCATGCTTAGTACTTCTAAGGTTAGGACACTTTGTCCTTTTGTTTCCTTCCTTTTTGCATGTTTAGGGGCTTCTCTGAGAATCTTTCGGAATTTCTCCCCTTTAGTTGAGGGTTTTGTGTGTGAGAGTAATAGTTTCGGCGTGGCGTTAGCTGGTCTAGTCCCCTTGTTTTGTCAATCTGTTGATTGGTTCGAAGATTTGGTAAGTAAGCGAAGAGGGATGTCGGAGGTGAGATCTGGTGAGCTTGAGACCAGGCTATCGTCTAACGATGACCTGTAGAGGAAGATACTACGGCTTCTGATCCAAGGGAGGTCAAAGCTTTCTTTGCCCTTGGGGAGGAGTGTGACCTGGACGTTAAGACCCTTTCTAGATGTTAAGACCCTTTCTAGAGAGGGTTAGGGTTCATCTTCCCCATAAGGAGGAACGAGCCTGTTACTTTTCTCCCGAGGAGGTGTGCTTCTACGAGACTGCCTTCTTGTGTGGGCTTGGATTCCTGATCCATTGCTTCATTATGGAGCTTTTAAGTCACTTTAATATTGCTCCTAGGCAACTTATGCCAAACTCATGGAGGATAGTGATTAGCTGCATGGAGATTGGCTGGCTGCCACTGAGGGAGATATGATCTGGGTGGACGAGTTCACCTACTTGTACCGTCTAAAAGAGTCCAAGGAATACGGGAACTCTGAGCTCATGCCTTGGGTCAGGGAGGATAGGCTTGTTAGGGGCCAGCCCTCATCATTTCGATTCTGGAAGTCCTGGTTCTTCTTTGTCTCCAAGGATGAGTGGGAGACTCCTTCTGATGAAGTTTGGGGGAATGTCCCTAGGTTGCTCCATCAGTGGAGAGCCTTGAGTCTAGGTGCATCGTTTCTTTACTAGTTCTTCATCTTTCATGATAGGCCAAGAATGTATTGACCCCTTGTTATGGATTAATTGATTAACTAGCTAAGTATAATTAATTTATCAAATTAACATACAAAATACGTGGCAGCACAAAAAAATTACCAAATAACTAAATATGCAGCAAAAATTAAATGACACAGTGATTTGTTTACGAATGGGGAAAACCTACACAGCAAAAACCCCAACGGGTGATTTTAAGGTCACCACTCCCCATAATTCACTATTATCATAACAAGCGGTTACAAGTAAAGGAATCCTAGTACCTTATACCAACCAACAGTTGAACCGTTACCCCAATACTCAATTGGACTTGTTCTGTAGTGACAATCTTTGCTTGTATTGTACGACTTCCAGTATGTGACTAACCAATAGATGTGCGAATCCCAATAAGCGACTTGATTACCAACTTAAGAAGGGTGTTGGCTACAAAGTTCTTCAGTTCATCAACCGATGAAAATCATGAAATTGCTTGGTCACAAAACCCTACGGTGTACAAACACAATAGCTTCTTCAAGATGAAATAGGGCAACTAGGTTTCTAGTCACACTTTTCTTCACACTTGTGGAATTGTGCTCTTGTGCAACTGCATCACCTCTAACTGCTTTTAAAATAATCTTTATATGTGTTTAGGGTTGTGAGAAAAGAAAGCCTAAACATATACTCACGGATATGATGAAAAATGGCTCTGAAAAATTAAACTTCATAAATCTTGACAGATATCCTATCTATCGAGTGGTTGTCGAGCCTCAAGCTAAATCAGCACTTTTAAACCTTGATAGATACTAACTGTCAAGCTAGCTTTTGAGCTTTAATGAACAACACTTCTTCACTTGATTCTTGGACAGACTTTTATGGTTTTAACACTTGAACTTGAAACCTTATTTCTTGAAACATTAAACACATCCTAGGTCTACCCAATCACAAGTAAAGTACGTTTTGTCAAAGGATTAGCCAATACATAAAATGTTGACATATGTTCCTAACATCAATCACATACGTCTTAACACTTCATTATTTTGCACATTTTATCTCCGCTAACTCTCCTATATGTTGTCTTGTGCACAGTTAAGAAGTGGTTGAAGCTCAAGAGTACGTATAGGCAATGCATCGAGGCAGCTATTGAGTACATGAGGACAATCGATGATTTTGACGATCCGTTCAACCCGCAAACCCTAGCTCCTCATTGCCTTGGTCCAAAGCCTTCTGCTTATGTCCTACATACTATAAAAATGGGGGAGAAGAAGAGTAAGTGTTTACTCAGCTCGTTGTTGCTACTTTTTTTTTTTTTACAAGTGTTTTTCTTTCATAGAGATGACGATGAAATTCAACCAAGGGATATACATGAAGATGAGGGCCAAGAAGAATAAGCCCCTTTCTAACCTCGGGAAGAGGGTGGTGCGTGTGGTGGAGAAAGGAGTCTCCATCACTCCCTCTAACCCTGTCACTATGAAGACAAGGACAGCGTCCCTGACTACCTCAGTATAAGAAATTACCCCACGCCTAAAGAAGCTGCTCATGGCTAACAAAGGGAAGGAGAAGGCTGACTCCCACTCGTCCAGCGTCTAGGCTGACGCCGACCTTGTGCTGATGAGGGTGCAAGATGCTTTTACAACTGAGGAGCTTAAGGTCTTCTCTGGCATGCCTTCTAATGAGGTTGTGGGTCGTCATATCCATAAACTCGTCTAGGTAGTGTACTTGTGCAATATCTCCTTTTCCTTTCTCTTCTTTTGTATTGTCTTGAAAATTGGACCTCCTTTTCAGGTATTAGGGGAGACCATTCATATCACCTCGGAGTACCTAAACCACAAGGCGAAGGCCACTTCAGCAAGGTCCCAGGTGGTGGCTTTGGAGGCGAAAAACTCAAAGCTAAGGAAGGACCTTATTGCAGCCATGAATAAGGCCAATACCAGCAAGGAGAAAGCCAAGGTCTTGTCTGACGATTTGAGGGCAAAGAGATAGATGACTCTGGAGAAGGACGAGCAGCCTCTGGCCATGAAATAGAAGATCAAGACGGTTGCTGCTGAGTCCACTGAGGCCTTCCAGCAGGCGGAGGAGTATAACACTGTGCTCTTCAGCTGGTATTATAAAGGCTTTGAGCTCCTAAAATGGTACCTCGTCAAGCACCCCACCGGAGTGGATCTGGAGAACTTGGATCTTGAGGAGGTGGATAAGGAAATGGCAGCTGATGAGGCCTCCCAATCTACAGCTCCTGAGGGTGATGCCCCAAAGAACGCTCCTTTGCCTCCTCTTGCAGGTGATGACAAAGCCGCCACTTAAACCTGCTTATATTCTTGCTTCACTTTTCTTTTTTTTTCTTTTTTTTTTGGTGCCTAGTGTGTTTTTTGAGCTTTTTGACTCTATTTTCAGAACAGTATTTTTATTATAATTTAAGAATAATGTCTCTTGCCCAGTGTTTTTGGGCTTTTTAATTATATTGACTATTTTGTGCTTACCTGTTTACTTTCCTGCATTGTTATGCATGATACTTTTTGTCTATATATGACTTTTGTCTACCTCGTTGCTTGTCTACCCTCAGCTCAGGGGGTTTGTTTGATTAGGAGATGACCAGCATTAGTCAGTAGTTTATATCTGTCAAGATGGATTTTCCTTAGTCAACTTTTTACGACTTATCCCTATGTGTGGGATCTTGTTATTTGGCTTCGTCAGTAATTTACATCCATTTAGGAGGAATCTTGTTACTTAGCCAATTTTTTTTATGACTTACACCCATTAAAGGGATCTTGTCATTTGGCTTTGTCAGTAACTTATATCTGTCTAGGTAGAATCTTGTTACTTTGCCCATTCTTTATGACTTACACCCATTGAAGGGATCTTGTCATTTAGCTTCGTTAGTAACTTACATCCATCTAGGAGAAATCTTGTTACTTAGCCAATTCTGTGACTTACACCCATTAAAAGTATCTTGTCATTTGGCTTCGTCAGTAACTTACATCCGTTTAGGTAGAATCTTGTTACTTAGCCTTTTTTTTTTTTTTGTGACTTACACCCATTGAAGGGATCTTGTCATTTGGCTTCGTCAATAACTTACATCCATCTAAGCAGAATCTTGTTACTTAGCCAAATTTTTTTTTAGGCTCCTAGATTTACATGCATCACGTTGGCTGAATAATTTTTTTATTGCTTTATTTCAAACATGAATACAATCGTCCATTACATTTATTGATGGTATTTCTTCAAATGCTCGATATTCCATGGTCGTGATAGTCTCATCCTATCCAACGTTTCAAGGTGCTAGCTGCCTTGCTTGGAATAATGGGTAATTTTGTAGGGTCTTTCCCAGGTTGGGCCAAGCTTCCCCTAGGTCGGGTCCTTGGTAGCAGGTGTAACTTTACGCAAGACGAGATCTCCTATGTTAAGTCTTCTAAGCTTCACTCTCTTTTTGTAGTACTCGGCCATCTTCTATTGGAATTTTGTCATCTTACGGGATGCTCATTCTCTCAATTCATCCAAGCAATCCAATTTGACTCTTCGTTGATCGTCATTGCTGCCTTCATGGAAGACTTCTCGTCTCATGCAAGACTTCTCGTCTCATGCTGGTGATTCCCACTTCGATTGGGATTACTCTCTTGGTGCCATTAATGAGGCTAAAAAGGGTCTCTCCTGTCGTGATTCTTGTTGCAGTCCTATACGCCTACAGGACATTTAGCAACTCTTTTGGTTGTACGCCTTTTACCTCATTTAACCAAGCTTTGATGATCTTGAGCAACCGTCTGGATGTTAGCTTAGGGGTGACCAGGTGATGAGAATTGGTTCTTGATTCCTAACCCCGAGCAGAAGTCCTGAAAGCCTTGACTATCAAATTGTTGCCCGTTTACTGATATGATCGTCCGTGGTATCCCAAATCGGAAAACTATATTCTTCCACACAAAGTTCTAGATCTTTGCCTCCATTATGGTCAATAGTGCTTTTGCTTTGACCCATTTTGCAAAATATTCAATAGAAACCAACAAAAATTTTACCGATCTCTTACCTTAGGGTAACGTACCGACGATGTAAAGTCCTCACTAGGCAAATGGCCATGGAGAGGCTATTGGCGTTAGTTTCTCTGCAAGTATGCGTTAGATGGTCCCAAACCTTTGGCATTTGTCGCACATCTTGACAAACTCCCTTGCGTCGTTCTACAAAATAGGCCAGAAGCAACCTATTCAGATAACTTTGTTAACCAGGGATCTCGGGCTTGCATGGTCTCTGCAAATTCCTTCATGGATCTCTTCCAAAATATACTTGGCTTCCTCCTCATTGACACACTTCAAGTAAGGCATGGAGAAGCCTCGTTTGTACAAGGTGTCATTCAGGATCGTGAACCTTACTGCCTTTTTTCTAACCTTCTTGGCCTCTTCGACATTTTGTGGAAGCCGTCCATCTTAAAGGTGTTGGGATGTGTGCTCTTAAATCCTATTGTATGATGTTATGTATGACATAATGTTGTATTTAATAAAGTTGTTTTATTATTATCTAAAATAATGGTAATATGAATATTGGGACATTATCATATAGTCCATGAGATGCATAGTATGTGATTTATGTGAAAAGTCACAGAAGATATAAATCACAAGTTCTTTGTAAAATCATAATTGTAATTCGTAGTCGGTGATGAAATTGGACATTTTATCTGCGAAGACTATAACATATCAACTAAGATGATTTGTCTTGATCATGGAAGTGTAGACTTCTAGTTGATATGTTGATATGTTTTAAAAATTAAGACATATTGAACTGTACCGCTGTGAGATTTATTATTCTCCTAATGACTGTCAAATGAATAATAAATTGCTTGACTTCTATTTGCATGAACTCTTAATCTTGAGAGAATAATGGACCTGATCATGAAGTGTAGGTTGCTTTGATATATCAGAAATGAGATCTAAAGTAACAGTCAAACCCTCAGTATGTTGGGCAGCCACATTTAGTGTTGATGGAACATATATTCTAAAAATGGAATTCATAGTCTCTTAATGGAGATATAAAATATTCCCTTGAGATAAGTTTAACGGATTCAGTTATTCAAAGAGTTAGACCTAACCACTTTGATAAGAAGTTACTAAAGTATATATTTATGAAATTGGATTTTCATAAATATATGATGAATAACTTTAAAGGATTAAACCGAATAGTCAAGGATAAGATATAGTAATTTACAAAGTGGCAATCAACATTCTTGACTTTGTGTTACTACAAATATTTTATGAAGTGATTGCGTGTATAATAAAGTTTTAGGATATAATTTATTAATAAGACCTAGAGTGCAATTATATTTATATAGTGGTATTAAATATAATTAATGACAACTTTGGACTTGTCAAGAGTTGACAGAAAAGCCCAAGGCTCATTGGAGCTATTGTCTTATTGGTCCCTTTTGGTCCTACCCCAAGCCACACACTAAAGCCCAATTGGAAAGGCCCAATAGGCCAGCCCAATTAGATAATCAGTTAGTTATAAAGGGAAAAACATATAGAATTTTTTATTAGAAAAATAATAAGAGAGAGACATTATTCTGAAATTGTGTATATGTGTGAGTGAAGCCACTCGATAATTCTCCCTTGAAAACTGATTGAGAGACCACACTTCTTGGGTGTAAAGTGGAATTGGAGTGAAGATGTTCCCATGTGCTACTAATCTTTGTTTTGAATTTCTCCACACCAAGGTATGCTATCTAATTCTTAAATTCTGAAATTTGCATAGTGCATGTTATCAATCATGAATGAAATAAATTCATGTTTGTTGCTTCCGCTGTGTGTTTTGTATGAGATACAAAACCAGATTTTCCAATAAAAGGAAGGACAAGATTGGTGTCATCTAGCTACTTTCACTCTAGATTGACAAGGTGAGGACCTCTTCGATGCTGGAACATTTTTGGACTTCAATCTTCAAGTTTGAATTCATTGGTCCTGCTTCTGATAGCACCTGCTTCGCTAGCTCATCAACCTCCATATTCTAGCTTCTAGGGATTTGTGTGAACTCCACTCGATCAAACTCCTACAACGAGCTTTGAATTGCTCTAGAGGAGCAAGTTTTTGACTCCTAACCCAACCCTTAGTCCCTTCAGTACTCTTTCATACTCAGCTTCATTATTGGTGGCCAAGAATGTTAGCTAAACTACGTATTTGAGCATGTCTCCTTCAGGAGTGATGATAATGACCCCCATTCTCCCCTTTTTTTGGGCTGACGAACCGTAAGTCTAGATCATCTATCTTTCTGCTTTGGCTGTTGCTCCCTCCTCGTTTAGGATTGTAAATTCAGCAATAAAGTCTGCCAATGCCTGCGCCTTAATAGTTGTACTGAGGTGGTTCTCAATGTCGAATTGGCTAAGTTCGGTAGCCCACTAGATCATCCTTCTTGCAACCTCTGGCTTGTTCATTGACGTCTTTATGGGTTGGTCTGTCATCACCAAAATAGGGTTCGCCCTTATAAACTTAGCTTGCGTGAAGTTACAATCAAAGCGAATACGATCTTCTTGATCCATGTGTATTTGGCTTCTACCCCTTGGAATGCCTGACTAACATAGTAAACTGGGAGTTGTCTTATGTCCTCTTCTCTAATCAAAGCTGGGCTCACAACTATGGCTGACACCGCTAAGTATAAATATAGGTTTTCTCCCCTCTTGGATGGGCTCAAGAGGGGTGGATTGCTCAGGTAGCGCTTGAGTTCCTAGAAAGTTCTCTCACACTCGTCCATCCAAGCGAAGGCCTACTTCAACTTCTTGAAGAAGGGCAGGCATTTGTCCATTGCTTATGAGACGAACTTGTTGAGTGCTGCTGTCCTCACAGTCATAGGCAACATCATCTCTAGTATTGCTCATACCTTTTCTAGGTTCGCTTCTATTCCTCTCTAGGACACTGTGAAGCCTAAGAACTTCCCTGACACCACCCTAAAGGTGCATTTATTGGGATTTAACTTCATCTAATATTGCCTGAGAGTGGCAAACGTCTCTTGGAGATCGTCTAGATTGGCGAATGTCTAGTGGTGAACATTTCATGTTTCTCCCGATCTATATACTGAACATTTTATTTACTAACCTCTGGTAGGTTGCTCCTGCAATTTTTTAGCCCAAAGGGCCTCACCATGTAGCAGTAGAGCCTTTAGCTTGTGATAAATGCAATTTTCTCTCGATCTTCCTTCGCCATTTTGTCTGGTTGTACCCTAAGAATGCATCCATAAAAATCAAGAGCTTATTTCCTGTTGTGAAATCCACTAGTTGATCTATCCTTTAGGCAGGCCTTGTTTAGGTCTATGAAGTGCACGCACATCCTTCATTTCCTATCTGTTTTCTTCACGAGGACGATGTTAGATAGCCAGTCTGGGTAGTAGACCTCGGGGATGAAGCTTGCTGCTAATAGTTTATTTACTTAATCCATGATCGCCTGGTTTCATTTTGGAGCAAGCACTCGTTGTCTTTGCTGGACAAGCTTTTTCTTGGGGTCAACATTTAACTTGTGTTAAATGATCTCTGTGAATATGCCTGGCATGTCCTCATGGCTCCAATAGAAAATGTGCAAGTTCTCCTTAAGGAATTGGACTAGTTTCTTCTTCATATCGGTACTTATGGTCGTCCCTATTCTTGTAGTCTTCGTTAGTTCTCCGTTTACCAGCTCCACAGTTTTCAAGGCTTCCACCTTCTCCTCTTCTTTTTCCTTGATCGTCCACGTATGGTTTTCCTTTGTAGCCAACACCGCTTTGTAGCACTCTCTAGCCAATACTTGATCTCCTTTTATTTCACCTACAACATTTTCAGTTGGAAACTTTACCTTTAGGCAATAAGTGGACGTGGTTGCCTTCCAATGATTAAGTATGGGCCTCCAGATAATCACATTGTATGAAGAGGGACAATCTACCACTAGGAAGTCTAACTGACGAGTCAATTGTCGCGGACAAGGCCCCATTGTGACTGTCAACGTCACTATGCCTTGAGGATACACCCTGTCCCTACTAAAGCTGACGAGAGGGGACTCAAAAGGGCGGAGCCTTCCTAGATCCAACTTTAGCTATTGAAAAGCAAAGATGTAGATGATGTTTGCGGAGCTACCATTATCCATGAGAATTCTCATAGTGTTGAACCCTTCTATCATAAGCATTATGACCAATGGGTCGTCATGTGGTGTCTTCTACAGAGAAAAATATGTCCCTATCCATCTGTCTTTGCTTCAAGGGTGGTGTCCTATGGATGTTATTTACCTGCCTCTGATATGATTTCTTGGGGGATCTGAACGACCCACCTGTGGATGGCCCACCTTTGATCGTCTTTATCTCCTCGATCACACTTGGTGGTTATTAAGACACATGGTCTTCGTCCCTTGGTGAGGCTTTGCGCTTGTCCTTATCATTATCCCTGGACCTGCTAGGCTCTCCCTTCTTTACAAACCTCTACAACTTCCCTTTTCATATGAGTTCCTCTATCTACTCCTTCAGGTCCCTACAATCTTTTGTGTAGTGGCTGTGATCCTTGTGGAAATGGCAATATTTCTTCTTATGACGTTCATTGGGTGACGAATGTAATGGCCTTGGCCATTTGAGGTCATGCTCATCTTTAATCTGCGTTAGAATTTGTAAACAGACATAACTAAAGGACTGAATTTTATCATCCGATGAGCCTTACCGTCTTTCCTTTAACTCTCGTCGCTATTTTGACGATCTGTATACTTCTTTTTTCGTCCTCTCCAATCGTCTTACTTCCTTCCCTTCTCATTTGACTTCTCTACATCTTTTATCGCTGGTTGGGCATCTTCGGCATTCATGTATTTCTGCGCCTTCAAGAGCATCTTTGCCATCGTCTTTAGGGGATTCTTCGCGAGTGAGACCACGAACTCCCTAGACTTCAATCCAGCTTTAAAGGTTGTTAGCTGCACTTTATTATTAGCTTCGTTGACCTCTAAGGTTTCTCAAGTGAAATGCTTCACGTACGACCTCAGGGTCTCCTTTTCTCCTTGTTTGATGGTAAGTAAATGGTTTGCTGGCCTTCCCAAGCGTTGTCCCCCTACGAAGTGGTGTAAATAGAAATTTCCCAATTGCTCGAAGCTATCGATGGACAATGTTGGTAACCTCATGAACCACTTCCTCGCAACTCCTTTGGCAATGGTGCCAAAAGAGCGACACAGTATTTCATTAGGAGGCTGTTGAAGGCCTAGAGTCGTATTAAAAGTGTTGAGGTGATCCAGGGTGTCTTTTAGTCCGTCAAACGGTTCCAGCTGAGGTAGGCAAACTTTTGACGGCACTGAACATTCCAAGATGGCCGCCGTGAAGGTTGAATCCATCATCCTGACCTTTCTATCCAGACTTTGATCCATTTTCCCCTTAATGGCACTCTGTAGCTCATCCATCTCCTTTCTCATTTTCTAGAGAAGATCTGAGCTGGTCCTTCTAGAGTGGTGGGTCTTCGACGGTCATTCCTTCTATGACTATCTCCATTATCCTCCTGGTTGGTCCTAGACCAATTTTCCTCGTGTTAAAGTCGAGGCCTCATCTCCTAGTTCTGTCTGGTAAGCTCTTCGACACTAGCTGTAAATGACTAGATTTGCAGGGCTAATGCTACAGAATCTTGGTTGGACTCCATCTGAATTTGGGAATTGATTGGAACTACGCTTTCGAACCTAAGTGCAAAAATGTCGTTCCCATAGACAATGCCAAGTTGATGATGCAAAAATCGTCAGTAATGTCGGTTCGTCCAGATGAAGTTGAACCTTCGTCACTACACCTGTAAATATAATGTAAGGCTTTTGTCAGGTGGTCACCAGTGTGTTGCCTGCCACAACTCCTTCGATGGTAAAGTTAGTATACAAAAGCTTTTGAGGAAATAAGAAAGCTTAGAATATCAAGATTACGTGTATTAGTGTGTTCTGGGTGTGTATATGTACCTTGTTTGGTTCTAATGAGTGTATATATATAGCTTCAGGTTTTCTAGCCGTTAGGGCCTTAATTGTGACTTTAGTGCTCCTTTTGTGACGCCTCAAGGCTTATTAATGCGGGTTTTGATGAGTTACCAATGGTCTTAATAGCTAATCGGTAACCATTCGAGGAATTGAACTTGCCTTCCTTCGTCCAAGCTATGGAAGGGTGGACAAATGTATTTGGTGAGGTTGTCTAGGCAAGAGGGTTCGTTGGTCCCATCACTTTTAGTCTTGATTCAAAAAGTCCATTCTCAATAGACTCTTAAGCCTACAAATTGCTTAATCTATTGGCCTAGACATATTCAAATAATGCTATCTATATTATAAATTATTTGATCCTTTATCACACAAATATTTTGTCCCTTAATGTATGGTAAGCGAAGGCAAGTATGTGTCTAGTCATTTTCTTGATTTGTGTTGCATAATTTAATGATAAGGAGGATGTGGCTGAATATAAATGTTAAATAAAATAAGATGAGAAGAAAAAAGTGCAAAAATAAAATATATAGCAATAAACATCAAATTTCCCAAGTCATGTTACGTAATATAATAATATTATATTATTATATACTATATGTATAATGCAGTAGGATAATATTTAACAGTCAAATAGAATAAAAAACATAACAACTTAAAACACAAAACTAAATTGTAAATATTCATCCAAGTAAGTTATTAATTACAAAAACCAAAGAGTTTAGAATAATGAATTGTTAAAAAAAAAAAAAAAAGGGTTTCACAATAATTAAAAAAATAACATGGACAATTTACATTTTATACCTAATAATATCCTTACAAATTTCTTTAAAGAGTTAACAAAATATATATGACTATCAATAGTATTTAAATTATATATATTGGAATTATATTATGCATCTTATTGTATATCTTTAAATGTATTCATGCATATGCATGGAGTTACAAGCTAGTAAAAATAATTGTTAACAGGCATTTTAATTTTTAAATAATTGAGATTTTAAGTCACCTTAAATGAGTAAATATTAAAATATATATATAGGAAAATTTGAAAACAAAAACGATAATGATGTGGCTCAATTGAAGCGTAGTAACAATAAATGTTATGTTTCAGCTTTTATATATATATATATATATATATATATATATATAAATTAACTGCCATGACACAAAGACTTACAATTTGTTCGTAGTTTAACAAATTTCTAATATGTCTTTCCTTTAGAACAAAGTTTAGCTACAAAATTAGTTGTAACCTTAGGTTACAAACTTAATTAATATATTTTTATTAGAGACGCATTTTGACAAATTCATTATTCGATTACATCTTTTTCTTATATCCTTCATACTTGCAAAATTTCAAGAAAATTAAAGATCAATAGCTGTGCCATTAATAAATTTTTTATGTTACAAGTTTTTATAATTTAAAATTATGCACAAAATATAAACTTATAGATCATATAGTAAATAATATCCGATTAATACAAAATTTAACATGTATATTAAGAGCATAAAGAACATGCAACTCAACGGTTAAATTTTCAAAATATGTTATAATATTTATTTTATTGAGTAAGTTTGTAGTCTTAAGGTACAAATATTTTTGTAGCTAAACTTTGTCATTTCCTTTATTAAAATCTTCTTATTATTTTAAAAATAAGTACTTCATCTACAACATTTTTACAACGAATCATAAATTGTTAGTTGTTATTGGTTCAAATTTAAACCTATCACTGAGATTACTTTTTTACTCCAACAATAACAACTAGTAACAATCTACCATTTAAAATTTGTTGTGAAAATATTGTGGACATAACGTTTCTCTATTTTAAAATGTAACATGTGAAAACATGAAACGGAAAGATAAAAGGCATTATATTTGCTTACTTTGCCCCCTGCCTCTTGACTCAAGGAGTTTGTTGTTTTTTATATTTGGAAGGATGTTAGTCTTCGACTCATACCGAACACTGCTTAGTGTATTCTACGATTAATTACAAATAATAATAAAAGAAAGATTAAGGCACCAATGATATCGCTAAGATGAATCTTGTTAAAAGTCGAGTTATATCTAATGACAGGTGTGATATATGTCAAACTCAACAGGAGGATGTCAACCATGCCCTATACCTATGTCCAAAACTCGAAAAAATCCTCTCCACACTACAAAAAAACTGGCCTATTGCGGCGGGTGCGAAAATTGCCGCTATAGGTCGCCTATTGCGGTGCTTTTTCGGCCCGCCGCTGTACATGAGATCTATTGCGGCGTGCTATTGCGGCGGGCCAGTGACCCGCCGTAATAGACCTGCTTTAGCGGCCTTCAGCTTAGATATAGTGGCAGGTCATTGACCCGCCGCAATAAACCCTGAAATTGGAGCAGGCCTATTGTGGCGGGTGCAAAAACTACCGCTATATGTAGCCTATTGCGGCGCTCTTTTGGCCCGCCGCTGTAGATGAGATCTATTGCGGCATTTTTGTGACCGCCGCTATAGGTAAGGTTTTTGTATAAAATTAAGTTTTTGTAGTTTACAATAACGCATAAAAAATGAGTTTAAAGATCAAATTGTAAATTACACCCGATTGACATGAAAATTGGCATGCACGTTAATAACATATAGAAAATGTAATCCAATGGTTGGATTTTCAAAATATGAATTCAATAATAAGTTATTAGTTGGTGTAACATTTTTTAGAATTACATCAAATATAACTTGAACCCAACCCTATATTTCTTAATTCAATGTGAATTTTGACAAATTTACCGTTAGATTACATTATCTTCATATATTTTTCATGCTTACAAAATTTCAAAGTGATCAAAGATTAATAGCCACGTCATCGATCAATTGTTTAAATTCAAGTTTTTGTAGTTTAAAATAACGTATAAAAGATGAGTTTAAAAATAAAATGGTAAATTACATCCGATTGGCATGAAAATTGGCATGGATGTTAAAAACATATAGAAAATGTGATCCAACGGTTGGATTTTCAAAATATGAATTCAACAATAAGCTATTTCTTGGTGTAACATTTTTTAGAATTATATTAAGTGTAACTTGAACCCAACCTTATATTTCTTAATCCGATGTGAATTTTGACAAATCTACCGTTAAATTACATTATTTCCATATATTTTTCATGCTTAAAAAATTCAAGGTGATCAAAGATTAATAGCCACGTCATCAATCAATTGTTTAAATTCAAGTTTTTGTAGTTTAAAGTAACGCATAAAAGATGAGTTTAAAGATCAAATGGTAAATTACATCCAATTGGCATGAAAATTGACATGCATGTTAAGAACATATAAAAAATGTGATCCAACGGTTGGATTTTCAAAATATGAATTCAACAATAAGTTATTGGTTAGTGTAACATTTTTTAGAGCTACATCAAGTATAACTTGAACCTAACCCTATATTTCTTAATTCAATGTGAATTTTGACAAATCTACCGTCAGATTATATTATCTCCATATATTTTTCATGCTTAAAAAATTTCAAGGTGATCAAAGATTAATAGCCATGTCATCAATCAATTGTATAAATTCAAGTTTTTGTAGTTTAAAGTAACGCATAAAAGATGAGTTTAAAGATCAAATGGTAAATTATATCTAATTGGCATGAAAATTGGCATGCATGTTAAGAACATATAGCAAATGTGATCCAACAGTTGGATTTTCAAAATATGAATTCAACAATAAGTTATTGGTTGGTGTAACATTTTTTAGAGTTACATCAAGTGTAACTTGAACCCAACCCTATATTTCTTAATTTAATGTGAATTTTGACAAATCTACCGTTAGATTATATTATCTTTATATATTTTTCATGCTTAAAAATTTTCAAGGTGATCAAAAATTAATAGATATATCATCAATCAATTATTTAAATTCAAGTTTTTGTAGTTTAAAATAACGCATAAAAGATGAGTTTAAAGATCAAATGGTAAATTACATCCAATTGGCATAAAATTGGCATGCATGTTAAGAGCATATAGCAAATGTGATCTAACGGTTGGATTTTCAAAATATGAATTCAATAATAAGTTATTGGTTGGTGTAACATTTTTTAGAGTTACATCAAGTATAACTTGAACCCAACCCTATATTTCTTAATTCAATATGAATTTTTTAGAGTTACATCGGATTTGACCAACTTTGACTAAACTTTGACCACGCCTTTCTTTAAATCCAACCGTTTAGGAGTGTAAGGGATCCAAAAAACTGATAATATAATAGTTTAAAAAAGATATATGAGATAGTTTTGTTTGACACTTTTTTTTTTGTTTTTAATGTGGGATAGTTTTTCCTTATTGTATTAGAGGGGTAGTTAGTTTCTTTCTAACGTGAGTAGTGGGAAGTTCTTTTTTTAGAAGAAAAGTGAAGAAGTTTTATTGTACATGTTTCTTTTTTATGAGAAATTCTATTCATAAAATGTGGAGAAGATAAATACATGAGGAGGTTTTTAAGTTATTAAGTAGAAGTAGGAATTTATTAGAAGTAGGAAAGCATTTCAACGTAAAAGTAGGAATTTATTATTTTTGTCAATTTACTATTTTAATTCTATTTTTAAGTTTTAGGTAGGGGTATTTTTTACTATAAAAAAAGCAATAACTATGAAGGGGACACAATTGAGGCCTGGACCCAAACGCGTGAAGGGGACAGGCTTAAAAGGCCTAAAACAATGAAATTTGTACAGCATGGGTTTGAAACCTAGGTTGTTTTGGACATTAAGAAACAAAGGCGATGGGCTAAGTCCACAAATCGTATGAGAAAGAAACTCTAATGTAAAATAAGCTCTCCTCGGACGTAAGTCGATGACTCTTTGTATTGATTTCTTCCTTTTTCTTTCTTTTAGACCCTTTCTCATTCTTTTTTCTTTTTCTCGCCCCTTTACAATGTTCTCTCCATTCTATTTATCTCCCTCTTCCCCCTTTTCTCGAAATCCTCAAATCATCAATGCAGATCCCTTTTCCATCCCCCCTTGCCTCGAAATCTTCGCCCAATAGCTATAAGGCTGATCATCATCATCTCAGATGTCACTTCTTCATTAATGCGATCAGGGGGATAGGTGCGAAATCTTTAATGCGGTGGTAGCAGTTTTGCGCGTGCGATGAGGCTTTTTTTTTAAGTGGTCTTATTTTGTAGAAAAAAAAAAACTGTATTTTATTTTATATATATATATATATATATATATATATATACTTTTGATTTTGAAAATCTAATTTATAAGTGAATAAATCAATTTAAAAATTAATAGTAGAGTGGTCCTATTTTTAAGGCAATTTTAAGTGGGAGCTAGAGTTGCATTTTTACCGAATTGTTATTTAATTTTGTCTCTACTTAAACATAGGGATGTAGGGGCATTTTTGAACTAAAAAATTAGGAAACCAAACAGAGGAAACCTCTTACAATGTGTGGATGAGGTTTTTTTTTTTTTAAGTGGTCTAATTTTGTAGGAAAAAAAAACTGTATTTTTTTATTATATATATAATTTTTATTTTGAAAATCTAATTTATAAATGAATAAATTAATTTAAAAATTAATAGGAGAGTGGTTATATTTTTTATGCAATATTTTAGTGGGAGTTAGAGTTGCATTTTTACCGAATTGTCCTTTAGTTTTGTCTCCACTTAAACATAGGGGTGTAAGGGCATTTTTGAACTAAAAAATTAGGAAGCCAAACAGAATAGCCCCTTAAATAATAGTATAGATAAATAGATATAATTTATAATATATATATATATATATGTTATAATAATTTATATATTTTAAATTATATTTATTTAAATAGTAATAAAAAAAATATAATTTATTATAATATAATAAAATATATTTATTATATATGATTAATTTATATATATTTGTTTATATAACTTTGAATATGTACTCGCATCACTAGCTTAGTGGTGTGCAGCACGTGCTTTGCCCAAGTTGTCACTAGTTCGAGACTTGATTTTGTTTAAAATTTATTTTAAATTTTAAAACTCTTATTTCAGATTTTAAAACCCTAGTAGTAGCATCATATAAATATATCTTTTCTTTTCTTCCAGCCGCCCCCTTCCTCAAATTCTTTTCTCTTCCTCCAGAGCCGTCGCCCTCCCCAAATTTTTTTTCTCAATGAGACTCTAATCAGAAGAGGTCGAGGAAGAGGACGACAGAGAGGACCTTTTCCACGACACTTTCTTGGAGTAAGTACTCTCTCTGGGATCTTGATCTATGGGTTGATCGTCTCATCCTTTGTTGTCCTCCTTTGTTTTTAGCTGTTCGATTTTTTTTTTTTTAGAAATTGATTTGGTGTCTATTTACTAGGCAGATGTGAAGGATTTGTTGCTAGATGTAAGAAATATCTATGATTGGATTCAATTTTTTTTTTTAATTTAAATTTTGTGTACTCTCATCACTCTATCTTTCAATGTTATAAATGCGTGTACTATTGTTTAAGCAACAGTATCAAACAACTCCTAAATTATTACAAGCCAAGCTCTAATTATCGTAATGACTGGAATTGGTTTTGCTCGAAAGTTTCAACTCACTGCTGCCTGACCAAACCAAAATAAGAAGCACAGAAATAGTGCTTCATGCACTACACAATTCCGTGATAGAGGGGTTTTTAAAATATATATAACTTTTCGAAAATTTTCCATTGCTCTTCAGCACGGGTGAGAACTCTCCCTTCATCCTTGTGTTGGTTCAATTGAAGCAAAAGATTCAATGTACTCTTAATAAACCAATACTTAATAGGAAAATGCATACTGTGTTGCATATATAGTTTGTGTTTGATTGTGGGTAATTAATGGCAGGGATGGAACTAGGATTCATACTAGAGATTTGATGATTTCTCTTTTGGTGATATTAATATAGGGTAGCTTACATGGAGGACAGGTAACTTCTTGGAGGAATGAGCATGGAGAAGAACTCCTATTCACTAGTAGTAAGGTGTGGATGTCTAATTCAATCGTTTCATGGTTTTCCTATGTTAATTATTTGCTTAGTCAAAGTAGTCTGGCGATTAGAAGAGAATCCTAGCCTTTCAATTGAATTGATAGTTCCACTGCCCTTCCATTTAAAATTGTTTAATGTGCTAATTTGGTACTGAGTTGTAACATTTTTTGAGTTGCTGAAGATTACTTTGATTGCACACAATAAATGAGGCTACTTATTTGGGTAATTTATGCAACAATTGAGCAGTATGTAGTCGAGGAAGTTTCATGCATCATAGCCTTTATTTGATGGAACTTCTAGTTGAAATAGATGACTTTTATTGTTCTTTAAAGTCCAAAAGCTTAAACAACCATTTACACAAAAATCTTAAATGTAAGAGAATGGTTAAAGTTATATATTTCAAAATTTGTATTGCCAAATGACACCATTTTGCCAACTATTGTGAAATGCCCATTGTTGATGTTTGGATGTTGCTTACCTAAAAGCCATGTTAACTGAAGCTGACTCCATAATTGTTTGTAAAAATTTCAAAAGTTTTATTTATTTGCTAAAAAGTAGTAACATTTTCAAACTTGTTTAATTAATGGGATGTTATTTCTGTTTCCATTTAATAATAATAAAAAAAAAAAATCAATCTGTTAAGTTCTTTAAGGATGGTCCAATGAAGGAGATTCGTGCCTTTTTAGTTTGTACTTTGAACATAATAAGGGTGCCCTTTTACTTAAAGGGGAATTTTGTGACTTTCTTCTTTCAATATTAAATAGTTAGTAAAGGGGCTGTTGAATAGTCCACTTCATAGTTAAGTTAGTAAAAGGGCTGTTGAATCTAATTTTATAAGTTAATAAATAAAAATTATTTTATGTAATTATCTCAAATAATATATTTCAACTATATTTTATTTATTAAATATTAACATAGATTTTTTAAAGGATAAATTTTTTTAGTCATTATGTTTTTTATATAAAAAAAGTTAATCATACGGCAAAAATGCCGTATCAGTGCATCAAAGTTTGTAACTATCTATTGCCTTATAGTTTTCTAAGTATAAACTAATAAATTAAATGGTAAACTTTTCTTTCTCCATCAGTAACAATAGGATCCAAAGGTTCCAATGCATGTAATATTTACTTAATCTATATTCTATATGTACACACCATTCATTGAAGGTGAAAAATCTATGGGCTTGGTTTCTTTCTTTTCCTTTTTTTTAAAATTTTTTTTTTATCATTCTTCATTTGTGAACCCTAACCCTAATCCTATCCCTATGTATGTTGTAGTTCAATGGTTAGTGTAAATTAAACTGTTGATTTTAGTAATTGAAGTTTAAAGGGATTGCCTCTAGTTCCTAAAAAACTAAATGTCCGATTTTAGTTTGCTTTCAAGGACTAAAATCACCTGTATATTTTAGCCATTAATTTCCAACTTTTTTCTTCTCTATGCAAAGTCTCAAGTTCTTAATATGTCTCTGCTAAGTTGTACTTCTTCGGAATTCCTGCTAATTTGTATTTTGTTTGGTTGCGTTTAGCTAATTGCTATTACTTGTTGATTAGAGTCTCTTTCAATTTATAGCTTTTGTTTTGATTTTGGCTTCTTCAATATCTTGTTAGGTTGATTTTAGATCCTCAAATATGTGGTTGATTCAATTTGGCTTTAAATATGTGGTGAGAAGTGGGTGGGTGATCTTTCAGTGACTTGGTGCTTGACTTTGGAATTTGGACGCCATGGCAATGGGGAAGGGAGGAGCTAATATTTTAGGTTGTTATGGGTTTAATTTTGAGGATATTGGGAGTGGGTATAAGGAATTTAAGGGCTGTCTAAGAGCTTGGATGAGGAGACACTTTGCCCTTAAATATTTAATTATCAAATAATTTTATCTTTATTGCTCATCTTTGTTTAAACCTAAAGTGAGTCCCTTTAAAAAAAAAAAAAAAATTCTAATGTGTGATCTTTTTAAAAACTAAATAGTGAGAAAATCCTAACAGGAGTCTCTCTCTCTTTTTTCCTTCATCCTAAAGTGTTTTTTTTTTTTTTTTGACGTGAGTCTTTCTTATTTCTTTTTCTTTTTATTGAAATCTAAAGTGAGTCTTTTATATATATATATATATATATATATATATATATATAAAATCTAATGTGAGGTCTAATTAAAAAAATTATAATTATTTTTTTAATCCTAATTCTAAAGTAATTAAAAAATCCTATTTTTTTCATCCGAGCAGTACCAATATATATATACTGATGTAACTCTAAACCATATTAGAGTCTGTAGCTTAGTGGTCTGGTGTGAGTGTAACGGCTAAGTGCTCTCTTGTTCGAGCCTTTGAGTGATCATTTTTGAGTTTTTTAATTTTTAAAACCATTAAAACCCTAGCATTTATAACCCTAGCATATTTATAACTTCTAATTTCACTCCTACCGCCCCCCTTCCATTTCATTCCCAGCCGCTCCTCTCTCCTATTTTTTTTTCTCTCTCTCACCATTTTCCCATCTCCGCCGTTGCCCCCCCCCCCCCCCCTCCCCCAACACCCACTACAACCACCAAAACCACGGTGACCCAGATTGCATCCTGGGTCAACCTGTCAAATTCTTGAAGTTCAGAAAAAACCCATCTCCGAAAATGAAGGAAGAAGAAGAAGTTGGAGGTAGAAGACAAAAAGCCCTTCAAAGAATGAAAGGTAGTGAAAGAAAAATGAGGCTTTTTTTATTTATATCTACACATATATATATATATATATATGCAAACGTTTAACTGAGATATTATAGAAAAAGATAACACAAAATTGTAAAAGCTTTGTTTTAAGTTTTTGTCTTTCTCTCTCTCTCTGTATTGTGTGAAAGTTTCTTTATTATTAAAAAATAAGAATTGGGTTATGATTTTGCTGTTGAACGTTTACAGAAGCTTTCTAAAAGTTTTTAACTTTTCCTTGTCTTTTAGTGTATTGAAAGTTACTTATTTATTTTGTTTTTGGTAAATTTTTTGAAAAGGAACAAAGTTAGCCAATAGTTTTTTTTTCCCCCCCGTGCCACGGAATCATTCAATTGTTCTATTACTGTTAACAAATGTGTGCAAAGTTTATTAATTTGATGCTTCATTTGTTGCTGGAATTGTACTGGAGAAGAAATAAATGTGAACAATATTAAGGCTATTAAAGGTTTGGTAAAAATTTAATGTCTGTTTTGTTAAAATCCTCCCCATCACCCTAAGTGTTTGACAAAATGTCTCAATGAAATTGAAAAAATTTTTTCCTTACCATGTGGTTGGTTAATTATCTTTTTATTTAACTAGCCCGTGCACTGTAGCAATGAAATTCATTTTCAATTAAAGTTGCTGAAAAATATGTTTGTATGGCATTGTTGTATTGTTGGAATTAGAGATAAGCCAGACTTCATCTATTTGTTTTTTCCCTACTTTATTCCTGTTTTATGGAGGACTTTTGGATTGAACTTTCAGCTTTAGCTCATGTTTTTTTGTAGCAATCATCAAATGTTTCTTCTCTACGTGGCTGTTCAAATTGGGTGTTGTTTGTTTTTTTTTATAGCCCAATTTAATAAGTGTCTCTCTTTTCTCATCTTTGGGTTGCTACTGATGGCTATAATAAATTTTTTGACTTGGATATGTGACTTTTGGTTAGGATAATACACCTATTGGTATTTGACGCAAGTTTCCTAAAGTTCATGTTGGTTGAAACTTGGATTCTTATTGTTGTTAATTGTTCTGCTGACAGGGAGCATTTTGATTTTCTTGGAAGGAATGCAAAAATGTCTTTAACTTAATGGAATTCCCCATGGGATGTAATGATTGTGCTGGGTAGTTGGCGAAGATTCTCCTATAAACCATATAATAAAGGTTCGGTACTTTTTCATTGCATTTTCATTGAGAGAACAATGAAACTAGCATTGAATTCTTGATAGCCTAGACAACATTAAGTAATCAAAACCAAGCCTTAGCCTTCTACAAGAAATTTGGAACCAGACTTAATATCACTGGAATAACAACTTTGGAAATTATATTCCTATTTTCTAAGTACTTAGAAAATACCATTAACCTTATTAACACTAGTATACCAAGAAATATAAATGAGATTTCCTAGGGTTGACTCTTTGACTCTCATATTAATATACTTGAAACCATACACGAACTATTAGTTATTTAAAATTTTACACTTGATTTTACACTCTATTCGGTCCATTGGGTTCATTTTGTCTATTCGGACCAATTCAGCCACTTTGGTCCAATTTAGAATATTTGGTCCATTTTGGCCTATTCAGTCCACTTTGGTCTATTAGGTACTATTGGTCCATTTTGGTCTATGAGTTTCACTTTGGTCCATCCGGTCTAGTTTGGTCTATTTGGTCCTTTTCAGTCCATTTCAATTCATTTTAGGCTAATTGGGCTTTAAATGATTCTATTTAGGGTATACCCTATTATATTCCGATACACTTGATCAGTTACCTTCAAACAACAACCAAAAAAAATTAGGGTGGAGTTAGGGATTTTTCAAAAAAGAAGAAGAAGATATGTGTGTGTATATAAAATGTTTATACCTTTCCGTATTGACAAAAAATAATGACAATTGATAATGACATATTTTGTAATGATTTCAAAATATCAAAACTTGTAGAAGGAATTCTAAAGCTTCATGCATTTTTGTGTGATTTTTTTTTTGTCGATATCTTGATATATTTAAGTTTTCTTTTTATTAAATTGTGTTCAATTTAATTTTTTTAATGACTCATTGAAAAAAAATTTCTAGAGCCGATACAGAGGGTAGGACACGAGACGGGCAAAAAAGGTAAAGAGTTTGACGGCTGGTGGAGGAGTTTGGCTTGCAAGCAATGGAGGTTACAAAGTGCACTCATCTCTTATCTCACTATTTTGGCTTAAGTTCATAATAGCTTTGATTAATTGACCATAAGTAGCTGTTCTTTACTTTTGTTGAGGTATGCTTATAAATTTTTCCATATAGTAATTTGGGTTTAGTCATGAGCAAATATAAAATGGGCCATTTATGACTCATAGAAATTTGACTTTTATAAATGCAGATCATTTGTACGTGAGATATATGATGCCAAATTGCTCATAACGTTAAAAAAAGGGTTTGGATTTACCTGCCATGGATCCTTGGGTGGGCTATCTTCTCTTGAGGTCAATGGTTATTTATTTGCTAGTACTGGAATATTTATTTTGCTTTTGGGAAACTTTGTAGGTACACTATTTTTTGCTTTTGGGAAACTTTGTAGGTACACAGTATTTTGTCTACTTGATTATATATTATATACTATATATTAAGCATGTCCATCTGCCAATTTTATTTTAATTTATATTATATAGTTTAAGAAGTTAATTATATATTTTTTATTGTTCCACTTGATTTTATTTTAGGTCATATTAGTTAATTAGGTTATTAGTATTTTTTTTATTCAATTTTCTAGAGTCAAGGTTATTTTTGTGATACAATAATTGGGCTTTTTTAAGTCAATTAAATATTGGGTTAAGTCATAGTAGTCAATATAAGCACACTGCTGTACTCCAATGGAGATAATAGAAGTTTGCTTGATTAATAAAATTTCCATGGAAATTTTCCCAGTGGTTTGGTTTTTATTTTTGTTGATTAAAAATAGGGCTTTCTTGCTTGGTGTTGATTAAAAACAAGCATAGGTGCTGATTTGTCAATTATTTCTTTTTTCTCAAATTTACCTCATTATCAAATGTTAAATTTTTTGTGTCTCTAAACTTTCTCCTTTTTTTACCCTAGTTTAAACACACTAATATTCTTGGAAGCATTTTAGAATCTAACAAAATCTACATAATATGATATTAGAACCTGATTTAGTTATCAAGTTGAGGTAGTAAATTAAACTATAATTACGTGTTTGATAATGTTGCATTAAAGTTAATAATTTAACTTGAGATGGAAAATATTCTTCTTTTAATTTTGTTTAGTTTAATATTCTAATTATTTCTTCTTCTTTTTTTTAGGGGGACATAGTGTTTTTAGCACCACCATGGGGATGTCCATCATACAAAGGTATTGAAAATTTTAAACTTGATTTTCTCAAGCCAAGAGATGGGTATGTGGTAGATGTGTTTGTTTCCCAAACATGAGCAGATTATAAATTTCTTTTGGCTAGTCCAGAGAATATGGTGCTAATATATTAGTATGTTTGAAACTCTTAAGAAATAAAAAAAGGAAGTTTCTTATTATATGTGTGGCTTTTCCTCTTTCATTCATGGTCAATGTTGAACTTGAGTTTCATCTTTCAATCACTTTGACTTTAATTTACAAAAACTTAACATTGTTTCGTGCAAGAAAAAAGAAGAAGAAAAAAAAAAAGATATATATAATATGTAGAATTAAGAAGAAATCACTACTAAGTTATGTTTAGTTTACTTCTTGTTGGTGTTACGAAAATAATGTAATCAATATAGCATTCTCGCATCTGGATACACTTTTTGATGCCACTAGTTAACCTGATTAGGAATTACTGATATGCATACCAGCAGCCACACTAGGGAAGACATGAATGGATTACATTATGTGCCTTTGACACAAAGTAGTGTATAAGAAATTGTGGTACATTGTTGTTGTAATTAGTCTATGTGATACATAGTCTTGGAAAGAAAATATCTTCTTTGAATATGCTAATCTAATGGTAATTAGTATTAGGGATTCTTCATTACCATCTAGCCAGGAAAATAAAAAATAAAAAAGAACTATAGCTGCGTTTATAAAAATGTGGCTATAGCCAAATTTCAAAAAAAAACAAAAGGCTTATAGCGGCGAGTGCAACTGCCGCTGTAGGTGACAACCTATAGCGGCGTTTCTACCCGCCGCTAAAAGTGCAATTTGTCCATTTTGATTGATTGCCTATAGCGGCGCCGTCTGCCCGCCGCTATTGGTGTGCTCGCTGCTAAAAATGCAATTAGTCCATTTTGAATGATTGCCTATAGCGGCGTCGTCTGCCCGCCGCTAAAGGTAAACGCCAATAGTAGCGGACATGACCCACCGCTAAAAGTCAATTAACATGAATTCTAAACTCGTATGGTGGCGGTTTTTTACCCGCCGCTAAAAGGTACATGTATAGCAGCGCTTTTGGTGACCGTCGCAATATACCTACAGTGGCACTAGAACACTGACGGGACCGCCCGCCGCAGAGCACCTGCCGCTATTGGTCATATGTACCTTTAGCGGCGCTTTTTTGGGCTTTAGCGGCGCTTCTAGCCTGCCGCAATAGCCCGTTTTCCTTGTAGTGCCATTTCAAATTTTTTTTTAGGTCAAACTTAATACTTTTTATTATTAAAAACTAAAAATGTTAGCTTGGACAACAGAAAACAAAGGTGATGAAACATCTTTCGTCCACGCAACAAAATTCAAAATTCTTAAACCATATAGCACTAAGAATGAATAACTTTATTACCTTCTCTCTTTACATGCGAGTAACGTAATTGATTAAAAAATCTAATAATCCAAATGAACATCATCAATAAATAAACCATCAGTGGACAAGAAGTTACTATCTTCTATGAGAGCCTTCATGAGAACCTGACAATTGCCTTCAAGAACCACTTGATTGAAGCCCAGTTCTGCTACTAATTGGAGTGCTTTAGACGTTGCCTTGGCTTCAACGACTAGTGGATTGTAAAGCTATGGGAGTTGCTGGGAAAGAGAAGCTAGGACCGAGCCATTTGCACCACGCAATACTACTCCAATACCTGATATTTGGTCCTTTGCCGAGGTTGCCCCATCAAAGTTTATTTTGATCGTTCCCTATGGTGGAGGTTGCCACTGAACCTGGAACTGAGGAAGAGAAATACTAAGTGATAGCTGGACTGAAAGAAACTCTGCAAGTCAATCCCTCCGCCAAGGTAGCAAGCCGATGAGGACTACGGTTGCGTTGATGCAACGGACTTGATTCCGTTGGTTTCAAATCGACCAAACAGTGATGGCAAAAAACTCTAGTTGATGATGGTTTTTATAAGCCATGAGAGCATTTCCTTAATGCTCAAAAAGCTAGTCGATCTTCAAAAACCTCACACAATTGCATCAGCCCAGACAACATCAAGTTCTTGGCACCACAGCGCATGCAGCGCTGTCTCGGGTTCAAGTCTGCATCGGTCACAAGTTGAGCAGTTCGTGATTGTTCGCTGCATCAGATTTTGCTTTGAAGGTAAGGATTCCCAACATGCCCTCCACAGCAGATTTTCGGCCTTGTTTGGGATGTTGAGAGACCAAATCCCTCGCCATATTTCTGTTTCAGGTTATGGAACGAAAACAGTGGGCTCGGTGTTGGCTTCTTACATCAAAAACTGATACCTAGATTTTGTAGTATAATCTCCATTGTTCATGTGAGACCAAAACAAACTATCTACCTACCCCACCCGTAAGAGAGGAATGGATTTGATGAGGGCAGCTTCCTCCATAGTGAAAATGCCATCAATGATGCCATGGTTCCACTGCCTATGCAACTTATCAATAAGAATTTCCACTATAGACATTCGATTTTGTATGCATGATTTAATCAAGGAAGATGACTCGAATAACCATTCTTGTTCCCGGAATTCATGATTGCATTACATACATTAATTTTTTTCATTGCATATCATAAAATGATTTTGAGATTCTAACATTCACAGCAGTTTGCTCAGTTTCCAAATTGAGCCATCGGATCGAAAGATATCGCATAATCAAGTTTGCATGGTCAGTATGCATTGTGTTTAAGTAAAATCAACCATGCATAATTAATTTAAATTAATTCTAATTAGCTAGACAATTAACATTAATTAAATAATTTTGTGATTAGTTGTTAGTTATTGTCAAAAATAGGCTTGCTTGTGTGGGAATAAAGAGAATAATTGGATAACAATAAAATTGTGGATAATCCAGATTTTTTGGAGTATTTATTCATAAGATAATTGTTGCTAAAAAGACCTGAATTATCCAGAAAAAAGTTTAATTTTTAAAATATGGATTAAAAATGTGTCTAAGTACACGTCCCAACTCAAAAAAACCTCCAAAAATGAGTCCAAAATGGACCAAAACTCAAACGAGGAACCAGCACCCAAAAGCGCCACTCGGCACTTTTCAAGTGCTGATTGGCACAAACTCAGGCCCTGGCCCGAGGGCACTTGGATTAGGTTAAAACACATCATTTGTTATTTTTTAGAGATAAGGACGTGTCCCAGTTCATATTCTAATCATCTAGCTAAATTTTCGAACACCCAACCTCTATAAATAGAGGTTGGATCTTAGAATTCAGCAAACTTTTTCACGCTTTTTAATTTCCCCTCTTTTTGACTCTCCTTTCTATTATTTTCTCTTTTACGTTAAAGACATTCTGGAGGTTCTAGCCTTAAGAATTATTTTTTTGTAAGCAAGGTTTTTTAAGTTTCAAAGATAATTGAATAAATTTATTTGAACCCTAAAATATTCCATCAATAAGAAGAGTATATCCATGCAAGAGGTGGTTTTTTTCTTTACCCTTTTTCTTCTGTTTCTTTTACTTTAGTGATGCATGTGTAAATATTCTTTTAATTTCTAATGCTCGTAACATGTATTGTCAACATTTGTTTTGTTGAAATATGTCCTTGATGTTTTTATTGTCATAATCTATTTTTAGTTTAAAAAATTTGCTTATTATTACACCTTCTTCAAAAACCAAAAAAAAAAAAATTTGATTTGTATCTTTCTTAGATGCAAATCTTTTTTTTTTTTTTTTTAAATCAAAAACTGATTTGTTTCTTCCTTAGATGCAAATCTTAATTTTTTCAGATCAAAAACTATTTTGCATCTTCCAAAATAATTTGTATGTTCCTTAGATGCAAATCTTTTTTTTTTTTTAATCAAAAACTGATTTGCATCTTCCTTAGATGCAAATCTGAATTTTTTTTCAAATCAAAAACTAATTTGCATCTTCCTTAGATTCAAATTTGAATTTTTTTTCAAATCAAAAACTAATTTCCATCTTCCTTAGATGCAAATCTGAATTTTTTTAAAATAAAAACTGATTTGTATCTTCCTTAGATGCAAATCTAAATTTTTCCAAAATAAAAACTGATTTGTATCTTTCCTTAGATGCGAATATGAATTTTTTCAAATCAAAAACAGATTTGTATCTTTCTTAGATGCAGTCTGGATTTTTTTTAACACCAAAAATGATCTATATCTTCTTTAGATGTAAATCTGAATTTTTAAAACATTGCAGATTTTGAAATAAAAAAGGTCATGAGTAGTAATTTTTTGTTTGTTTTTTTTTTTTTTTATGCAAGTAGCGTAGGTTTATTTCACAAATGTAGTTCTATTCTTTGAAAGAGAAAAAACGATTTTTTTTATTTCACATAAAAAATAGATCTAATTTTTTCTAGCTTTCTACAAATCTAGATTCTTTTATCTATAAAATGGATCTGATTTTTTACACACAAAACCAAAAACCAAATTTTTTTCTTTTGTTCCCAAAACAGATCTAAAAATTTTTTTAACCCAAAAAAAAAAAAAAATCTTGTTTTACTCAATAAAACAAATCTGATTTTTCTTTACCAAAACTATTTCTTTTTACTTATACCAAAACAGATTTGATATTTTTTTTATGAATCAAATCATTTTTGTTATTCATAAAAACATATCTGAATTTTTTTAACAAAGAAGGGATGCATTCATGAAGTAGACTTATGTGACTTAGTTTCATTAAGTTTTTATGTGACATATCATTCATATCATGCATAAAAGGGGTACCTTGGTCATGAGAATCTAGAAGACCAGACTCTGTCTGGGCGGAATGGGTGTCTAACACCTTCCCATTCTATAACCTAGCCTCCGAATTTAGTGTCTTTGGATAGGTAGACCTAGACTTTATTTATTTATTTTTTTTTGGGTAGATTATAACTAGGACAAAAAGCCATATATTTTTGGGTAGTTTGTAACTAGGACCCAAAGCCATGTAATACTTAATTTATCAAGTTTGTATTTTTTGTATTCAATCAATGAAAATGGAACTATTCAGTCATGTAAAGTTGTATTTAATTTTTTTCTTATTTTTTTAGTATAAAAAATAAGTGGTGGCTCCACACTACTTACCCAAAAAGAGAGGTGTCTTGAAAAAGTAACCAAATCTCTTTTTTAAGAGCACCCTAGTTTTGCAGTCTCTCATATCCACCTTGGCATCAGATAAATATTCTAGTGCAAGGGAGAGAACTTGGGGATTGCTTCATCTCAGTAGCCAGAAATCTCTCCATAAACTTACTGACTTGCCATCACCAATACACCATCTACATCCCTATATTAGCACCTCTCAACCATATAAAGTACTTGTATATGCATATGAGCTTAATATAGAATTTTTTGCTTCCATGATTGAGCAATTTGGGAATAACCGTGCTTTAAAAACCTTATAAGGGAGAAAGTTTTTATTTTGCAAAAGCCACCACGTTTGGTTTGCTAGTAGGGAATCATTGAACAAAGCAAGGTCCCTAAAGCCCATTCCACCGACCATCTTAGATTTCATCAACTTGTCCCATTTAATCCAATGGATTTTTCTTCTATTACCTCGTTGCCCCCACTAAATATTTTTAATCATAGATTCAATGTCATGACACAAACCCAACGGAATTTTGAAACATCCCATGGTAAAGGTTAGGATGGCTTCGATAACTGCTTTGATCAAGATCTCACTCCCTCCTTAAGACAAAAGCTTGCTCTCCCAATCCTGCAACTTCCTCCATATTTTCTCCTTGATAACGTTAAAGCTTTCTTTTTTGTTTCTACCCACCAAAGTTGGCAAGCCAAGATACTTCTCACATTGTGTAATTTCCTTCAGGCCCAAGGCAATCTTGCTCTCTTTTTTAGTCTCAATGGATGTGCTAAAGAAGATGGCAGTTTTATTTTTGTTCACTTTTTGTCCTGAAGCCTTCTCATAATGGTTCAAAATGCCAAGAACTTTTTCACATTCTTTAGGAGTAGCCCTGCAAAATAAAAGGTTATCATCTGCAAACAATAAATGGGTTAGTTCGAGACCTCATTAACATAAGGAGAAACCCTTGTTGTCACTCGTCCTTGCAGCTTGTAGAGTGAGCCCGTGTAAACCTTCTGTGCATAGGAGGAAAAGGAAAGGAGATAATAGGTCTCCTTGTCTGATCCCTCTGGTGGGATGTATCATACCCTAAGGTTCACCATTTACTAAGATTAAGTAACTGATCATACATAAACCATAACTAGGCCAATCCATTTCTCATTAAAGCCCATCTTCCTCATTAGGTTTTCTAGGTACACACACTTCACAGGATCATAGGCTTTACTCATATCAAGTCGAGTTTAATAGCCATGAAGCCCATATCACCTAATTTATGATTTCTCATACATTGCAAAGTCTTAAAGGCAAGAAGGATGTAATCAGTCTTGAGCCGATCTTTAGCAAAAGCAGATTATTGTTTAGTGATATAAGATGGCAAAATCTTCTTCAGTTTATTAGCCAAAACTTTGGAAAAAATTTTGTAAAGCACATTACATAAACTAATAGGTCAATATTCTTGTACATGCTCAGGGTTTGTGATCTTTAGGATAATTGTAACAAAGATTTTGGTTAATAAGATGTGGAAGATTAACTAAATTTAGCTAAGATAAAACAGAATTTGTAACATCATGGTCCACCACTCCCCAAAAATGTTGATATTCCATCCAAGCCAGGTGCCTCAAGTGGTGGCATTTGTTTTAGAGCTAAAGAAACCTCAAATTCTATAAATACACCTGTAAGAGCCAAGTTCATCTCATTGGAAATCACATAGGGGATATGGTCCGTTTGGGTTAAGTATGATGCTGATGTTGAGGTGGAGAAGAGATTATTATAGTACCTAAGTAAGGTTGATGCAATATCCTCGGGTTGGTCTTGTCACACATGCGCCTTATTCCGTATTCCTCTAATCTGATTTTGTTGGTATCTTCAAGTTGCATGGCTAAGAAAATATTTGTATTGTTGTCCCTATATTTCAACCATAAAACCCGTGATCTTTGGTTCCATAAACGTGCTTCCCTATCCAAAAGGAAATTTATCTCTTCCTTTAAAGATATTACATGATGGTTAAAGCACTAATCATTGCTACTCTTTCGGCTTAAACCAAGAGGGCTCTCCTTTTTTCCAACTCCCTTCTCACATTTCCAAATACATTATGATTCCACCACGAAAGCTCCTTACCATATTTTTAAACCCGCTATAAAATGCTAATATTATTGTTGCCGTGTTCATGGGAAGGCCAAGATGCTTCAACAATCTCAGTGCAACGTTTATCGGATAGCCACATATCTTCAAAACGAAAAGTCTTTTTTGTACAGGCAAAGTCTTCAAGGCCTAACATGTTTACCAACAAAGGGCAATGATCTGATGTAATACACTATAAGCAGTGAACTCTTGACCTAGGAAATTAGAGGAACCAATTATTATTTGCTAAACCTTTATTAAGTCTTTCCTATATAGAGTGCCCATCAGAAAAGTGCTTGCTTCATGTGAATCGGGAGCCAACAAAACCAAGATCAATAAACCCACATTCATCCAATACATCCTTGAATAACTGCATTGCCCATGACTTCAAATAGCTTCACCCAACTTCTCATCCTGCCAAATAAGTTCATTAAAATCACCTGCGCATACCCAAGTGACCTCAGAGTGGTGCTTTAACGTAAGAAGGCTATCCCGCACTTCACCCCTCCTAGAAGTTTTTGGTTCCCTATAAAACCCCGTGAAGCACCATTCATGCTCTATTTCCTTTTCAATCCATTTATCAATGTCGTAGCTAGATGAGTCTTCAACCACAAGATTAACCGAAGACTTCCAAAAGAGAGTGAGGCCACCACCTCTTGCTTCTCTAGGAACCACCCACTTGTTATCAAAAGTAATATTCTTTATAGTTTGGTCTAGCCTAGCTTCGTCTGTCCATGTCTTAACCAACAAAAGGATCTTTTGCCCGAATTAGGTCACCAATCTCTCTCCCTGTACATGGGTTCCCAAGCTCACAACATTTCCAAACTAAGAAATTCATTGCGATTGCTGAGGCTGCTTAATAGCCTCCACCAAATTAAGAGTCCCATCACTCCTTGAAACCTATTGCCGCTTGTTTGGTAACTTAGAGTGGTTGTCAATCTGCATAAGGTCACGCTTGCCATGACCTGGTAGTGTTTCGAGTGGTTTCTCTTTGCCCAGGGCTTCATGCCTTATAATTCTTCTCAAACTCAGGTTGGCAGCAAGCAGGGATTTGTAAGGGTGAATTTTAGAACTCTTATGGCTTTCATGTGATGGCATATAATTGGAGGAGTAAATACGGGGCAAGGGGTTAAGTGTGGAGAGGAGTTGATATTTCCTTTTAGGGCTACTGACCTGCTTGGTTTGAATTTCTTCTATGGCTCATTAATATCATTAACACGGTGAGTAGGGTTTCCTAAATGATGGTGCCAAAATTGTCAGTTAGGTCACTCGTCCAATTCGGAGCTCTTGACGATCTTGTAGGACATGCAAAATAAAGAGGGGACAAATCAAAGAGACCACCAAATTGTGCCTAATGGAGGAGTTTCCAATGCTTAAGTTAGTATCAACTCATATCTGTTGTATATAAATAGTGTTTTGTAGTAGTTTTTGACGTACCTTAGCAAATGGATAGATTGTCCCTTTTATAAGTGACTTAGGTAGCTGTTGGATATAAATAAGGGTGATTATTACCCTAATTGTAACGTTTTTTGTATTGATGAGAGAGTTTTAGACCTTTAATGGTCGTCATTGAATGTGTTAGATGGTTACTCATTTATCTGTGATGGTCTACTAATAACGCAATGATCGTCCATTAAGATGGACGACCTTAATGGTTTTTATGGGCTCGTCATTTGCCCCCCATTCCTAAGTCTGATTTTGCTTTATGATGATCAGGCTTAGGGAATGTTCTTGACTTCTTTATCTTCAACTACTTTCTTCTTTGGGAATGGTAGTATTTTTGTGACAACTTCTTAGTATCTACCTTTTGAAGCTCTTTTTGGACGTTCAAGGGATCATAGCTTGATCTTGAAATGAGCTAATTTCTTTGGACAATCATTTTTTATCACTACTAAAGAGCAAGCTAATTTTTTTAGACAACCATTTTTTATCACTATTGAATAGAAAACTAATTTTTTTGGACGACTATTTTTTATTTCTTTGGATCCCTTCATCATTCTTTGTAGAAAATCATGAAAGCTTGATATTGTTGGAAAATTTGGTTTTGTATCTCATACAAAACACACAACGGAAACAACAAACATGGATCTATTTCATTTATGATTAATAACATGCGCTATGTAAATTTCATAATTTAAGAACAAGATAGCGTACCTTGGTGTGGTGAAATTCAAAACAAAATATCAGAAGTACTTGGGAACACTTTTAATCTTCACTCCAATTCCATTTTACGCCCAAGAAGTGTGGTCTCTCAATCAGTTTCCAAGGGAAACTAATCAAGTGGCTTCACTCACAAATACACACCATTTCATAATGATGCCTCTCTTTCTTATAAAAATTTTATGTATATTTCTCCCTTTATAACTAACTGATTATTTAATTGGGCTAGCCTATTGGGCGTTTTCAATTGGGTTTTAGTGTGTGGCTTGGAGTGAGACTAAAAGAGACCAATAAGACACTAGCTCCAATGGGTCTTGGGCTTTTCTGTCAACTTTTTGACCAGTCTAAAGTTACCATTAATTATATTTAATGCCACTATATAAATATAATTGCATTCTAGGCCTTATTAATAAATTATATCCCCAGACTTTATTATACATGAAATCCTTTCATAAAATATTCGTAGTAATACAAAGTCATGAATGTAAACTGCCACTTTGAAGATTATTACATCTTAATCCTTGAGTACCCAAATTAATCTTTTAAGTTATTCATCATATATTTATGAAATCTAATTTCATAAATATATACTTTAGTATCTCCTTACTAAAGTGGTTAAGCCTAACACTCTGAATAACCAAACTCATTAAACTTATCTCAAGGGAATATTTTATATCTTCATTAAAAGATTATGAATTTCATCTTGAGAATGTATGTACCATCAATACTAAATGTTGCTGCCCAACATACTGAAGTTTTGATTGTGACTTTAGATCGCACTCCTGATATATCAAAACAACCTAAATGTCATGATCAAGTCCATTATCTTCTCAAGATTAAGAGTTCATGCAAATAAAAGTCGTGAGATTTATTATTCATTTAACAATCATTAGGTGAATAATAAATCTCACAATGGTCCAGTCCAATATGTCTTAACTCTTAAAACATATCAACATACCAACTAGAAGTCTCCACTTCCATGATCAAGACAAATAATCTTAGTTGATATGTTATAATCTTTGTAGATGAAATGCTCAATTTTATCACCAATTACAAACTATAATTCTGAGTTTACAAAGAACTTGTGATTTATATCTTTTGTGACTTTTGACATAAATCACATACTATGCATCTCATAGACTATATGATAATTTCCAAATATTCATGTTACCATTATTTTAGATAATAATAAAACAACTTTATTAATCATAACATTAAGTCATACATAATGTCAAACATAGTATCATACAATAGGATTTAAGGGCACACATCGTAGCAATCTCTCACTTGCCCTAAAGATTATTGTGCACTAATCTAATTCTCATTCCCTTCAAATGTGACTCAGAAGTCCTTTGGGGCAAGGTTTTGGTAAAAGGATCCGTTAAATTACTTATACTATCAATCTTTGCTACTACTACATCTCCTCAAGCAATAATGTCTCGAATAATGTGGTACTTAATCTCAATGTGCTTTCCTTTCTTATGATTCCTTGGATCTTTGTATTGTGCAACCATTCTACTATTGTCGCAAAATAATGTGATGAGAACTTGCTCCATTCTCACAACACTAAGATCAAAAAGGAATTTCTTAAGCCAAACATCTTCTTTTGCCGACTCACAAGCAGCAACGTATTCAGCTTCCATGGTGGAATCCGTAATGCAATATTGCTTAACACTCCTCCAACTTATGGCTCCACCTCCCAAGGTGAACACACAACCTGATGTGGACTTTCTGAAATCAAGGTCTGACTGAAAATCTAAATCTGTATAACCAATGGGAATCAAATCCTTATTATGGTAAACAAGCATATAATCTCTAGTTATTCGTAGATACTTGAGAATTTGCTTCACAGCTTGTCAATGTATATGTCCTAGATTTGATTAATATTGGCTGACCATACCAACTGAATAACAGATATCTAGTCTAGTACATAGCATGGCATACATGAGACTTCCCACTACAAAAGCAAAAGGAACTTGTCTCATTATATTTTCTTCCTCAAGAGTCTTAGGCCTTTGGTCATCAGACAGAGGAACTCCATGTCCAAAAAGAAGTAATCATTTCTTGGAGTTTTGCATGCTAAACTGTTCTAGAACCTTATCTATATACCCATTTTGTGATAAACCTAACATCTTATTCTTGTGATCTCACCAAAGCTTGATCCTTAAAATAAAGTTAGCTTCACCCAAGTCCTTTATTTCAAATTGGCTTGACAACCAAATCTTTATCGATGACATTACCCCTACATCATTTCCAATAAGTAGCATATCATCAACATAAAGTACTAGGAACATTACTATTTTGTCTCGATGTCTTTTGTACACACGTGGTTCATCAAGATTTTGTTCAAAACCAAATGATTTGATTGCTTGATGAAACCTTCTGGTTGCATCATATAGATTTCTTCTTCAAGATTGTCATTAAGAAATATATTCTTGACATCCATTTGTCAAATCTCATAATCAAAATGAGCAGCAATAGATAAGAGAATTTTGATAAATTTAAGCATGGCTATAGGAGAAAAAGTTTCATCATAGTCAACATCTTTTTTTTTTTTTTTTTTTTTTTTTTTGTATACCCTTTCGCCATTAGCCTTACTTTAAAGGTTTCAACATTTCCATCTATCACTCTCTTCCTCTTGTAAAACCATTTGCAACCAACAGGTTTAATGCCGTTAGGCACCTTTACAAGATCTCATACTTGATTCGAATACATAGAATCCAATTCAGATTTCATAGCTTGGACCCAATGATATGCATCTATATCATTCACTGCCTTTTCATAAGTGTAGGGATCTGACTCAGCCTCTTTTGAGATAGCTTCATAAGTTTCTCCTAAACCTATAAATCTTATAGAATGTCGAACAACTCTCCCACTCCGACAAGGCATCTGTGTACTAGCCATCTCATAAGTAATATCTGGTGGTGTATCTAATACACACACATCATCCCTAGTTTTATCCATTGGTTGTTCAACTATAGGTTCATTCATTTTAGCCAAAACAACTCTACTTCTAGTAGTATAATCATTCATATAATCATTTTCTAAGAATTTGGCATTTGTGCTAACAAACACTTTATTGTCCTTATGACTATAGAATAAACCTCCAACAATTCCTTTTGGATACCCTACAAAGAATACCACTTCTATTTTAGACTGTAACTTGTCAAACTTTCCTTTCAACACATGTGCTAGACAGCCCCAAATATGGAGATGTCTCATACTAGGCTTATGCCCAGTCCACAACTCTATAGGTCTTTTAGGAACAGACTTCGAAAGTACTAAATTCAAAATATACATTACAATACTTAAGGCATATCCCCAAAAGGAATTGGTAGAGTCAAATAACTCAACATGGATCTAACCATATCTAAAAGAGTCTTATTCCTTCTAATATTTTTTACCATTATCATATATTTATTGGTTGATGATTTGCATAACATAGACATTAAATAAGAGATAGAACTATTCGTTAATTTTTTTTAAGTCATGGTGTATGAAGATTATGATTATATATATATATATATATATATATATATAATTTCCCTAGTTAGAGTTTGATTAGTTTTAAGTTTAAATTTTATATTATTATATTTAATTGTTGATTTTATTGCACTATAAAGTTTCAACGTCCTCTGTATAGCCATCTCTATTTTATTTCTTTACTCCTCTTGACTACCTTTTTATTTTCCACATAACGGTTATTAATTGACGTTCGATTTCATTTCTTTTTTTCTTCCTTCATTTGTTCTTTATTACTTTGTATGTTCCCTTGCTAGTTGTAAATTTTATGGTTATCAATAAGAAATAGATATCATGGATGGCTTAAATAGTTATAAATGTAATTACGTTAGTGCTATGTCAAAGGGTTTTTTTTTTTTTTTTTTTTCCTTCTGAATTTTCAAGGAAATATGAATATATTAATGGAAGTAATAATGAGCCTTAAATTTTTTTAATATATGTAATGGTTAGGTTAGTGGTATGTCAAAGGTTTTATATAAAAAATTTAAAAATAATTCCAAGGAAATGTAAAATGCCTTTTTTTGAAAAAAGAAATTGTAACTTTTTGAATTGTAGAAATATGATTGTTTTAGTTACCTTGTTTACAGATTTCATTATTAAGTTATAAAGATCTAAATTAAAGTAGATGAATATATAAATGCAAAATTATATATAAAGTTACAACCGCACAAGACAAATATGTATAGATATTTTTTTTTTTTTATTCATGAATCATTATTTCATTTTTACATATAAATATCTAAATCAAAGTTTTTTTTTCGAAAGAAAAAATCTAAATTAAAATAGATAAATATGTAAAGGTAAAATTATAAGAAAAGTTAAAAAATATTTTTTAATTTTTAAATAATGGAGTTTTTAAGTCACCTTAAATGAGAAAATGTTTAAAAAATATATATAAGAAAAATTGGAAATAAAAAATGATGACGTGGATGCTGATGTGGTTCAATGTAAGCATAGCAATATTAAATGTTACACTTCAACTTTTAGTAATATATAGGTAACAAAAGCTTTTTCCTGCAATTAAGAAGGTGCTGCAATGAACAAAAAAATGTCTATCTATAATTCTAACACGTATAAGTTAAAAAGTGATAAATTATGTTATTTGACAATGCTACAACACTATTTAAAAGCCTCTCTATAAATATTTAAAATAAAAAAAAAAATTAACTAGTTAAAATACTATGCACACACACACACACAGAGAGAGAGAGAGAGAGAGAGAGAGAGAGAGAGAGGCAATGAGGCCTGGGACACAAAGAAAGAAACAGAGAAAGAGGCAAAGTTCTAAGGCACCAAGAGAAAGAGAGAAATATCTAAGGCTGTCCATTGTACGGGGAAAGAGAGCAGAGTTAGTCGGAACCATAAACTGAACAACAAAAACAATCCCCTTCACTCCATATTCGGAAGGTACGCATTGAATTTTCTAGAACTTCTTACCGATGAAGAGAGAAATATTAAAGGCTGACCATCACCATCAGTTTCCCCACCACCATCCATTCCCTTACCAGATTTAGACCACCAGATCGCTGGAATCAACATCGACAACGATACATTTTTTTCTCAATTTTATAGGTTTCAGTATAAAACATTACTTTCAATTGAGTTTTTTTTTTTTATTCGGTAGGTTTAGATTTGATTCGTTTTTGTTATGGGTTTTTGGATTCTCTATCAAAATGTTTGTTTTCTCAATTTTAGATATTTGCTTTTGTTTTTTTTTTTTTCTTTATTTAGATTACAGAAATCTCTAAAAATATTGATTTTAATTTGGGTACTTATGTTTCTAATCTTAACGAAATTTTGGGATTAAATAAGTATAGAATTGAATGTTGTATTGATATTTATTTTTGGTTTTTTTGCCGTATACCCATAACTAGTAAAATTATTGGTTTTTTTTTTTTTTTCCTTTTCTTTTTCAAATCTGGGGATTGAATATGATTTAGGTTAAAAACTTAAAATGCAATCGAAACTCGAAAGGATTGAGATACAGAGATAGGAAAGACAGAGTTCGTAGGGGGCCATAGATCCTTAACTTTGATTCAGCAGCCTAGTTCAACAACTTGGTAAAGTCCGTTTCAACTTCTTGTTGAGTGAAGTCTGGAAGTTGAGCCCTTGTCAACTTTATCTCCCCTGAAAAATTAGGAATGAAAAAAGCTTCAGAATCAAATGAAACTTTCTTGTGAGGTTCATATAGTCTCATAGCATCGTTTGCAGCCAGAGAAAAAAAAAAGGTCCCATGGAAAATAAGCCTAGGAATACCAAACTTAGCTGCAACATCAGTTGCCCATGGAAAGAACATGTCGGCCACAAGGCAACTAGGTTGGTAATCTTTAAGTAGTTGCTCGAGTGGTTGTTGAAGCATTTTAGTGGCTATGAAGAAAGCATGAAACATGTTAGGGGAACTCACTAAGTCAACGTTCTCACATCCTTCTGGCAAGCCAGTCTCCACAGTTGGGAACTTGATAATTTGAACGTCAATATTGACGCCAAGAGTTCTGGTTCTTTCGACTGTTTTGGAGACCAAAGGCGCGATGCATGGAGTAGTAACAACGGTTGCCTTCACACCTCGCACTGAGAATGGCTTAGCCATGTCTATGGTGGGTATCATGTGGCCTTGAGCCATGAAAGGAAAGAAGAATATGTGAAGTTGATGACCACTTTCGGTAGCCATGATGATGATAATGAGCACAGGCGGAGATAAAGATAGGCTATTTATTTTACAATGTTCACAAGGTGTTAGAATCCAAGAACTCATGCAGTTCATCAATGGAAGAAAGCAACCAAAAATGACGAGAGAGAAAATATGAGAGAACTATATATTTCTTGTATATATATATATATATATATATATCTTATGCTCTGCCTTTTTATATTAGGATCAGAGGTGCGAAAATACAACAGCTGTAGGTAATGTTCTAATCTAACTAATTACAAGTGTCAAAACAAAAAAAAACTAACTAAATGCTAACTAAATGTTATATACAAAACTACATGTAGCATTTCTAATCTAAAATATTCTGTAAACTACTTGTAGCTTAGACAGTCATGTACAAAGTTTAAGACTCCCCCTCAAGATGAGCTGTATATATTGATTAAGTTCATCTTGGAAAGAAGATAAACAAACTGGCTTTGTTCGAGAGCTTTAGTAAAAAGGTCTGCTAGCTGATGCCTTGTTGGAATGTGGAAAGTTTTGATAACACCAACTTGAATCTTCTCTCTAATAAAGTGACAATCCACTTCCACATGCTTTGTTCTTTCATGGTACACATGATTGGCAGCAATGTACAGTGTAGCCTTGCTATCACAATACAGGTAAGTAGCTTGTGTATGATGAACCCCAAAGGTCTTGAATAAGGCAAGTAACCACACAATCTCACTACTTACCGTAGCCATTGCCCTGTACTCAGACTCAGCAGAGGACCTTGAAACTACTTGTTGTTTCTTGCACTTCCATGAGATGAGAGAATCCCCTAGAAATACACAAAAACCTGAAACAGATCTTCTTGTATCAATGCAAGCTGCCCAGTCAGCATCACAAAAGGCCTTCAGCTGCAAATTTGAATCTGCAGAAAGGAATAGACCCCACCCTGGTGTTTTCTTCAAGTACTTGATGATTCTATAAGCTGCTTATAAGTGGGGAACCTTGGGAGAACTAAGAAATTGACTCAATTTATGCACTGAATAGCATATGTCAGTTCTAGTCAAGGTTAAATAAAGAAGTTTCCCAATTAATCTTCTATACTGGGACACATCTGAAACTGGTTCACCAATAGAGTTGCAGAACTTTGCAGATGGTTCCATAGGTGTGCTTGTAGGTTTGCTAGCCAACAGACCGTTATCAGCAAGAAGATCCAACGTATATTTCCTCTGACAGAGAGAGATTCCTTTGGTAGTTCTAGCCATTTCAAGCCCAAGAAAATACTTCAATGTACCAAGATCCTTAAGTTTGAACTTACTATCCAAAAACTGTTTGAAAGAATTCACTGCATCCACATCATTGCTTGCAATTAAGATGTCATCAACATATACCAAAATGGTAATAATAGAACATCCTTTAACTCTGGTGAAGACTGAATAATCAGATTTGGATTGCATAAACCCATGATCAACAATTGTGGTAGACAATTTAGCAAACCATTGTCTACTAGCTTGTTTGAGTCCATACAATGACTTAAGCAATTTACAAACCTCCCCCTTGCTGCCAAACCCAGGTGGGGGATGCATGTAGACCTCCTCATGAAGATCTCCATGGAGAAAGGTATTATTGACATCAAGTTGTGTCAAATGCCATCCAGAAACAGCAGCAAGAGCAAGTAAGATCCTAACAGTAACAAACTTAACCACAGGGGAAAAAGTCTCAAAAAAATCAATACCCTTAGTTTGGGTAAACCCCTTAGCCACCAAACGAGCCTAATATCTCTCCACAGAGCCATCAGCCTTTAACTTGACTTTGTAAACCCATTTACACCCTATAGGAACCTTGCTAGGAGGAAGGGAATACATAACCCAAGTGTTATTAGCCTTAAGAGCATCAAACTCAGCTTGCATTGCCTCTTGCCATCTAGGATCCAAGATGGATTCAACATAAGAACCAGGCTCCTTAGAAACAGAAAGGGAAATGGCAAAAGCCCTATGACAAGTAGAAAGTCTATCATAAGATAAAATAGAGAAAATTGGGTAGAGAATACCTGAATTGGTGGAAGCACTGGAATCATGAGACTGAGTAATGGAAGCTGAAGCCAACACATGTGAAGAAGCCAAGTTACAATGATAATCAAGAAGATAAGAGGGTGCTTTGTGAGGTCTGGAGGATTTTCTGAGAGGCTGAGGTGATGGGGGAGAGATAGGATTGGCAATCATATGTAAATTAGGAGCAGAAGTAGACTGCTCTAAGTCAGAAGAAAGAGGCATCAGGTCAGGAAATTCATTAGGAGGAGTGGCAATATCAGTGGTAACGACAGGAGTGAATTCTGCAGAAACTGGAAGAGAAGAGAGATGTATAGAAACAGTTGAGGAATTGGAATCAAGCAGAACAGGTTGAGGGGGAAACAAAAAATCAGAAGATGAGAAAGAAGGAATAGGAGTGGATTTATTACTCCAATGTTTAAAAGGAAAACAAGACTCTTTGAAGACAACATCCCTGCAGACAAAACATGTCCTAGAAGCCAAATCATAAAGCTTGTAGCCTTTGGTACCAAAAGGATAACCAAGGAAAATACAAGCCTTGGCTCTAGGATCAAATTTGGACCTATCTCTAGTCAAGGTAGAAGCATAACAAAGACATCCAAAAGACCTAAGATGATCATAAGAAGAACGCTTACCTAATAACATTTGAAAGGGAGTGAGATCATTCAAAAGAGGACTAGGAATTCTATTAATCAGGTAAGTTGCAATGAGAACACAATCACCCCAAAACTTCAAAGGAAGGTTAGCTTGAAATCTCAAAGCTCTAGCAACAGCAAGGAGATGCTGATGCTTCCTTTCAACTACTGACTTTTGTTGTGGTGTTTCCACACAACTAAGCTGATGTATAATTCCTTTGGAAGCATAAAAGGAGTTTAGAGCAAATTCAAGTCCATTATCAGTTCTAAGGATTTTCATAGGAATATGAAATTGTGTAAAAATCATATTATAAAAGGACTGAATTAAGCATGAAGTCTCAGATTTTTGTTTCATTAAGTAGACTCAAGTACATCTACTATGATCATCCACTAAAGTAAGGAAATACTTAGATCCATTTAATGAAGGTGTAGAATAAGGCCCCCAGATGTCAGCATGAATTAGATCAAAACAGAAAGGAGAAGAAAAAATAGATGTAGGAAAAGGCAACCTTTTCTGCTTGGCTAAAGGACAAACAAAACAATCAAAAATTTTATTAATATTGCAAGTAATGACATTTGGTACAAGAGATTGCAACAAGACTAATCTTTGTGAGGAAGGATGACCTAACCTACAATGCCATAAACTAGTCTTATCAACAGTAGATGTACAAGAATTGAAACAGAAAGAAGAAAACCTAGATAGCTTGGTAAGAACAGCATAAACAGATGCAGGCAGTGAAGCAGTAGATTGGCTTTGCAATGTGTAGAGTCCATCTTGCTTCTTACCCAACCCAATCATCTTCCAGAGCTGTAAGTCCTGAATAAGAAAAAATTGTGAAAGAAAGATGCAACAACAAGAAGGAGACTGGGTCAACTTACTAATGGAGATTAAATTGAAAGAGAAACTAGGGATGCAAAGTAAATTTTCTAACAACAAAGTAGAAGAAATTTGGACAATCCTAATATGTGAAACCTTAGCCATATCACCATTAGGCAACCTAACAGAGATTTGTACTATGGAGCTGATAGAAGTAAAAAAAAAAATGTGTAGAATGAATCATATGGTCTGTTGCACCACTATCCAAAATCCAATCACTAGAACTAATGTGGGTTGTGACTGCATTAGAAGAAAAAACAGAATAGTCTAAGGAAAGACCTGACCAAATACCTGAAACCTCATGTTCCTAAAGACCAATGGTAGGTTGAGTGATGATATTGGCTACTTGAGGTGTGTCAAAAATTCCTTCTGGTGGGGCTTGTGTACCAAAGTGACTGTGGGAATTCAACAAGCCAAGCAATTGTTGATACTCTGATCGGGTTAAGCTCACACTTTCATCAAGAGAAGAATCAGCTGCTACAACATTATTAGCAAAAAGAGTAGCATGTGAACCCTTGTTCTTGAACTTATAACCAGGAGGGTATCCATGAAGCTTATAACATTTATCAGCAACATGGCCCAAAACACCACAATGGGTACATTGTGGTCTGCCAGACTTAGCTTTGTTGAATGTCTTGCTAGAACCATTAGCCCTAACTGCTAGAGCAGAAGACTCAATGGTATGCTTCTTTCCAACCTTTCTTTGCTTTTTATCTTGAAGTAAGAGAGAGAATACCTTGCCCAAAGAAGGAATAGGATCCATCAGTAGAATCTGCCCTCTAACTGTGGTATAAGTTTCATTGAGGCCCATCAGAAAAGACATAACGCAATCTTCTGCTTGATGTCCACAAGAACAAGTTCTATAATCTGAAAGTTCTTGCCATAATGACTTAAACTTGGTGTAGTAGCTATTGATGCTCAAATCCTCTTGTGCTAAAGAGCTAAGTTCTTGCCGTAACTCAAAAATGCGTGGTCCATTGCCTTGAGAGAATTTGTGTTGTAGGTCCAACCAAAACTCCCTAGCCATCTTGAAATAAACCGCACTAGGTTAAAGATCCTTGGATACAGAATTGAACAACCAGGCTAGTACAGTGCTGTTGCATTTGCACCAAGCAGTGTAGAGAGGATGATCCACAGATTGAGGCTTCAACAAAGATCGATCAATGAATCCCAGTTTAGATTTAGCATCCAAAGCTATGAGAACAGCCCTACTCCAAGTGTTGTAGTTCTCTTCAGTGAGAGCTTGTGCAACAATTGATACGCCAGGATTGTCATTGTTGGGCAAGAAATATGGACTAGCAGAATTCTGCTATGGCTAAATGGTTGGAACAGAGGTACTTGAAGTGCTATCACTCATTTCTTCAAATCAAAGACCAAGAATCGATGAACTAAAGCCCAAAAGATGAACTTTAAACCAAAATTTCAGAATCGTGTCTAAATCTCTGACGAATTGAGGATTTAGACAATGAATCCAATCAGAGAAAACTTATGGTTCTATTACAAGAGTTGAGAAACAGAAACCCTAAGATTCTATTACAAGAATTAAGAAATGAATTTTAATGATCAAATCAAGATCCAATGTGAAATTCAATTTTTGAAACCCTAAATTCTGAATTAGTTTGCTTAGAATTGCAAAGAAAATCTGAACAGAAAAAAAATTTGTGCGTGAATCAAGAGAAAAATGCAAAGAAAAATTTCTACTTGATTTGTAACAATGCGCAAAGAAGACAAAGAATCGAGCTAGAGTGTACCAAGAACGAAGACTCTGAAATAGCTCGGCTCTGATACCATGTTAGAATCCAAGAACTCATACAGTTCATCAATGGAAGAAAGCAACCAAAAATGACGAAAGAGAAAATATGAGAGAACTGTATATTTCTTGTATATATAAATATCTGATGCTCTACCTTTATATATTAGGATTAGAGGTGGGAAAATACAACAACTATAGGTAATGTTTTAATCTAACTAATTACAGGTGTCAAAACAGAAAAACTAACTAACTGCTAACTAAATGTAGTATACAAAACTACATGTAGCATTTCTAATCTAAACTATTCTATAAACTACTTGTAGCTTAGACAGTCACGTACAAAGTTTAATACAAGGACTTAGGAAAGAAAACTTGGCTTCTTTCTAGAAAGAAAATTTTGGATTCTTCTGCTCAGTGCTGATTGCAAAGAAATGGAGCGTTGTCCAATTTGTTGACAAGAAGGTACCAGATGGGTAATTCTTACATATTTCAAGAATAATGTTCCCTCCTCTCACATGAAAGGTACACTCCATGATAGGATCCACGTGTGGAGCCCACTCCTCATGTGAAAGAAGGGAGCATTGCTCTCGGAGCACCTAAGTATTTTTTTAGAAGCAATATATATATATATATATATATATATATATATATATAATTTCAATTTATAGCATTTGCTTGATTACTATTATCATAGAAACAATAATTGGCTTTTGATGCATACAGAGATTGAATCATAAATCTCTTATCGAATGATAAGAAACTTACTGTGACTATGATGCCCACATATGTAATATTCCGATCCAAATTTATTAGCATACAATATAATTTCAACATTATTTTTTTTAATGAAAATTTTAATTAAAAACATTTACGTGTCAATAATTGATTTTCTCGTTTGATAAGTATTACTTTTAAAGATTAAAAATATGAACCGGCTTTATTTGTTAATAAGAAAAACAAAAAAAAAATTAAAAAAATTAAATCTTGAAGAATAATATAACAATTGAAGTAAAAGTTATGGAACTATATTGAATTTTAACCACCAAGAGACTTGCAGTTTAGGGGTGTATCTCCCCATACACAAAGTGTTTAGGAGTCTAGAAAAAAAATGTTTGATGCATATTTGTCCTTTGCCAATATGATGATCTATTAAGTCAAAAAATCAATAAAGAGCAACATGTTAGTGATATTATTTTTTTTTTAATGACATTTTTTCTTCGGGGATCAAGTGTAATGTTTGTGAATGTTTTAAGCAATTTTTTTTTTTTTTTTTTTTTTGAGAATCTTTTAAGCAATTAATTCCATATAGAATTTAGGTTTTTTCGTCTATTACAGTAGGTCCAGCACCTTCTACAAATTTTCTTCTATCTTTTAGCTAAATTCACTTCTTCTTTTTTTAAGTTAACCACTTATTCAAAGTTCTAACATATCCTTCATTTTGCTCTCTATATTTCTTTCTATTTCATTTAAATTTTAGGGTTAATTACACAAATAAATCGTAAACTATAAATATATTTCTACTTTGTAATCTAAAGTTTAAACCATTAAAATTTGCAACCACCACCCCAATTGTAATGAAGCGTCCTTTTTTTTTTTTTTTTTTGGAAAGAACAATTATAATGAAGGTTATAAATGTATGTTCCGTAACCATTTTAAAATGGATTTCTCACTTTTGCCCTTATGCAATGTTTTTTTTAAAAAAAATACTAAATATTTTTAACACACACGGGAAGATGAGAAAATGTCTTAGAAAAATTTACAATGATATATATTCAAAAGAGTTTAACTTTTAGATATATAGTATCGCTTTAAATAACCTTTACGACTTACAAAAAATAGAAGTGGATCAAAATTCCAAGCCAACTTGCGCGTGACATTAGACAATCAATGGTTTGGACCATGCATTTATCTTCTCTAGCAAAACCATAAATGTTTAGTTGTCAACTTAAATCTCACAATGTCGGCTTTTCTCAACAAACAAGTATATATATATATATATATATATATATATATATATATATATGTATATCTCACAATTTCGGCTTACAACATTAGTAAACTGAAGTGAACACGGCAAAATCTTATTCCTTGTATACATTTTATAAGAGTCAACTGTCCATCAAAGAGCTAAAAGGAAGAAAGAATCAACCACCCATCAGAAATTAATACAAACTTTAGTTCTCATCTTCATTATTTCCTAAGTAGAACCTACAGAGTTCCTTTTTCTTTTAGCAAGGGAGTGCTTCATTCCAATCTGGTTACAAAATATTCATTGCACACTTTGTATACATTTCTTAAGAAATCATGTTTTATAATTTCAATCTAAAATTATGAAACAGTAAAAACATTTTATAATTTTAACTTAATTGTGTTTTCAAAATAAGATTTCAGCCCGTGTATCAGTATGTGTATATTGAGCGTGCAATACCAGAGTGTAACAATCATTAACCTCGACTTTCATTTTTCTTTGAGGATTTAAGCTCCTCAATTAAGGCATCAGCATCTATATACGAAGATCCACCTACTTGAACAGCTTTCTCAGCCTTCTCTGCAAGCTCTTTAGCTCGTTTTCTCATCTCCACAACCTCATCACCACCACCCATGAACCTTTTCACTGCCACCTCCACCTTCTTCCTCACAACCAACGCCTTCTTTTCAGAACTAAACGACATCCACTCCATGCTCCCAACTTGAACTCCAATCCCCAACACATCAGTAACCAATTTCTCATTGGAGAACTGTTCAGCAGAGAGTGGCCATGTAATCATAGGCACACCACAACAAACTCCCTCTAACATAGAGTTCCATCCACAATGAGTCATAAATCCTCCCACAGCACCATGTTCTAATATCAACAACTGGGGTGCCCACCCTCTTACTATCACACCCTTCTTTGATTCCTTAATCCTCTCTTCAAATCCTCCAGGAAGACAATGTTCTTCGTCTTTGAAGGTTTTTCCAAGAACCCAAATGAATGAATAATTGGAAGCCTCAAGAGCGTGAGCAATCTCAAGGAACTGTCCAGGAGCAAAGCTGGGTTTGCTTCCAAAACTAATATAAAGAACTGAATTGGGTTCTTTCTCATCCAACCACCTTAAACAACTTTGATCGGCTTGCTTGCCTCTCTCAGCCTTATCTATAGCATTTTTGTTACATAGAGAAGCTGGTCCTACAAGCCAAGCCTTCCTTCCCATCTCCTTTCTGGAATAGTCTGCATAAGCTGGCTCCAATTCGTAGAAACTATTAACCACAGCCCCAAAGCTCTTTTCTTCATCTTTCGCCATCCTATCAGAACGCCCAGATTTGTCTCTAATAAAAACAGGAAGCTGAGACCTTGTCAACTCTATCCGATCAGGAAGACCCGGAACCAAAAAATGCTCAAAATCCGAACCCACTTTCTCATGAGGTTCATACTTTCTTATACTCTCCGTAACACAGCGAGGAAAGCACCCACTGCCATTGAAAACAATCCTTCTAATTCCGAGCCCATCGAAAAGCTCTGCAGCCCAACGGTGAAACATGTCGAAGACAATGCAGTCGGGTTTGTGTTCAATGAGGAAGAGTTTCAGAGGCTCTCGAAGGACTGTGGTGTCGGTGGAAGGGGTGGCTGACATGTCCGAGTCAGGTGAGACGGCACCGTCTAGTAATTCGAGAGCGTGGATGGAAATTGGGTGGCCAGAGTTTTGGTCACGGAGGATGGAGTTTTGGAACTGAAGAGCATTTGTGGGAGTGACTATGATTGTGGATTTGGCTCCGTGGGAAGCAAAGAGTCTTGCTATGTCTATCATTGGGATTTGATGACCTCCACCCACATAAGGAAAGAAGTACATTTCGACTTGAGGAGCTTCTGAGTCCATGGATGTTCTAAGAGACTCAGAGTGGGAAATGAAAAAAGAGGAATCTTTATGTTCCTGATTGATTAAGAGTTGAAGAAGCATGGCTTTTAAAGCAGGATTTTGTGCTGACGTCATTGGTGACTTCTACTTTGATTGTGACTTTCGGTGGTGTTTTAACACTGCTTTTAGCACATATGTATGTCAAACGTACGCGCTAACTTTTTGGACACAAAAATACGTTCACTAGTCAATATCCATGATTGGTTTTAAGGGATAAAGACTGGATCTTTTCACATTCAGTGACAGAGAAGTAGTTTCTTTCTAGGTTTTATGAACACGATTTTTTTTCACAGACGACTTTTGTTGTGAATGTTAATAATTACTTACCATTTTTGTTGGATATTTTTATAAAAAAATATTTTATTAATTTTAATACTTATTTACATAAATTGAGGAAATTCATTATTCTTTAACAATAAATACGTGGATTGTTAAATTTTAAAATTTTAAATATATTTTAAAATTTGAATAGCTATTATTAATGGTTTTTTAATTAGAAAATTTTTGGATATTATCATGATATTAATACCATCATTGTCAGCATATTTGATTTTATTACAAATATATACTTTCCATGCTAAACGTTTTGTATTCGAATATTCTTATTTGAATATGAGTATATGACATAGTAACTTCATATGTAAAAAAATTTTCAACACTTCAGTGTATAGCTATTGTTGAATTATTTTATGTTATAATAAGTTATCATATATACACAAGACTTGTGTCACAAGTATATACTATTTGGTTTAATGGAAAGTGGTCAAAACAATTAGTAATTTTTTGTAATATATATTCAGAAACTTTCAAAAAGATATTGTAATAATGTTCAACAACATTATCTATGGGGCATTAATTTCAAAGCATTATGAAATTTTCTTTGTTCTCAACGTACAGATTGAGATTTTTTCAAAGATAATATTTGATGTCTAGTTTGTATTTTATATATATATATAGAGAGAGAGAGAGAGAGAGAGAGGAAAAAAGGTATTGATTATATATATATATATATATATATTGATTTCAATAATTTTATAACCATTTAATTGGTATCAAACCCTTTTGATTCTTTGGCTAAGGACAAGTTACATGTCTAGCTCTATATATATGGAAAGAAATAAAATTTTCAAAAACATTTTTTTTTAATTACAAAGCTACAAACTTTCAAAAACAATTTATTAGTGTCTTAAACACTTACCATCTACTGTTTCTTACTAAATTTTATGGGAAAAGAAAGTACTACAAAGAGCTTATATTGTACAAGCAGTGTAACCTCGCAAGGATAATCAGCAAAAGTGGCTAATCTATTGTATCCTAGGGACAACGTGCAGTCATATATTGTCTAACTACATTGGATATACTATAGACGACACAATTTGTCTCAAGACAATGACCTGATCCATGCCTCATCTCTGTCACCTCTTTCAGTAAAACCATATTGTGTAATTTCCAAGGAAAAATCAAGTAATATCTCTCCTTTATTTCCAACACTTTGAGACAAATCGACATGGAGAACACAAAATCATCCTTGGAAAATGGTAATTTTATGTCTAATTCCTCTTGTGCGGGTGATCTTAATAAGCCATTCCTCTTCCGTGGTGTTAACTTTAAGAGGTGGAGACAAAAGACTTTATTTTGTTTTACTCTTTTGAATGTGGCTTATGTGTTAACTAAGAAAAAACCAAAGAAAAGAAATATGAACAATTAACTGAAGAAAACTTCTCAACATGAAAAAGATGTTAAGAAATGGGACAAGGATCGCCTTTACTGGAGAAATTATTTACTTAATTATCTTTCTGATGATTTGTATGATTATTATGATCATGCTTACAAATTAGCTAAAAAGATATGGAAGGCATTGAATCAAAAATATGATACAGAGGAAGCTAGATCCAAGAAATACGCATGTAGCCGATTTTCAGGTTTCAGATGGTGGAAGGCAAGTCCATCGTGGAGCAATCCTATGAACTCCAAATGATTTCACAAGATGTTCGATCTGAAGGCATTAGAGTAGATGAGCAAATGCAAGTTTCAACCATCATTGACAAGCTGCTTTAGTCTTGGAAAGGGTTTGCCAAAGTCCTGAGACACAAGCAAAAGGAACCTTCCATTGAATCCCTTATCACCAGTTTGAGAGTGGAGGAAGAGGCAAGGAACCAAGACAAAGCTATGAAACTCCATGGGGCAAATGGTCCTAAGGTAAATTTTATTTCTTCAAATGAAAACATGCCAAAAACCAATGCAAAACATAATGACTACGTAAGGCCTAAGAAAAGTAACTTCAAACGTAGGCCAAGTGGAAATTAGCCTCAACATAAGACCCACTCTAATCAAAGAAAGAACCAAGCACACCATCCTAAGCATGTTCCAAATAATAGCAGCCACACTAACAATAGCAATTATGCATGTTTTGTATGTGGAAAGCCTAGACTTTTGGCTAGAAATTGTCGTTTTCAAAAACATGGGTCTATGGCTCAAGCCAATGTCATTGAAGAGCCTCTTGTGGCTATGGTTTCGGAGATTAATATTATTGAAAGCTTAGGAGGGTGGTGGATTAATTCTAGGGCAACCAGACATGTTTGCTATGATAAAACTTGGTTCAATACCTACACCATCTTGGATGAGAAAAAGATATGCTTAGTGATTCTCATACCATTGAAGTTGTGGGTATTGGTGAGGTGCTTCTCAAATTTACTTCTGGGAGAGAAGTCACTCTCAAAGATGTCTTTCATATTCCTAATATTAGAAAGAATTTAGTTTCTAGTTTTTTGTTGAATAAGGCTGGTTTCAAACAAGTCTTTGAGGTTGATCAATATATACTCTCTAAAAAGGGCATGTTTGTTGGCAAAGGCTATGCTTGTGATGACATGTTTAAACTTAATGTTGAGATGAATGAAAATTCAAGTTCTGCTTATATTGTTTCTTGTGTGAATGTTTGGCATGGTAGATTATGTCATATTAATAATAAATATATGAAAAATATGAGTGGTTTAGGTTTTATTTCTAAACTTGAAAATGAACTTGAAAAATGTGAAATTTGTAGCATGAATAAAATTACTAGAAAGCCTCATAAATCTGTTGAAAGAAATACTAAATTAGTAGAACTTATTCATAGTGCTATTTGTGAATTTGAAGTACATTTGACATGTGGAGGTAATCATTATTTTATAACCTTTATAAATGATTTTTCAAAATATTCATATGTCTATCTTATGAAAAACAAAAGTGATGCTTTTAAAAAATTATCAATTTTCTTAAAAGAAGTTGAGAATACTTTTGATAAAAAGGTAAAAAGGTTTAGAACTGATAAAGGAAAAGAATATGATACTCTTGGTCTTAATAATTACATTCAATCTCTTGATGTTGATCATGAGACTACTATCCCTTATTCCCCATCTTCAAATGAAGCTGAACATAAAAATAGGACTCTTATAAATTTAACTAATGCTATGCTTTTTAGTTCTGGGGCTCCTAAATATTTTTGAAGTGAAGTTGTTTTAACTACAAATTTTGTTTTAAACAGAGTACCTCTTTAAAAGACTTTTTTAACTTTTTTTGAATTATGGAAAAATATAAACCAAATCTAAATTCTTTTCAAAGTTTGGGGTTGCTTAGCATATGTAAGGCTACCCAATCCTAAAAGACGTAAAGTTAGGATAAATGCTTCTACATGTGTATTTTTGGGTTATTCTTTATATATCATAACTTATAGATTTTTTTATATGGATAATAATACAAAAATTGAATCTAGAGATGCAATTTTTCATGAAAATAAATTTTCATTTAAATATAAAAATAGTAGGGGTTTTGAACAATAAGAGAAATTTGAATGTTCAACATCTAAGTCAAAAGATATTAATGAATATGAGATTGAACCTAGGAGAAGTAAAAGACCTAAAATTGAAAAGATTTTTGGTCCTAAATATTATGTGTATAATTTACAAGGTGACCCTACTTCTTTAGAAGAAGCTTTATCTTCTCCTGATTGAAGTTTTTGGAAAGAAGCCATCACTGATGAGATGGATTCTATTATCTCTAATAATACTTGGAAACATGTAGATTTACCTCCAAGTTTTAAAACAATTGGATGTAAATGGGTACTTAGAAGAAAATTAAAACCTGATAGATCTATTGAAAAATTTAAAGCAAGGCTTGTAGGTAAAGGTTTTAAACAAAAAGAAGATATTGATTTTTTCGATACTTTTACTCCTATTGCTAAAGTTACATTATTAGATTATTGATTGCTATAGCAGCTATTTATAATTTGATGATATATCAAATGGATGTAAAGACGGCATTTCTAAATGGAGATTTAGAAGAAGAAATCTACATGGACCAACTAGAAGGTATTACAATACATGGTAATGAGCACAAGGTATGTAGAATATTAAAATCTTTATATGGTTTAAAATAAGCACCTAGACAGTGGCATGAGAAATTTGATCAATGTTTGCTTTCTAATGGTTATAAAACAAATGAAAGTGACAAATGTATATATTATAAAACTTTTGATGATGCTCATGTTATAATTTGTTTATATGTTGATGATCTAATTTTTGGTCCTAATATGGATATTATAAATGTTCCAAAATGATTCTTAAAAATAACTTTGATATGAAAGATTTAGGAGAAGTTAATGTGATTCTTGGCATATTTATAGATCAATCTTATTATATAGAAAAAATTTTGAAAAAATATAATTACTATGATTGCAAACTTGGAAGTATTCCATTTGATTCTAATGTGCATCAATTTCCTACTAAAGATGAAAATAATATTTACAATCAAAAGGAATATACTAGTATTATTGGCAGTCTTAGATATGCTACTGATTCTACTAGACCTGATATTGCTTATGTCGTAGGAGTTCTAGCAAGATTTACTAGCAAACCTTATTTTGAGCATTGGAATGTCATGACTCAATTAATGAGATATTTAAAAAGAACTGTACGCTATGGTTTGTTATATCAAAGATATCCTACTGTTCTTGAAGGATATAGTGATGCTAGTTGGAACACCTTATCAAGTACTTCTTTGTCTACCACTTGCTATGTATTTACATTAGGTGGTGGAGCAATATGTTGAAAATCTAAAAAACAACAGATTATTGCTAAATCCACCATGGAGGCAGAATTAATTTCCTTATCTTCAACTAGTGAAGAAGCGGGCTGGTTACGTGATTTATTATCTAAAATTCTCATGTGGGAGAAACCTATTTCACCCATCTTAATTTATTGTGTAGTACTGCCACTATTGGTAGAGTGCACACAATAAATACTATAATGGTAAATCTAGATCTGTTAGAGGAAAACATAGTACTGTGAGATCATACATAAACAATGGTATCATAAATGTTGGTTATATTAGTACAAATAATAATATTGCAGATCCATTAACTAAAGCTCTAGCTAGAGAAAAGATTTGGATAGCATAAAGGGGGATGGGACTTAAATCCAAAGAAGAATAAACTACCTATGAGGATAGCCTACCTAGGGACTGGAGATCCAAAGAACTAGGTTCAAAGGGAAAAACTAATCATAAAGTAATTTGATTAACATGCACTAAATATATCTATGAGTACTAATACTCGTGTCCCTCGCTAAGGTATGTGTGCATGTATCTTGTAACGTTATATAGGATGAGCTTTTATTTATTAAAAATCTCTTAATGTGGACTATAGCTTTTATAATTGTGATGTTAGATTTACAAGAACATCCTTGACAGCCACACCTAAGTGAGCATGGAAGTGAGGCCGCTTCCTTTGAGAATGGGGCTAGTTCTTTAAATAGTTCATGGATGCTGGGATTAAGCACAAGGCCGTAATGTTCTGGCTTTGAAGCTCATAGTAGAATACTCGAATATTATATGTATGATGTAGTGTTTTGTTCTATGCAAAATGTTATAGTTCAAGACATAGCTCACTATTAACTTTGGAACAATGTTGTTGAAAAACTAAATGAGGGTTCAAGCCATTGGCACTCCCATTATGCATAATGTTCTACTTACCCCTAAAAAAAATTCTTCTATGTATATATATATATATATATATATATATTTACCTATTTATTTTTTATAAAAATAATTAGGAGATTGTTGGATATTTTTATAAAAAATATCATATTTATTTTAGTACTCATTTATGCAAATTGAAGAAACCAATTATCCCTTAATGATAGATATGTTGATTGTTAAATTTTAAAATTCAAATATAATTCAAAATTTGAATAGCTATTGTTAACGGTTTTTTAATTAGGAAATCTTTGAACATTAACGTGATATTAATACCACCATTGCCAGCTTATTTGTTTTATTACAAATATATACTTTCCGCTCTAAATGTTTTGTATTCAAATGTTCTTATTTGAATATGACATAGTAATGTCATATATGGAAGATTTTTCAGCACTTAAGTGTACAGCTATTGCTAAATTATTTTCTGTTATAATAAGTTACCATATATACACAAGTATTTACTATTTGGTTTAATGGAAAGTAGTTAAAACAGCTAGCAATTTTTTGTAATATATATTCAAAAACTTTCAAAAAGATATTGTATGTTCATCAACGTTATCTATGGGGCATTAATTTCATAGCATTATGACCATTTCTTTGTTCCCAACGTACAGATTGAGATTTTGGCAAAGATAATATTTGATGTCCGGTTTATATGAGAGAGAGAGAGAGAGAAGGTATTGATTATATATATATATATATATATATATATTGATTTCAATAACTTTATGACCATTTAATTGATATCAAACCCTTTCAATTCTTTGGCTAAAGACAACTTACATGCCCAGCTCTATATATATGGAAATAAATAAAAGTTTCAAAAACACATCATTTTTGAATTACAAAGCTACATACTCAAACACAATTTTTAATATTGTCCTAAACACTTACAATCCATTGCTTTTTACTATTCACAAAAATATTTTATTTTTTACTAAATTTTCTGAGAAAATAAAGTACGATAGAGAGCTTATATCCTACAATCAGTGTAGGCTGGCAAGGATAATTAGCAAAGGTGGCTGGTTTGTTGTATCCTGAGGACAATGTGCAGTAATATTTGTCTAACTACATCGGATATACCGTAAGCGGCTCGATTTGTTAAGAAAGTGACTTGGTCCACGCCTAATCTCCACCACCTCTTTTAGTAAAATCATATTATGTAATTTCCAAGGAAATATCAGGTAATATCTCTCCTTTATTTCCAACAATTTTCACATATGCTTACAATATTTTATCCACTTCTCACAATCATTTAATCATAATTGTGGTAAAAATGTCTGTGATCATAAATTTTCTCTTTTATGTAAGACTTTTAGATTCCGAGGCAAGTGTCAAGTTATGGATTGATGTGTATTATGGTCAGCCACCCTTTACACTCCCTTTGTATTTTTGTTTACCCATTTTATCTTATTATTTATTGTAAAGTTTTGTCAAACTTAAAATAAATAAATAAAAATTGTTGATTGTAAAATTTTGTAGAATGTTTTACCAAAAAATAAATGGTAAAATTTACAAAAATACATAGTAGCTTTCTCCTCCATTTGGTGGCAGGACTGCCGATCTTATGGGGATCTTAAGGGTTGGTCTACATTCCAATCGACTAGGTCACCGATGGTGGCTGGGAGTAATTGGTTTTGATGGTTTGTGCTTATAAGTTATAAAATTTGATAGCTCAACAAACACCTAAAAATGTTATAATAAAACTTTTTTCAAATATAACTTTGCGTTAAATCTACTTGTAAGTTTCTTTTCTTTTCTATTTTGAGAAACCTGACCGAGAGGCCAGCTAATGATATTAAAGGAGAGCAAAAAAAAAAATTACAATGCATCCCTTGTAACAAGAGAAGTAATGTCATCAGGGATGGATTCAATCCAAACCGGTAACTTGTTGCCTGACTTAGACTGTCTAGCAAGAAAATGAGCAACGGTATTGCCTGCACACTTAACATGGGTAAACTTACAAACCTGAAATTCAGATGCTAAAATAAGAGAATCCTATATAATATGTCCATACTCAGAATGATGAACTTCTCTGGCCAACAGTGCTTTAATAATGAGTTCTGCATCTCCTTCACACACAATATCAAAGATAATCAATTCCTTCATAAAGAGCAAAGCTCTTTTGCAAGCTAGAGCTTCAACAGTTGCTGTTGAATTTGGGATTGGGATGCACTCTACCAATAATCCAATTACCTATCCACAAGCGTCACGAATTACCACACCTAGACCCGCTGCATCCACGTCAGATAAGACAGCCCCATCAAAATTAATTTTGTACAGATTGGGTATGGGGGGTACCCATCTAGCAACCCTTACAATCTCTACCATGCCCCTGCTAACACGCACCTGGTCAGACTTGAACTTCAACAGGTACTGCTCTGCCCTTCCCTATAACTAATGGAATTCGAAGACAAGTTCGCCCATTCATGCAGCATTTCTACTCTAAATAAACCACCAGATCACAGCCAATAGGTCTACATCCACCCTATCCTTCCTCATGAATAGCACAGCCAAGAGATCAGCAAAAACCATAAACTTCTATCTAGTGAGTTTCATCAACTCTTCATCATCTTCTCATATCACAAGTAGCCTCTTGCAACTCCATAAAGCATAACTCGTATCTTCACCATCAGACTTACAATTTGGACAGTAACTTGAATTAACTACCTTTCTACATAATAGGTTATAAAGTGTTGGCAATGCTTCATTCGCCGCTCTCCAAACCAGATGCTGTACCTTGTGTGGTACTTGCAAACTCCAAATACACTTCCAAAAATATTTATTCCCTCCATCTAAAGAGCTACCTGGCAGCAAGTTTCTATCCTTCTATGCTAGTAACTGGTAGGCTAATCGGGTTGTATATTCCCCATGTTTCGAGGGCAGCCACACTTGCTTATCTTGAGTGTTACGCCAGCTCAAGGGAATGCCTTTTATCATAGTGGCTTCATGAGGTATAAAGTTTTGGTTAATCAAGGCAGATTTCCATATATACGATTCTTGGTCAATAATGTCACAAACCTTTGGGTCCAAGGGCAAACTCAATACTGTTGATATAACTTTGGAACCTAAAACTTATGGAAGCCACTTATCCCCTCAAATTTGCATGGATTCATCATTTCCAACTCTCTAAATCCTACCCACTTCAATAACATGTTTTGCTTGAATGATGCTATTCCATGCATACGACCCTTTATTAAAGTTCTCACACTCCATGATAGAACAGTTAGGGAAAACCTTGGCCTTAAATACTTTATGGAAAAATCACTTCTCATTGTTGGCAAGACACCAGTCTGTTTAGCCAAAAGCGAATCATTGAACTTACTTAGTTCTCTGAACCCCATCCCTCCTTCACCCTTAGACCGACACATCTTCTTCCGACTAACCCAATGTATTTTCCTTTGTTCACCACAATATCCCCACCAAAACTTCCTAACGAGTGACTCAATATCATTGATGATCCTATAGGCAACTCAAAGCAAGACATTGTATAAGTAGTAATTGCTTGTATAACTGCCTTGACAAGAATCTCCCTTCTGGCTTGTGATAAAAGTTTCTCTTTCCAGCCCTTTAATTTCTTCCATATTCTTTCCTTGATGATACCAAAGGACTTCTTTTTTGCTCGACCAACCAGGGAAGGCAAACCCAAATAGTGCTCATATCTTTGGGTAGTGGGGACACCCAAGAAAGTGGAGAAAGAATCTTGAGTTCGAGATTGGGTATTAAAGATGAAAAAAATGCTTGTTTTTCCTCTATTAATGCCCTGACCCGAAGCTTGCTCATACTAGTAGAGAGGTAATTTAATCTTCACACACTCATGAATAGTAGCTCTACAAAAAACCAAACTGTCATCGGCAAACAAGATATGAGATACTCTAGGACCAACAGGGCACAAAGAGACTCCTCTAATATCACCCTTACCCTTAGCTTGTTCAAATAATGCATGTATACCCTCCATCACTAGTAAAAACAAATAAGGCAACAATGGGTCATCTCGGCACAGCCCTCTAGTTGGAGTTATCAGACCACGGGGTTGACTATTAAGCATAACTAAGTAAGTAACAGACCGGACACAAGCAGCAATCAGACTAATCCACCTTTGGCTAAACCCCATTTTTTCCATAATTTTCTCTAAGTAAACCCATTCCAGGTGGCCATATCCCTTACTTATATCAAGCTTCAAGGCCATATAATCCATTTTACCTATTCTTTTTTCCTTTAGGTGATGCAGCGTCTCATGAGCAATAAGTACGTTATCTGTGATAGGTCTCTCTAATATGAAGGCACACGGAGTTTCTGAAATCAACTTAGGCAATAACGACTTCAAACAATTTGCTAGGACCTTCGCTATCAACTTATACAAAACATTACTCAAGCTAATCAACCTATAATCAACTACATTTCTAGGACTTTGAATTTTTGGGATCAAAGTAATGAAAGTATGGTTTAGGGTAGCAGGGAGAGTACCTAAATTAAGGACAGCTAGGACTGCAACAGAAACCTCTAGGCCAATTTTCCCCCAAAACTATTAATAGAAAAGTGGCGAAAGGCCATCCAGCCCTGGGGCTGTATTTGCATCCCTTTGCTTAAGGGCCTGCTACACTTCTGCTTCTACAAATGGCTTTAGCAAGTCATCATTCATCTCTATTATCACCCTTGGCTTTACCTCGCTGAGTACAGGATCCAATTGAGTAGGATAAGCCGTAGTAAATAACGAAGAATAGTACATCGTAAGCAAGTCCACAATCTGATCCTCCTCTTCCACCCAGTTGCCCTACTCATTCTTTAAACCCAAAACGAAAATTTCTTTTATTCCTCTATGTTACACGGCAATGAAAATACTTCGTGTTTTGATCCCCATGCTTTAGCCACTCAATTCTAGACCGTTGGTGACACATGCATTCCTCCTTGTACATAAGCTTTTGTATCTCATCAGTTAGCACCTTAACCCGAGCATGGCCCCTACCACCCACCAACTCACCTTCTGCCTTCAGCAATTGCTTCCTTTTACGGGCCAATTCAATGCAAACATGACCAAAAGTGTTTTTATCCCAAAGTTTCAATTGTGTTTGACAGGCAGCAACCTTGTTTAGCACTTTACCCATTGCTTCCCCCTCCAAACACATATCCCATGTCGAGTAAACCACACCTTCACATCGGTCATCTTTAAGCCACATGGCTTCAAATCAAAATGGTTTTTGAGCTCGATAGAAGCGAGCATGGACATGTTCAGAGACTAACCATAAAGGCTTATGATCAGAAGACAAACCTTACAAGTGGTGAAGATGGCTAGATGGAAATTTCATAACCCAATCCCCTGTGGCTAGTGCTCTATTTAGCCAAACCCATATAAGATCACCCTTGAAATGCCTATTACATCAAGTAAATGGCAGACCTGTGTAGCCCAAATCCTTAAAACCACAAAATCCTGACAATCTCTGAAGTCCTGTATTTGTTTTTCAGGCCGAATTGCACCACCTGATTTCTCATTGACCTTGGCGATCTCATTGAAATCGCCGATACACACCCATGACAAATTGAGTTGAAAGGCGAGATGGCAAAACACTAACCAAGAATCTTCCCGGTTGGCTACTTTAGGAGCTCCATAGAAACCCGTGAAGCCCCAGGCGTCATCGATTCTTGGGTTTATCACTGTGTCAATGTGTTGAGGCGAGAAGGTTCGAATGTGTAGATTCAAGATATTCATCCACAACAAGGCAAGACCTCCACCCCGATTCTTTCTTTGCACAATAAACAAGTTGTCGAACTTAAGCCTACATCTCAATCTCTCCAAGTACAAATTTTTCTTCCTAGTTTCCATTAAAAACACCAAATTGGGACCTTTTTCTTTCACTGATTCTGAAAGCTCTTGGACTCGCCAAATGGTTCCCAAACCCCCGGCAATTCCAGCTCACACAATTCATGGTGACCGGCAGGGCTAGGATACACCCCCCACCGATGATTCCGGTAGGGTAGAAACTTCATCGCTGTAGACCACTCTTTTCTTCACAAGTTGAGTTTCTGAGATTTCAAGGTTTGGTCTTTCACGTGCTAGTTCACTACTTAATTTATGAGGTATGAAATCTTGGGCTGAACAATCAAGCCTGGTCCACTACCTCCCCTGCACTTCCAGATAATTCTTAAAAATATTGGGCTTAGTCATTGAGACTTGATAAGTTGGTCCCTTCTTTTCCTTATCCAAGCCTTTTTGAAAAGATAAGAGTTGTAACCGAGTCTGGCACAGAAGCAATAGGCCCATAATTTTTAGCACAATCTTCCTCGGTTCCAGTAGAGCCTACCAGCTTGAGCACTACATCTACTCTTCCCACCTTACCATCCAGATTTGAATGAGAGGTTAAAGGAATTTTGTTGGATAGCTCACCACCCATTGTCTTTGACCCATGGTTCTCGCCTTCAAACATTTCAATTTCTCTATCAATCTCCTGAAGTTTAGCCAAGAAAGAATTTTCATCATCAAACCAACCCTTAAAACTCGTCTCCACACCTGATGTCTCGCCCAAGGACCTAACTCGCACAATAACACTTTCCTTACCCGTCTCACCATAATTGACTCCACTAGTCGAAGACTTCTGTATTTTCGAATTACACTTAGCTAGAGTTTCCATATCAGAAGACGGAATTGACGGAGGGATGTTAATGCTATCCTCTTCAACTCCCCCATCATTATCCAATTCCATATCAAGAATGAATTCAAATTGCCGCCCTTGGTAATTATCCTCCGCCGTATCAGATGGCCTTTCTCCTCCATCAGGCCGATTTTTATCACCAAAACCCTCTGCTCCATCGTAGTAACTAGGGACAAACACTACCGGTTTATTATAAGATCTATACAGCGCAGCTCTTAAGCTCTGATCGAACTGTCTGTGATCAGAGCTAAGAGTACCTGTACTCTCAATCCACAGTTTGCACTCCTTATCGCCATGGTCTAACAGTCCACACCAATAACAAATATTGGGCAATCGTTCATATTTGAACTTAACCTAGAACTTCTTCCCATTCTCAAATGATACTAACCGACCTCCACACAAAGATAGGGAGATATCTAGCGTCACCTTAACCCAAATAAAACTACCACCATCTTCATCTACTCCGCCAATCAACCTACACATCTCGCCAATCATATCGCAAATGCATTCAGCCACTTCCCTCATCATGAAACATATTGGGATATTATGGACTTGGACCCAAAACGTGGCCGTTTGAAACTTAAAGCTCTTAGATGCTTGTCAAAACACAAAAAGATGCTTGTCAAAACACCAAGGTTCACTGTGAACAATCCAAGTAACATCCATCTGGTTATTGAAAACAAACAGGACTACGTGGTCATCGAGGTTTCGAATTTCGAAACCACTTGTAGACTACCATAGTTGCCTGAACGTTTGCGCCACTGCTTCCATGTTTAAGGCTCGCCTGGTCAGGAATTTTGCAACTAAAATGAACTTAGGAGACCTTTGTTTATTCTGCAATGTAAGATCTGAACCATCTCTCTCGTTGAGAGAAAGGTTATTCCAGGACGTTGTAATATCCTCCATAGGAATAGTGTTTCCCACAACCCCACAAGCTCCTAAGGTAATAGGACCTTAGGAGGACAAAACCACCACCTTCGCAAAGAAGGGACAAAAGTATTCTACTGCCTAAGAGAAGAACTTTCACGTGCATTAAAAATGAAAAATAGAAGAAGGTAATGAAATACTAATTTTTAGGGGTTTTTTTGTCTTTTAAATTTTGTAGCCTACACAATCATTTTGATTGAGCCGCGGCAGCCCCCCATGTACCAAGCATGGCTTTTAGTTTTTCACACCGCCAAACTTTCTTTCTATTCAAAAAAAAAAAAAAAAACAACCATCACAAGTCTTTTTCCCCTACTAATAACAGAGAATCCAAATTCACCCTTTTTTTTCTTTTCTTTTTTTTAATTTATTTAACCACTTATTCAAATACATCCTTCAGTTTACTCTCTATTTTTCTCCTTATTTCATTTAAATATTAGATTTAATTGCACTAATATACCATAAACCATTAAGGTACTCGTACTTTGTAATATAAATTATGAAAACATACAATCACTACTCCAATTGTAATAAAGTTTGTAAATGCATCTCATAGTCTGATTCACAATTCAATTTACATTCATGTGCAAGTCACTTGGCCATTTTAAAATGAATCCCCCACTTTTGCCCTTGCACACAGTGCTAAATTACTAGATAACACTTACTGCTTTCAAAAATGAACCAAAAGACCTAGCCCACTTGTTTAAGTAAACACATGACTGATTCTCCCAAAATTCTCACTCTTTCCCAACCCTAAAACTCCATTGTCCCTCTCTTGCTCTCCAACTCAGTCTCCCAAAAATGGGAATCAAGCTTGAACCCGATTTAGAAAAAGTATAAAAAGCTCTCACAACCATTTAGATTGCAATCAAGGTCGATTTGACTTTATTAGCTTTGTTTTTACTGTGAGAATTGTGATTCAATTGGACCGAGATTCTTTTCTAATGTTAAAATAAAATCTCTCGTTAGAAATCTCAAGGTGGAGATTCAATTAGGGATACATTTCCCCGTAACCTCAAGAACCAATATAGAATCATCACTTAATTTAATTTAGTGAAAAATTGAGAAAATATCAAAGTAAAGTTGATTAACGAATAATAAAAAATTATATGAAATATCATATAAATCAAAATTGCATGACCCTTGTCTTGAATACAATCTAGTAAAAAGATACAATACTTTGTGTTAGTGGCAGCTCTATGAATTATTTCTAGAGTAGTCTTAAGAAACTTAAATTATACAAAACCTAATAAAAAGATAACTTGAATATCATTCGATATCACAAAAACAAAAACAAAAACAACAAATACTTGAAGTTTTTAAATTGTCCTTTTACTAACAAAATCAAAAGGAAAAATGGACTAATAGTAGATAACATGAGAACTGGTCTGAAAAGAAAGTAATAAAGTGAGAGATAGTCTAAAATAATAATAAAGAAGAGAAAATTTGAAAAAGTGAGACAAAGATGAGCAACGAATGATACCTGTTGTGGATGCAAGCTAGCTAAGGCTAAGCTGCCAAGAAGAGCAAAGTTGTCAATGCTGTCAATGAGAACTCATGGCTACAATATCTCTCTTAGTACTATTTTTTAGGAAAAATAAAATTAGGGATTAATTTTATGAAATGGGATGAACAAGTTATGAATATGAATTATTAAGAATTTGAATAATTAGGTTTTTTTTTTTTTTTGTTTGGTTTAAGGGGTTAACAATTATGTTTAAGTGTCAACATTATTTTTGTGAGTAACGCTAGGGACACAACATTAACTAATATTAGTATATAAAAAAAAAAATTTGATTCCAAATTTTGGTGGGCCTGTGTGAATTGGCAAGCTTATTGAATAATATTATGAAATTGTTAATACATTTTGTTGTGTCCCTAACATTACTTTTATTTTTGTTGAATCCAAATTCTTAGAATTCTAAACTTAGAGTATTCAATATTTTTAGGGTAGACAAAAGAGGTTAGTTTAAAGGGAACTATGTGAGTGTGTGTGTGTATATATATTCCCTGTTTTGCTTGCAAATCAAGGTGTTCATATGAACACCGTGACTTATGTGTAAAGTTGGCACTACTCTATGATGTAATTAAGCCTAATCTATGTCTCTAAAAAAGAGGGACTAAGTTTTAATGCTATGTTATAGAGTAGGAAAGAATGAGACAGCCACCTTGCCCAATCTAAGAATTGTCTCCAAGGGTACAATGGTTAATATAAAGTATAAACAACTCGCTTGCTTACCTGTTGCAATAGCTAAGATTAAAGAATTAGCTTTTGCTTAGAATCATCACCCTACATTTTAAGTTACCTTGTTTTACCTGTTCACCTTGTCTTTCTCCTTTGAGTCACCTTCATGACTTATTAGATCATCTAACTTCTTGAACTTTTTTCTTTTCCTTTTCAAATAGAATTTCAACCTATAATATTCACTTTATACAGATTCTTCTTTAATATCAAGTAAGGACACAAATTAGTTTTTGGTATATGCAGTATTTAAACTCTAAATTTCTTATTTAACAACAATGAACTTTACTACTGATGAGGATAATTCTATGGCTAGCCCATAATGAAGCCAAAGGTGACGGATATAGCATGGTCGTCAGCCTCATCCATTTGACTACCTTTACATAAAATCCGTAAACTCCACTTCATACCTGATGGTGTCATCTTTGACACTGAAAGCTGAAGGCGACAAGCTAACGACCTCAAGCTGAAGGCAATAAGCTGACGAACCTAATAATGGACGACGTTGCAGGATGATGAGATTAAGCTAAAGAGGTTAAACAAATCTCTATCCATAGCTTTACTTGATCCCCACACATACGTGTATAAGGAGAGTTCTTGTGCTACATGCTTGGCCTTAATTTAAGAAACTCCTATAAGGAAAAGAGCTCTAAGAGATACGCAAAATTCACAAGTTACTCTCCTAAAAGGAAAGAACTTCCTAGCCAAGGTATAAATTTAGGCCCTACGCTACTATAAATACCCCAAAACCCTCACAAATCAAGGTACGCATTATTCACCCCAACTTTGGCATTCTAGAGTTGCGAACAAGAGATTTCTCTAACTTAACCGTCAGAGGGTATTTGGCCGGTACCACACTAATGCTCCTCTTAAGGTCTTTTGCTTTTGTGTTGTGCAGGTATTGTATCAAGAGCACGTGAGGACCGTATGGCTTACTGACGATGTTCGACATCATCAGTTGGCGCCGTCTATGGGAAACATTTAGTGACTTGTAAAATCATATTATCGCTTCCCGGACAAAAATTTGTATGGTACTCATCCGCTCAATGGCAACCACCAACAACGTTTAGAGGGATGAACCGCGCACGACGGCACTCAAAAGGTAAGTCCAAACTGACAGGCCACAAACGCGTTGACCCCTTATGATAACTTAGATTAATTAATTAGCCCAGTTATTAATTAATCAAATTAGCATGCAATATCACGTGGCAGCATAAAAAAATCACCAAAACTAAGTAATGCAGTGGAAATAAAATGACACGGTGATTTGTTTACGAATGGGGAAAACCTTACGGTAAAAACCCCACCGGGTGATTTAAGGTCACCACTCCCGAAACTCCACTATTATCACAACAAGCAGTTACAAGTAAGGAATCCCAGTACCTTACCAACCTACAGTTGAACTCTGACCCCAATACCCAATTGGACTTGTTCTGTAGTGACAGTTTCTCCTTTCAATGCACGGCTCCCAAGTACGTGACTAACCAGATGCGCGGATCCAGTACGCGACTTCAAACACCAACTAGAGAGAGAATTGTTGGCTGCAAAGTTCTTCAAATCATCAGAGATGAACTAGGGCACGAACTTTGTCTTTCAGATTACAAATTGCATGAACAAGAAGTTCTGAATGAATGTGCAACTTGCATCATCTTGACGGCCCTTAAAATAATCCTTTTATATGTCTAGGGTTAGGAGAAAAGAAGTCCCAAAGACACATTCACGGATTGAACTTGAAACTGAACTGAAAATCTGTTTTCTTTAATTCTCGATAGATAGAGGTGTCGAGGATCTGTCGAGAAGCTGTCGAGGCTCGGGGCAAAACAGCTTCTTAAATCTTGATAGATGCATGTGTCGAGGTAGGTGTCGAGATTTAGTAACTTACACTTCCTTGCTTGTTCCTCTGACAGACTTTGATGGCTTCAACACTAAATCTTGAAACACTGTTTCTTGAGGTGTTAAACAATCCTAGATCTACCCAATTACAAGTAAAGTGCGTTTTGTCTAAGGATAAGCCAATTACATAAAATAGCGACATATGGTAACAACCACTTGAACTACATATGTCCTAACAATCTCCCCCTTTGGCAATCCGTGACAAAACCACAACAAACAAGTGAAAATATGAGAAAAGTCATAAATCACTCAACTCATACTCACTTGTTACATACAGTAAAATCTATCCTAACACAAACTCTTGAAAAATTTTGCAAGAAGAGAGTTTATGGCAAGTAGACTTTGACAACTTGTATTTCTGAAACACTTTAAACAAAACTCATCAAGGCATCTTTGTGTAAAGCAGAAATATTAGATTGCATACAAATAAAGAAACATGTGTATCAAGATAAAAAAGAAACAACACATGTAAAGGTAGGTGAAAGAAAAACATACATCATCATATATAAGAAGAGAATAAATACAATGTATGTCACTACATCCCTCAATCCACACTCCCCCTAACAAAAATGTCCTATGCTAACACTCCCCCTAAGTATGACTACTCTCATACAGACCAAACTACTCCCCCTTTTTGTCACGAGTGACAAAGGGTAGGTCATGTAGACATCTCATCCGAAGAGCTCGCATCTCCATCATCATCATCGTCAGAAGCATCATCGTCATCGCCATCATCATCTGCCTCAGTCTCAGTCGACACATGAGGTAGCGGAGGAGAAGCCTCTGGTGCAAAGCCGCCCATGGTCGCCTGTCGCCTGGCGATGCGACCAACACGAATGTTCACCTGATACAGCTCTGTGGAGAGTGTATCTAGGCGAGCATCCATGCGCTGAAGCTGCGCCATGATATCTCCTAATGTGACGTCGCTCGAAGAAGAAGAAGCAGATGCTCGAGCGGATCTAGAGGTAGTCGGATGGGAGGAAGGAGTGGTACCGTTGGACTGTCTCGATCGAAACTGTTCCTCGCTACGTTTTACGGTAGCGACGTCTATGGCAGACATGACATGGTAAGGATCGGACGAAGGGAATGAGACAGAAAAATGGCGAAGAATCCTCGTGATAGCGGAAGGAAAAATGAGCTTATCACGGGTGGCCGTATCTCTATAGACATTTATGATGGAAAAGATAAAGTGAGAAGGAAAGTCTATAGAGAGATCCTCTAGGAGGGACAACAAAAACCGAGCACGAGGCTCTGTGATAGAGTTGTAGTGAGAAAGTGGGTGCAACACAAAAGTCATCACCATGTTAAGGAAACGAGGACCTTTAGCGAAAAGTCGACATGGTGTGTACATATGATCTCCCCAAGAGGAAGGATGCTCACAGAACGCCGAGATCATCTCGTCTTTGGACACAGTCCATAGACGCTCACAGCTAGGGTAATCAGGATGATCCACCCTAGGGACATGAAGAACCTCAGAGACTAACTCTGGAGTGACAGCAAAGCGCGTACCTCGAACGCAAGAGTAGAAAAGAGGTACTGAAGAATCAATCCCGTGTATGTTGGAGTAAAACTCCTGTATCAACACGAGTGGACATGTGACCGGGACGTCACACAATGACTCCCAAGCCCGACTGTGTATGACATCGGGAAGGTCGGTGTCGGCAAAGTCTGCCAGGACAACGTGGCGTTCCGAATGAACACCTCGTTTAGAGAAGTTCTCCGAGAAGTCCTTATGGGCTTTCTTATCACGGAACCGGATAGAAAGAGGAGTAGTATCGGAAGAAGATGATCCCTTAGAACGCAGAGAGTTTTGGGATGGAATGGACTTACGTTTAGGTGCTATAGACACTACTAACGTAAACATAGAGAGGGGGGAGAAGAAGAGACACACAGAAAAGATCCAAACAGTTTCAATATAAGTAGAATATACTGAAAAGAAAGAACGTATGCATGGAAAATGCATGAACATGTGACATGCAACATAAAAACATCATGGGCTCAGCCCAATCCAAACCTAACAGCACACAACAGATTTGCACACATCAAAATGCATGACAATACAATGAGAATGCTAATGTGATGCAATGCATGTGGTTTTGAAGATCAAATCTCGAAAACCAACTTAACAATTTCATGAAAACCTCAAAAATTTTGAAAAATCCAAAAAATTTTCAAAAACACAAAACCTAGGGTTTTAGAAAACATGAAATGCATGAAAATGAGAGATAAGACGCTTACCAAGTGATGAGAATCAAGAAAAACACTTGAGAAAGCCTTGGGAAGAGGTTTGGAGGGAGAGAAAAGTGTTTTGGAAGAGAAAACAGGTGCTTTCGAGCAAGAGAGGTCGAGCAAAGTGACTGAAAAATAGCGAGGAATCAATATATAGACCTTCAGTAATTCTCGACAGCTGCAGGTATCGAGAGATGTCGAGACTGCAATCGAGACAGCTATCGAGAAAAAGCACTTCGACAGATAAAGCTATCGAGGTCATGTGTCGAGAAGGAAGAATCAACCATGAAGGAACCTCGATCGATCCAGACGCTATCTAGAAGCTATCGAGTAGACAGAAAGTTTCTCAATTGATCCACCAGGTGTCGAGGTATCTATCGAGACTGCGATAAGAAAAAGTCTAAGAAGCTCGACAGACAGCTATGTGTCGAGAGGTATCAAGGAGGTGTCGAGATGCCTTTAAAAACAGTTTTTCAGAAGAAGAAAAACACAGACATGAATACAATCATGCATGAAACTCAACCAAAGATCCAAGCAACACATTAAGCTCTCAAAAACATCTCCCAACAAGAATTTTGATGCACATGTATCTCAAAACACACACACACACACTAAACAAGTCTAACCAATTTTATATTTCAAAAACAAGTCCAGACAGTTTAGTAAGCATACATTAACGCATGTAAACCTTGTGATGGCCAAATCACATTGTACCTGCACATGTATCAAGAATAGCAAAGAGTGTTGCGTGTTGTGTGTGAAAACATCGCAAGATTGCATAAGTGTCTCAATGCTATGATGATTTGAGATATGAGAAAATCACTTTAACTCACACACAATCACAACTGTTTGATGAGGACTATCACCTTCGAGGTACATCCTATAACTCCCACATCTCCTAGAAAACATGCTTGCAACCATATTTTAAAGCATTTTTGATCTTTTTGCTTTTTATATCTTTGCATATTTTCTTTTAACAGGCATATCATGCATGGGCATACAAGAGAAAGAAAAGAAATACCCAATTATGTTAAGCTTTTGACATTGCACTTTTACTATGCCGAAGCATACAAAATGTCATTGACATTGCACTTTTACTATGCCGAAGCATACAGATATCATATTATGATTGGCAAGTAACAGTGGTGAGATGGTTATTTATGCCTTTCTCTTAGGATTTTCTAGTTCAATCCGTCAAAAGGAGTGCTATGAGTGTTAAGAAGAAGAGATCACTTAACCTTACTCATCACAAAAAAAAAAAAACTACAAAGCTCACTTGCTTAGTTGTGCAAAAGAATGCTCATCTAAGCTACAGGTGATACAAAGTTTAGAAAACTCTGTTTCAATGGCCATTTCAAAAGTTCACATGAACTAATGCACACAAACCCACACTGTGTTTGTATTTTTCAATTTTTCAATTTTTTTTTATTTTTATCAGAAAAACAAAAATAAAACACAAAACTGAAAATACACAAACAAAAACATGTAAAGCAAAACAAAGTATAAAACTAGACTGACTCAAAACAGTAAAGAACCACATAAATGATGCAACACACAAAAACAGGAGAGAGAAGAAAGAGTGACTAAAATCACTTAGATCTCTTTGCCTTCTACACCTTGGAAGAACCTTTCCTTTTGGTCGACTCTTGAACCGGTGAAATGGGAGAAAAATATGAACCGTTCAAGTTCGATAGGAACATGATGGCTTTAAGAATGTCTCCAAGAGGAGCGAGAGAAGACTGAAGCTGATTCTGGCTCCCAGATGCTATCATGCTATTGCTCTGTTGAGTGGCACGCCACTTATAGCAATTTGGTCGAGTGTGACCGGCAACACCACAATGATAACAGAGATGTGGCTTCTTCTGTTTGGGCTTTTGAGAGTTAGCCTTCTTATTCCTAGGTTTTCTAAATTCCCTTTTCTCAATTTTAGGGGGTGCTCCTAGGATGGACTTGCCCTTGTCTATGTTCTCACTAGCTAATTCAGTTTTAACATTCTTATCTTCATTTTCAATGTTATTAGCAGGTGGAACAAACACAGTAGTACTAGCAGTAGGAGTATTAGAGAGAGAGAATTCATACCTCAATCCAGTACGATTTGAAGAAGATCTCTGAGCACTTAGCATCTCGTCCAGCTTTGCACTTGACGTCCTCTCCAGTTGTGCTCTGACTTGAAACAGCTCGGCTTCAAGCTTCTTGGTCCTCTCAACCAAGAAATTGTTTTCGAACCTCAATGCTCCAATGGTTTGATTCGCTTCATCAACCTTTGTGGACAGCTCCTCACGGTTGAGTTCCACATCACTGAGCTTCTTGGTGGCCAGCCTATAGAGTTTCTCATGCTTCTCAGAAAGCTTGTACAGTTTCTCATAGGCGGTGTGGATATCATCTTGATCATCCATAATCTCACACTTGGAATCCACCAATTCTTTCTCTTCATCCACTTCTTCAGTAATCCCATCAGTAGGATTAACAGTGGTAGTGAAGGCATTCAAAATTCTGTCGTCTTCATTTTTGGAATCGTCCTCGAGCTCCGTGTCGCTTAAGGTAATAGCAAGTGCCTTGCTCTTCCCTATGCTCTTAAGATACGTAGGACACTCTTGTTTCATGTGTCCGAAGCCTTGGCACCCAAAACATTTTGGCCCAGCGGGAACAGTGTACTGACCGCCATCCTTAACATCCTTCTTCCCTTTATTAGAATTCTTGAATTGTGAAGAACTGGATTGTCTACGGTCTTTGTTGAAGCCCTTTCCATTTGCATTCTTCATGAATTTCTTGAATTGCCTTGTGATGTAAGACTTCATCTTGGAATCTTCATCATCTGAAGAATCATCCGTATCACTGCTCTTGGCCTTTAGTGCCAAGCTCTTGCCCTTACTTGTCTTGCCTAACCTAGTCAGCCCTAACTCATAGGTTTGTAAGTTTCCAACCAGCTCAGTCAGAGGAATTCTGTCAATGTCCTTTGATTCCTCGATCGCCGTGATCTTAGCAAGGAATCTCTCAGGCAGCGATCTGAGCACTTTCCTCACTATCTTGGGTTCAGGGATGGTTTCCCCAAGATTGAAGGCTGAGTTTACTATGTCCTTAAGCTTGGCATAGAACTCATCAAACGACTCATCCTCCTCCATCTTAATTTCTTTAAAGCGTGTGGTGAGCCTCTGTAGCTTTGAGTCTTTGACGGCCTTGGTGCCCTCATAGGTTGTCTGGAGGATGGTCCATGCTTCCTTAGCAGTTTCAGTTGAGGAAATTTTCTTGAACTCCTCATTGGTGACTGCACTGAATAGGGCGTTCAATGCTCTGCTGTTGAAGTTTACCGCCTTGATCTTAGCATCATCCCAGTTGGCCGGCGCTTCTGTAGGCTTAGTCCAACCTATCTCCACAGCTTGCCACACCTTCTCATCTAAAGACTGCAAGAAAGCTCTCATGCGTACTTTCCAGTATGCATAGTTAGTGTCATCAAATAAAGAAGGTATAATTAGAGATTGTCCTCTATCCATGACAACAGGGGTCAAATGGATCACACACAATAGATTAAACCCTAATCAAAGTGTGCTTACTCTGATACCACTTGACAGGCCACAAACGCGTTGATCCCTTGTGATAACTTAGATTAATTATTAGCCCAGTTATTAATTAATCAAATTAGTATGCAATATCATGTGGCAGCACAAAAAAATCACCAAAACTAAGTAATGCAGCGGAAATTAAATGACATGGTGATTTGTTTACGAATGGGGAAAATCTTACGGCAAAAACCCCACTGGGTGATTTAAGGTTACTACTCCCGAAACTCTACTATTATCACAACAAGCAGTTACAAGCAAGGAATCCCAGTACCTTACCAACCTACAGTTGAACTCTTACCCCAATACCCAATTGGACTTGTTCTGTAGTGACAATTTCTCCTTTCAATGCACGGCTCCCAAGTACGTGACTAACCAGATGCGCGGATCCCAGTACGCGACTTCAAACACCAACTAGAGAAAGAATTGTTGGCTGCAAAGTTTTTCAAATCATTAGAGATGAACTAGGGCACGAACTTTGTCTTTCAGATCACAAATTGCATGAACAAGAAGTTCTAAATGAATGTGCAACTTGCATTATCTTGACGGCCCTTAAAATAATCCTTTTATATGTCTAGGGTTAGGAGAAAAGAAGTCCCAAAGACACATTCACGGATTGGACTTGAAACAGAACTGAAAATCTGTTTTCTTTAATTCTCGACAGATAGAGGTGTCGAGGATCTGTCGAGAAGCTGTCGAGGCTCGGGGCAAAACAGCTTCTTAAATCTCGATAGATTCATGTGTCAAGGTAGGTGTCGAGATTTAGTAACTTGCACTTCCTTGCTTGTTCCTTGGACAGACTTTGATGGCTTCAACACTAAATCTTGAAACACTGTTTCTTAAGGTGTTAAACACATCCTAGATCTACCCAATTACAAGTAAAGTGCGTTTTGTCTAAGGATAAGCCAATTACATAAAATAGCGACATATGGTAACAACCACTTGAACTACATATGTCCTAACACAAACCTTGGCCACCACCGTAGAACGCCTCACCAAACAAAACCAGGATCTGGAAGAACAACTACGCCAAAGGAATGCGGGCGCCAATACCTAGGAGGAAGACCAAGAAGGGACTAGCGCAGAGAGAAGGAACCAGGAAAGACTAGAAGGAAGCAACGCTCCAAGCAGGCCTGAACGACAGGACATAAACCGGCCCTCTATTACCGATACCGTCCCACCTCACATAGCCGCTGAGATGTAGATGATGAAGGAACAGATGGATTGAATGATGAACACCCCCAAGGGGCGTGTATCCAGTGACCTTGATGACTTAGTCCAGCGAATTGACTCGCCATTCACAGCTTCCGTCAGTTCATTCCCTCTCCCACAAAAGTTTTGCATGTCACATGTAGAAAGCTACAATTGGTCCAAAGACCCCTTGGATCACTTGAAGTCCATCAAGACCCTGATGCACCTTCAAGGGGTGCCAAATGCAATCATGTGCTGAGCCTTCCCCACCACACTGAAGGGACCCACAAGGATCTGGTTCAGCAGGCTAACGCCCAACTCTATTGGTACTTTCAAAGAGTTAAGCACCTAATTCGCGTCGCACTTATCGGGGGGCACAGGTATAAGAAATCCACCGCATGCTTAATGAACATTAAGCAGTGGGAAGACGAGACGTTGAGGTCTTACATAACTCACTTTAACAATGAAGCCCTCTCGATTGATGAAGCTAAACACAAGATACTCGTAGCAGCATTCACCAATAGGTTACAGAAGAGTAAGTTCTTATTTTTCCTATAAAAGAATGACCCAAAGACCATGTCAGAAGTGCTTTACAGGGTGACCAAGTACATGAATGCGGAAGACGCACTACTGGCCCGAGAAGAGAAGCCTAAAAAAAAGGAAAGACAAGAAGATGCACGACCGGATAGGGGGTGGAAGAAGGCTAGAACTGATGAACGACAGGAGGATCGACGCTCCAGACCACCTGCGAGGAGGTTCACGAGCTTCACCCCGCTAACTGCCCCAATCAACCAAGTATTGATGCAAATCAAAGATGAAGAAGCCCTGACTTTTCCCGGCAAGACGAAGGGAGATCCCAACAAGAGGCCAAAGGACAAATATTGTCACTTTCATCGTGATCATGGCCACGACATGACTGATTGCTATGACTTGAAGCAACAAATAAAAGCCCATATTAGACAAGAAAGGCTATAGAGGTTCGTTAGCAAAGAGAGAACAAACCCGCAGCAAGATCAAGCTCTCCGACGAGAGAACAAGCGCCCCAGGCTACCCGTAGGAGATATAAGAATGATTGTAGGGGGTCATCGAAGAAAGCCCGAAAGACTTACATTAGATGGTTCAAAACATCCAGCTGATAGGCTCCGTACCCAAGATAGCACAAATTGACAACCCCTTCATTGAATTCTCAATAGAAGATGCACGATGTCTTCACCACCCCCACGTTGACACACTCATCGTCACCATACAAGCAGGAGACTACAACATGCACCAGGTTCTCGTCGACAATAGCAACTCGGCAGACATCCTTTACTACCCTGCATTCCAACAGATGGGGATTAATAAGGAACGACTAGTTCCGACTAAAGCCCCACTCGGCGGCTTCGAAGGGACGAGGGTATTTCCACTTGGCGTCATCACTTTAACTGTAAGCGTCGGTGACTACCCTCAGCATATCACCAAGGATGTAGCATTCCTCGTAGTCGATTGCTTATCAGCCTACAATGCCATCATAGGACGTCCTACTCTCAACTCGTGAAAGGCTATAACCTCAACCTACCATTTGATGGTAAAGCTCCCTACTGACTATGGAGTAGGAGAATTGATAGGAGATCAGGTGGCCGCACGAAAATTTTACGTAGCTACGATGGAGATGGTTGACCACCTCTAGGCCCTAAGCATAGAAGAACCTAGAACGACGACGGAGCCCATTGAAAAACTCGAGGATATACCTCTCGACGATTCCTGACTAGAAAGAACCACCAAGATTGACACCCTTGCAAACCCAACAGTTCGTCGAGCACTCGTAACCTTCCTCAAAGAAAATCGAGACGTATTCGCTTGGAGCCATGAAGACATGACAGGAATTGACCAATCAGTCATGGTGCACAGGTTGAATGTATCACCTTCTTTTCCGCCCGTTTGCTAAAAGAAAAGAGTGTTTACCCAAGAGAGAGATCAGGCAGTGGCAAAAGAAGTCTGCAAACTACAAGAGGCGGGATTCATCAGGGAAGTTTACAACCCTGATTGGTTGGCGAACGTCGTGATGGTCAAGAAGAGCAACGAAAAATAGAGAATGTGCGTCGAATTCACGGACCTAAATAGAGCATGCCCTAAAGATAGCTACCCCCTCCCACGAGTCGACCTCCTAGTAGACTCCACGGCTCAACACCAGTTACTGAGCTTCATGGATGCATTTTCGGGATATAACCAAATCCAGATGGACGAAGCTGATCAGGAGAAGACTTCGTTCATAATAAGCCAAGGCCTTTTTTGTTACAAGTTCATGCCATTCGGATTAAAAAATGCGGGTGCGACATATCAGAGGCTTATGAATAAGATGTTCGCACAGCAAATTGGGAGAAATGTCCAAGTATATGTCGATGACATGCTAGTGAAAAGCCAAAGGGAAGATGACCACTTTGAGGGTCTTTGGGAAACCTTTGACACTCTTCGCTCTTACAACATAAAGCTTAACCCGGGCAAGTGCGCCTTCGGAGTGACAACGGGTAAATTCTTAGGATACATGGTATCCCAAAGAGGAATTGAGGCTAACCCGGACAAGATCTAGGCCATAATAGAATTGGCGCCTCCTCAAAGCGTAAAAGAAGTACAAAGCCTTAACGGCAAGATCGCCGCGCTAAATAGATTTGTATCTAGAGCAATGGATAAATGTCTGCCGTTTTTTCACATGCTGAAGAAGTCTTTCAAATTGACAGCTGAGTGCCAGCAGGCATTTGAGGACTTGAAGACCTACCTCTCTTCACCACCGCTATTAAGTCCCTCACAACCTAAAGAAGAATTATTCCTCTACCTGGTTGTCTTCCTAGCCGCCGTCAGTGTGACCTTAGTCAAAAAAGGCAACAAAGTGCCAAGACTCGTAGACTACGCCAGCCAGGCACTTCATGGTGCAGAGGAAAGGCACCCCCTAATGGAAAAGCTCGTCTTTGCTCTAGTCACTACAGCCCGTAAACTCAAGCCGTACTTCTAAGCCCATACGGTGGTCGTCCTGATCGACAAGCCCTTACGGCGAGCGATAAGCAATCCTGAGGCCGCCAGATGTATGGCCTTATGGGCGATAGAGCTAAGTGAATTTGACATACAATATCGCCCACACACCGCTGTCAAGGGACAAGTGGTCGCCGATTTCATTGCAGATTTCACCAATGCAGAAGGCCAAGGGCAGAGTACCCCAAACGAAGTGTGTTCACCGATGGATCGTCAAATAGGAAGGCTAATGGAGCAGGGGTCGTACTTTAATCTCCAGAGGGTAATGAGTTCGAATGAATGGTTCGACTTGATTTCCCTACGACTAACAACGAAACAGAATATAAAGCCCTGATAGCAAGTTTAGATCTTACCAAAGTCATAGGGGCCGCAAACATGGTGATCCATTGTGACTCTCAAGTCGTCACAAAACAAGTAAACGGAAATTACGAATGTAAGGGAGAAAGGATGAAGAAGTACTTAGAGCAGGCGAAAAGAAAGGTAAATGAGCTGCAAGTAAAGGTCGTTCAAATTCCAAGGGGAGAGAATGAGCAGGCCGATCGCCTTGCTAAGGCCGCATCAGCAGAGTACACAATCGTCCCCGACATGGTACTATCCTTTATTCAACTCTCACCACTAATAGATGTCATCAATAAGAAGGAGGTAGGATCTGAAAGCAACTGGACCACCTCTTTAGTTTCTTACCTAAAATAAGGCACCCTGCCTGAAGGGAAGGAAGCCGTAAGGAAGCTTAAGGTCCAGGCAGCACGATTTGTCTTGATAAGGGACGTCTTATACAAAAGGGGTTTTTCCCAGCCATACCTCAGATGCCTAGGACCCGAAAAAGAGGAGTATGTCATGAGAGAAGTACACGAAGGGATCTGTGGCAATCATTCGGGGTCGCGGTCATTGGTGCATAAACTAATTCGAGCTGAATATTACTGGCTGACCATGCAGAAGAACACCCAGACGTATGTCAAAACCTACGACATATGACAAAGGTTCAGCAGCATAGTCAGGCAACCAACGAAAGAACTGACCCTAATAACTGCTCCATAGCCATTCGCCCAATGGGGACTAGACATCATGGGCCCATTCCCAATAGTAGTGAGGCAGCTGAAGTGAGCTTTGTTTGGAGGAACATCATTTGCAGGTACGGAATTCCAAGGGTTTTGATCTCGGACAACGGTAAGCAATTCGACAATGACTCCTTTTAATACTTCTGTTCACAGTTAGGAATCAAGAACCACTACTCCTCCCCTACCCATCCCCAAGCCAATAGACAAGTTGAGGTCATGAACCGATCCTTGCTTCGGATAATCAAGACTCGGCTTGAACGGACAAAGGGTATATGGCCAAAGGAAATACCCAACGTGCTATGGGTGTACAGGACGACAGTCAGGACTCCTACGGGAGAAACTCCATTCCGACTAACATACGGGAGTAAGGCGGTCATTCCAGCTGAAATTGGACTCACAAGTTACAGGGTGGACAATCACGAAGAGGGGAGAAATGACGAGGCCATACGTCTACAGCTTAATCTAGTTGACGAGGTCAAAGCTATAGTTGACCAGAGACTCGCACGATACCAGGACCTCATAGCCAAACACTACAACTCCTGAGTCAAACATCGTGACTTCAAAGTTGGAGACCTCATCTTGAGGAAAGTGATGGGCGCTGCTAAAGACCCTGCACAAGGAAAGCTCAGCCCAAACTAGGAAAGACCCTACAGAATAACATCATGGCTAAGAAGGGGCACCTACCACTTAGAAACGCTCGACAGGCAGAAGCTACATCACCCATGGAACGCTAAACATCTTAGGAAGTACTACCAATAGAAGACAACATAAAGAACGCTACCCTCATTCCCAGTCTATTTTCTTTTAGACATTTATGTTAGTTTACTTTTGTCTATAAAACATTTAAGCCTGAAGGGTTGAAGTTTATTCTTTTTTGGAATAGTTTTTTACTTATGCATGCATTCATCATAATAAGAGGAGTTTATTCGAAAATGACTGGAGTATTTATTGTGTAGACGGATCTACTGCCAAGTAGATGACCTTATTATTAAAAATCCACAAAGTGGAAGACCTTGTCATTAAGTCCACAAAATGGACGAGTCTACTATTAAAAGTCCATAAAGTGGACGACCTTGTCATTAAGTCCACAAAATGGACGAGTCTACTTCTAAAAGTCCACAAAGTGGATGACCTTATTATTAAGTCCACAAAGTGGACAAGTCTACTATTAAAGTCCACAAAGTAGACGACCTTATTACTAAGTCCACAAAGTGGACGACCTCATTACTAAGTTCATAAAGTGGACGAATCCACAGCTACATCCACAAAGTGGACAGGTTGACTACTAAGTCCAAGAGAATAAGTTTATTATAAATTCCAAATGGACGACCATTTTACTAAATCCACAAAGTGGATGAGCCTACAAATACGTCCACAAAGTGGACGAATTTGTTGCAAAGCCCGCAATGTAAACGGGTCCGTCGTCCATAAAAGTGGACGGGCTCATAGACTTTGTTACAAAACCTACAAAATGAGTAAATTTAAACGGATAGTCAACTAAAAGAAAGCCGATGTCATAATTCATAAGCTATCCATAAGCCAAAACAAAGCTGGCGCTGTCATCCAAGAAGCTAACGGATCTATACCCATAACAACAAGGAAAGATCTGTATAGAAGGCAAGCCTAAGGTAACCTAAGTAGACAGTTTCGCCTTATTTCACATGGTAACCTGCCATTCGGGTACAGAAGAAAGATATACAAATATAAAGCAGCACATTAAAAGTAACGGATGTAAAACACTACAAATAAAATTTTGTTTTTACGAAGGCCCAAACCAACGGGCGTCAAACACTAAATTTCATTTACAAAAAGAAAATGCTTAAATTTCATGAAGCTGGGGGACCTTAAGACTTCCCGTCGCCCTTAGCTTGAGTAGGCTGAACGTTAAGAGTAGAAGGGTTTTCAGCATTATGGTTGTCACCATGAGGATTTGCTAACAGGGTCAAACTGACGGACTTGTCCACAGCTGGCTGAGCAAGAATGACGCTATCATCTTTTTGCTCTGCCTCTAGTTTGTTAACGCCGTCACTTTCTTCATAGATAGTGTCGCTCCCCAAAGTCAACGGAAGAGGCTCGTCCATGTTAACCTTGGATAAATCCAAATCAGGGTAGACGGATTTTACCTACTTTAAACACTCCTCGAACCCGTCACTGTAGTAATCGGCACAGGCTTCTATAAAGGATTGCGAGTCTTTGAACTCCTTCACAGCATAGCTCCTGGCCATTTCCACCTAGCTTAAAAGAGCCTTCAGCTCTTTTTCCACCGTCAGTTTAGCTTCCTCTTCCAGCGCCAGCTGACGACCTTCCTCTGCCAGTTGTTCCTTTAACACCTTCACCTCCTTGCCAAGAATACGGTTCGCATCTTTGTATTGTTCTTGGCTGTCAATCAAATTCTTAATAAGTGTATGCAGACGAGCAACCACTCCCTCTTTGACAATGCATCTCCCTTGCAGGGCTTTCACACGAACCATAGCCTACACGATATAAAAACGACGTCAGCTTATTAAATCCCGTTTGGTATTGATATAAACAAAGGAACATACCCTAGCGAGATCAAAAAGTCCTGACGCCCCCAACTCCTCCGTCGCTTGCTCAGCACAAGGGTCTATCTCCTCACTTTTAAGAACAGACTTCATCACCTCGAGAGCATAGTCCTTGTGGGTTAGAAGGCAACGATGACCCTGAGTGATAGGGCCTAACGATGTCATTAAACCCTTGCTTGCCCTTCAGTTCAGCTTGAGGGGTGACGGCTTCTTATACTGTTTATCCTCGAGAGCGATAACAGCCTTCTTAGGAGGGCAATCACCTTTTTCATCAGCCTTCCTCTTAGTAGCCGTCTTCCAGACAACCTTAGGGACTACCTCCAAGAAGCAAGAATCATGATAGGAGAAAACAACGAAAACAAAAGAAACAGGAGAGATTAAGGGATGCTTACGTCGACGAGAGTAGGCGTTTAAGCTTCTGGCGTCAGCTCTGGACCACCACAGTATAAATGTAAGATGTCAAGAGTAATCAAATCTCGACACCTTCACTCATCCAAAGAGATGGCTATCACTCGACGTATAAAGTCTTCTTGTTCTGCGGTAATACGCGGACGAACGCTAGCTGAAAAGAAAAGCAGACGGGGTTAGGGGTTAAACAAATGAACTGAATAAAGAAGTAGACGAGATCAACCTGAGTCCCTAACATATGCCCAGGTGTTATCAAAACCATGAGGCATTGACTCCTACTCCTCTTGATGGCATACCTAATTCGTCCCCTCTACAAAAAAGTATCTGCCCTTCCACTTCCTATTCAAATCAGGCATATCAGATACCAACTTTAACTCCTTCTTCCTTACTGCAACATGATATATCCCCTACGACGAGGAAATGTGTTGGGGACGGTAACACCAAAAGAACTCGTCCAGGGTTAACTAACGGTTTCCACCACTTAGGCGATCCCACAGTATCTCAGCACCAATGAATATCAGCCAAACATTGGGAGCAATCTGGCTTACGGATATTCCCAAAAAGTTAGCTAGCTGACGATGTAGCGTCGTCAGTGGCAGCCTCAATCCTACCACGAACATAGCATCATACATGCCGACATCCACGATTCGTCCTAAATAACATCTCTCACCCTCCTCGAGAAGATGGATTGGGACATCATCCGATATTTGATAGCGAGCACGTAGATTATTAAAGACATTGACGGCAAGAATTCATTGACAGTCCAATTCTTGGGTAGAATGAAAGGACGGTCGTCCTCGAGGACACTTGAGGTGCTCTCTAAGACCTCCTCACCAATGTCGTCATCACTTCCGTCACCAGATCTCTCCCCCTCTTCACCGATCTTTTTGTCTCCGTCACCTATCCTTTCTTCCGCTCTCTCATTGTCCTCGTCTTCGCCCTCACTAACCTCACCTTCACTACAACTCTCCATTTCCTCGTCAGAAGAGTAGGCTGACATTTCCCTCTTTGACCACCAAGAGAATCCCTCATCGGGCTCACGACCTGATTCAAAGGCTTCGTCATAACCCGCTCCTTCGCGGATCGACGATTGTTCACTCATCGCTTCTCTAGACATCTGACTACCTACAAGTGACGGATTCATTCTAAGAACCTAAGACGATGACCTCGCTATAGAGTCTACAAGGTAGATGAAAATAAAAAAGGAAGAATAAAAGGAAAGAGAGCTTACCGATGAATGATTCCTCGAATGAAGTGACGATCCTGCGAAGTTGACAGCAACAAAGGTGACGAGGCTGGCAAGCAGACAAACGAAAGGAGTTCAGAAGGTGACGGTCTCTCTCTCTCAAAGTCAGCAAAGGATGAAAAGTTTGAAATAAGAAAGGAGGTAAAATATATATAGACAAGGGGAGCACGGAAGACGAAGCAACACGCTCATCCAGACACGGAGCCAATTAGCCTGTGCCACGTGTTGTTATAGCATTTAATGAAAGTGGCTCGAGGTACCATGCATGAATGACCTTTTGATGATATTAACTCCATGACCCGTCAGCTAGAGCTAACGACATCAAGGAGTAGGGGGCAGCTGATGAGGATAATTCTATGGCTAGCCCATAATGAAGCCAAAGGCGATGGATATAGCAAGGTCGTCAACCTTATCCATTTGACTACCTTTATGTAAAATCCATAAACTCCACTTCATACCTGACAGTGTCATCTTTGACACTGAAAGCTGAAGGCGACAAGCTGACGACCTCAAGCTAAAGGCAATAAGCTGACAAACCTAATAATGGACGACGTTGCAGGATGACGAGATTAAGTTGAAAAGGTTAAACAAACCTCTATCCATAGCTTTACTTGATCCCCACACATACGTGTATAAGGAGAGTTCTTGCGCTACACGTTTGGCCTTAATTAAAGAGACTCTTATAAGGAAAATAGCTCTAAGAGATACGCAAAGTCCACGAATTACTCTCCTAAAAGGAAAGAACTTCTTGGCCAAGGCATAAATTTCAGCCCTACGCTACTATAAATACCCCAAAACCCTCACAAATCAAGGTACGTATTATTCACCCAGCTCTGGCATTCTAGAATTGCGAACAAGAGATTTCTCTAACTTGACCGTCGGAGGGTATTTGGCCAGTACCATACCGGTACTCCTCTTAAAGTCTTCAGCTTTTGTGTTATGCAGATATTGTATCGGGAGCACATGAGCACCTTGTAGCTTACTGACGATTTTCGACATCATCAACTACTTAAACTTACTAGAATCCACAACTCATTGAACTTAAAGAACCTGGCCAAATTTACCATTGGACTAAGGCCAAATCACCTTCCATGATTTTATCAGATCAGTAGGCATTAGCACATATTGCCTGGTACATATCCCTCAAAAATCGAGCGGTTAGTTAGATTTTTGTTCAGGCTAGAGGAGGTACACATCAGAGAGAAGGGCTCAACCAAAATGGGATTTTCTTGTGCTTTTTCACTCTTTAATGCTTTTGGGCAGTTATGATTTGGGGCATTTTATCGAACATTTGGCTTGCGTGACATTAGACACTCAATGGTCATCAACCACGCATTACTTCTCTTGCAAAACCATATATATTTTGTCGCCAACCGAATCTCAAAGTGACAGCTTACGATGTTAATCAACTGTAGCAAAATTTAGGAGTCCTAAGATTATATTTTACAGGAGTCTAACTGCCCATCCAAGAGCTAAAAGAAAAGTTCAGCCAAAAAAAAAAAAAAAAGCTAAAAGAAAAGTGTAAACTGCCCATCAGAAAAACAATACAAACTTCATTTCATGAATCTTCATTCTTTTGGCAAGTGAGTAAGTGACTACAATATTACTCTATCAATTCACATTTTTCTTTAAGGATTTAAGCTCCTCAATTAAGGCATCAGCATCTATATACGAAGATCCACCTACTTGAACAGCTTTCTTAGCCTTCCCTGCAAGCTCTTTAGCTCGTTTTCTTATATCCACCACTTCATCACCACCCCCCATCAACCTTTTCACTGCCACTTCCACTTTCTCCCTCCCAACCAACCCTTTCTTTTCAGACTTAAAGGAGATCCACTCTTTGCTCCCAACTTGAACCCCAATCCCCAACACATCAGTAACCAATTTCTCATTGTAGAATTGCTCAGCAGAGAGAGGCCATGTAATCATAGGCACACCACAACAAACTCCCTCCAACATAGAGTTCCATCCACAATGAGTCATAAACCCTCCCACCGCATCATGTTCTAATATCAACAACTGAGGTGCCCACCCTCTTATTATCACACCCTTCTTGGACTCCTTAATACTCTCTTCAAATCCACCAGGAAGGCAATTTTCTTCATCTTTGAAGTTTTTTCCAACAACCCAAATGAATGAATGGTTGGAAGCCTCAAGAGCATGAGCAATTTCAGCAAACTGTCCGGTAGCAAACCTGGGTTTGCTTCCAAAACCAATATAAAGAACAGAATTGGTTTCTTTATCATCCAACCACTTCATAAAACTCTGTTCATCAATTGAGGCTTGTGTGCCTCTCTCAGCCTTATCAGCAACATCTGTGTTACACAAAGAGGCCGGTCCTACAAACCAAGCCTTCTTTCCCATCTCTTTTCTGTAATAGTCAGCATAAGCAGGCTCCAATTCATAGAAATTATTAACCACAGACCCAAAACTCTTTTCTTCATCTTTTCCCTTCTTATCAAAACGCCCAGATTTGTCTCTAACAAAAATAGGAAGCTGAGACCTTGTCAACTCGATCCGATCAGGAAGACCTGGAACCAAAAAAGACTCATAATCCGAACCCACTTTCTCATGCGGTTCATACTTTCTTAGATTCTCAGAAACACAGCCAGGAAAGCACCCACTACCATTGAAGATAATCTTTCTAACTCCAAGCCCATCGAAAAGCTCAGCTGCCCAACGGTGAAACATGTCGAATACAATGCAGTCAGGTTTGTGTTCAATGAGGAAGAGTTTGAGAGGCTCTTGGAGGACTGTGGTGTCGGTGACAGGGGTGGCTGACATGTCTGAGTCAGGTGAAATAGCACCCTCTTGTAATTGGAGAGCGTGAATGGAAATTGGGTGGCCTGAGTTTTGGTCACGAAGGATGGAGTTTTGGAATTGAATAGCATTTGTGGGAGTGACTATGATTGTAGATTTGGCTCCATGGGAAGCAAAAAGTCTTGCTATGTCTATCATTGGGATTTGATGACCTCCACCCACGAAGGGAAAGAAGACCATTTCTACTTGAGGAGCTTCTGAGTCCATGGATGTTCTAAGAGACAGAGAGTTGGACAGATGGTTTATTTGATTTGGAGAGGGAGAGGGAGAGGGAGAGGGCGTCGATAGATTTTAAGCAGGCTTTTATGCTTGCTAACGTCATTGGTGACATATACTTTGATTGTGATTTTCTTTTGGTTTTTTTGATAGAAAATGCGGATAATATAAAGTATCTGCTGCCGAAACGCAGTACGTCTGCAAGGCGCGTTTCGGTTTGGTCCAGTAAGTTCTGTGCATTATTTATGAGATTTATGGACCTTTTCTTTAGTAATTTTTTCAAAAAAAATGAGTTTTATAGTACTATTTATATATTAAAAATTATTAAAGTATAGTATTTTCAATTTTCAGTAATATCCAAACAGACCAAAATCTAAAGAAGAAATTCGGACACAAAGTTCAGAGGGCATACCCTCTCATAATACAACCTTAGTACAATAAAAAAGAAGCGAAAAAAAGATAGATCCACAGGGGGATTATGGAACAAACAAAAGCCTTGGTTAGAACTCTATCTCTTCTTAGCCAAGAGGCTCGCGCATTTGTTGACTTTATGAAAGCAGTGCTTCATCTGTACCTGAGAAATCTGACTTATAAGAGTTTTGTAATTCATGATAAAAGAAGCATGATGAAGATTAGAATTAAACCCTTCCGTCACCCACCCAAGGACAACTCTAGCACCAACTTCAATTTCACACGCAACTTTTTGCACAAAAGATCAATCCTTTAATACAAATACAGCTAAGATTAAAAGAACAAAAGATCAATCCTTTTGAAGCCTTTTATCATTAATGGGATAATTTCTTGGTGGGTAAGCGATTTGATTACAGATTTTTTGCGGAAGGAAAAACTCAAAAAAAGCCTTGTCTCCCCTGCACGGAATAGAATATCATCCAAGAGATTAAAACTTTATCATAAAATTAAATCAGAAAGAAAACCATGAGTTTTAAAAAAATCATTAATAACAAAAAGAAAGAAAGACACGTATGGATGTGTTTTCCAAGCATAGAAGATTAGAAGTTTTGGTTGCAGAGAAAACATTAGCTGAAGTGGGATGGTGGAGATGGAATATTAAGCTATCACTCCGCTTCCAGGGCAGTGCCCTTAATACAACAATTTATTTGATGTACAAAAATATTAACCTGTATTTATTGTCCATTGGTTTTTGGTGTGTTATTTTTGCAATGCAAGTTGTCTCCTACTATTACTTTGTAGGCTGGGAAGGGGGGTGATAACAAGAAAATAGTGTTTGTCTCGTCGAATAGTGAAATAAAAATTAAAACAAAACTAGTCGCTAACATGTGCGATGCATGAGAAAACTTCAAAAGAGAGAACTCCAACACTTACGCTTACTTATTACACAATCTAGAAACTATCCTATAGGATATATGTCCTACCTATTTCACAAAAAGCATGAATTTGTTCTAACACATCCGAAATCTCCTTCAAGCATGGATCCTACAACCCAATTGATGCCAGCAACTGAGTTGGCAAACTCCGCAATCAAATCCCCAATCCACAGTTCATGACAGGAGTGTAATACTCAATAGAGCATGGTAGCCATCCACAATGGGTTTCCTTGGCAATGAATTAATTATAGACTATAATAGGAGAACCATGACTTTGAAAAAAGGCCAGTGCCATTTCTAGTTTTGAGATGAGGAGAAACAGGAGCTGCAATTATTGGGCTCACTTAATATTTTAGCTTATGTTTTTTAGCTCAGTAAAGTTTAAAGATATTTTGAGCTGGTAAGCAAATAAAGTTATTTTGGTATATGTGAGATAAGTATAAGTTGTCATTGGGAAAAAAAAAAAGGACAAAGTTTAGCTACAAAACCAGTTGTAGCCTAAGGCTACAAACTGCTCTAATAAAATGACATGTGTAAAAAAAAGCATGTGCACTGCACATGATTACTTAAGTGAACTTAACTCAACTAACCCTAGTTAACTACACTACCTATTAAAAAAATAAAAAATAAAAAATAAAAACTAAAAACCCTAAACTAAAAATCCATACGTATGATCTCTCTCTCTCTCTTTCTCTCTCTCTCCCTCTTTCTCTCTAAACCATAACCCAGAAGGCCATCCAACCGATCATCCATAGCCTCCCATCTCCACCGCCGGCCGGCCAGCCCAAATCCTCCTGTCTCCACCGCCGGCCAACCTCAAATCCTTGCTCCTCCACCGCCGGCCAACCACCTCAATCCTCCTCTGTCTCCACCGCCGGCCAGCCTCAAATCTGTGCTGTCTCCACCGCTGACCAGCCACCTCAATCTTCCTTTTTCTCCACCGCCGGCCAACCACCTCAATCTTCCTTTTTCTCCACCGCCGGCCAACCACCTCCTCCTCCTCTGTCTCCACCGCCGGCGCACTCAATCTCCGGCTCTTCACCGGTTAGATTCCTTTTGTTTTGTTCATAGATAGATAAATTTACTTTTTTAATTCGATTAATTTATTTTTCTGAATGAATTGTGTTTGATTATTAATGTGAGTTCTGGATTTTCTGGTTTTTTTTTTTTTTAATTAGTAATGTACGTTTTTTAGTTTCATTGTTCATTGACAACCTTGATTCCTTCAAGAACTGAAGAGGATTTTCTAGCCGTTGTTTATAAGTTACCAAATCTAGTTTAATTTACTTATTAAAAAATGAATGTATGTGTATTTCTTCTTTAATATGTAATAGTGTTGCTATTTGCTGTCTTGTAGTATGGTTTTGTTATAGTTTTTATGATACTAAATTTAGCTGAGTTGTAGAAATTATGTTCATTTTTCTTTAGTATTGAATTTATCTTTGATTCATCTAAAAAAATTGTTGTTCTTGTTCATATTGACTTGATTTTCAAAAGTATAAGCAACTGAGAGTAAACTTTATAGGCTTCTAGATTTATACATTCTAAAACTCTAGTGTTTGTAAGTAATTCATGGAGAGTATTTTTTTAATGGGTCCTAAATATTGGAATTCTTTTTTTAAATATTGTTTATAAATTTTTTCCTTTTTTCTGATTTGATTTTAAATGTCTATCTTGACCATAGATTATGGATACTAGTCAAATCATTTTATTGGAAGATGAATTCAATGATTGCATAGCTGATCAACAAGTGGAGGCTCAAATAGAACCTACTCATGAAAGCCCAAAAAATTCAAATACTCCAAGCAGACATAGCAAGGAAATTGTAGAAGTACCAGAAATTGTATTGGAAGATGAATTCATTGGTTATACAGCTGATCAACAAGAGGAGACTAAAGTAGAACCTACTCTTGGAAGCCCAAGCAAATCAACTACTCTAGCAATTGGCATGAAATTTGATTGTGATGAGAGTGCATATGAATTTTACAAAGAATATGCTCACCGAATTGGCTTTAGTGTACGGAAACATTATGTAAAGCGAGGAAATGCGGGGCAAATTCTAAGGAGAACATTTAGTTGCTCAAAAGAGGGTGAACGAGCTGTTGACAAACGTCGTGAAAATGCATCTTATCGTCGTCCAATTTCCCGAACAGGTTGTTTAGCACAAATGACATGTCATCTTCAAAAGGATGGTATGTTACATGTTGTTTCTTTTCATGGTCAACATAATCATAAGTTTGCTCCTTCGCCAATGAAACATATGTTAAGATCGAAGAGAAAAATTTCATCTGCTCAAAAGGCCATTGCAAATGATGCAGAGAGGTCTGGAATATCAATTAAACAAACCATTGAATTATTGAGCATGCAAGTTGGTGGTCGTGAAAATCTTGGGTTTATGGATGTTGACTATAAGAATCATGTACATAATGAGAGGAGGATGGCTTTGAGGAAAGGAGATGGACCTGCTATGATGGAGTACTTTCATAAGATGCAATTGGCAGATCCATCTTATTTTTATTCAATACAAGTTGATGATGATGGTCAAATCATAAACATTTTTTGGGCTGATGCTAGATCAATAGTTGATTACGGGCACTTTGGAGATGTTATTTGTTTTGACACAACTTATCGAACAAATAGATATGATCGTCCCTTTGCTCCATTTGTTGGGGTTAATCATCACAAACAATCAATTATCTTTGGTGCAGCTTTACTTTATGATAAGACTATAGAGTCATTTAAGTGGTTGTTTGAAACTTTTTTAACTGCAATGTCAGGAAAACAGCCAAGAACTATATTTACAGATCAATCTGGTGCAATGGCTAAAGCAATAACAGAGGTATTTCCTGAATCTAATCATCGTTTGTGTGTATGGCATATTTATCAGAATGCTGCTAAGAATCTACATCATGTATTTCATTCATCTAAGCATTTTGCAAATGATTTTAGTGATTGTTTGTATGAGTATGAAGATGAAGATGAATGGCTTGTTTCATGGGATTATATGCTTAAGGAATATGGTCTTACGGATAATAAATGGTTGTGTAGCATATTTGATGTGAAAGAAAAATGGGCTATGGTATATGGTCGACATATGTTCACTGCTGATATGAAAAGCACCCAACGTAGTGAGTCAATAAACAGTGTGTTGAAGAAATACTTGAAACCAAAATATGATTTTGTGCGCTTTTCAGGACATTACTCTAGAGTTTTGGTTGATAAGAGACATCAAGAACTACATGCAGATTTCAAAATGAGGCAAACAAAACCGATTTTACAATCTAATGTAGAGATGTTGAGACATGTTGTAGAGTTGTACACCCCAGAAATTTTTCAAATGTTTCAAGATGAATATATGAAGATTGCTGATTGTACTATTTACCAGGTTAATAAATCTGATACTATCACAGAATACAAGGTCAAATATAGTCAAAGAATTCAAGAGCACCTAGTTAAATATGAAGCCTCAACTACAATGGTGGAATGCAGTTGCAAGAAGTTCAGCTTTGTAGGAATTCTTTGTGCCCATGCTTTGAAAGTTCTTGAACATAAAAATGTTAAAAGACTTCCCGTCCAATATGTATTGACAAGATGGACGCAAGATGCAAGGGTTGGTTCTATCAAGGATTATCATGGCATTGATATTAAAGGTAATGCTCAAGAGTCGATAGGAAAACGCTACTCTCATTTGAGTCACAATGCTCGTGAAATTTCCACACTTGCAGCAGAGAATGAGATAATGTATAAACATACCAAAGAATGTTTTGAAAAATTAATGAGGGATTTGCAAGAGATTAGAAAAAAATGTCATTCGAATAATATGGAGAGTTGCACAGAGGCCCATGGTGATGTTTCTGCAGATGTTTTACATGGTGATAGCATACATAGGATTAAAACCAAACCTACTGTTGGGCGTCCAAAGAGAAGATTGAAATCTGCATTAGAGAAGAAAAATGGTAAATCTCGAAGCAAAACAATACATGCTAAAAAACATGCCAGTGGCTTACAAAAAAAAGCTTGTGAGACGAGGCAAGTTGAATCACTTGGAAGCCTAAATAAAGTAAGATTTGTTACATTCCACTATAATATATCAATCTTGTAGGCACATAAATTTGTTTACAATCTATGTGACAATTATTCATTGCATCTGTTTTCAGGTTTCAACAAGTACTTCTGATGTTATCCAAGAAGAGCACCATTTTGACAAAAGCATTAAATAGGTTGGAGTTAGGGTGAAACTTTATTGGATGGAGATTGAAGACTATGCAGCTTTATTTGTTAGAGATTGAAGACTATTTTTTATTGTTAAACTATTGGCAAACTGTTAACCTTTTAGTATTTTTTATTGTGATGCCATTGGCATATTGAAGACTATTTTTAATTGTTAGACCATTGGTAGATTGATGCCATTAGCATTGAAGGTACTCAATGCTTATAAACCATCAACTATATATATATAAATGCTTCCAATGACCAAAGATATGTCACTATAGATGCTTCCAATGACCAAAAAAAAGTATTTACTTTTTTTTTTTTGTAGAGAAGCCTTAAATTTGTTCACTTTTTGATTATTAAAATAATTTTTATTTAATCCTTATTAGTTCAATTTTTGCTTTTACAAATCACTTACTGGTTGCATTAAGGATAAGTCAAAGATATTGAAGGGTTGAAGTGCAATGCATTATCAACTTAAATTTAATATTCTCATTTAACTCCACTAATTTTGTGGATTCACTATTTGCTTGCTTCTTTTTTGTTTCTCATTTTTTTGTTTCAGTGGTTCCTCATGATTCTGCAAGCAAAGAAAGCAGAAGGAAGGTGGCTGAAGCATATTCATTGAACCAAAAATTGAGTGGTAAAGTGAGTGAAGAAGATCTGAATAAACTAAGGAGAAAATTGGAGGAAGATTCAGAAGATACAAAACAGGAAGTTAAAACTGAAATGATGAGACAAAAGTTGATTTGCTAAGTGCAAAATTTCTTCCGATTTTGTTGTCTAGTGCCTATGTTGTATTTTAAAAATCAAAGGGATGGGATGGCTGACAACCATCTATTCCTTAACTTAAACAAGGGACACACTAATTTAGGTGTGAATGTTCTGTTGACAAAATGGTAGAGCTTGTTCTTTCTCACTCGTTTTTTATTTTAGATATTCTTCACAAGAACTGGCTTTGTAAATATTTATTGACTGCTAGTTCATAATTCCATTCTAATCATATTGTCATGTGAGGTGGAATATAGTTTAGGCTGACTTTATTTTAGCTATTATGAGAGATATGTTCCTGGTTCAAAATGGTACCACTTGTTCTGCAGTCCTAGTTTACCACAAGTGCATTGTAACTTTCAGTATGGAAGATTTGAAATTCCCTGCAAAGAAGCCCAATAATAATTCTGCTCTATTGATATCCATTTCCTTGCAGTATTCATTTGTTAATGCCTTGCATATTGCTAGATCAGGTGGCCTGCCAAATTTAACCATTTCTTTCATTACATATTCACCTTCCATACTTTTGTTTATTTTACACAAGCAGTCTATTATAGCCCTATATGCAGTGAGATTGGGTTTTAAATTTTATACACCATCTCAACTTTCCAAGCTAACGCCTCTGCCACATAATTGTCAAAGAAATTCAAATTATTGAACTAGCAGATAAGAAATAACCATTTTAATAATAAATTGTACCACTCAGGCAAAGGACTAAATACTTGGCTCAAGTGCTTTCATCAAGATCTTACAACAAAACTTAATACACGTGACCCAACAAGCATACAATCCATTGCCAATTGCAAAGACAATAAAACAGATTCCAATGCCTTCAGTAGCAGGTTTTTGGAAGCAAATAAGGAGAATTCCAGCAGATAGGGACATTACAAAAGAGCTCCATAGTATGAAATGAACCATAAATAGAGGCCATTCCCTGACCGCCTTTTGCCATGCCAACGCAAGAGAAACGCTCAAAAAAGATGCAGCTTCAACTTGTGGCAGATAAAACTGCAACACCCTTTTCTCTTTCGTTTTAATATATTTTGACGCTTGTATTAGGCCTTGAATTCCCTTGAATATAAGAAAACAAACTAACCCAACAGCAGCAACCATGTGCAGAAGGAACAGAAACATAGATATTCTGTCTGTATAAGCTCTTGAATTCAGTGTTGTCAGTGATGGTTGCTGTGCAAAAAGAGAGAAACCAAAAAAAAAAATCACATTCTTGACTTGTAAATTAAGCATAGATTTTAACTCATTCTTTAGTTATACATGAAGCTTGACATGAGAGATAGTAAGGAGCCAGAAAAATTCAAATTTGCCACCTGTGAACAGAATATATAAGCTATTATTTTTTAATCTTATCAAAACTGACTTCTAAATGTACCCATAAGAAAATAGACAAGTTCTTTTGAGATGACAAAATATAAAAAAGGTTCAAAAAACTTTCTCCTTTTGCAGACTATGAAACAATACTTGTAAATAGAATATAGGATCTCTCCAACACCTTTTAGATTTGTTTCAATTCAAAAATAGAATAAAAAGGTAGAGAATAAAGTTTAAAAATTGTTGATTGTAGCAGCAATTGGCCGATTCTCTTCACACAGTTTGACCACTAAATATTCATAAAAGTCAGCAAAAATAGGAATTTCAAATCCCTGAAGCTCTGACAACAACTTCAAAGCTGAAAGCAACTTACTCTTGTTTCTATGTCCTTCCACAACAACTCGACAAGTAAAACTATCCAGGCAAACCCCATTTCCTATCACTCATACAACAATGACTTTGACAGTTTGAGACTTAAATCATCCTTGACCCAATTGAAGAAAGTAAGAGCTGATGAGGAATCAGATTGAAACCTCAAATGAAATTAAAAAAGCCAGCTAGCAAATCCTCTAGTTCTTGAAGGAATTTAAAAAGTAAATTTAGTTATCAATGAACAATGAAACTAAAAAACGTACATTACTAATTAAAAAAAAAAACCAGAAAATCCAGAACTCACATTAATAATCAAACACAATTCATTCAGAAAAAAAAAATTAATCGAATTAGAAAAGTAAATTTATCTATCTATGAACAAAACAAAAGGAATCTAACCGGTGAAGAGCCGAAGATTGAGTGCACCGGTGGTGGAGACAGAGGAGGAGGTGGTTGGCCGGCGGTGGAGAAAAAGGAAGATTGAGGTGGCTGGTCGGCGGTGGAGACAGCACAGATTTGAGGCTGGCCGGCGGTGGAGATAGAGGAGGATTGAGGTGGTTGGCCGGCGGTGGAGGAGCAAGGATTTGAGGTTGGCCGGCGGTGGAGACAGGAGGATTTAGGCTGGCCGGCCGGTGGTGGAGATGGGAGGCTATGGATGATCGGTTGGATGGCCTTCTGGGTTACGGTTTAGAGAGAAAGAGGGAGAGAGAGAGAAAGTGAGAGAGAGAGATCATACGTATGGATTTTTAGTTTAGGGTTTTTAGTTTTTATTTTTTATTTTTTATTTTTTATTTTTTTAATAGGTGGTGTAATTAACTAGGGTTAGTTGAGTTAAGTTCACTTAAGTAATCATGTGCAGTGCACATGCTTTTTTTTACACATGTCATTTTATTAGAGCAATTTGTAGCCTTAGGCTACAACTGGTTTTGTAGCTAAACTTTGTCCAAAAAAAAAAAAGAGTAGAAGTATTGTATTTATCCTTATTTGTGAGTATTAAATATTTATCCGTATCAATTCCTTCAACAATCTTCTCTTGCTCAAGGTCACATTTCATCTTTCCTTGACTAGCTCTTCATTCACCTCCTTAAAGAGAAGTTCTAATTTCATACAACAATTGGAAATTTCAAGTAGAAAAATAGCAAGCATTTCTTTGGAAGTCTATATTCAATACCTAAAAAGGCTAGTGTTCATTGATCTTTAAAATAGAATTACAAAACTTTATACGAAAAACATATTAGTCCAACAACAAATGACAATGCACACTTCAATGCAATGTGCATTTCTTGTATAGCCAAAATAAAATAAACAAATAGCTACTCAAAAACAAAGCAGGATTGCAATAGCATATTCGCAACACTTTTTTTTTTTTTTATGCAGAAAGCCATAATTGAGACATTTTTTTTGTTTGGATAAAATTGCCCACCTATAATTTAAATACATGCAATATCATAAGCCCTCTGTTTGTTCTTTGTATAGTACTTTAATTATTAAAATAAATACATAATTTTTCATTGGAATAAGTTAAAAATTAAATCTATAGAATTCGGGACCTTATCTCCTACAATTGGTGAATATATGCAATACCTACAACGTAACAACTATTTCAATAACAAAGTGTGAAATGATTTTTTTTTTTTTTTAAATTAACTTACACACACAAGCTCCAACTGACAACTAACTTGTCAAACCCTAAAGATATTTATGACCCATTTCCAAAAAACATTCATGCATTTATCATCAACAACCAAACAGCTCCATCTCTCAATAATCATGACCAACCACAGCCTACCAAATTTGGAAAAAAGAAACCATTTTCCCATGTACTTTTTTCATGAGAAACAAAGAAAAGAAAAGTTGTGATCTCTCTCCATAATTTGCTCTTCGATTTGTTATACCAATGACATACATTCAAGCAAAGACAATGTCTTGATCAGATAGGATCTATGACACCAAGTGGGTAGAGATTGTTTATGACATTGTCATTTATAGACATAGTTTTGAAATCTAGACCGCTCAAAGTGTTAGGATTAGTGCCCTTAAATCCTATTATATGATGCTATGTATGATATTATGTATGATATTATGTATGACATTATGTATGACATGATGTATGACTTAATATTGTGATTGATACAGTTGTTTTATTATTATCTAAAATACTAGTAACATGAATATTCGGATGTTATCATATAGTCCATGAGATACATAATATGTGATTAAGTCACAAAAGATATAAATCACAAGTTCTTTGTAAACTCAAAATTTTAGTTCATAGTCAGTGATGAAATTGGGCATTTCATCTACGAAGACTATAACATATCAACTAAGATGATTTGTCTTGATCATGGAAATGAATATTTCTAGTTGGTATGTTGATATATTTTAAGAGTTAAAATATATTGAACTGGACCGCTGTGAGATTTATTATTCTCCTAACGATTGTCAAATAAATAATAAACTGATGACTTTTATTTGCATTAACTCTTAATCCTGAGAGAATAATGGACCTGACCATGAAGTGTAGATTGTTTTGATATATCAGGAGTGAGATCTAAAGTAACGGTCAAAACCTTAGTATGTTGGACAGTCATATTTAATGTTGATGGAACATATATTCTCAAGATGGAATTCAAAATCTCTTAATGAAGATACAAAATATTCCCTAGAGATACAAAATATTCCCTTGAAATAAGTTTAATGGATTTGGTTATTCAGAGAGCTAGATCTAACCAATTTAGTAAGGAGTTACTAAAGTATATATTTATGAAATTGGATTTCATACATATATGATGAATAACTTTAAAGGATTAAATCGGATACTCAAGGAATTAAGATGTAGTGGTCTTCAAAGTGACAGTCTATATTCATGACTTTGTATTATTACGAATATTTTATGAATGGGTTGCATGTACAATAAAGTTTTGGGATATAATTTATAAATAAGGCCTAGAGTGCAACTATATTTATATAGTAGTATCAAATATAGTTAATGGTAATTTTGGACTTGTCAAGAGTTGACAGAAAAGCCCAAGACCCATTGGAGCTAGTGTCTTATTAGTCCCTTTTGGTCCCACTCCAAGCCACACACCTAAGCCCAACTAGAAAGGCCCAAAAGGCCATCCCAATTAGATAATCAATTAGATGCAAAGGGAGAAACATACAAAATTTTTTAGTGTGAGAAATATAATGCTATTGTGAAGTGGTGTGTAAGGAGAGTTAGACACTTTGACATTCCCTTTTTGAAAGACTGATTGAGAGACCATACTTCTTGGCATTAGTGGAATTAGAGTGAAGATTAAAAGTGTTTCCAAGTGCTTCTGATCTTGGGTTTTGAAATTCACCGCACCAAGATACACTCTCTTGTTCTTATATTCTAAAAATTACATAGTACATGTTAAAATTTATGAATGAAGTAGATCCATTGTTTTTCCACTACGTATGTTTTGTATATGATACAAACATGTATTTATCCAACACAAAGAACTGTAAAAGGGAGAGATTTAAGGTTGTTAAAGTCGAACTAAAGTCGAACCATAATGACATCATAATTAATTTAATAATCATTTAAAAAATAAATAAATATATTAAATTAGTAAAAATATAAAAATTGACTAAAATAATTCAAATAAATATAAATATCTATATTTCAAATGTTTTTTTTTTCATATATTATAACTTTCATAAGACAAACTAACCTCATCACACGCATTTCGCGCGTGCGATGAGGCTTTTTTTTAGCCAAAAGAAAAAACTCTGTGTTTTTATTATATATATATATATATATATATCATTTTTATTTTGAGAATCTAATTTAAGTGGATAAAGCAATCTAAAAATTAACAAGAGAGTGGTCCTATTTTTAGGCAATATTTTAGTAGAAGTTAGAGTTGCATTTTTATTGAATTGTCATTTAGTTTTGTCTCTACTTAAACATAGGGGTGTAAGTGCATTTTTGAACTAAAAAATGAGGAATCCAAACAGAGGAAACCCCTTAAATAATAGTGTAAGGTCACAATTTGTGCCCAAACCCAACAGTGCGAATGGGACAGGCCCAAAAAGCCCAATACAATAAAATTTGTAGAGAGTGGGCTTGAAATCTAGATTCTAGAGATGTTGGATAACAAAAATAATGAGCTAGATTACCACATCACATACAATGAACTATTATGTAACAGAATCTCTCCTCAGACGTAAGCCGAGAACAGTTTGTATTATCTTTCCTTCTCTCACAAATAGATTACAATTAAGGGTGGTGGTGTATACAGTGCTTTTTCTAGTTTCTTCTCCGATCCCCCTCCCTGAATGCCTTTCTTCTCCTTTTATATCATCCTTCTCCTTTTCTCCATATTCCACGTGTGGACCAGATCACCGATCCAGATACTTGTCCCATCCACCTCCTCTTGAAGTCTTCAAACAATAGCTGTAAGGCTTATCACCACTATTTAGATGTCACTTCCTCATTAATGCGGCCAGAGAAGTAGGTGCAGTGTCTTCAATGCGATGATAGCAACTTTCTCTAAGATATTTCTCATTCGAACTTCCCCTCTATGCCCTTGTGGAACACATTTTTATCCACAGGTCCTTCTAGAATATCATTCTTATCACCATGGTGTACCATCTGACCTTCACTTTATTGAGCCGAAGAGTTGCCCTTCCTCAAACTATTTGCATCAACTTCTCCTACAACAGTTTGCTTACGGGCTTTTAAGTTTGATATCATTACTACCAGTAACCCTCCTCGGACAAGTAAATACCCTCGGGTCAGGTCCAAGCCTATGAACATACCCTAAACCCTTAGCCCTCACAATAACCCCTCAAAATTTCAATTTGCTTCTCCACTCAAGGAGAAAATTGAGGTTTTGACCCAACATCCCAGCTTTTGCACGCTTCTTAAGTGGTTACACGCGAAAATGTCATTTCCCCTCTTTACAATTTGTTTCTAACGCCTCGAAACCCATAACGCCCCTATTAATTGCTCAAGTAACACTTTGTCTCCCACGTCCAATGGTGAGATGTACATCTAACGGTCTGGATCTATCCTTGAATTTTTGAGCGGGACTCCTTTGGAAGTCGTCTCTCATATAAAATGCCTAGGAAATCGCAATTTTTCCATTACTCCGAAAATCGACCAGCTCTAAAGAATTCCTCACCGTCTTAACTCCCAAGAAATTCTTGAAGAATCGTCTACTCCTTTTCTCGTAAGTTTTCACGTTTTTAGATTCTTTTTTTCTCCTCGGCCATAGTCCTCAGCCATTAACTATACCTCCTTTCCTTTCTAAATCTTCCCTTTTACTTCAACCAAATGGGTAGGTTCAAATGTTTAGTAGATACTGACGCCAGTATGGAGGGTTTTCGAGCCAAATACCACATTCTCCATGAAGTGGGTTTGAGGTACTATGCCCTAGAAGCCTGTAAACACCCCATTTTACAACTTACATTTAACCAACCGGTAAATCTTCAGATTTGTGATAATAAACAAATCTTGATGCTCTAACAATCATAATGGTATGTCATAGGTTTTGATCGAACCACCTAATCAAAAGTTATCATACGATCAATTTTCAATAATCATGGCTCACCTACACAATGGGCCCAATTACATCCTATCTTAAACACTTAATTTTGATTGGTTCCAACAAGAATTAATTTAAAATTAATTAAGTGCGAATTTTGATTGGATTTCATTTTATTTATTCTTTTTTTTAAGATAAAAAAATGTTTTCCTTTATGGCATCTTATCTGCTCTTTTGAAAAAAAAATTTGAGAGAGAAAGATATGATCCATGAAAAATCAAAAAACAAAAAAAAAAATTAAAAAAAAAAAAGAAGAAGAAGAAGAAAAATGCTCAAAAAACGTTATTGTCTTTAACAGAAACTTGAATCGCATTTTTGGCTTAGAAAACATTGAAATTTGATTTTCTCTATTTCGGGAAAAATTGTAGAGAATTGAATCTCCTTTCAAAAACTACTAATCCCGAATCAATTGGAATTTTGAGCAGAGAGTTATGGCCAAAATACGAAACAAGTGCAGAAAATAACACAAATTCAGCATTATCTTCAATTTTTTTTCAAAATTTCAAATGAGGATCAACACACAATCTGATCAAGCTTATCTAATAGGCTCATTCCCTCCCTTAGCTTCAGAAGAAAGCTTTTTCTGATAGGAAAACAAATACATTCTTTGAAAATTTTCAAAAAACAGAAAAACGATCAAAAAACGTTACTATTTTCAGCGGCAACTTAAATCACATTTTTAGCCTGGAAAACGTTGAAAATTAGTTTTTTCTATTTCTAGAAAAGATGTAGAGAATTTAATTTCCTTCCAGTTAAAACCAATTTTGAATCAATTGGATTTAAGCAGAAAGTTAGAGCCAAAATACGAAATAGGTGCAGAAGATAGCACAAGTTCAGCATCATCTTCAACTTCTTTTCAAAATTCAAATGGGGATCAACACCAAATCCGTTCTAGCTCATTTAAACAGGTTTATCTCCTCCATTTGCTTTAGAAGAAAGCTAATAACTTAGCTTTAAAGCTAAGTCATCTCTTCCCCTATAAATAGAAAAGACCTCTTCCATTTTCTAGACCCCAAAATTCCCTCTGGAGAGCTAGTGAGAAAGCAGAAAAGAAAAGCTATTGTACAACCATTTTTCTTACTTTAGTTGTTGTTGAGTACTTCCTTGCTTTCTCCCTAGCCCTTTAAGTGATCACTTCCCCCTTTTAATTTATGCTCTATGCTAGTAAATAGTTAATTATGTTCTTAACTTTCCACACATGCTTGAATAAATTCTTAACAAGTCATTATTTGTTTCTTTCATGATATGCTTGGATGAACATGCCTATATATCTCATTGATATCCCTTTTAAATGCTTAGATGAACACTTCTAGACTAATACACAAATTTTCTCTTGAATGCTTAAATGAACACTTCTAGGCTAAAACACAACTTTCTCTTGAATACTTAGATGAACATATTTAGGTAGTTGTTTTACTTTGTTAAATGCTTGAACAAACATGTCTAAGTATTTTGATTTTCTCTAGATGAACATGTCTAAGGGATTTTCCTTTACTTCGTTTCATAATTGCTTGGATGATCAAATATGCTTAAATGTTTTATTTTTTATTTTTTATTTTTTTTCTCTTTGCAATTATGTTGATGACAAATAACATGGCAACTTTGTTTTTCCTTTTTTTCACATGCTTAGATGAACATGTCTAGGCTAGGAATTCTTTATTTACACTGATTTCTTGGATGAACATGCCATTACCTTCATGCTTTCTTTACATTAAAATTGTTATCTAACAAATTTCTTTTTCTTTTTTTTCTTTTTTTTTTTTTTTGTTTCTCTTTATGTCAGATTCCCCTAACACATATTTGCTTACAATTCTTGCAAATTAACATGTTTATATAACATATTGTTTGTATTTGTTTGACATGACATGATGTTGGCCACCTTAACCTAGGAGACCGGTTTTATCAAGGCGAGATGGGTGTTTAATCCCTTCCCATCTCGTAAATTAGCCTCTGAACCAAGATCAAGGATTCTAGACTATGCTATTGTATATGCAATTTCACATTTTTTAGAATGTAATTAGGAAATAAAGCAATGTAATTTATTTTTCTTAGATTGTATCTAGGACAAAAAAGCATTGTAAATTTTTGTTACAAAATTGATGTAAATTGTCATATATTAATACAATAGAAGCATTTTTTTTATATTGAAGGTTTTCTTATTTTTCCATTTAAATTAAATAAGTGGCAACTCCATGTAAAACCCTCAATCTAGGGGAAAATATTTTACAGTGAATTCGTTCATTTTGAGCATCACGATCCCACCCGTTCATGCGAGTTAGGCCCAATTTGAGAAAAAATTGGCGAGCCAGGGATGCGATCGCTCACAAAGCTGTAGACGATGATAAGAACAAAGGAGAAGTTGTCATTCCTATAATCACGTTTTTAGAAGGAGGAATGACACTTCCCATGAAGAAAGTAACCAGTGAATACCTGCGTAATCATAGATTATGCCCAGACCAGTGTACACCTAACATATTTAGAATCTTAGGTTGTGTCAACGCTCTCAATGAGCAAATGGGTTTGAGGCTCACATGGCACGATGTTGTCCATATGTATGAATGTCACAAAGTTAAAAACGTGGGGTATTACCTCAAGTCCAGGTCTAACATCATTAGACTCATATCATGCCTTCCCAAATCTAGCAAAGGCATGAAGGACAACTACTTCATCGCCTCCAAGAAGTGGTACGACGGTCCTCATTGTCCAGTCACAGAGGGAACACCACGTGTGATTCAAAAGAGTTTTAGGTCCCCTAGCATGGGGTTTAGTTCTTCTAATTTTATCATTTAAATTCACATTACATTTTACTTTCTCTTTGTTTAACATCTGTTATTGGTCTAACCATATTTGGCTTCTCAGATGTATTTGCAGATAAACAGCATGTGTTGCCCCATTTGAGCCTATCTAACATCGTAGACCTTAATAAAGTCTTAAGATCCGAGGTATTTGTGAGCGAAGACGGGCAGGTGAGGGCAGCCCATCTCATTCTTGGGTACGAATCTCTATCGACCATCTTCCAAGACATCGACAATGCAATTGTCGCAAGTGACAGAAGACGTAGAAGGATAGACATCTCAAAAATAGGATTCCTTGCCTTACATAATCTATCAGATGATCCCTCTATCATTCTTTATGTACGCCCAATAACAACAATCCCTCCACTTGTACAACCTGAAGTAGCTATCCGAAAAGAATCCACATCTTCATGCTTGTCCCTTGAGAAGGAAATAGACCAATTCCGACTTGAAGAAGCAAAGAAACCTTCAGAGGGCCACATTGTTAACCTATCGGACGAAGAAAACAAATCTGCCGAGGAAAACAAATCTGCCGAGGGTTCTGGTATGAGAGGCTTCATAGTTTCGCGTGTAGATAGCAGTGCTGAGGAAGAAGAAGAAATGTCTCTTCAACCAGGAAAAAGCTTGAGGGCTCTTCTTGCTACGAGGGGTAAACCGACCACTACGAAAGACGCTTCGCGATCTCAACCTCCCGCAATCTCCCACCCCCTCCTCCTCCTCTAAGTTCCCTTCTTCCCAACCCCAACCTAAAAAAGAAGAAAAAAGCAGACTAGGTTGAGGAAGGGGAGTTAGCCCAGCAGAAAAAATAGAAACAACAAAAGACAACGAAGGGCCAAACACGAGCTTCCTCCATGAAGAGCAGGGAGAGCATCAATTTAGTCAAGTTGCACCGAACTCAATCCCATTGGTCACCTCCATTGGAGTTGAATGGGGCTCACATTCCCCGCCACTCAACCATAAGGGAATTCCAAAAAGGACACGCCCATTACTTGGTCGAGGCCCTAGAGCGGCCCATCTTGTTGCCAAAGGACATGGATGCCCTGAAGAACATGAGGCAACCAGAACTTTTCCTGTCTCTAAAAAGGGACCTAGCTTTGGTATGTGCCATTATTAACAATATTAATTGTCAATTCAATTACTTTGTTATTGCATTGGACTTTCTTTCTATCCTTTCAATCATATACGCACTTTTGTATTATTCTCATCACAATGCACTTGTTTATCACTTTTACGCAGGCCATCCAAGAGGTTTTCGTGGCTATGAAGTGGGTACAAATGCTCAGAATGATGCTAAGGTTGAAGCCAGTATGAGGATCGAAACTGAGAAAGCCCTTGGCTTGGCCGAGCAGGAGAAATAAGAACTAGCCAATAAGTTGGTGGAAGAGGGAAAAGGAAGAAGAAGTGCCGAGGCGGGGTTCAAAACTGCTGAAACTCAGGCGGAGGAACAGTGTAAACTACTTCATCACAGAGAGATAGAGCTAGCCACAGCTCAACAGGAAGCTTTGGACCTGAGGAAGGAGCTTGCTCAAGCTGAGGAAGGAGCTTGCTCAAGCTAAGGAAGCTACTCAGACTATCAAAGAGATCGTGGAGGCCACATCAATGGCTCCCTTCAACAAAGGGGTTGAAGAGACGGAGATCAGGTTGGCTGAAGAACTCACTGAAATGTGTAGGGACTACTGCCAACAAGTATGGGCAAAAGCCTATAATGTGGCAGGTGTCCCTGCTACTTCTGAATGGAGAATGGCCCAAAATGTATGGTATCCCCCAGATATCTATGCAATTGAAGCCCTTCCGCCTCCCTCGACTGCCGCCGAGACAATTCCCCTTAGACCACCATCCACCGTCCAAGACTCTCCTTCACCTCCCAAAGCATCTACAGGTTCTGGCCAGGCTGTGGATCAAAGTGAGAAAACTGATAGGGGTTTGAGCGAAATGGCCAGCCAAGGTGATCCTCGACCGGGGAGAAAGACAAGGGAAAAGTAGTCATGACCAGATCGTTAAACGCCCCTCTCACCATCAAAGAAGTGGTCCCCCAATCTAAAGAAACTGAGGCCAAATCAAAGAGGTCGGAGGATAAAACAAAGGAGACTGCAACCAAGTCCAAGGAAGACTCTTCTACAAAAACTGAGGAATAGATCAGGATGATCTTTGCTCCAGGCCAATATGCTCATTTTTGCTATTCCGCCCACATGTATTTTGTTTTTATTCACAATGTAGTCACGCAAATTCATAATGGCAAGTTCAAGATTTTGATCTTTAACTCCTTTCCGATTTCATTTATTGGGACTGTTTTACTCTTTACTTTAATACAATTTGTATACATAACGTGAATGACTTGGTGTGCAACTGAACAAGGTAGGTCTCAACACTGAATTAGATAATATCAATAATCTGACAAGGAAATAATCTCATTTCAAGAAAGGATGAATAAACTCTCAAAACCTTTGTATCATTGACCCATGTCTCCAGTGGATAACCTGTTTGTTGGAGTTATATTCTTTAACAAGCAATAGCAAACAGATAAACACTAAAGAATATGCATGAACTCAAAACGAGAGAGATATGATCTAAGACTAAGCCTTATGTGAAACTCAGGCACAAAAGTAAATCATCAATCCAAGAAGATGGCCACCCAGGTATGTAGTCCGAGGGCCAAGGCATAGCCAAGGTTCGAAGTATTAAATTTCCCAAAGTAAATAGTCCAAGAACTAGACGTAACTAAGGTTCTATTTAACACTTAGTAAAAAAAATCAATTTATTCAAGGTATGTGGTTCGAGGAGCCAGGCATAACCAAGTTTCAGTTTGATACGTAGAAAATAGAATTGAAGTGTTAATTTTTGCAAAGTAAATGATCTGAGGACCAAAAGTAACTAATGTTCTATTCAACACTTAATAAAAATATCAATTTATTCAAGGTATGTGGTCCGAGGAGCCAGGCATAACCAACTTTCAGTTTGATATATAGAAAATAGAACTAAAGTGTTAATTTTCCTAAAATAGATGATCCGGGACCAGACATAACTAAAGTTTTGTTTAACACTTAGAAAAATATCAACTTATTCAAGGTATGTAGTTTGAGGATCCAAGCATAACCAAGTTTCAGTTTGGTATGTAGAAAAACAATAAGCGATGTAATACAATGTCTACAGAATTAAGATGGCAGAACTGCCTTTCATTAGTAATAATACCTTCGTAGGCTATTTACATTCTAGGGATAGGGTACAACATGCTCATCAAGATCCTCAAGATAATATGCGCCTATTCCTGCAACTGAAGTAATACAGTAAAGTCCTTCCCAGTTAGATCCCAATTTTCCCCATGCTGGGTTATTTGCAGTACCCAAAACCTTCCTCAATACCAAATCCCCAAGCGCAAGTGGCCGTAGCTTCACATGAGAATCATATCCCCGCTTGAGTTTGTGCTGATAGTAAGCTAACTGTACTATAGCAATTTCTCGGCGTTCTTCCACTAGGTCTAAGCTTTTTTTCAACAAATTATTATTACTGCTTAGGATGAATGAGCTCGTCCTTAGTGTCGGGAACCCAGTTTTCAAAGGGATTACAGCCTCGGCTCAATAAGTCATAGAGAAGGGCGTCTTTCCAGTAGATCTTCAAAGTGTGGTTCGATACGTCCACAAAACGCGTGGCAATTCTTCCACCCACCTTCCCTTACCATCACCCAACATTTTCTTAAGCCCATTAACTATAACCTTATTGACCGCCTAGGCTTGCCCATTCTCTTGTTGATAAGCTGGAGTGGAATATCTGTTCGTGATGCCTAGATCACAGCAATATCTTCTGAAGGCCTTACTATCAAATTGCAGGCCGTTATCTGAAATAAGAGTATAAGGGATTTCAAACCTGGTGATAATGTTTTTCCAAACAAATTTCTTCGCATCCACCTCCCTAATGTTTGACAACGGCTCAGCTTCAATCCATTTAATGAAATAATGCATTCCAACGAGCAACCACTTCCTATTCCCTACTGCTTTTGGTAAAGGTCCTACAATATCCAAACCCCATTGAGCAAAAGACCAAGGACTAGGCAGAGGGTTCAGGACACCCCCTGGTTTATGGATATTGGGATCAAATCTCTGACATTGGTCACACTTCTTTGCATAATTATGTACTTCTCTTTACATATTGGGCCACCAATACCCTTGTGTAAGAGCTCTATGAGATAAAGATCTTCCTCCTGTATGACTTCCACAAATCCCATTTCGTAACTCTTCCAATAGCAGTTCTGTTGCTTTAGGGTGTATACACAACAAATACGGTCCTAAAAAAGAGTGTTTGTACAACTTCTGGTCCTCGGACAGCCAAAACCGAGGTGCTTTTCTGTGTACTTTGTCTGCTTCAGACTTCTCCTCAAGCAAGCTATCATTTTTAAGGAAGGACACCATGGGATCCATCCAACTAGGTCCCACTTTAATTTGATGACACCGAATGGTATCACTATTCGTTCCAACGAGTTTACACAAATCTTCAATAAGGATGACCAAAGGTAGACTTTGTGTCGAGGACGTTGCAAGTGTGGCTAGGGAGTCAGCATGGGTATTCATACTCCTGGAGATATGTAATAAGGTAAAATATTCAAATTTTGATTGTAAATACCTGACCCGGGTTAGATACCCTTGCATTCTCAGATCTCTAGTCTTTAATTTTCCTTCCACTTAGCCCACTACTAACTGTGAATTAGAGAATATTTGTACTGTTTTTCCACCCATTTTCTGAATCATATTCATTCCCACCAATAAAGCTTCATATTCTACCCCATTGTTGGTGGTCAAGAACCCCAATCTCAAGGATTTCTCAAAAGTAATTTCCTCAGGAGACACTAATACTAGCCCCACACCAGATCCTCGCAGATTCGCTGCTCCGTCAACATACACTTTCCATATCAAAGGTTCCTTGCACGAGATCATGCCAACTGATTTTTCATCCATGTCCAACCTCTTAGGATTCTCTTCTAATGAAGGCTCAGCAAATTCCGCAACCAAATCAGCAAGGACTTGACCTTCATGGAGGTGTAAGGCATATACTTGACATCAAAAGCCCCCAAGATGATGCCCCTCTTAGCAATCCTTCTCGTATAATCAGCACTCTGAAGTACAGACTTAAGAGGAAATTAAGACTTAAGAGGAAGTTGAGTTAAAACAATAACTGTATAGGATTAGAAGTAATGTGGAAGCTTACGTGTAACATGTACCACTGCTAGGATCGCTTTTTCTAATGGTAAATAGTGCACCTCGGCTTCATGCAGGGATTTACTCACGTAATAAACTGGCCTCTGCACACCATTATTAACTCATATCAGAACTAGACTAACGGCATGAATAGCCACAGCAATATATGTGAACAAAACTTCATCAATTTTTGGCCAAGACATAATGGGTGATTGCGAAAGATACTCCTTAAGCTGTTGAATTGCTAAAGCACACTCCTCGGTCCATTCAAATCCCTTCCACTTATTCAACAACTAGAAGAAAGGTCTGCACTTTTTTGCGAACCGAGGAATAAACTGGTTGAGGGCAGTAGTCATCCCTGTCAGCCTCTGAACTTCTTTAGGATTTCGAGGTGGCTGTAAGCTATTAATTGTCTTGACCTGCACAGGGTTAACTTCAAATCCTCGATAAGTTACCATATAACCCAGAAATTTACCAGATCCCACACCAAAAGAACACTTGGAAGCATTAAGGCACAATTTATACTCCTTTAGCGTCTGAAAAGTATCATTCAGGTCTTCCAAATGCTTAGAGACCACTTTACTTTTTACCATCATGTCATCCATATACACTTCAATAGTCTTTCCCAACTGTGACTCAAATATTCTGGTCATCATCCTTTGATAGGTAGCCTCCGCATTCTTCAAACCAAAAGGCATCACTTTATAGTGATAGTTACCTGTAGGGCTGACAAAGGCAGTCTTCTCCTGATCTTCCAAAGCCAAAGGTATTTGGTGATAACCCTGAAAAGCATCCAAAAAACTCATCCGAGGATGCCCAATAATAGCATCCACTAACTGATCTATACAAGGCATTGGGAAAGAATCTTTAGGACAAGCCTTGTTCAAATCTGTGAAATCTACACATACTCTCCACTTCCCATTCTTCTTCTTCATTACCACCGTGTGAGCCAACCATTTAGGATAAAACACCTCTCTGATAGCATCAGCCTTGTTGAGCTTGAGTACTTCTTCCTTAACAGCCTCGAAATGCTCTTTGGATGAGCACTAAAGTGGTTGCTTCCTCGGCACCATAGCCAGATTAACATTCAGGTGATGACAAATGAAACTCGAATCAACCCCGGGGGCCTCATAAGCATCCCATGCAAACACATCCACATTCTTCTTTAAAAATATAATCAGCTCCGCCTTCTCCTAAGGTGGCAACTGAACTTCCACCTGAAAGAATTTTTCAGGATCATCATTTATAAGAACCTTCACCAATTCTTCACATGCAAGCTCCTCACCAGCCGCCACCATGGGCATGCTGGGTGTCATTGATTGCTATGATCCCCCCTTCGCAGACGCTGAGGATTCCACCTCAAGCTAATGCAAAATCGCAGCTGCCATGCATTGTCTAGCCACAGACTGACTCCCAACTAATTCCTCAATTTGGTCCCAGACGGGAACTTTACCTTTAAATGCAAAGTTGAAGAAATCGTGCTTAAAGCATGAAGCCAAGGTCTTGCAACAATGGCCGTGTAGGAAGAATAAGCGTCCAACACAATGAAATCTACTTCCACAATTTCGGAACCTGATTGCACCAGCAATCTAATCTGGACCATTGGTATGACAGCCTTCCCTTCAAAACTTATCAGTGGTGAATCATAAGCCGTCAAATCCTAAAGTTTTAATTTTAACCCCTTGTACAAGTCGGGGTACATAATATCCTCACCACTGCCTTGGTCCACCATCACCCTCTTTATATCGTAGCCCCCTATCCTCAGTGTAACCACCAAAGCATCATTATGGGGTTGGATAGTTCCTATCTTATCTTCTTCCAAGAAACTCAAAATAGGTGTGAGATTCCCTTTAATCCTCTTCGGCTCAGAGCTAGACTCCTCAGCAAGGGTTCATGCCATAGACATCACCCTAGAAAGACGAGAACCAATCCTACCCGAAGCAACAAAGATAACATTGATCATACCCAAATGAGGCCTTGAAGCATTGTTACCATGATTTACCGAACCTAAATGATCTCCCTACCCATTAGGCCAATATAAAAACGGCTTTAACCATCCTTCCTTAACCAACTGATCCAAATGATTCTACAGAGTCCTACAATCCTCGGTGGTATGACCTCTTTCTCGATGATAGTGGCAGTGGAGGTTTTGATTACGCCTTATGGGGTCCCCCGCCATTTTGTTGGGCCATTTGAAATATGGTTCGTTCTAAATTTTCTCCAACACTTGATGCATAGGTTCCCAAAACACAGTATTAACCACTGAGGAGTGGTATTACCAGATTGCCCGGCAAAATCTCTTCGGGGACTGTTGTTATTATATCTGTCCGACCTGAAATTCCTCCTCTCCTGAGGGATAACCTTCGCCTTTCCGTTACCTTGCTATTGACCTTCCTCAACCCATTTATATTCATCAATGCGATCCATGAGCCGATATACGCTCCTTACGGGCTTTTTAATCAGAGATTTTCTCAAGTCGTACTCAGTAGGAAGGCCAACCTTGAATGTTCTTATTGCCACATCATCAAAATCACCATCGATCTCATTGAACATTTCCCAATACCTGTCAGAGTATGTTTTTAGAGTTTCCCCTTCTCTCATGGCCATGGACAATAAAGAATCCAAGGGCCGAGGAACTCTACTGCATGTAATGAAGTGAGATCCAAATGCCCAGGTAAGTTCCATGAAAGAGTCAATGGAACCAGCCCTCAAGCCATTAAACCACCTCATCGCCATAGGTCCTAGGCTAGAAGGGAAGACTTTGCACATTAAAGTCTCGTTCTTAGAATGCACCACCATCCTCTGATTAAAATGACTCACATGTTCTACGGGGTCTGTTCAACTATTATAAATGGTGAAATTTGGTTGGGTGAAGCACCGAGGGAGCTTCCCTTTCTCTACCCTACGTGTGAAAGGTGACTTAGAAATTTGGTGCAACGCCCTACTTATAGCATCATTTCCCAAACCTCTAGAGAAAGGCTTCTTGCCCTTACGACCATGAACATGATGATTATTTGCATCGGAAGAAAAAGATTCATCAGGAGGAGTTCTTGACCTGGACCCATAACCACTGCCCTGGCTATCCTCAGAAGAAGGATCAGAAAAAGAGGGAGTTCGCCTTTGCCTCTTGCAGCGCAACTTCTTCTTTAGGTGGTCAATCTTTTACTGCATGGCTTTAGCATTTTCCTCATGGAGAATTCTGCTTCCACCTTGTGAACGACTCCTACCGGTGTGCCCCGTATACACATTGCCCTTCCGATCTCGTTCCTACTCAAGATGCAGAAAGTGATCCTCATGCTGGGACCGCATAGACTCTGCATGGTGTGGACCTAAGCCTGTCATAATGTTTCACTTCCTAAAACACAAAATTTTCCACAGACGGCGCCAATTGTAAGGTCACAATTAGTGCCCAAACCTAACAGTGCGAAGGGGACGGGCCTAAAAAGCCCAATACAATGAAATTTGTAGAGAGTGACCTTAAAATCTAGGGATGTTGGATAACAAAGATAATAAGCTAGATTACCACATCACATATAATGAACTGTTATGTAACAGAATCTCTCCTCGGATGTAAGCCGAGAACAGTTTGTATTATCTTTCCTTCTCTCAGTCTGTATTATCTCTCCTCGGACGTAAGGTGATGGTGTATACAGTGCTTTTTCTATTTTCTTCTCCGATCCCCCTTCCTAAATGCCTTTCTTCTCCTTTTATATCATCTTCCTCATTTTCTCCATCTTCCACGTGTGGACCAGATCACCGATCCAAATACTTGTCTCATCCACCCCCTCTTGAAGTCTTCAAACAATAGCTGTAAGACTGATCACCACTATTCACATGTCACTTCCTCATTAATGCGGCTAGAAAGGTAGGTGCAGAGTCTTCAATGTGGTGGTAGCAGCTTTCTCTAAGATATTTCTCATTTGGCCTTCCTCCCTGTGCCCTTGTGGAACACATTTTCATCCATAGGTCCTTCTAGAATATCATTCTTATCACCATGGCGTACCATCTGACCTTCACTTTACTGAGCCAAGGAGTTGCCCCTCCTCGAACTATTTCCATCAGCTTCTCCCACAACATTTTGCTTGCGGGCTTTTAAGTTTGATATCATTACTACCATTAACCCTCCTTGGACAAGTAAATACCCTCGGGTTAGGCCCAAGCCCATGAACATGCTTTAAACCTTTAGCCCTCGCAATAGTATAGATAAGTAATATTAAATCAAAAGCAAAAATAAAGAAATTTTGAGTATCTCAATCAATGGATATATATATATATATATGAAATAATATACTTAAACTTTTTGTTAGAGTTTAATATTCTACTACTTTTTATGCAAGTCTTTATTTAAATTATCTTACATCATGTCTAGCACATTTAATTACCCAATATTATTTTATTATGCCCAACCCCCTTCTTTTTTTTTGAGAAACACACACACACACACACACACACACACACACATATATATATAGGGGAAGGGGGATGAGATATAAAATTAAAAAAAAAAATACAAAAACTAAAGAGGGGGCGGACATTGGTTTGTCCGCCCATTAAAAAACCAATTAAGTAAAAACACAGCCCAAGGCAATTTACAAAACAAATAAGTGGTTGAATGGGTCAAGCACAACCAGTCCATCTTCTGCAACAGCCAAAACCTTCACCATGACAGTCAAGCAAAGAAGACTTGTAGAAATGGAAGAAAATGCTGCGAGAGCACAGAGACAATCTCATTGTTTGATAGCATCTCATGGCGGTTGAAGCTTCAACAATGGCTGTAAGTACACAAAATAATATATATATATATATATATATATCTAATATGAACCTATGAGAACCGAATTACAAATTTTTCAAGCACTTCTTTGACATTGACAACGTTTTGGTTTGGAGGTTGAAGGGCTTTGATTCTAAAAGCTTTTGTTTGTTTTTTTTTTTTTTTTTTTTGGTTCCAGTCTGTTTGTTTGCTGAGAACCCCACAACAAATATCCATAGCTTTAAATATGATAATATTTTAGGCGCTTATTAGTGGGAAGGATTGGATTCTGCTGATAGGCTCTTTATCTATAGAGGCAAAGAGATTTCAAATATATATATATATATATATAGAAAAATAGAGCAGTGGGTGTTCTATTTCCAAAAAGCAACAATTGAACGTTTTGAAAAAAATTTTGATTAGGAATAGTAAGAATCACCATTAATCAAGAGATAGATTTGAAGAAGGTCTAAATTAATGCTCAATTAGTTGAAAGAATAGCAAAATGTTAATTACAAAAGGAAAAGATAATGCGTACCTAGGAGATGAACATGTATGAAGAAGTGATTTTTTTAGCAAAGTGGCAATTGAACAGGTACAAAGAAGTGATTCATAGGAGATGAAGAGACCAAGGAGGGAAGAGAGAGAGTTTGGTGTTAGAAAAGCGAAATTCTAAAGTTTAGAAAGTGTGAAAGACAAGAAGAGCAAAAGGAGGAGGGGAGACAGAGGGGTTAGCATTAAAGACAACATTAACAACATTAACGTAAGATTGGGCTTTATGGTGCAGAGTGGAAAATCATTTCTTTTTAATAATATTTTTAAATTATGAGAAATATTTAGAAAAAGTATTTTTAAATTATGGGAAAATTTAGGAAAAAAAAAGGGAAATGACATGGCTGCTAATGTGGCTCAACGGGAGCGTAGCAATATTAAATGCTACGCTTCAGCTTTTAGTAATATATATATATATATATATATATATATTTGGTACTTTACCTTTTCTTTGTGTGTTTTTGTGTGTGTTTTTAACTGATAAAGTGAGGCTTGATATTTGGTCCGGAAATCTTAAACTTAATATATAAAAAGAGAGTTTAGGAATATATGTGGATTTGAAAACTTTAATATATACATATAAGGGATTAAGGATGAGGCATCGGATGGGAGATAAGAGATGACATGGTGGAAATGCATGTTAAAGAAGAATAGGAGAGAGATGCAACAAAATGGTTGAATGGGAATTGGAAACGTTCTGTTTTGTTTTTTGGTTTTTAACGTCTACCTAACATAATTCATACATTTGATGTTAATTTTTTCTACTCTCCATACATTTAGAAGTATCTATATAATATTTATAAAATTGAAGCGCAACATTTATTATTACTACGCTCTTTTAAGCCATATGAGCGTAGCATTTCAGTCCAGTTAGGTTCATTTAGTCCATTTGATTTACTTCGGTCCATTTTGGTCTAATTGAGCTTTAAACTAATTCTATTTGTATGTTGCTTTTTAAGTTTTAGGTTCAAAAAATAAATTCTTAATTTTTGGGTTGAAAAATATGAAATTTTTATTTTATTTAAGTCAAACTCTTTAGTTTTGGGCTAAAAAAATATAGTCATTAAAAATTAGAGATTTGAGCCTTAAAAACATGATAAATATTCAAAAGATTACCTTAAAATTCAGGTTACCATAATTGATTTGAATGTCCTATTGCATGCAAGTCACTTCACCATTTTAAAATAAATTTCCCACTTTTACCCTTGCGCTAAATAACCCTTACTAATTTAAAAAATGAACCAAATTACCTAGCCCACTTGTTTAAGTAATCACATGACCAATTCCTCCAAAATTTCCACTCTTTCTCAACCCCAAAACATCATTCTCCCTCTCTTGCTCTCCACCTTAGTCTACCAAAAATTGGAATGAGCCTGAACTCAGATTAGAAAAAGTCTACAAAGCTCTTATAATCACTAAGATTGCAATCATAGTCGATTTGAATTTATTAACTTTATTCCTACTACGATAATTGTGACCTAATGAGACCGAGATTCTTTTCTAATGGTAAAACAAAATCCCTCGCTAGAAATCTCAAAGTGGACATTCAACTAGAGAAACATTTCCTCTAACCTCGGGGACTCACATGGAGTCGCCACTTAATTTAATTAAATGAAAAATTGAGAAAATCTCAAAGTAAAGTTGATTAAGGAATAGTAAAAAATTATATGAAATATCATATAAATCAAAATTACATGGCCTTAGTCTTGAATACAATCTAGTAAAAAGATATAATGTTAGTGGCTTCTCTAGAAATTATTTCTAAAGTAGTCATTAAAATCCTTAAACTATAAACAATCTAACCAAAAAACAACATGAATATATCAACACCACAAAAATAAAAATAAAAAACCGCAAATACATGAAGTTTCAAATTGTCCTTCTACTAACAAAATCAAAAACTAAAAAAGGGGCTGATGAGATGAGGAATAAAGTGATAACTAAGGATGGTAAGATGAGAGAAATAAAGTGAGAGATAGTCTAAAAATGACAATAGAGAAGAGAAAAATGGAGAATGTGAGAGAGAGACGAGTAACAATGATACCTACTGCAACTATGAATCGAGTTGGCAAGGAGAATAAAGTTGTCAAGGCCGCCGAGGAGAACTCACAGTCACAATATCTCTCTTGATAACATTTTTTAGGGAAAAAAATTGGGGATTAATTATATGGAATAGGTTGAATGAGTTACAAATTTGAACAGACTGTTGTTGAATATTTTGGTCATCTACTGTTGTTTTAGCTATTTTTACTATTATTTGGACTATTTTTTATTGTTATTATTTGTACTCATTTTTTTAAGAGGTTAAGGATTATGTTTAGATGCCAACATTATTTTTGTAAGTAGGGATATAACAAAATGTCTCTGCAATTTTACATTTCTAAATTAGTATACCTAAAAAAATTTTAATTTGAGATTATGTTGGGCCCATGTGTTAATTGGCAAGCTGATTCAAGAATATTCAGAAAATTTTGTGATATTTTGTTGTGCTACTAACATTATTCTTATTTTTGTTAACCCAAATTCTTGAGATTTTCAAATCAATGTGTTAAATATTTTTTTTAGGATATACAAAATAGGTTAGTTTAAAAATGATTATGTATATAATTCTTTTTTGTTTTTAAGTCAAGGTGTTGATGTGAATACCATGGCTTACATGTAAAGCTACCCCTACTTTATGCTGTAATTACAATATAGTAAATAGAAAATAAATAGAAAATTATATCAATAACCCTAATTTTTGTCTATTAGATTAAATTTGAATGGATTCTCAAAAAAAAAAAAAAAGGATTAAGTTTGAATGTTATGTTATACAGTAAGAAAGTATTAGACTCTCACCCCGCCCAATTTAAGAATTATCTCTTAGGATACACTGGCCAATATAAGCAACCTGCTTACCTATTGCAATCCATTTGCATGTGTTGCACAAACTAAAATTAAAGATTTAACTTTGTTTTAAAAGCCTCACTCCGATTGTTAAGTTACCTTGTTTTCCTTGCTCACCTTACCTCTCTCTTTAGAGCCACACTTATAACCATAACATGAACTCATTGACCTTTTTTTCTGTTTTAAATCTTTTTTTACAAATAAAATAAAATTTCAACTTATAACGTTCACTCCATAATAATTATTTTTTATTATCAAACAAAAATATTAATTAGTTTTTTATTTGACAACAAAAAACTTTACTAACTATCCTAACCGAAATTCATAACTCCTTTAACCTAAGAACCTGGCCAAATTTACCAATCGACTAAGGCCAAATCACCTTCCATCACATCAGTAGGCCTGGTAGGCTGGTACGAATCCCTCAACAATCGAGCGGCTAGTTGGGTCTTTGTTCAAATCTAGAGGATGTACACCCCAGAGAGAAGGCTCCCACCAAAACGGGATTTTCTTGTGCTTTTTCACTCTAGAATGCTTGTGAGCATTTATTGGGCAGTTGAGATGTGGGGCATTTTATCGGACATTCGGCTTGCGTAACATTAGACACTCAATTGCCTTGGACCATGCACTATCTTCTCTTGCATAACCATAAATATTTTGTTGTTAACTGAATCTCAAAGTGGCAGTTTACAATGTTAATCAACTGTACTTAACATGCCAAAATATACGAGTCCTTCGATTATATTTTACCATGAGTCAACTAAACATCAAATAGTAAAAGAAAAAAATAGTCAACTGCACATCAGAAAAACAATACAAACTTCATTTCATGTATCTTCATTATTTCCTTTCCACCTTAGTAGTACAGCATTCCTTATTCTTTTGGCAAGTGAATACAACATTCCTCCATTAATTCTCATTTTTCTTTTAAGGATTTAATCTCCTCAATTAAGGCATCAGCATCCATATACGAAGATCCACCAACTTGAACAGCTTTCTTAGCCTTCTCTGCAAGCTCTCTAGCTCGTTTTCTCATCTCCACAACCTCATCAACACCACCCATCAACCTTTTCACTGCCACCGCCACCTTCTCCCTCACAACCAACGCTTTCTTTTCAGACTTAATCGACATCCACTCTATGCTCCCAACTTGAACTTTAATCCCCAACACATCAGTAACCAATTTCTCATTGCAGAACTGTTCAGCAGAGTGGCCACGTAATCATAGGCACACCACAACAAACTCCCTCCAACATAGAGTTCCATCCACAATGAGTCAAAAACCCTCCCACTAACATGTTCTAATATAAATAATTGAGGTGCCCACCCTTTTATTATCACACCCTTCTTTGACTCCTTAATCCTCTCTTCAAATCCAGCAGCAAGGAAATTTTCTTCATCTTTGAAGGCTTTTCAAACAACCCAAATGAATGAATGGTTGGAAGCCTCAAGAGCATGAGTAATCTCAACAAACTGTCCTGGAGCAAAACTGGGTTTGCTTCCAAAACTAATATATAGAACTGAATTGGGTTCTTTCTCATCCAACCAACCTAAACAACTTTGGTCAGCTTGTTTGCCTCTCTCAGCCTTATCAGTCACATTTGTGTTACATAGGGAAACTGGTCCTACAAGCCAAGCCTTCTTTCCCATCTCCTTTCTGGAAAAGTCTGCAAAAGCTGGCTCCAAATCGTAGAAACTATTAACCAAGACCCAAAGCTCTTTCTTCATCTTTTGCCATCTTATCAAAACGCCCAGATTTGTCTTTAACAAAATCAGGAAGCTGAGACCTTGTCAGCTCGATCCGATCAGGAAGGCCCGGCACTACAAAAGGCTCATAATCTGAGCCCACTTTCTCATATGGTTCATACTTTCTTAAACTCTCTGCAACACAACCAGGGAGGCACCCATTACCATTGAAGATAATCTTTCTAACTCCGAGCCCATCGAAAAGCTCAGCAGCCCAACGGAGAAACATATCGAAGACGATGCAGTCTGATTTGTGTTCAATGAGGAAGAGTTTGAGAGGTTCTTGGAGGACTGTGGTGTCCGTGAAAGGGGTTGCAGACATGTCAGATTCAGGTGAAACTGCACCGTCTGGTAATTGGAGAGCATGAATGGAAATTAGGTGGCCAGAGTTTTGGTCACGGAGGATGGAGTTTTGGAAGTGAAGAGCGTTTGTGGGAGTGACTATGATAGTGGATTTGGCTCCATGGGAAGCATAAAGTCTTGCCATGTCTACCATTGGGATCTGGTGGCCTCCACCCACGAAGGGAAAGAAGAACATTTCGACTGTACGAGTTTTTGAGTCCATGGATGCTTTGACTTTTGAGAGAGAGAGTGAGAGAGTATAATAAATGAGAAATCCTTGTGTTCCGGTTTTTTTTAGTGATGGCAAAATCAACTAGTCACGTCGGGCCGGGTTGGATCACGGGTTAAAAATGGATCATCTTAAGCATGTTAAAAATGAGTTCGGGTCAATCGGGTTAAGTTGGATTGACCCATATTTTTCACATAAATTTTTTTTTTAATAAAGAAAATAACATGTATTTGTCATTTGAAAAGTTATGCAACAAATTACTTAATGTAAAATGCATTATTTTGAATTCACCACTTATATCAAGAATGAATTCAATTAAACTTATTAATACTTATTCAATAATTTTAAAATTATACAAATCCTAACATTGCTATCTAAAACAAAATAACACAAAGATAAGTAAAACAAATATACATGTTTTATTTTTACACAATATCAACATTACAAAATATATAAAAAAAAATTACAAATGACTTATTGAATAATTCATTTGATAAAGAATAAAAATATATAAGAAATTTACAATCTTGAAAATTAATTTTATAATCTATTATCAATTGTGGTTGCCACTCTATTTCAATTTGAGATATATATTAAAGTTTGATTGCTTACTTATTTATACATGGTCTCTTTTATGAATATCATATCATTGTTAAGCAACACACACTCTAAGAAATATCATAATTTACTTTGAAAAATTGTTTTTTTTTTTACATAAATCGTTAAAATATAGATCTAAGCATTCGTAATTTATGCTAATTTGATACTTTGGCTTCACTATTTTTACACATGTGAATGTTTCTTACACATATCTACAATTTTAAATCTATATTTTTAACTCTACTATAACCATATTATCTTCGCATGTACTTTGTAATTTGATATATAAAAATATTTACTCATTACAGAATGCTCAACCATTTATCTTTCAAGTAATTTGCGTGAAATTATGTAAATATATCAATTGTTTTCTTAAAGCTCACAATAAACAATTAAACTACTATTGTCTTAATTTTACCTTTTTTTTTTTTTACCAAAAACAAATTTTAAAAAGTGATTCGGGTTAGGTCAGGTTACGGGTCAACCTATTTTTGCTTTGGGTCAAAAAATCAGGTTTGGGTCCGGTATTTTTCAGGTCGGGTCAAAAAATTTTGACCCATTTTGCCATGTCTAGTTTTTATAGGGGTAATTCCGGTACCATACCCTATTACACCTATTTTTTACAATCTTATATGTTACTTTCACTCGACATATTTGTTTACTGCTAGGACTAAAATGGTTAAATATTACTGTTTTTTAAAATATTCTATAATTTATCACTGTTTTGGAAATATGTAAGAATCTACTACTAATAGGGAACTCGAGTTTGGAAAACTCATTATCAAAAAAGTTTCTCTCTAGTAAGAAAAGTTTTGGAAACTCTGAAGCCTCTCTTTCATTGTAGAATTTGTTGTCCCTTCAAGTAAGGTTGTCTATCCCTAGATAAATACTGTTTATCGTAGGGTTTTGTTGGGTTTTTTCTTTGGGGTTTTGGATAACACGAGTGTCTTCAACCTATGGAAGGGATAACGAAACAATGGAGGAACCTATCCCTAAATGAAAGAGAGGATGGTACACTTCAATTGACTAAAGAAAGATCTACTAGTGAAACAATTCTGGCTGCAAAAATTTTCACAAAGCGAGCACTCAACACTGAAGCAGTCATTCGGACCTTCAACCCATTGTGGCGCTCCAAAAATGGATTTGAGGTTCGTACAGTAGTAAACCATATCCTCCTCTTGTTTTTTACAATAAAGAAGAGGCAGAAAAGATATTATCACTCCAACCTTGGAGCTTGGATAAGCATCTGGTCGTTCTATGTCATTATGACAATGCAACCTTAATTAGCGAACTCAATTTCAACAAAGTTCCAATGTGGGCTGAGGTACATGATATCCCATTACTCTTCTTAAACAGGGGAGTTGATGAGGAGCTCTACACTGCAATGGGTGAAGTGTGTAAGGACACAAAACTCTCTAAGATGGAGGGAGGTCATTACTTCCGAAAAAAACTACGGTGGACATTACTATTCCTTTGTGTCGTGGGTGGAAAATATCTCTAGAGAATGGTGCAACGAGCTGGGTAAACTTCAAATATGAAAGATTACCAATCATCTATTATTAATGTGGCTGCCTCGATCAGGTTGACAAAGACTGTGACAGATGGATTGAAATCAATGGCTCCTTGTCTCCTAAAGATAGGGAATATGGTCCATGGATTCGAGCTTCCCCTTTCATCATGCCTCGAAAGACAGTGATAAAAGGTCCTGGATACTATGAAGCTCTGAAAAAAGAGAAAGGTCTGAAAGCAAAAAATCAAGGAGACACACCGGTTGCAACACCGTCGAACCCCACTCCGGTGACTCAAAATCATGCCACAACACAAGCGAAGCCCCAAACTAGCATTAATGACTCCCAAAATGTTACTGATACATTACAGGGGAATAATGGTACAAACCGATTGGGAAAATCATTTATAGATACATTACTTGAAATTGATCAGGAATTAATGAAATACGACAGCCAAGCATGCACAAATCTTGGAGTAATTGCCGCGGAGGCTAGGGCAAAAGAAGTAGACTCCAACGTGGACTCTAGCCAACCCTTGAACTCTAGTGATCACGTGCCTCATCACGCCCCCCTCCCTAACCCTAATGCCAACCCGTGTACCCCTCGTAACACCCCAAGAACTTGGAAAAGAATCCCACGATCACCACAAGAAACAAACCTTGGTCAATCAAACTCTTTCCCACACAAACGTACCCCCACAACAGAAGATGATCTTGATCAACCAAACAAAAAAAGAGTGCTCTCCCATGAATCAGAATTTGGATTGGCGGTGGCTACATCCCAGCCCTACCATGAACAATAAGTCTACTTTGTTGGAATTGTCGTGGGCTTAGTAACCCACAGACAATTTGGGAGCTCGGTGACATAGTCCAGACACAAGATCCCGCAGTCATGTTCTTAGCCAAAACATGACTGGATGAAGCTAACTACTCTAATTACGTAATAAACTAGGGTTTGGAGATACTTTTGGAGTTTTCTAAGTTATGAGAGGTGGGGGGCTTGCTTTGTTTCGGAAAAAAGATGTTGAATTATCGGTAAAAAATTCCTCTCTGAACTACATTGATGTCGTTATAAACAAAGGAAAGGAAAATAGTTGGAGGTTTACAGGTTTTTACGGTTTTCTAGAGACCCAGAACCATATGGAATCCTGGAATAAACTACGATGGCTTCATCAAAAATCATCCCTTCCTTAGATGTGTGCTGGTGACTTTAATAAGATTCTAAAATCTCATGAAAAATTAGGTGGCAGACCACGACCAAATGGCCAAATGCAGGACTTTAGAGATGTTCTTGACGAGTGTGGGTTCACTGGCATGGGATTCGTGGGAAACAAGTTCACTTGGTACAAACACTATCAGAATGGCAATACAATCTGGGAGCGACTTGACAAGGCAGTAGCAACACAAGACTGGCTGAACCTATTCCCGGCATCAAAGGTGCTTACTCTTGAGTGTGGTACCTCAGACCATAAGCCTATCATAATTCACCCAATGGGCATCCCAGGCAGCAAGCAATGCCCTTGGAGATTTGAACAAGTCTAGCTTGATGATGAGGGTAGTCATGAAACAATCCACACGGCTTGGAGGCAGAACTTTGGGTCTTTTCCTATGACAAATGTTGCTGAAAAATCAACAAATGTCAATCAAGCCTGCAACGTTGGGGCAAGCAGAATTTTGGCAATATCAAAAGACATATAGCAGAGAAGAAAAGGCAACTAAAACAAGCAGAAAGGGTGGCGGAACAAGAAAACAATTTTGTCCAGGTTCAACAACTGAAACATGATATAAATGGATTGTTGGTGGCGGAGGAAAAAACTTGGCCTCAAAGGTCTCAATCTCACTGGATAAAATCAGGGGACAAAAATACTAGCTACTTTCATAGTCAAGCTTCTCATAGATTTCACCGCAATAACACTCATGGACTTCAAAATTCAAGTGGGGAGATGTGTTGTGGGGATGAGAAGGTTGATGCCCTGTTGGTAGAATACTACACAGGCCTATTCACCACGATAAACCCTTGAGAAATTGAATCATTATTGCAGCAAGTCCAGCGAAGCGTTACCAAAGAGATGAACACCCTCCTTGGCCGTGAGTTTACAAGGGAAGAGGTAGACTTGGCCTTATCTTAAATGGCACCACTAAAAGCCCCAGGTCTTGAAGGGATGCCCCCAATTTTTTTCCAACGCTATTGGGAGGATATTGGGAGTGATGTTGCTACCGCTGTGCTCTCCTGCCTCAACTTAGCTCATATTCCGGTAGGTATAAACTACACCTATCTCATTCTAATTCCAAAAGTGAAAAATCCTGAACATGTAACTGAATTTCAGCCTATAGCCTTGTGTAACATCGTGTATAAGCTTATTTCAAAAGTCTTAGCAAATCATTTAAAAGTCATTTTACCTGATATTATATTTGTATTTCAAAGTGATTTCCAATCTGACAAAGCAATTTCAGATAATATCTTAGTTGCTCTTAAGACACTTCACCAAATGAAAACAAGAAAATCAAGAAAAATTGGCACTATGATGCTCAAACTTGATATGAGTAAGGCTTTTGATAAAGTGGAGTGGCATTTCCTCTTGCAAACGATGGAAAAAATGGGCTTCAATGGAAGATGGGTAAATCTGATTTCTAAATGCATCAGCACGGTCACTTATTCTATCCTGGTGAATGGCGAACCAAAAGGGAACATTGTCCCTTCAAGAGGCCTCAGACAAGGCGACCCATTGTCACCGTATCTCTTTTTTCTTTGCTCAGAAGGCCTAAATGCTCTCATCCAACAAGCTGTGCATGAAGACAAAATTAGGGGGTACTCTTTTTGCTGATATGGTCCAAAAATCTCCCACTTATTTTTTGTTGATGATAGTCTACTATTTTGTCATGACTAGATAAGTGATATAAAAGCCATCCAAGAAATTTTGGACCTATATGAGAAAGCTTCAAGGCAGCGTATCAACAAGGAAAAGACCACTCTTTTCTTTAGCAAAGCTGTGTCCATGACAACCAAAAATGACATAAAAAATTTTCTTAGGGTCCCGGAGATTAAGGAATATGAAAAATATTTAGGCCTTCTAGCAATGGTGGGAAGAAACAGAAGTGCCAACCTAAATTTCATCAAGGAGAAGGTGTGGGGAAAAATCCAAGGGTGGAAAGAAAAATTATTGTCACAAGCCGGAAAGGAAGTCCTCCTTAAAGCAGTGGCGCAAGCAATCCCCACCTTTGCAATAAGTTGCTTTCACTTGCCAGTTGGTCTTTGTAGAGACACTGAAGTGATGATCTGTAAATTTTGGTGGGGGCAAAGGGGTGATCGAAGAAAAATACATTGGAAAAAATGGAAGACTTTATGTAAGCCTAAGATGGATGGAGGCATGGGGATCAAAGACCTTTGCAAGTTCAATAAAGCTATGTTAGCCAAACAAGTATGGAGGCTAGTGCATGACACAAATTCACTTTTCTATAAAGTGTTCAAAGCCAAATATTTTCCTAATAGCAGTGTGTTCGAAGCAAAAGTGAAATATGGGTCATTTGTGTGGAGAAGCATTTTACATGCAAGAAAGCTCATCCTAATGGGTGCCAAGTGAAGAGTTGGAAATGGTTCTCAAATCAAGATTTACGGATCAAATTGGCTGCTTGGGGAGTCACAAGGCCGAGTGGTATCACCTCCATCACCTACACTCAGATCAATAGCCGTCTCAACCCTAATTAATCCACACACACATGGATGGAACTCCCACATCATTGACAATAATTTCCTACCTTTTAAAGCTGAGCAAATCAAGTCCATTCCACTAGGACTAACCAATCAACCTGACATCCTATATTGGCCAAGGAGTAGAGATGGTTCTTATTCAGTTAGCACATGGTATAATTGGCTGTGTGCAGAAGAAAACAAAGATGTGGCTTCAACCTCAAACTCAAACAAGACTCACGGTTTTTGGAAGCAAATGTGGAAAGTTGATGTACTTGGAAAAATCAAGCATTTCACATGGAAAGCTTGTTCAAATGCACTGCCAACGAGAGAAAATTTAATGCAGCAAAAAATTATAGCAGAAAATTCATGCCAATAATGGAAAACCCAGCCCAAAACTATCCTCCATGCTCTCTGAGTTTGTGCCTCTTTCCGTCAGGTATGGGATACGGATTTTGGATGGGTAGATCGCCAACAAACTTCCAAGGGATCTTTCCAAAATCTGGTAGAACTAATCATTTAAAAGCCACACCAATTAGAGCTCTTCATCACCATTGCATGGTTCCTATGGTCTAGGCGGAACAAACTAAGGTTGAAAGAGGAAGCTCTCCCTCTAAACTAAGTAGTATTTGAAGCAAAGAGGTACCTGACACTTCATCAGTAACCAGTCATCAAGCTCCCAAAGAAGCAGTCACAAGCAAAAGAAATAAAGTGGAAGCCCCCAGATTTCAATAATTTCAAAACAAACTTTGATGATGCCATGTTCACAGACAGGGGAGAGGCAGGTTTGAGTGTGGTAATATGTAACCATGCAGGTGAAATCATTGCGGCTCTCTCTGAAAAAATCCCACAACCTCCTTCAGTTACCTGTTTGGAGTTACTAGCAGCAAGGTGTGTTGCCATTTTTGTCCACGAAGTAGGTCTCTATGAGTCCATTTTGGAAGGAGACTCAAAAACTGTCATCAAATCTCTTCAAAAAGGTGATATGTTTCAATCTGCTTATGGCCAATTCTTTAAAGAGACTATGTTCTATGTCAATTCCTTGAGGAGCTTTAGTTTTTCTCATACCTATAGGAAAAGAAATTCTGTAGTTGATGCTTTAGCAAAAAATGCTAGATTTAGTTCTGATTTAACCATCTAAATGGAGTCTATTCCACCAGATATCAACACTTTTGTAATGGCAGATATGCCTCCTTCTTGATTTAATTAGACAATACAGATTAAATTCTCAAAAAAAAAATATTTTAGAAATTTCGAGTTTTCCATAGTACTTGAGTTCATGGAACTCGAGTTACATAAAAAATTTTGTTCCATGGAAAAATTTTAAAAAATTGTTTATGCAACTTAGCTCTATGAACTTGAGTTCTATAAAAAATAGGAAGGCAAATTTGAAGATTATTTTTTCAAAGAACTTTAGTTTTAGAAACTCAAGTTACACAGCAAACTCGAGTTTCACAAACTCGAATTTTAAAAAGGTGATAAATTACTAAATATTTTGAAAACAGTAGTAGAACCTTACATATTTTTCCAAACAGTAGTATATGATCATTTTGGCCTTACTACTAGGGCCAAAATGGCCAAATACCACAAGTTTCAAAAATTAGTAGCAAAAAAACACTATTTCGAAAATAAATAGGGAAATACCACTTTTCTGGTACTCGAGTTTCTTAAACTCGAGTTCTAAATGGTACTCGAGTTTAAGAAACTCGAGTACCAAGAAATTTAGCCACCATGGCACTGCTGACCTAGAATTTGTGCGATTTAAAAAAATAATATGGTACTCGAGCTTAGTAAACTCGAGTTCCATGCAACACAGTACTCGAGTATACCAAACTCGAGTACACCAAACTCGAGTACCTATTTTAAAAAAAATTATGTTTATGTTTATGTTTATTTCTAAAGTACTCGAGCTTGGTGAGCTCGAGTACCTTGTAAGGAACTCGAGCTTAGTAAACTCGAGTTCCTTATAACTTTTCTTTATTTTTTTTTTTTTTGATAATTGGCAAATAAACATAAACATAAACATAAACATATATTTATGTTTTTTATTTATTTAAATAGAAACATTGTAAAATAGATTTTAATTTCAAAATATGAATTAATTTCTACATAAATTAAAATTGTTCATTGTTTTCTCATAAAAATTGTTCACTATTTTCTGCAAAATTTATTTCTACAATTTTGCATAAAATTATTTTTTGTTCAGCATTATTTAAAAAATTGTTCACTCTCTTTAATGCGTAAATTATTTTTTGTTCACTATTTAAAAAATTGTTCACTGTTTTCTCATAAAACACCTACTGAAATCTTGTTTTCAAAATTTGAACACCAAATTAGAATGCTTTTTCATACTTAAATTTCACAATAATTGAATTTTTTCTTCTACATTGATAAAATCTATTTCTACATTAATAAAATTTACTCTCTGCACATCACGTTTACTGTATATCCAAATTTGCTTACTGCATTCATAAAATTTTTTTCTGTATTAATTAAAACTGTTCACTGTTTTCTCATAAAAATTTTTCACTGTTTTCTGCAAAATCTATTTCTATGGTTTTGCATAAAATTATTTTCTCTTTAGCATTATTTAAAAAATTGTTCACTCTCTTTTTTGCGTAAATTATTTTATGTTCACTATTTAAAAAATTGTTAACTGTTTTTTCATAAAACACCTACTAAAATCATGTTTTATAAATCTAAACACCAAATCTGAATGATTTTTCGTGCTTAAATTTCACAATAATCGAATTTGTTTTTCTGCATTGATAAAATCTATTTCTACACTAATAAAATTTGCTCTCTGCACATCATGTTTACTGTATATTCGAATCTGCTTACTGCATTCATAAAATCTATTTTCTGTATTAATTAAAACTGTTCATTGTTTTCTCATAAAAATTGTTCACTGTTTTCTCGGGAGTGGTAACCTTAAAATCACCCGGTGGGGTTTTTGTCGTGTTAATTTTCCCCCATTGGAAAACAAATGACCATGTTGATTCAATTTCCGTTGCACTTAGTTTAATTGGTGATTTGTTTGTGCTACCACGCGCTTTGCATGTTAATTTAATTAATTAATAAATTTGGCTAATTAATCAATTAATTAATTACTTGGGGTCAATACGTTTTGGCCTATCAAATTTTGTTGAAAGTACAAAATCGTGAAAATTCGAGAGAGAATTGTGTACATTAGATGTACAGATCATTTGAATTTGTAAAAAAAAAAAAAAATTATATGTTGAATGTATAAAATCTTGAAAGGAAAAAATAAAATTGTGTAAATTAAATGTACAGATAATCTGAATTTGTTGAAAAGTTTGGATTCGTTAAATGTACAAAATCGTGAAAATTAAATGGAAAACTATGTACTAATGTATTGATCATCTAAATTTGTTGAAAAATTTGAAATCGTTGAATGAACAAAATCGTGTAAATTCAATGAAAAATCAAAGAACGTACCAAATCGTTCAGCAGCACATGTAGCACTACGAACATCAGTGTAGCAATGGTGGACATTAACAACAACGTTTAATGTTCGTAGGTAAAATTTTTTGAAAATCATCATTATTTGAATCTGCGAAGTCTGAAATATCTTTTTCATCATCTAACGCAGTAACTTCATTAATAGACTTGATGGCTCACTCTTGCGCCTTCCCCTTTAGATGCTTCCTAGCTTTTTGGATTGCATGAAAACGGTTTAATCGCCTTTGCATTTGATTGTTCTTTTGTTCAAGATGAACAAGTATGTTGGCAGGTTCATTTCTAGGTAACACGGCTGATATGGTTTACCAAAAAAATAATGTAGTTAAAACTATATGTAAATGGTCTCTTTAATAATCAAATAGTGAGTTTAAGGAAAATTGGTTTGAAGCTGAGCTTTATATATATATATATATATATATATATATATAAATTTAATTTATTGATTCCATGATGGTTTTTATTTTTAGTTTTTGAAAAGATGGTTTTTTGTATATTGGTCATTTATTATTGGCACACGTTGCTAACCCATGGGGTGGATGGAAATGTTTGGAAGAAATATTAACATATTTATTTCATTTCTCTAATTTTATTTATTTAAAACTTTTTTTGACATGAAAATTTTTAAAATGGTTCTACACAAATGTTTTTGATAAAATACATAAATGTTAAAAGGCTGTCTTTAAGCTGCTTTATTTAATAAGAAATTAGGATTTAAATTCTCAATCTTTCTTGTTGTAGGTATTGAATTATTAAAAGAAAAGTATATTTAAGGATGCACTTTAAAAAAATCATATATTTAAAATAAATTGGAATTTACATTTAATATTTTTTTTTGAACAAAAATGTACATTTAATAAATAAATAAAACGAAGAAGATTTTTTTTTATTTTTTTGAAGAACAGGAGACATATACAATCCCTATCTGGGATTACTTATCAGTACGAAGACAGAAGATCCAGTAATTCGTAATACTTTATGGTTATCTGAAATGCTTGAAGCAGGGTTTATTAGCAAATTAATCATAACTTTTGAAATTCATATTAGAGGACTTAATTATATGAAGATCACTATTTGGAGTACTCTTCCAGCTTGGGACAGTAGTTATTATATGGAAGCTCAGCCAGCATACATTTTGGTTCTTATTCATGATTGGGGTTGTATCCTTGAATACAAATGGTATACAAGAGATACTTATTTACCACTTAATGATCCGGATGCTCTGGCTCAAGAATGGTCTAATTTCATGAGTAATAAGATTTATGAGATACAGAAAGAATTAGACAGAGGCTTCTACTTGTACAGTTACACAAACAGGATAGCCGTATATGGTCCAATACCTTCAACAAGGAGGCTATTTGGGAAAAGAAAGATTGTTAAGGATCCTAGAATGATACAGATTGAAAGACAGACAAATAGATCACTATTTACTAGCAACAAATCACTATTTCTCTGGCGACAGATCACTTTTCACCAGCACGCATGAATAGCTTCCAGACAAATCAAGACAGTCCAGATAGATACAGACAGATGTTCAAAAGTTACTACTATTTACTAGCATGTGTAAAAAGAGATCTGATAGATTTTTGAAATCTGAAAGATTCCCAGACAGACACAGACTGACTATTGATCATCAATACTAATTTCCATACCACAGATAGATTTACTTGAGTTAAATTTACTTACTCAGGTTACTTTACCATGGTTCATTTCACCTATAAAAGAGACGGACTATGAAGACAGAAGACAGAAGACAAGTTTCTAAGTTTCTAAGATTCTAAGCTTTTAAGTTCCAAGTTTTAGAAAGCCTTTTGTAATAGCCTTCCCTCTCCCTCAGAAAGACTTTTGTACTCTCTCCCCCTTTTGTAATCTTGTAACTTTTCTCTTCAGACAGTTTTATTTTCAAGCTTGTATCAAAGACAACAGTTTGTTTTCAAGTTTATCAAAGACTGAAGTTTTTATTCAAGTAAGATTTTATTATTTTCTATTTTCATATTCCATACTTCATTTTAACCTTGTTTTGAATATATCTATTTTTCAAATAATGCTGAACAGAAAATAATTTTATGCAGAATGCTAAAAATAGTTTATGCTAAAAATAGTGAACAATTTTTATGAGAAAATAGTGAACATTTTTAATTAATGCAGAAAATAGATTTTATGAATGTAGTAAGAAGAGATTTGAATATGTAGTAAACATGATGTAGCACCGACTATGGCATGAGTAGTTTTTTAAAGACACATCACCAACCCGCTATTGTAGCACCAACTGTAGTCATACGAACCACATGCGCCAACAGATGCCACTGTTTCACACGTGCTGCTCAACAGCTTAGCACGATTTCACACACTGTCCAGTCATATCATCCATATTCATGTGAATACTTAAATATATGAATAATCGTACCCTCGTGCCAGGGACATAGCACCGTGTCAATTAAATCTGATACTCTGTTCAAGAACACTGCAACTACCGCCCACATCTTCAAATCTCACTGTGACATTGGGAACATTTAAAATTTTGTTCATGTAGTGTTTTTCCAGCCTGTATTGACATGACAAGCCCTAATAACTAAAACTATAATGCTTGAAATATGAAATGAGGTTATAAATGCACCATAATAATGATCTTATTTCTACCCCCACTAACTTTGTAGATTGACTAAGGTATGAGTTGCAACGCCTCAACATCAAATCGTACAATGCAAAACAAGTTTGGATCTACTTCAACAAATGGATTATCACAAGTTCCAGCAAATCAACAACTACAGACATACACAGACCACTATGGAGGAAAATGGGTTGGAAAGAGGAGAGATTTCCTTAATATGCCAATATACACGTACGAGAGTCTTGGAAGCGTTGGGCACATTATGGTGGGCAAACCTACAAAACTAAGTACAGATACCACCACAATAGAGCTCACCATAACAAAACCACCATAGTCAACCCTATACGAGAAAAAGTGTGAGTTGGAGGTGTAGTGTCGATGGCATGGGTTACAAGTTCCTAAGGCACGCTCAGCTAAGTTACCTAGAAATGAACCTGCCAACATACTTGCTCGTCTTGAACAAGAGAACAATCAAATGCAAAGGAAATTAGACCGTTTTCATGCAATCCAAAAAGCTAGGAAGCATCTAAAGTGGAAGGCGCAAGAGCGAGCCATCAAGTCTATTAATGAAGTTACTGCGTTAGATGATGAAAGAGATATTTCAGACTTTTCAGATTCAAGTAATGATGATTTCCAAAAATTTCTACCTACGAATATTAGACGTTATTGTCAATGTCCACCATTGCTACATTGATGTTCGCAGTGCTGCATATGCTGCTCAATGATTTGGTATGTTCTTTGATTTTTCATTGTGTTTACACGATTTTGTTTATTCAATGATTTCGAATTTTTCAACAAATTCGGATGATCAATACATTAGTACATAGTTTTCCATTTAATTTTCACGATTTTGTACATTTAGCGAATCCAAACTTTTCAACAAATTCAGACTATCTGTACATCTAATTTACACAATTTTATTTTGTACTTTCAAAATTTTATACGTTCAATGAATAATTTTTTTTTTTTTTTTTTACAAATTCGAACAATCTGTACATCTAATGTACACAATTCTCTCTCAAATTTTCATGATTTTGTACTTTCAACAAAATTTGATAGGCCAAACCCGTATTGACCCCAAGTGATTAATTAATTGATTAATTAGCCAAGTTTATTAATTAATCAAATTAACATGCAAAGCAAGTGGTAGCACAACAAATCACCAATTAAACTAAGTGCAACGGAAATTGAATTGACATGGTCATTTGTTTTCGAATGGAGGAAAACTAACACAACAAAAACCACACCAGGTGATTTTAAGGTCACTACTCCCGAGAAAATAGTGAACAATTTTTATGAGAAAACAATAAACAGTTTTAATTAATGCAGAAAATAGATTTTATTAATGAAGTAAGCAGATTCGAATATACAGTAAACATAATGTGCAGAGAGTAAATTTTATTAATGTAGAAATAGATTTCATCAATGCAGAAAAACAAATTTGATTATTGTGAAATTTAAGCATGAAAAATCATTCAGATTTGGTGTTTAAATTTAGAAAACACGATCTCAGTAGGTGTTTATGAGAAAACAGTGAACAATTTTTTAAATAGTGAACATAAAATAATTTACGCAGAAAAGAGAGTGAACAATTTTTTAAATAATGCTGAACAGAAAATAATTTTATGCAAAATCCTAGAAATAGTTTTTGCAGAAAACAGTGAACAATTTTTATGAGAAAACAATGAACAGTTTTAATTAATACAAAAAACAGATTTTATGAATGCAGTAAGCAAATTCGAATATACAGTAAACGTGATGTACAGAGAGCAAATTTTATTAATGTAGAAATAGATTTTATCAATGCAGAAAAACAAATTCAATTATTGTGAAATTTAAGCACGAAAAAACATTTAGATTTGGCGTTTCAATTTATAAAACACGATTTTAGTAGGTGTTTTATGAAAAAATAGTTAACAATTTTTTAAATAGTGAACATATGCAAAAAAGAGAGTAAACAATTTTTTAAATAATGCTAAAGAGAAAATAATTTTATGCAAAATCATAGAAATAGATTTTGCAGAAAACAGTAAACAATTTTTATGAGAAAACAATGAACAGTTTTAATTAATACAGAAAACAGATTTTATGAATGCAGTAAGCAGATTCGAATATACGGCAAACGTGATGTGCAGAGAGCAAATTTTATTAATGTAGAAATAGATATTATCAATACAGAAAAAAATTCGATTATTGTGAAATTTAAGCACGAAAAAACAATCAGATTTGGCGTTTCAATTTTTAAAACACGATTTTAGTAGGTGTTTTATGAAAAAACAGTTAACAATTTTTTAAATAGTGAACATAAAATAATTTATGCAAAAAAGAGAGTGAACCATTTTTTAAATAATGCTAAAGAGAAAATAATTTTATGCAAAATCATAAAAATAGATGTTGCAGAAAACAGTGAACAATTTTTATGAGAAAACAATGAACAGTTTTAATTAATATAGAAAATAGATTTTATGAATGCAGTAAGCATATTTGAATATGCAGTAAACGTGACGTTCAAAGAGCAAATTTTATTAATTTAGAAATAGATTTTATCAATGCAGAAGAACAAATTCAATTATTTTGAAATTTAAGCATGAAAAAGCATTCTAATTTGGCGTTCAAATTTAGAAAACAAGATTTCAGTAGGTGTTTTATGAGAAAACAGTGAACAATTTTTTAAATAGTGAACAGAAAATAATTTACGCAAAAAAGAGAGTGAACAATTTTTTAAATAATGCTAAACAAAAAATAATTTTATGCAAAATTGTAGAAATAAATTTTGCAGAAAATAGTGAACAATTTTTATGAGAAAATAATGAACAATTTTAATTAATGTAGAAATTAGTTCATATTTTGAAATTAAAATCTATTTACAATACTTTAATATGTTTATGTTTATGTTTATTTGCCGATTATCAAAAAAAAAAAATGTTATAAGGAACTTGAGTTTACTAAACTCGAGTTCCTTACAAGGTACTCGAGCTCACCAAGCTCGAGTACCTTAGAAATAAACATAAACATTATTTTTTTAAAAATAGGTACTCGAGTTTGGTATACTCGAGTACTGTGTTGCATGGAACTCGAGTTTACGAAACTCGAGTACCATATTATTTTTTTTAAATCGCACAAATTCCAGGTCAGCAGTGCCACGGTGGCTAAACTTCTTGGTACTCGAGTTTTTTAAACTCGAGCACCATTTAGAACTCGAGCTTAATAAACTCGAGTACCAGAAAAGTGGTATTTCCCTATTTATTTTGGAAACAGTATTTTTTTGCTACTAATTTTTGAAACTTGTGATATTTGGCCATTTTGGCCTTACTACTAGTCTACTACTATTTACCGTGTGCTAAGTTATGAAATAAGTGTAGCACAAAAAGACGTGGTTTTAGAATTTTTTGTCTCAATGAAGATGAAAAGGCATAGGTTTTAAAAAATAAAAATAAAAATAAAAAAAGAGGATCACACCTTTCGTACCACAACTATATTATAATTAACTGTAATGTGATAAGCTCTAAGTCATGTAGAAAAAGTATCATGTCTTGACAATAATTACATAATTGTGATAAAAATTATAATAAAAATTATGATCCTATCATTATACTTGTGTATTTAGGAACAAACTATTACGTACAGTTTTTTTTTTTTTTCAAAATACAAGTATATAATCGGTTAGCAAATCTGAGGGCTTTGATGCTAACGTCATTAGTGACCTATACTTTGATTGAGATTTTCAGTTTTCTTGCTCTCTCTTTCTTCTTTTTCTTTTTTTTGCAAAGTTTTCATGGCTAAAAGTCAAGCTATGATTGGTTTGTAAGAGAAAATGATGGGATCCTTTTCACATTCAGCGACACAGACGGTGGCTTCTTTTGTATCTATATAATAAGATTGCAGAGGTGAGCGTGTCAAGGTGTACTTTGTGGTCGACCACTCTTTAAACTCGCATGAAAGTGTTGACCACAGCAGTGTCTTTCACATGCGTTACAAAAATGAAAAATAAAAGACGGCAAAGAGCTATTAATTTTAATTGAACCGCCCACATACCAAGCATTCCAATCCAAGCTCAGCTTATTTAGCAAAAAAAAGAAAAAACCAAGCTTGGCTTTTCACTTCTCCAAACTTTCTTTATCCCAAAACGGTTAAAACCATCACAACTTCTCCTTCGAAGAAAATGGAAACTAATGTACACTTTTAAGACAATAACTAATAATACTTTCAAAGAAATTTTTGACATCACTTTTATAAAAAGTGAAAAAAGTTATCAAAATAATAATTATTTTTTTCTTTTCTCATAAAAAAATTTTTAAATAAATTATTAACTATTACCCTAAAGGTATCCGTTAATATTTTCCTTAAAAAAAAAAAAAAAAAACATCATTTTGAACATAAGTTGTAGAAAAACAAACAAACACCTAACAATCAAGGTTCACAATCCAAATAACTAATTTCATTTATTTCAATCTATCAAGATTTTATATTAGGATTTTCAAAATTTGGGATATTAACAGTTAGATCGACATTATCGCATCACTAGCATTAATTTTAATCATTTGTATTTTTCTATAGAAAATGACAAATATTGTACTTGGTTTTTCCACAATCTACAAAAATTATATAAAAGTCGTGTTTATTATATCCTTATATATCTGGTATTCATCTAATTATAAAACTAACCAGTTTGGCCAAATTAAAAACATCATAGTGCATTAGTCCTTGCGATGATTGCTATTCTCTTTAACACCATTTGAGAATCTCAAGGTCAATAATTTACGGTCCACCAAAAACAAGATAGTGAGTGACAATATTCAACAAATCGTAGCATTTATAGATTAAAGGGAATTCCTCTAAACGCACTACCTGAGAGATTCATAAGACCATTCATTTGTATTTTATATCTCATATCTTATTTAGATGATTTAATGACTCAGAATTCAATATACATGTATTTTCTTATAAATGGCCAAACTAATTAGGAGACCAAGTATAAGTAATAATTTGTTGGGTTCTTTTGGGCCATTTTCAGTTTTAGGAGACCAAGTATAATATGAGGGAGGCCCTCTATCCCCTAACAATCTTATTTAACGCAATCAAAAAGAGGTTGAATAACATGTTAGTGGTTATCTAGTGTGGATGAAAGATATTCTACCACAGTTACAAAGTGTACTTCAAGCCAATTTTGGCTAGTTTGATTTAATGAAAGTTTATGATCTGGTTTCTCAAAAAAAAAAAAGAAATGAAATAGACATCACCAGTTTTTTTTTTTTTTTTTTTTAAATAACAAGACAGAGGGCGCATTTTTTTAGTCGGTCACATGATCATATCCCCATCTATATATAAGAGGATCTGATCATATCCTCATCTTGTTTAATGTTTTAATGAAGGAAGAGAAGCCCCCTATATCTAGTTGTCAGTAGTGGTCCTCGTAAGAAATTATGTAGTGAAAAACAAAATGCAATGCTTTCAAGACCGTAGTAATTACTAGATACTAATTAAGCAAAAAACGACATGGTGACATTAGTGTTAGCAGTTACTCACTAAACCACCAACAAAACATTCTTGATCTGATCTCCGGCAGTTTCAGACTCACTCTTTGCAGGAATGACCTGAGCTCTTCTATGAAATACTCCACATTGACATAAGAAGAGCCATCTTCTTCAACAGCTCTCTTTTGCCTTTTCCCCCAACTCGTTCACTCTCATTCTCATTTCCACCACCTCAACTTCATTGTTACCCCATTAATTCATACACTGCCATGGTCACCTTCTCCCTCTTCACAGTGACCTAAGGCTCAGCATGCCATGATACCCACTCCTCATTCCCCATTGAAATACCCCAAACTTTATCACAGCAGTGATAAAATTCTCATTGAAGAATCGCTCTGATGAAAGCAGCCACATGATCATTGGCACACCAGCACTCACACCGTCATGGTAGAGTTCCATCCACAATATATCACATACCCTCCCACAGCCGCATGTTCTGATATCAGTAACTGTGGTGCCCAACCATTTATCAACAGCCTTCTCTTATTATTCAGTAGCCTTTCTTCATATCCCAAGGGAAGCCAATCTTCAATCTCTTCTGGTTTTGGAAGCCTCAAGACCATAAGCGATCTCTAGGAGCTGTGCCGGAGCTAAGCAAGGCAAGCTTCCAAGAAAGTCACGTCTGAACATGCCCGTCCAAAGTAGCATCCTTAGGCAATTTGAATTGGTTAAGTTCTTACGCTGAGTATACTTGTAATATATAATCTCAATGGTAAAACTTGGGCATAATTGTATTTAGCAAATCTATAATATTATGTGGATGACCACACTTGCAGAAATAAGTTCATATACCATCTCAATTTCAAATTTCTGTCTTTTTTTATATCTCCTTCGTTATCAGCACAAGTATAGTCAATTTTCCTTTTTATTCTTAGTCAAAGGCTACATATGTGACACTTTCAACTCACTAAGTTTCACCTAGGAATTAATAATCTTGCTATCTAAAAGAGGTTTCTCGCTTTTCTTCAATAGAAATAGATATAGAAAGTGCCTTTTCTTGGAGACCTCAATTGAAGAATGGGTTACACAGAAGTTTGCTATTGAAAATCAAGGGATCGTTCAAAATATCAGACTAGATTCTTTCTATGGCTAGTATTTATTTATATTAAATAAATAAAATAACTATACCATGTATCACTAGGTTGCTGGCAGAGGCCGCTCTTACAATCGTTTCCTTTTTACCTGCACCGTTTGAGAGTCAATCTAAGCCAAAATTGCTAGCCCTGTATGGTTGGAGTCAGCGACCTTAATGCAGTAGCAGTCAGCTAGATTGGAACTTTTACTTCAATTTGTAATTTTTTTTACTTATTTATATTTGTAATACTAATTTGGACTATAACAAATGTATATATATATATATACTTTCATAAATGTAAATTGTAACACATTGCAGATTACAATATAAAAGTCAGCTTACACTGCACCAAATCAACTCTGCTCCTAATCAATATTTCACAATTTAACCAAACTTAAAAAGGACATTAACTGAAGATGACTAGCACGAGCTTGCTATAAACCACTGCATAATAAAAAGGCCTAGGGACAGAAATCAATCAATCACTTACCTCTAAATGCTATGATGGCCAAGAAGATAACTAGGACAGCAATTATACACCTTCCTCCAAATAATATTGTTGGCTCAACAAACAACTCTGGAGCAAGAGACTGCACAACTGCGATGCCAAAAGATGGTTGCATCGATGTGATTCAAAGGTTATGTGTCTTTCACATCTATGAATTATGGCAACTATTCAGACTCGCATCCTATCAGCAGAGCATTTCCACTGAAATCATGCTGAACTATGTTGACTTTTCACTGGCACGTTTTATCTGAAGCGCAGCTCTAACAACATTTCCCCTTGTTATGATTCCAACCTTCCACAATTAATCACATGCCAGTCAGAAAATACCCACTGCTGCCAAGCATCTAAAACAAAATTTCAACAGAAAAGCATGAGAATAAAATTCTTACCAGCTTACCATCACCATCTACTACAGGCAATCGACGGTATTTTGTTTCAAGCAACAACCTGGAATTGTAAACAAAATTTTAGAGCATTTAGGTTTACAATTTTTTAGATAGATGGGAAAATGACAAACACCATAAACTGTGTCGAACTGCACATTTCAGCACATCATCAATTTCATATTAAACATGTGGTTTGGGGTCACAATTTGTAGAACACATATGCATAGTAATGATAAAACCACAAATTTGTAAGAAACAATAAGTCCCATCCCTGCTACAGTTCAAAGAATGTTTGAGAAAGTGCAAAGTATGGTGTTGTGCAAGTGAATTGTCACATAAAAAATATGATGTGACACAGAACTAAACATATACACTCACAAATTCACAGAAAAATCTCTTTAAAAACTTTTTTTTTTTAAAAAGATATATTACAGAATTAACAATATATAACAATAATAATACCTAGCAGCATCTTCCAGATTGGTGGATTCATGAACAACAAGTGGAGCAGGAGTCATCAAGTCCCCGACAACCTTACCATTAGTCTTACCAATCAACTTCTGTATCTCGTTGAATGTCTGCAACAATTATCCAGAATTGCAAGAAGTAAGAAATTATTCACACAATTCATTGAATTCATAGATAGGGAATCTCTTCTATATGAGGAGTAAGCTCAAGAATTACAAAACAAAGATCAGCAAGATGGCTTTAGGTTCTAGGCTAGGGTATGACTCCATCTTAGTGGACTCACACATGGCATATGATTTGAGCAATTGCTTATGTAGGGAGGACAGAGACCAAGTGAAGTACAGCCTACATTAATTAGGACTTTTGCATATATAAAGATTCTGGCCTGACAAAAAAAGGGACGATACTAATGACTAATATATTTTCCTATTCTGCAAAGTTAAATTGAGCACTTGAGTAAGGTCATGTTCATGTTATATAAGCCAATTACTTCACATCTGAAATTTTCTAACACAGTCAAAACTGCAGTGACATAGCTGCCCATATCAAATCCACCCAAATGACCAAATAAGTTAAAAATAAAATTACAAAGTTGTTATGATATAGTGATTGTACCAATTGAATCAAATAAGAATTGAGCATAAAACCTATATAGCATGAACTAGGCCAAACATGTTTCATAACTTTCATTTGCTCTTTAATGTTTTGTATTTTTTCCAAAAAAAAAACAACTTGCTTTAACATATCAAACCAACAGGCATGAGTCCATTGCAATCCCTAAAGTAGGCAATAAAATTCTCAAATAAATTCAAGTTTTACATGTCTGAGAATATTGTGACTGATTTCCACTTGGACTGCTGCATGTGGTAAAAATTTGAAACGGATTACAGATTAAATTATATTTGCATAGTGGATGGGGAGAATATAAACCATCTTTTGCTTCTTTGTGCCATTGTTGGGAGGTACAGTCTATGGTTTACACTAGTTTTGATGTTTCCTAGGTTATACCTTGCTTGGGGAAAGACCTCCTAGTCTGTTCAAGAAGCAGATTCAAAGGCAATTTTAGCTATGACATGTGGAAGTTTATATCCCTGTGTAATATGGTCTATTTGGAAGAAATGCGATGCTAGATCATTTGATGGGATTGAAGCATCTTTGCTTCATTTGAATCTCTGCTTTTTTAGATCTTTGTTTGATTGGTAGAGAAAAATTGGAAATGTTAGTTGTTTTTCTCTTTTAGAGTTCACGGATCGTTGTAATTTTAGGTCTTAATTTGTTGCATTGCTCTCATATAATCCCCTTTTTCTAAATAAAATTTCATTACTTATAAGTTATAAAAAATTAATAATAATAATAATGTGATTGGGATTCCAAAGGTTTAATGACTCTTTTTATTTATGATAACATGGTATGGCACCAATTATGGATAAAATAAGAGTTGATTTAGATGGTTTAGATATGCACAATACTGGCCTATTAGTGCTCAAATACCCAAAAAAAAAATATAGTATTAATGATGGAGCAGTGTTGGTGAAGTGTGAGGTGCACTTACTTGCGAAGGCCTCCAGGACCCTAGGCACAACACATTTTCAAAATAATGTGGTAAATTTTAAAAAAGTTATTATTAAACAATAAATTTAATTTAAAATAAAAAATAAAAAACACAAATTTTCAAAAAAAAAAGCTTGAAATAACACATTCATAATCCTGATTCTTTTCTATTCCAAAAATTTTCATGACATCCAAACAGCTTCAAACTGACCAATATTTGTTATATAATGGGGCTCGCAGGTTTCCTAGAAATTTGTCTGGTGCACCCAAATAAAATTATTGAAGAAAAAAAGGGATTGGATTTTGGGAGAGAGAGAAAGGATATAGCCAGTATAAAATGGGCAGGGCAAGGGGATGGATTTGAGAGAGATTGAGCCAGTCCATAAAAAAGATGCAACTCATGTAAGAAATCAGGGGCCCATATCAATAGTATTAAGATCTAACAAATACATTTAAGAAGTTATTTATCTTTTTCATAAGAACAAAAAAAAATGCACAAAAGTGCAGTTTAGGTATGCCTTTTCAAATTCACTTCAGATTAGGTGTAAAAAGAACTTCACCCTTGGCACTTTGCCACATTGCTCTTATCCCTTTTACCAATGCTGTGATGTAGTAGTAAAATATCAAAACAAAGGCCAAAATGACAGATAGAACTTGCAAATAAGAATAAAAGTTTTTTAGAGAGGTAACTAGCGATATGGCCCTAAACAGTGAATACTGTCATACAATGATCCACATAACAAATCCCAGTCAGTTGAGTTTAAGGCTGCTAATGGACTATAGCCAGAACAAAGGCATGAATAGTTAAGTTGCAGATTAGATATCCAACATCTACAGGTCCCACATGCTGTGAGAGAAAGGTCTCATTAGATACCACCTCCTCAAACAGATTAGGCAGCAACTGTGTTACTGCAATGCTCCAAGAACTTGAAAGGAAACATGCAAAAAAGATAGTCATGTTGTAACAAGGTTTGTCTATCACTTGTACCCAAACGGTATAGTTTATACAAAAATCCATAATATTATATGACTAGGAAAATTGATGTTTATCTTCCTCATTGCGTATATGGAAGCCATAAAAATATCTTAATGATTTACAGTCTCTAAGCAGGTATAAATTCTAATGGCTGTATGACTCACAACCCTACTTCAAAATATTAACGGTTAGCAGCTGCAATAAAATGCTGGCATAACCATGGTTTTGATCTTGACTTCTTATTTCTAAGTTCATGGTGCCTCCTATCGTGTAGCCTACACCCCTAAACATAGAAGTTAGTTCCTCTTGAGAAGATTCTCAATTCCAACAGTCTTGCTGAAGAGGACCATGTGTGCGTGCACAAGTGGTCACGTGTGTACATTGTGTGTGCGCAATGCACTAGCATGTGTGTTCATGTCCAAGGCAGGTCTATATACTGCGTCTTTATGAATATTAGCAGATTTACAACATCAACTTCAACCATATTCCCAAAGGAGAAAACTTAAGTACAGATCCTTGGGTGCAATACACATCGTTCCTCAATTAAATTTAAACACATAGGTGGGTTTTAAGATTTTAATTCTACTTGGCAAAAAATTATATTGTTTGCACTATATTGGATAATACAAACATGTGTTTGAATCTAACTGGGGAACCAAATGTATTGCAACTATGTTTTACCCATTCCCAAAGTTCCTCCAACAAGAATCTCATAGCAGCACAGCAATGGACAAAATTTAATCATGATAGAGAACTAGTATTTGGAAGAGGGCCATTCATACGTACTTTCCATGAACTATCGACATCAGGAAACAAATTTGTGTCACTTTGATTGCCACCTAATATTCATAAAAGAACAAATAAGTAGCTGTTTTTCAAAAAATTGATAGCTAAATTGTTATTGTGACAGACAGCCCTAAATTGTTATTGTGACAAATTATTAGGGAAATTTAATTTCTAATCAAGCGTCTTCTGATATTGTAATTAAAAAATATATATTTATTTGAAGTTAATGAAATGTATCTAATTATTCCACAAACATCCATGAATTTCAAATTTGGCGTCATAGTTCCCATAGTACCTGATATCGAGTCAAGTGCTAACAAGTCATAATCTGAAACAACACCAACCTGCCTCATAAAAACAACCACAAGTCAACGCCTTGAAGCAAATAAAACTCATATGAACTAATTATTTGACCCATTCAGATAATAATAATAATAATAATAATAATAATAATAATAATAATAATAATAATAATAATAATTATTATTATTATTATTATTATTATTATTATTATTAATCCACTTTTATAATTGATTGTTAATAATAATTATTAATCAGCTTATTACTATTATTATTATTTATCAACTTACCAATAGAAGTGGACAATAATAAAAATCTCATCAACCAAAAAAAAAAATCAATCATCCATAGTCACTTAAAGGTACCATCTTGAACAAGAAAAATTGGATACTAGCTCGTTATATTTTAAAAGGGATTAAATTATAATCTACATACTAAGCTGAGTAGGTTCTTAATTCAATATCATACCACCCTAAAACTAACAAGTTGACCCAAGGGAGTTCACAATTTGGACAGAAGTATTTTGTTAGTCCTAAGTTTGCTCAAGAGATAAAATCAAGTAAATGTAGAATTTATATTATATAAAACTCAAATTCTTGGGGACTTGCTCTAATTTTAAGGGGCCAACCTTTATATATGTGTGTGTGTATTATGAAAAAAATTTTAAAGTTTTGGGGGCCCATGAAGGGTGGTTGTGCAAAAGTAGTATGCCCAGTCTCTGGACTCCAATTTAGATAAGGTATTTATATGATCATTGCAAAATTTCTATTATATGGCATAAGTACTTAGCTCATATCCTCGCTCCTACCCATTCCCTACATCCACACTTCCACGTCTCCTTCTACCCATGGCAATCCACTCAAAGTTCTAGCAAAGGTGAGTAAAGGGGAAACAGCATACCCATCACTTCCTTGTCTACAAAGCATAACGAACTCCCCTAAATCTGTAAAATTCATATTGCAAGGGAAAGCCCCACCAGAGAGAAAGAAATAATGACATAATTTAAGATCATATACAACAAACCATATTGTCACCAGAACAATGTTCTCGATTCAACATGTTTGATACTCATAGTCTTCATGCAAGGGCTCAAATTCCTTCTTCTATAAACACTCTAAAATAAACATTTTCACAGTTAACTTGGTGCACTCTCCTAATATTTCATAAACTCATATAGTCCTAACAATATTAACAAGAATACAGGAGACATATCTCACAACCATAGAGCAAAAGGGCATTTTCCCCAGATCTTCCAAACAAAGTAACTATTTCCTTTTTTTTTCTCATAAGTAAAAATTTCCTAATCTCTATTTTCAACAGAAAATGTTTCTCAAATTTTTAATTTTGTTAGAAAAATAATTTTATTTGAAAGAGGAGCTTGTCCGGATACACAATATGTGCATTGAACCTTTTTTTTTCCCTTAGTAATTAAGATTCAAAAGATCTAAAAACTCTAGATAAGATGGTGCGGTGATACTACCCAAAGTAGTCAACCAATCATACAAAGATCTTAAAATGTATTCCTTGAGATGATGATTTTGGCATTCAAACCCATAAAAAGGTTCTATTGTTCCTCTCTTTTCTCAAGTTTTACTGCGCTTAACACATAATTGAAGTGCCAAAATTTTTATTCTAATGCAATAAGATGGTGGCCAACATTTTGCTTCCTGCACTTGGCACTCAGACATATTTATTTATATTAGATGTATCAAGCACAAACCAAATATTATAATTTTCTGTATATCATTCTTTAGCATTCCACAGATAACTATCTCCAAGAAACATAGCTGCTGTTAAAACATTATATCAAACAACAATATAATTTATGTTGTCAACTATACATATCTACAATTCAAGATTTAGAATAATGAACTGTTCATATGCCGAAAGATGTTGCATCATATTATGCCATATATTGTGTGTGCACATGTGTGTTATTTATTTTCTTTCCTATCATAGTTAAAACAAAAATAGATTTACCAATTTCCATTGATCATCAATCACAGGAAAACCAGTTATCCTCTTCTCTACAAGAGCGTCCAAAGCTGTAACAACAAAAGACAATGAATAAAAACACTGAAGTAATCATAGGATATTCCCAAAAGTACAAGCCCAAATATCAGTAATACCTTCTTCAACAGTAGTTGTAGGTTTTACAATGTGTAGTTCCTCCTTCTTTGTCATAAAATCACCAACGGTATATGTTTTGCTTCTAGGCTGAAATACCAAGATCAAACTATCATGTAAATTCTAAATGCAAAAATAAATGTAGTCTCCCCACTCCCCAACCAGAAGATATAAAAAGAGCAAACAAAATCAGCATTGGAAAGATAAAGAGAAGAAAAGGATACAAATAGACATGAAACCTAATTGAAAATTTTATCTACCTTATACAATGGCAAAGGCAAGTAAGCTACACAAAGAAACATCACACCTCAATGCCTCATAAACAAAATTTGTGACTTTCCAATTTTACCTTAACTACACCACATTTGAGTCTATTTTGTAGGAAATGATTGAGATCTTAACTTGCTGTAAACAAGCACATTCAAGGCATGTGCCTTGCTCCCTAGTAGTATTATAAAAATTGCATTGGCAACTAGCATGTGTTTGGAAAATTTTAGCAAGATGTCAAAAGCATGCGATTAGAAGCTTAAACAAGGGCATGCTCTTCGATCCACATGCGGAAGCAGAATTAGTCTACTTTGCAAGAACTTCAAAAACATCTAGCTATCTCCCTTGTTACAATGAGAAGTGGCAAAGAGAAAAATAACTAGTAGATGTCTTTTCCATGTGGAAATTTGATAATAGATAGTTCAACCATATCTAACATTCAAAGAAGTTGACTGCAGACAACAACAACAAACAAACAAACAAAAAACAGAGCAAAGAAACATATATATTTGACGGGAAAAAAAAGAGGTTTTGACATCTAATTTTGAACTTTGAAATGGGCAACTTTTTGCCAAAAAATTCCCGGAAATGAAAACTGGCAGCTTAGTAAATCTCCATATAATGTCTAAATACATACAAAAGCAAATCAATCTGTATCTATATATCTATATAGGAAAACGTTAAATGCAGTACAAGTTTTACTACATAAATATAACAAACTAATGTGGCAATAAACGTGATTGATTGGCTTCAACCGACTCATAACTGAATATTTGAATTACCTATCTATGATTCAGTTTGTAAACTTAATGAAGTAGAACTTGTAGCTAGCGCTACTCCTCTATATATAAAATATAAATAAAATCAAAGCCCATATATTTGCTAGTCATTATTCTGGTATGTATTTTTTTAATCCAGTATAAATTCTATAAGGATTCTCCTATAAAACCCTACGGACATGGACAAGAGCAATTTTTGAAAAATTCTAAAATGACACAATGGTTACGACACAATTACAGCACCTCAAATGAAGTGCCCGTGCTTCTTGGATAAAACCTCCCATAAATTCTTATTAACAACTGCTGTAATTATCAAATTTAATAATTTAAAAAATAAAAATAAAAATTTGTTGAAGCAATACAAGGGTTACTGACTATTATACATAATTACATACATATAAATAAACAGATACTGAGATATGTGTATTATATTATGTATTCATTCATGTTGGGTAAGTTCAGGTTCAGATATGGGTAAAGCCAACACAGTGAAAACCACATTATATTAATGTAAATTTAAAAAAAAAAAAAACACTATATCCATCAAAAGCCTTTCTAATTTTAAATGTGACAAATAAATAAATACAAATATAAATAAAATTCCCTCGGGATCCAATAACTACTTCCTCTGAAATCATAAAAGACTCACCGGGAGAGAGTTGGTAACGCCGACGCCGGAGAAAGCGGAGACGACTGGCCTGCCGCCGCCGGCGGAGAAATGGAAACGGCGTCGTTTGGAGAGAGAAGCAGTAGCGAGAGAGAAAGGCGGTGGTGTGTAAGTGTAAGAGGGAACGATAGAAGAAGAAGAAGGAAACTGATTGGGAAAATGGAGAAGAAGTGAGTTAGGCCATGGCGTGAGGAGTTGAGAATTTGGTACAAAGATCGAGTTCATGGTTCGCGACACTAGTCTAGACTAGAGTCTTTAATCTTTATGGCTTTTTTTTCCTGGATATTGTTCTGACAGCTTTAGCTTCTTCTTTTTCTTTTTTTTCTTTTTTAATATTTTGAAGAGAGAAAGCTGAGAGAGATTGGATTGGATTTGGGATTTCAAAGTTTCAGAAATAGTGTACGGTCACTGGCTCCTTCTCTCAACTGCAGCTTCCTACTTGTGACTCTTTATTACCTGTCCTTTTCGGGTTTTTCTTTTTATAATTAAAAAATTCAAAAAGAGGAAAATGCCAATTGGTCGGTGAGACTTTTTCAAGCTAGCAATTTGAGATGAATTTTTTGATAAGTTGAATTTTCCATGTGAGATGAGCTGAATTGTTTATTTAAGATGACCTAAATTTTTTAGCATATCTCTGCTTTTAGTTTATTTTTATTATTATTTATAAATTTTATTATATTATTTAACTTTTTTTTTACACTTTTAGCAATGAAATTTCCGTTTCAATTAAATAAAATATTCCAATCAAATACTGACCATACAAAATTATAGAGTTTTTGTAATAATTCATCATGTGAAAAGTTGTAGGTGAAAGAGGTGTGAGTAAACCCCCCAACAAAGCCATCACCACAACTCGCTATATGGTCCTTGCATTTTTCTTTTGGAGCTCACTCACGTGTTGGTCATGATTTCTTCATTCTTCTTTTTCTTTTCTCTTTTTTCTTTTTTCCATTTTTTTTTTATTTTTTGCTGCTGCAAAATGATTTCTTCATTCCTAAGAATGGTAATAGTGCGATATAAGGCTTCGTTTTGATGGAGATGAAAAATGGGAGATAGATAGAAGAGATTTTAATTTTCTCTCAGTGTATTGATTTGGAAGTGAAAAAGTAGAGGAATAGAAGCATTTTTAAAATCTAACCTCTTTTAGGTGCTATATATTAGATTCTTTGATTATAAATTCAAATGCACAATAATATTAAATTTAAATATTTTTAGAAAATATAATTTTGTTCGTGTTTTATTGATCAATGCAACCATGTGTGTTGAATTTAATTAAAAAATATGATATTATATTTAGGGGTATTCATCAAACCGCATAAATCGCACAAAAATTAATATTAGAAAGTCAAGAAAGAAAGTTTATAAAGGACAACTGCCGCTTTCCGATTTGTTTTGTTTTTAAAAAAAGAAAATGACAACTGCCAAGAATAGGAAAAAGTCATAAATGACAGCCAATGAATGATGGTTTTTTTTTTTTTTTTTCGGTTTAATATGAATATTTTGGAACTTAAATTCCAATGCCAAAATTGAGTGGGTGAGAGGTAGTTTCCCAGAAACGGTATTAGACTTGGTCACATTAGCAAGAGATGAATTTGTCAGCACCGAGGCATATAATTTTCGGGAAAAAATTCTAACACAGCATAAAATGTAACAATTTGTTTCATAATTATTCATGCGACAGATTATTATTTATTAATAACATAAAAAACATGGTAAATCTATATAAAAGTGATAAATAGTCAATCATAATTTAACATATAAAATAATTTTAGCAAAAATTGTAACATTTTATACTTTCGGGGACGTATCCTACCATATATATATATATATATATATATAAAAAGGAAGGGAGATGATTAGTCATTAGAGACATCTTCTAAGTATTTCATTTTCTTCTTTAAAAAAAAAAAAAAAAAAAAGCATTGCATTTGACTCAGGGCTTGGTCCTATTTGACATTCAAACCCTTTCACAATCACGGGCAATTACGTTTTGCAACTTCCTACTACCCATAAGAATTTTGTTTTTGTTTCTTTTCAAAAATGATCTCTGAAACTTTTTTTTTTTTATGTGTATACATGTATGAAACTTCCTCATAGCGATTTAAATTTCGGTAATTTTTTTCACACTGACCATCACACTAAGGGTGTATGATAATAAAAATAATTCCTGAAACTTGGTATTGCATGATGCTTGATAGCATAATCTGTTGAAGGGTCAACAATTTGAATTTACAGTTTTTTTTTTTTTTTCAAGAGTTGGGTCCAGTGTTTTACGTATTAGATTCATTGAAATTTGAACACATGTTATGTGTACAATATTTCTATGCATTAAATCCAAGACGATTCTCTTTTTCTTATATGGGACCAAAAATCATTAGAAAAATTAACAAAACCGGGTGGATAGAGTTTGAAAAGTAATACTGTCTTGTTTAGAAAAGTAAAATGAAATATTGATTATTATTATTATTATTTGAAGAGAAATGATATGTTTATAATATTTTCACAATAAATCTTAAGTAGCAAGTTGTTACTGGTTGTTATTGTTGAGGCAAAAAAGTAATCTTAGTATTAGGTTCAAATTTGAACCAATAACAACTAACCTCTTATGATTTTTTTTGAAAATTTTGTAAAAATATTATAAGTGTAGTATCTCTTATTTTTTTAATGGATGGTTTTGGATGTGATGAATTTCAACATCAATCAAAGGTTACCACCGCGCACCCTTAGTCTGGTGGTCACTCCATATGTATAAGTGTTAGTGGGGTGTGGGGGGCAAGGGCCAGGTTTCAAATCTCTAAGAGAGAGTTTCACACATATATATACTTAGATTAAGCTAGAATAGAAATTCTACCTTGTTTAAAAAAACCAAACATCAATCAAAGGTTGCTTTCCAAAATAAAAACATCTATTAAAAACGTGCATTAGATTAGATTGGCGTTAGATAAGTAACTGTCACCATGTGGACATTTAAATATTCATTTTTTTTAACTATTGCAACCCTTTTTTTTTTTTTTTTCATTTTGATACGATTAATATTATTTTTGAAAAAGATACGATTAATATTATTGACCTTTGACCTTTTGTTTGCTACATAAATAAACCAAATTATTATAAACATTTGGGCTTGCCTTAGTAAAAAACTTGCTAATTAATTTAGAGTTGACTTTTTAATTAATTTTTAGTTAAGACCATTAATTCAAACCAAATGGGTTTGATAATATGTTTAATAATTAATATAAGCTTAATAATGTATATGTATCCAATCATGAGTTCAAGAGCTTTGTGATGAGCTCAAATTTGGGCTTGCCTTGGCTTGACTAATAAATCAAGCTAAGTCAAGTCGAGTTCTTCTTTATAAGATTTAGTTCAAACATTGTTTTTAGGTTTTGTTTGAGCTCAAGTCGAGCATTTAATATTTGTTGTCAAGCTCACAAGAAGATTGTATTAGAAAAAAATATATATTGTTTCACATTTTTCAATGTGAAATATGTCACATAATGCCTATACTTTTGCGCTAACAAAAGTTCATCCAAAACAAATGGCTTGTTGTCTTTTTTCATATTTTTTAAGTTCTTGTTTTATTTTGGTGAAGGCTTGTTGTCCTTTTGGCTATAAAGAAACTTTAATTGTTAATCAAACTAAAGAAAATAGAGACACAAAAAAAAAATTTTGACAAGAAATTTGATATATGTTGATTAAGCAAATTATTAGAAGTAAGTAAAAAAATAATATCCATAGAATTCTGAGGTGAAAACTAATAAAAACTCATTAACTCAATTATTATGAAAAAAGTTATCAAATTTTTGGTGTAGTAAGAATTACTCATAAAATTATCCTAACGTTTGGGAGAAGGACACAATTTCCTCCTTGTTGATTAAGTTACAGCCACACAAACCAAAGTATGAGTTAGCATCTCATGAAAAAAAAAAAAAAAAAGTATGAGTTAGCAGAGACCTATGACTCGGGAACTCGTGTAGCACGCGCGGGAAGCATTTTCCTCCTTTTACAAGGTCTCAGACAACAGTCCAGCTTCAGACAACAACACACATGATCCAAGTCATGAGTTCAAGGTACATGGAGAGAGAGAGAGAGACAAGTATACATATGAATTGAAGCTTGCCAGTGCTAGCGTGGGTTTCTCCTTAAATTATGATTGAAATTCAACTGCACCATCAACTTTATGGTTGGACACGTTGGTCATAAAGTTGGACACGTTGCTCAAAGACTCGAAGCTCTAATCTCTAGCAAAATGGTGAAAAATCTTGGCTAAGAAAGAAGAAAAAAAAAAAAAAAAACCATTCTTTATTCCCCAAAGATTACCTGGAAGTTCGGAAATGATAATCTAAGTGTCTGTTTGGTTAAAGTAATGGAAAAGTGGGGGATAGAAAAGTAGGAGAATAGAATATATTTTATTTTCTCTCATTTTTGCTTGGTTGAAAGTGAAAAAGTGGAGGGATGAAAAAAAAAAGATTTTGATTAAATTTACTCATATACTCTTCTTAAAGAATTATGCCCAATTAAAATAAAATAAAAGTGACAAATAACCAGAAAAAAGAGCAATCACCCAAATTTATTAAAAAAATAAAAATTATGTCAAAAAAAAATCGCGTCTAGTTATAAAAAAAAACTACCATGCCCAGACCCTAGAAAATCAAAAGAATAAAAAAACAAAGACAACGTTGCCCATAAATAAAAAATAATAATAATAACAAAAAACAAAACAAATAAAAAATGCAACAAGGCAACGTGTTACTCACCAAGGGGAGAAGAAAAAAAATAAAGGCAACTTGAAGAAACCCATGTGCACATGCACATGGGCATGGGCATTTTTGTCAATAAAAAAAATTATCTCCACTTAGTTTTCTCTCCATTTTGAGGAGAAAATATTTTGGTGGGTTCGGGAGAAAACATTTAGACTCCACAGTTTATTTTCCATCCTTCTTACCCAACCAAACATACTCAAAAAAAAGTTTTTCTTCCCTTTTTTTTTCCAAAATTTTTCATCCACATTGTTTCACCTCCAAACAAACACACTCTAAATGTATCGTTGTATCCAAGAGGCAAATGACTTATATATAAGTGGCTCACTCCTCTTCATTATAACCATTATAACAAGAGGGACATGGTTGGAAAAAAAAAAAAAACAACAACAGCCAAGATAGCAATCTAGTGAGGAAGAGAAGAAAAAGGGTAAAAAAAAAAATTATTGAGAGTTTTTTTTTTTGAATTTCTGAAAAATCATATAATTAACTTCCAACAATATCTCCACACCTCAAAAGATAAAAATTATAATCAATATTCATTTTGTAATGTCCAATTTTCCAAAGTGGGATGAAGCCCACGTTACAGTGATGGATGACTAAAGCCCATTATGATTCTTGGCCCATAACAATAAAATTTGTTGAGAGGAAATCACACAGCAATGAACACACATGTCCCGAGTATTCCATGCTCCTGAACTCCCTCCTGGACGTCACGTTTTCTAATGATCCTCTTAGATCTCAATCCTTTGTTTACTGTTTTTCCCTTTTTTGGCCCATCCCTTTACTGTGTCTCTCTTCCTTCTACTTATACCTCTTGCTCTTGTCATCTCAGCCCTTCGTCTTTCACCTCCCCCTCCCCTTTTGGTGACACTTGTGTTCTTCTTTTATAGAAGATAGTGGCAGTGAAATATCTAAGGACCAGCTACACTGTTTAGGTCACTTCCTTATTAATGTTAATGATAAAACTGTTATTTCCTCATTTAATGTGGTCAGGAGCTCTATCTACAGCATTCAATGCTTCCAGATATTTTTAGGGCTTGCGCCGATTGCCGAAAGTCCTTGGGTCTTCAGTCTTCATCCCGAGTAGGATTTCTTATAAGTTATTCATTGGTCCTCGGGTCTTTTGATCCTCGGGCCCATTGGTCTTCAGGTCCTCACACATTTCATCATATACTATATAATAAAAGTTGAACTTAAAAGCCATGGTTGCACCAAATGGCTACTCTCACTAATTATTACGAAGCTTTTTGTAAAAAAAAAAAAAAAAAAACCTGTGTTTTATTTTATATATATAATTTTTATTTTAAAAATCTAATGGATAAAATAATTTAAAAATTAATAGGAGAGTGACTCAATTTTTTAGGCAATATTTTAATGAGAGTTAGAGTTGTATTTTTACCGGATTGTCCTTTAATTTTCTCTCTACTTAAATATAGGAGTGTAGGGTCTTTTTTTAACCCAAAAAAAAAAAAAAAAAAAAATTCTAAACAGGAAAAACCCCTTAAATAGTAGTATAGAAAAATTCAGGCTTAAAAACCGTGGTTGTGCCAAGTAGCTATTCTCACTAATTAGTATATTAATTCTATATTATTTGTTATAATATATTTCATTAAATTAAGGGATAAATTTAACAACTAAGGAATTTAGGTAAAAATTTATCATTTAAATTTCAAAAAATTTGAATTATATCCAAATTGAAAGTCTATTATAAAAAAAATTATAAACTTAAATCTCACACAACAACCCTTTTTTTTTCTAAAAAAAAAAATTAAATAAAATAACTCATGTTTTGACTAAGGGATAAGGTCATTTAACAATTTTTTTTTTTTTTTGAGGAAAACAATAATTTAATTTAGATAAAGCCCAAGTGGCTACACTCACTAATTAGTAAAAAAGTTAGGCTTAAAAGTTGTAGTTGCACTAAGTAGTTACTCTCACTAATTAGTAAATTAATTTTATATTATTTATTAGGATATATTTTCTTAAATTAAGGGGATAAATTTAACAAATTTATCATTTAGGTAAAATTTTATCATTTAAATTTTAACAAATTTAAATTATATCAAACTAAAAGTCTATTATAAAAATTTTCAAAAGCTTAAATCTCACACAACAAATTTGTTTTATTTCTTAAAAAAACCTCACATTTAGAAATTTAAATTCTACTTAAACTAAAAGTTTATTATCAATATTTTAATAACAAATAATTAGTAAATTAATTTTATATTATTTGTTTGTGTTCGGATATATTTCCTCAAATTAAGTGATACTATTTAATAATTTTTTAATTTAGATAAAATTTTATAATTTAAATTTCAACAAATTTAAATTCTATTTAACCTAAAAGTCTATTATCAAAATTTTTTAATCTTAAATCCCACATAATCCATGTTTTTGTTTTTGTTTTTTCCTCAAGTTGCATCTTATTAAATTAATATTTTATTACGATATTAAGCTACTAGACTCTTAACTAAGGAATAAAATTTTTCAATAATTTAATTTAGATAAAAATTTATTATCTAAGTTTTAGAAATTTAAATTCTACTCCAATTAAAAGTCTATTATCAAAATTTTCAGGATTTTAATATATGTGCATATATATATATATATATATATATATATATATATATATTCAGCTATGACTTTTCAATACAATCTCTCTTAGTTAATAAGCAATTCATATGTTTAAATATCACAAAATATGCCCTACGTTGTTGTATTTTTTTCTTTTCATTTTTTCCCCAAAATGCAAAATACGCTTATGTTTTAATATAATAAATTCATTTGACTTATTGTTCTTTATTTCTAAATTTGCGTGTAGAATATTATGTTAAATGAAGTTTACTATAAAGAAACAAAATAATGGACACCTATTTAAGTTCTTGGTTCTCTTGTGTAAGTTTATCATTTTTTTAATATTCTCAATTTTTGAACTCTTTTGTGTATGTTTTGATTTTGGGTTTTGGTTATTGTACTTAATTTATAAGTGAGTTGATTTTTTTAATTAGACTATCACTAGGAAAAAAAATCAGTATTGAAGAATTATTTTGTTTATTATTGTTTGTGTTGACTAGGGCATAGATTAAACATAACCCAAATAGGAATGATCAAATTTATTCTATGTCTTAGATTAAGAAATTAACACAAAGTACAAAGAGAATTCTAAAATCTAAACATAGATAAACAATGATAAATTCTAAGAACTTAAAGTAATTATTTTTATTAAAGTTATTTACTTATTTTATAATTTATTATTACTATTCATCTAATAAGTTAGTTTTAATTATTTAAAAATATTTTTGCTTACATCATGGATCTTCATCAAGCCATGTATTGCACGAGAATAATACTAGTTAAATGAGAGATTTCATGTGGGAAAACACGAGGTCCTGCCATATAGAGCATTATTTGCAAAGAGAATTAAATATTTTCAAGTGCCACATTAAATAATATTTCAAGACTTTTCTAATTATAAAATAAATATTATTTGTTTCATTTGGTTCAACCATTTTATGTTTTTCCTCCCTCACAAATACGTACAAACTTCTTTGCATTTCAATTTACCATTTTCACTTCGTGCACTTTTAATCCTTCACATATATCTATCCATAGCCCTTCATGCCGTTCCATATCAAATATACACAGACCAAAAACAATGTCATTTACCCTCAGTCTTTCAACAACACTTACCTGCCTAGCTCCAACATTATTGTCTCATCTAATCCTTACTCAAATGAGTTGGCTACAGCCCGAGAAGGGAGCTTGCATTTTATATTGAGTGATATTGGCAATTACAATTTTGATGTTAAGGTCAGACATTATAGACTTGTGAGTTTTGTAAAGGTTGTGACTGACTGTGAGTGTTTGAGATATTGATGTGGGAAAGCCATAAGTGTATTTTGTTTTAGAATTAAGGGGAAAAAAAAAGACACATTTTATATCAACTTTAATTTTACAATATTCTTCAAATTTTTATTTATTCCTCATTACTTGAATTGAATAATTATAATGAGCATGCATGTGCAATTTATAATTATTACTTAATATGATGTAATCATTACCAACAAAGTTTTATAACAATTACAATATTATAAACACATAAAACATTATAATATTATCCATTTATCTCGCACACACAACTTATTAATTATTAGTTATGATTCAAGAGCACACACCAACTCATGGCTGTATTCTCATTTCTCATTCTATCACAATTTTTAGCTCTCTCTCTAAATCTATTTTTGGCATTAATTTTTCTCACTAGGTAATTGAATTTGTATTTCCAAGATTTGTTCATTATTTATTTGATAAGCAGCTACTATGGATTTTTCTGTTTGAACATAATTGCATTAGAATGGGCCTTTCCTTATATATTCGTTCATTTCAAGTGCTGGACTAGACCGTTTCACTAATTAAGAAGTAATCTTGATTAGACTCTAGAGTCGTAAGTTGAACTTCCCAGAGCAAACCTAGCTAACTAGGTGAGGTCCTCACTCATATATGCCCATAAACTTTTTTTTGATGAACAAAAAGGAGGGGGGGGGGGAGGGGAGAGGCGACCATATGTGGCTTACCCTCCAGGGCGTGACCTAATAGGGGCACTCCCCGCTAGGGAATGTTGAATTGAGCCATAACTACTGTGACCGGAGCGCCACAGACCTCACCCTAGCACCCCAAGAGAGCCAGCGGATGGGCGTATGCCTATAAACATATTAATTAGAAAATATATATATTTTATTATGTGCAAAAAGAGACATTCCTCCACATTGTAATTGTGCGCACCCAATTTTCTCTCTCTTAACTGGGCCTACTGTTTGGCTCACAATTTACTCATACTATAGGTATTGGATTTCCTACTATGGGTAGCTCTCGGACGAGCTTCAAGAAGAAACTACCTCTCAATCGAGCCTCTCTCTTTAAGCCCTCGTGTTTGTCTGTTTGTTTTTTCTTTTTCTCTCTCTTCTCTCACCCAAAATTATCCAACCCCTTTGCTCTCATTCTTCCTTCTATTTATAGCTTTAGGATAATGATGGAATCATCATTATCCCCTGATCCCACTCGTGTGGGTGGGGCCCAAATTGATTATTCTTGACAAGGAATATGCTCCATCGGAAATGGAGTTGAGAATGTTGGAACTAGTGCTAACCTCAAAAACCGGATCGGCAGTGTGATTCCTTAGGGCATTCTCAGGTTCTGATGTATTGCTGAACACCGTAGGAATACCCACCAACCTTCCTATACACAAGGTGTGTTCGTATGTTGAGTCTATGAGTGGTGGGTCGATCATGACGTTGAGCTCGGGCTTGGTAATATCCAGATTCACTTAGGCCTGGGCCCGAGAAAAGTGGGCTTGTAGCCGTACATCGTACAATAGTCCCCCTTTGATTCGTGTCCGGCAACCAGGAACAAATCAAGGACTTGTATCGTTACACCAATAGTTCCTTCGGAAAAGTAACTGTCAGTCATTAATGCTTGGATAAGACAATGTTCTTAAAAGAAGTGTTATGACAACCTGTCATATCCGACTGTAATAATGATTGACGGTTCGTGAACCGAGGCCAAACATGTGGGGGTTACAAAAAATAATTCGAAAAGGCTTTCCCGTCTCTTTTTCATTAACTACTTCCTCCCTATAAATAGTAACCTTCTTCCCACTAGATTATCTTTTTACTTTCTCATTTCTCTAAGTTCTTCACTACTGAGCACACTCTTCTTCCTGCGCATAGATCCCCAACTGAAATAAAAAAATTCCTAGAGCCCACAGTAAGTTTCCTTGCTCACTTCTCTCCTTTATTTACTTTCTTTTCTTTTTCTATTATATAGTTAGGAATGAGATTTGCTCACTTCCTTAACACTAAAGCAGCCTTAGCCAATGTAGAGATAGCATACTGTCATGAGGACAATATTGCTTTTAAACGGCGTCCTCATGTCGTGTTTTTCCTTTTAATGGCCATCTTAGAAGGAGGGGTTAGGTTTCTCGTGGACCCTCTAGTACTTAGAACCCTTAGGTTTTACGGTCTGTGTCCCGACCAACTTCCACCCAATTTTTACCGAATAGTAAGTTGTGTTAGTTGGCTAAATCACTTATATGTGTTACACTTAGACCACCACGATATAAATTACATGTATAGTTTGTGCGGTAAAGAAAGGTCAGGATATTACTTGAAGGTTAGGGACATGCAGGTATGGCTAATATCATGCCTTCTCGAGTCTAGCAAAAACTTAGTGGGAGAGTTTGTTTGAGTGAGCGGCAATTGGCATGCCAACAAACTCATCTGCTCGACTTTGCCCAGGGATGTTGGTCGGTACGGTGCACATTTAATTTTCTTTGAACTTATATTATGATTTATTTGTCTTTATTATCATTTAAGTAGATATTAACTTCTGTTTACCTTGATGCAGATGGTAAAAAGTTCAAACCGGACATCAATGTCGTGCACATGAGGGACATAAATTTTGTACTGAGGTCGAAAATTTTTGTCAACTTTGACGGGTAACTGCGGGCACCCCATCTTATCCTCGGCTGCACCCTAATCCACATAAGCTACCAACCTTCTAGACAAGCCTTATTAATGGATAGCCCTTTGTTATCTTATATCGACGAATGACACCCAAAATTTTTCCCACTGAATTTGATAGTAGGTGAAGCTCGAGACTTTGGCCTTCGACTAAATAGGGCAAATTCGCTAGTACCAATAAGGGATGCATCAGCTGATTCTGTTTTTCAAGGTCGCGTCATTCCCATCCTGGTTGAGGAACCCCGTGTTGAAGTCCAACCTACCGATCAAGTAGAAGTTGAGTTAGTAGATTCCTCAAGTGCCGAAGCCGAAAACACGGAGGACGATATGGTGGTCCAGTGGAACATGACTGTCAACCGATTTTTGCCCAATGGCTGTCCTCCTGTGCAGCAGCAGCCAGCCCAAGGCAGGGATCAGCCCCCCTTCAGCTCCTTAAGCTTGAAAAAGGCCCCGCACTACCGACCAGCCCCCTAGAAGGCCAGAAGAGACTCCCCCCAAGACTCTTCTGACCCCTACCACGGCTGCCATGGTCATTCGAGAACTTGCCAGTGGTACACATCCAACCATGTAGGTTGGGTCTAACATGGCTTATTCTTCATCCCTTCTCGCTGCTGAATGACAAGCAACTTTCATGCTCGAGAGTGAACCTATTCATGTGACTTCTAGTGTAAGGAACTAGGCCTCAGGTGAGGGTGGGCGAATTGCCTGGAGCCTTGGGCAGGGCCTGCAACTGCCTGAGGATGTGCATTACTTCTCCGATGGGGGCGATGAGGCCTTGGCTGTTCGACTGCAATGACATTCTATCGCGGTAACATTTCTCATTTGTTTTCTTACTCCCCATTACGTTACCCAAATATTTTTTGTATGATTATTGATATTGTCAGAGCAGGTAGCGTAATTGGCTTACATGATGGAAGATAGATTGAAGGATGTTGCGGAGGAGGCTGACAGGGAAAGAGCCTTAAAGGATGTTTCCGAGGCCACAGTTAAGGAGAAGGCCGAGGAATGGACGAGAGCAGCTGAGAGGGCCCGAGCACTCGCTGAGTAAAAGGTGGTTGAGACGGAAATTAAGTTGGGGGGAATGGAGCTCAAGCTGGCTGAGGCTGAGAGTATAAACTCAACAAATGCTAAGGAGATTACAGAGCTGAAAGTGCCCTTGGAAGCAAGCGAGGACAAATGGTACAATGCGGGTTTCGAGGATACCGAGAATTCGGTCGAGCCGATCATTTACCAATCTTGAGGGTTCAAGTTCGGTGAGGGATGGATGGCGGCACTACAGGCTATAGGAGTGCCTAAAGACTCTCCTCTCAGAAACCCCGATCAGATCCTTTATTCGGATCCTCCCCCCTTGGGTTCAAAACCCCATAGGTGCTGAAGAAGAAGAAGATACCCCAAGAATGAGGGGGTTGGTACAGGAGATTGACTCCCATGTTGAGTTGATCGATCTTGAAATCACCAGTGACCTTAATGCCGTGCAGAGTTTTGCTCAACCTTGGCTCCCAGACTCTACTGCTTAACTAGTTGTGGACACTACTCCAACTTAGCTAGATTAGCCCCAAGACCCTGTTGCTTGATGAAAAAGAAATATTTTTACTTAATCTGCTATTCTCCTATATTTACTTTATTCAATTTGCCTAAGGTCACCGAGATGTGGTGACAAGACAAATTCATCTCGGTTTTGAGGACTTAATTCTTGTGATAAATTCTTATTGTTATTATTTCTTGTTGAATTTAATTACCTTTGCCATATTTAAGTTCTATTCCTTGTAGATGTTACGTTACTGAGATTGAATTGGAGTCTCATCTTACCGTGAATAGAGGATTCAAGAAAATTTACTTTCATTTTTGGGAAATTTAATATAATGCTTTGGTATGGTCGGTAACCGATATCAAATTGAACCAAGCTTTAGATGATTTCTTGTAGTAAAGTGTTGGGGTCGAACCAGGCCAAGGTTTATGTCCTTAGGTGCTTTTAGAAATAAGGTTTCCACCTGGTCGGTAACCGAGATCGAACCGAGCTAAGATTTCTATCCTTAGATAATTTTATAAATAAGGTTTCCACCTGATCGGTAACCAGGATTGAACTGAACCAAGGTTTCTATCCTTAGGTAATTATAGCAATAAAGTTTCCACCTGGTTGGTGATCGAAATCGAACCAAAACAAAGTCTCTGTCCTTAGATAATTATAGATATAAGGTTTCCACTTAGTCCATGACCAGGATTGAACCGAACCGAGGTCTCTGTCCTTAGATAATTGTAGATATAAGGTTTCCATCCGGTCGATGATCGGGATCGAATCGACTCAAGGTCTCTATCCTTATATAATAATAGATATAAGGTTTTCACTTGGCCGGTGACCGGGATCGAACTGAACCGAGGTCTCCATCTTTAGATAATTGTAGATATAAGGTTTCCACTGGGTCGATGACCGAGATCAAATCGAATCGAACCAAGCTTTTGTCCTTGGATAATTGTAGATATAAGGTTTCCACTTGGTCGGTGACCAGGATCTAACGGAACCGAATCGAACTTTTGTCCTTGGATAATTGTAGATATAAGGTTTCCACTTGGTCAGTGACCGGGATCTAATGAAACCGAACCGAGCTTCTGTCCTTTAATAATTGTAGATATAAGGTTTTCACTTGGTTGGTGACCGGATCGAACCAAACTGAACCGAGCTTCTGTCCTTGAATAATTTAGATAGCTAGAAAAGGGGGGTGATAACTCTTTACATAATGTATATATACCTCATTATCTACAACATCTTATACATAGTTCCACGATACTATACATAACACAAGTTTTACAAAGTCAATGATAGAACTTCCTTAAATTATGAACATTCCAAGGCCGAGGAAGTGGTCTCTCTTCCATGTCTTTAAGATAGTGCACTCCTGCGCCGACTATGACGGTGATTTTGTACGGTCCTTCCCAATTCGAAGCCAACTTCCAGCATTACCGTCTTGAGCACTTCCCACGGCCTTGCGTAATACTAGGTCTTCGGCCATAAAATCCCTTACCTTTACACCCTAGATTTACAGTCAAGCAAGCTTGGGCTGATAGTCGGCTAGGTGGATCACTACTGCCTCTCGCTATTCCTCCAACAAATCCAATTGACCCACCACCATCGAAAAATTTGCAACTCACGCATTGCACAAGCTTATTTCCACCAAGATTACAACCTCTGCACCATATGTTAAGGAGTGAAGGGTCTCACCTGTTGACCTTTTCAGGGTTGTCTAGTATGCCCATAAAACATTCAGCAATTCCTCAGGCCATCTTCCCTTGGTCCCTTCTAGCCTCTTCTTTAATCGGTTAATGATTATCTTGATGGTGGCTTCGACCTGACCGTTGCTCTAGGGATAAGCCAGGATGGAGTACCTATTCTTAATGCCAAGATCACTACAATACTTGCGAAAAGCCTTGCTATCAAACTGTAGGCCATTATCCGATACAAGAGATTCCGACATCCCAAATTGGGTCACTATATTTTTCCAGACGAACTTCTTCACATACACATCCCTTATATTGGCCAGCGCCTTCGCCTCAACCCATTTGGTAAAATAGTCCATTGCTACTAGCACAAATCTTTGGTTTCTAGTAGCTCAGGGAAATGGACCGATGATATCTAGCCCCCACTTTGCAAATGACCAGGGGTTGCTAATCGGATTCATTCTTCCTGTAGGTTGATGGATCAACGAGGCGTGTTTTTGACACTACTCACACTTTTGAATATACTCGGCAGCATCCTTCTGCATTTGAGGCCACTAAAACCCTTGAGTCATTGCTCGATGAGCCAAGGATTGTCCTTCTATGTGACTGATGCACGCCCCTTCATGCAATTCAGTTAGGAGTTCATCAACTTTATTGGGGTGGAGACACAACAAGTAGAGCCCCCAAAAGATTTCCGATATAATCTTCAGTCTTCAAACAACCAATATTGAGCAGCAGTTTTACGTACCCTTTCAGCTTCCTTTTCATTGTTTGGTACACGATCCTCGACCAAAAAGTCAATGATTGGATTCATCTAACACGGCTCAATTAAGACATTCACCTTTACATCTGTGCTAGGTTCCTTTACGACTTCCACTTAGATCAATTGGGGTACCTCCCTAATTAACGATGATGCCAATGTGGCCAAAGAATCTGCATGTCTATTCTGTCCCCGAGCAATCTGAATCAACCTCACCTTCTAGCATTGGCTCATGGTTTGTTTTACTAATCGCAAGTAGTCAATCATCCGGGGATCTTTGGCCTCAAAGATACCCCTTACTTAGTTGACGACCAGTCGTGAATCCGAGTATAGCTCTACTTCTTGCACCCTTAGGTCAAGAACAGCTTTCAGTCCAGTGAGTAAGGCTTCTGCTTTATTGTTGGAAGCTTTAAAACCCAGTCTAAAAGAATGCTCCACCCCAACCCCCGCTCCCATTGCACTGAATACGCCGTCCACAAATACTTTCCAAGGCTAAACTTCTACATGGCACATAATCTCTATCTCTCTTCTCAAGGAAAACTCTGCGATGAAGTCAGCAAAGACTTGGCCTTTAAACGAACTTCTAGACCTACACTGTATATCAAGCAAACCAAGACTAGTTCCCCATTTAGCTATTTGGCTCGTGAAGTCAGATCTCTTTAGTAAAGACTACAATGGATACTTAGTCAGTATGTAAACGGTGTGGACTTGAAAGTAATGAAGTAGCTTTCTAGTGGCATGTACGAACGCTATTGCTAACTTTTCTAGAGGTAAATGCCTTGTCCCCGTATCGACCAAGGTCTTACTAATGTAATAGACCGGCTGTTGTACGCCTTAGTCTCTCAACAATACAGCACTTACAACATGCTCGGACACAGACAGATACATGAATAAATCATCACCGGGCTTTGGAGCTAACAATATTGGTGCCTGTACCAAATACCTCTTCAAATCATGGAAAGCCTCTTCACACTCCTCGTTCCACTGAAAACCTTTCCATTTCTTCAACAGCTGATATAATGGACGGCACCGATCAACAAACTTTGAAATGAATCAGTTCAGCACGACCAACATGCCGGTCAAAACTTGTACTTCTTTTAGGTTGCTCGGCGACTTGAGGCACTCTATAGCACTAATCTGGTCCGGATTTACTTCTATTCCTTGATGAGTGATCATGTAACCCAATAACTTGCCAGCCCCTATGCCAAAGACACATTTATCGGCATTGAGGCACAACTTGTGCCGTTTGAGTACTTCGAATATATCCGTGAGGTCGCCCACATGCCCTTGCTCTTCCTTGCTCTTCACTACCACATCGTCAATGTATACCTTTATGGTATGACCGATCTTCTCTCTAAATATTCTAGTCATCATCCTTTGATATGTGGCCTTGTATTCTTGAGGCTGAACGACATCACAGTATAGTGAAAATTAGCTTCAAGAGAGATAAATGACATTTTTTCCTGGTCTTCTACAGCCAGAGCAATCTGATGGTAACCTTAAAAAGCATCTAGAAAACTCATTCTCGGGTGTCCGTACGTTGCATTTACCAATTGATCAATCTTCGACATCGAAAAGGGAACTTTCGGGCATGCTCGGTTAAGATCGATGAAGTCCACACACACTCTCCATTTATCGTTCTTCTTCTTCACGACTATCATATTAGCTAGCCATTCAGGGAAATAGACCTCCTTTATCGCCCCCATCTCTTTCAGCTTTTTGACCTCTTGTTTAACAGCCTCTACATGCTCTTTTGTCGGCCTTGTCAACTTTTGTTTCTTTGGTGGATATGACAGGTTCACATTAAGTTGGTGAGTTATGAACTCTGGATCCACCTCGGGCACCTTATACGGACTCCAAGCAAAAACATCCAAACTTTATACCAACAACAATAACACTTTTACCCTATCCTTATACGGCATGCTTGCTCCTACTTGAAAACTCCTATTCTCATCTGGCAATATACTTATTTTAATAAGATCCTCAACACTACCAGCCCCCTGCTCCCCTTAGGGCTCTTGTAATTGCTATAATGAGACTTCCTCGGCAGACTCCTGCTTTATTTCTCAGTTTGCAGCAGCCACCAAGCACTGCCTGACCACTTGTTGATTTCCTTTCACAATTACAATACCGTGATCGGTGTGAAACTTGACTTTGACATGCAAAGTGGACGGGACTGCTCCCATCGCATAGATCCATGGCCTACTGAGAATCACCGTGTAAGGGAATGAATTGATGACTATAAAGTTCACCATTACTTCCTTCCCTTCCATATTTACAAGAAATGTGATTTGCCTTTCAAGGACCACCATCCGTCCATCAGATCCCACTAAGGGTGTATCGTACTTGGACAAATCTTCACTTTTCAGCCTTAACCCCTTAAATAAATCAGCATACATCACCTCGGCTCCACTCCCCTGGTCCACCAATACCTTCTTCACTATAAACCCGTTTATCTGAGCGGTGACTACAGAGCGTCATCATGAGGCTGAGACTTTCCCTTCAAATATTCATCATTAAATATAATCGGTTCCCAAACACACTTCATCCTTTTCCCTGGGGGTTGTTCTTCTCGTTGGCTTTCTATTGGCATCACAGTCAACACCTCTTTTCTTCGGGTCATCGAAGTATTCATTGAAGTAGCATGAATGACCTCTATCATGCCCAACGCAGGTGTGCCCTTTATCTCGGTGGTAAGTGCAATAAAAATTTTGAATTCTTCTAGATGGATTACCCCTCATCTTGCTCGACCATCGAAAGTATGGCTCATTCTTTATCCATTCCAAAATCTTATGCACAAGCTCTTTAAACATCACATTTACCTCCCTTGCCCGAGCATTGGGTTTTTGAATCCTCAAATCCCTTTTGGATCTCAATTGAAAACCTCCTTGTCGAGACTCCTTCGAATACGGCGTTGTGGTCGGCGCCTTCTCCTTATTCTACTACCAGTCATCTTCAAACCTCTTATACTCCTTAATACACCTCATAAGTTGTCTCATATCCTCGGGAGATCTTATCGTCAAAGACTCTGGCAAATCATAGTCCTCGGGCAAGCCCAACCTAAAATTACTTGCAGCGACATTTTCATCACCCTCTCTGATCTCGTTGTATAATTCCCAATACTGACTAGCGTAACTCTGAAGAATTTCCCCAGTCCCCATCTTCATAGATAATAGTGCATCCATTGACTGTGGTACTCGGCTACATGTCATAAACCGGACCTTGAACTTTTAAATCAACTCTTCGAAATTATGAATCGATCCCTTCTTCAACCAATTGAACCACCTCAGAGCGATGGGCCCGAGACTAAAAGGAAACACTTTGCACATCAATGTATCATTCTGATTATGCAGAGACATCATTTGAATATAATGGCTTACATGTTCAATCGGGTTCATCTTCTCGTCATAGGAAATAAAAAGGGGGTCTGGTAAATCTGTTCGGCATTGGTGCTCGCTTAATCTCTTCTTAGAATGGAGATCGAGTTGCTCTGCTTAATGCTCGGCTCATGGCGTCCATAGCGGCATTCTGTGGCCTCCACCTTTCAGGTGATGCCGAGTCTCGGTCGATAGTCTCAGACCGATCCCTAGTTCGATGAGAACCAAATTAACAGGATGCTTCCTCGTGACTACCCCCCACACTTGCAGATCCCTCGGCATGCTCATCACGGTTTCTTCGTTGATGTCTACCTCGTGCTTCTAATTCCAAGTCCCTCATCAATCTACGTAAGCACTCTAACTCTTGATCCCTCCTATCACGATGTTCATATTCGGAAACATCAGATACTGATCGATACGTCTGGGATGACACCTCGCCAGAGCCAGAAAACTCCCAATCTCATTCGTGTCTTCGATCTTCGTTCCTTTTCTACCTCCTTTCTCGATAGCTGGAACTCCAAGAAGATCCTTTAGACCCACTTGCAATGTAGCTCCCTGAACGATGGTTGGACATCTTCATTGCTTGAACCTCGGCAGAATTACAGCTGTGTAAGAGATCCCCACAAACAGCTCCAATTGTGCGTACCCAAATTTCTCTCCCTTAACTGGGCCTACTGTTTAGGCTCACAATTTACTTATACTATAGGTATTGGGTTTCTTACTATGGGTAGCTCCCGGGTGAGCTTTAAGAAGAAATTACCTCTCAACAGAGCCTCTCCCTTTAAGCCTTCGTGTTTGTCTATTTGGTCTCTCTCTTTCTTTCGCTTCTCTTACCCAAAATTGTCCAACCCCTTTCCTCTCATTCATCCTCCTATTTATAGCTTTAGGACAATGGAGGAATCATCATTATCCCTTAATCCCACTAGTATGGGTGGGGCCCAAATTGATTATTCCTGACAAGGAATATGCTCCATCGGAAATGAAGTTGAGAACGTTGAAATTGATGCTAGCCTTCAAAAACTGTTCAGCAGAGTGATACCCTAGGGCATTCTCGGGCTGTTGATGTATTACCGAACACCTCAGGGATACCCACTGACCATCCTATACGCAAGGCGTGTTCATATGCCGAGCCTATGAGTGGTGGGTTGATCATGACATTGAGCTCAAGCTTAGTAATATCCAGATTCACTTGGGCCTAGGTCCGAGATAAGTGGGCCTGTAGCCGTACACTGTACAGTAATTATTTATTACAAAATGATATATATATATATTTTCTTTTTGAAGTGTACAAAATGATATTAATATTTGGCGGGCAAACTTTTTAATTCAACAATGACTAAACAAGGCAACTACTTGAACTAACCGTACGTGTGGATTAATAAGGCCCTGTTTGAATAAAAAAATTTGCTCACTCAATTTTCATCACTCATCACTCATCACTTATTACTCATCACTCATCATTTAAAAATATTATACCCGTTTGGCACCATCACTCAGTTTTCATCACTCATATTTTTCACACTATTTGTGAGTCCCATGGCTGTCAATCAATGCAGCTTTTGCCTTTCTTTTTTTTTTTTTTTTTTTTTTCTAGGTTTAGGTGATCTGGTACTGGAAAAAAAAAAAAAAAAAAAAAACGTTAACGTTGAACCCAGAAAGAAAGAAAAAAAAAAAAAAAAAGTGAAGACCAACGTTAACGTTGAACCTAGAAAAAAAAAAAAAAAAAAAAAAAAAAAAAAAAAAAAAAAAAAAAAAAAAAAAAAAAAACCTGAAGACCGAACTCAGGAAAAAAAAAAAAAAGTCAATGGTCAAAAGTTGCGGCTGTGGATCCCCTAATGTGTGTTTAATTACAAAAATGCCATTGAGTTATGAGTTATGGAAACTGAAAACAGCTAAAATGTGTTTTCAGTTTCCATAACTCATAACTCAAAAATCAGAGAATTGAGTGATGGAAACAGAGTTATGGGAATTGAGTTATTTGCATCCAAACAAAGTTTTTGTTATGGGTCCCACCATTTTTGAATTATGAGTTATGGAAACTGAGTTATGAGTTATGAAAATATCCAATCCAAACGCCCCTTAATTTTCCTGACTTGCACAAGTTAAGCCATTTGGTACTTGTCAAAAAGGAAAATTATTAATTTACTCTGTACTAGCCATGTAAATTTTATAAATATACTCTACAAAAAGTATACAATATTGTACAATTTTTAAAATATATAGTCTATAATTTAATAATTACATTTCTAAATTTCTAATACAATGTAAACCTTTAATTACTATTTTCAAAAAAAATATTATCACTGACCAGTTACCACCTTTGAATGACCACTCCATTGTTCAGCTTATTTTGGATGTTCCTATTATCATTTCTTGAGTTTTATGAATCATGATTTACCCAAAAGCAACACTAATTTTGTTGCCATTGGTCTAATAGCCTTATAGCCAGATGACATTTCTTGGTTTCCATTATATGAACAAGATCCCTTGTCCTTACACTTTTGTGTTGATTTCGTACTATCTGCCAGCACTAAAGCATTATATTGAGTATGCAAGAATTATGATGGGAGTTCTTACTTCTTATTGAGCTTCCATGAAATGAAGGAAGAAAAAAAAACCTTAGTTAGTACGTTCTATATAGTATTCGTACATTTATCTCATTATCATGTAACCCTTTAATAGTACATTTTCTATCCTAATTTATAAGTCTCAATGTCCACTTAATAAAGATTGCACGTTGGCTTCTCAAAAAATAAAGATTGCACGTTTCGTTACAAATTTTGCATACCATTACTAATAGGTTCATCCATCAATTGCAATTGAATTATGTTTTTTTTTTTTTAATTTAAAATTATTTAATGTTATACTTTTTTTTTTGAAAGTATTTAATGTTATACTTTATGTTGCTACTTAAAAGTGTTTACCAAAAAAAAAAAAAAAAACTTAATAATACATAACTTATTTCTTGTTAATAGAAAAGGGTGAGAAACTACTCTTATGTTTGATATAACTAGAATAAACTCATGATTAAGGCTCCTCTTAATCACTTATAAATTTAAGATCCACCTAGTCAATATCTTATGCGGGATCCAACACATGTTTGCAAAACACATACTCAAACAATCTAATTAGGGTGTAGGTTTGCTTTGATAAAATTAGTAACGACTCAAAAAAAACGCTAAATACATTTGTGTGTACACCCTAAAAATGACTAGTCAAGTTGCAATTAGGGCTCATTGTAATCGCTTATAAATCTAAGATCTACCTAATAAACACTTGATGTAGCATTCAACACATGTCCACTCAACACATGTATGCACAACACATACTCAAACAATCCAACTTGGAGTATTTACAATTGCAGTCTCAGTTAGATCCCATTTACCTTAAGACTGTCCAAATACATAACCTTGATAAACAAAAAATGGGTATATTTCATATTCTTCCAAATGTTTAGGTTGCTCTCATCCCTTTTTGGCTAGAGGATTTGTGCACTCATTGGCTTCATGGTATCTGTGACATGGAGTGATATTTTACAGGTAATTAAAACTTCACTTTTTACCAACAAAAAAGGGGAAAAAAGTCGATTAATAATACAATAATTTTCTACTACTGCCTTATTAGAGCTCCTCTGTTTGAGGGGTTTGTTTTGGTGTTAATGTTTTCTAAAAAAGAGTATTTTTTTTAATAAATATTTTTTGAAAAACTTGCTCATTTTCTTGGGAAATTACACTTTACTTCTTTAAATTATACCTCATATTACATTTTGCACTCTAAACTTTTTGAATGTACATTTTATACCCTAAACTATGATCCTTGTTACAATTTACACCCCGACGTTAAGTTTTCTGTTAACTTGGATGGATGTTCAAAGTTTAGGGTGCAAAGTATAATCAGGAGTATAATTTAAGATGGTAAAATGTAATTTCTATTTTGTTTTTAAAGGATTAAAAAGAGGGGTAAGTCTTTTCATGTAGTACCATATTTATCTATTCAAATTAACAGCAAACTTAACATTGGAGTGCAAAGTGTAACAATGATAATAGTTTATGATGCAAAACATGCTTTCGAAAAGTTTATGGTATAAAGTGTAATCTACAATATAGTTTAGAGTGATAAAATGTAATTTCCTCCATTTTCTTATATTTGGTAGCAATTTTAAATAAGTTAGAAAACAATATCTTAACTTCATTTATTTAGCTTGCTATGAAATAAAGTTGTCTTCTAAAAAAATTTTGTGAAAATATTTTCAATGACTATTTTTTGAAAATTTTTATCATTTTCTTAAATTTGATAGCAATCTCAAATGAGTTGGAAAACGATATTCTAATTTCCTTTATTTAGCTTGTTATGAAATAAAGTTTTTTTAGAAAAAAAATAGTAAAAAGAAAAATCTAAAAAATAAGTTATACTTTTTTAGTTAATTTAAAATAATTTTTATTTTACTTAGTATTTCTAGTGTCACCCATATTACAAAACACGAAAAACTATCTTTCCATTTGATTTCTTTTTTTAAAATTTTATTGAAACAAAAGTAACTTTCTATGCTCAGTACAAAAGTTCACTTGAGCAGTAGTGCCGTTAAAGGAGAACTCTATTAATTTTTTTGGTACACCAGTAACACCAAAGCCAAATTTCAGTGAATTCGAATAATGAATGAGTATTTTATTTACCATTGTCTAGTTTTTTCCAGCTTAAGAAAACTTTTTATTTTATTGAACAGCTAAGAAAACTTGATTTTGAATAACCCACTTGTTATAAAATAAAATTAATGAGTAATTGTTTATACGAAAAAACAGATAAATTCAAACAAGGACAAAGTTTAGCTACAAAATCAGTTGTAGCTTTAGACTACAAACTCACTCAATATCTTTTTAATAGAGGTGAATTTTAACAAATCCACCATTGGATTACATCCTCTTCTTATATCTTTTATGTTTGCAAAATTTCAAGAAAATTAAAAATCAATAACTATGTCATCAATACATTTTTAAATTGCAAGTTTTTGTAATTTAGAATTATGCATAAAATATAAGTTTATAGATTATATAGTAAATAATATCCGATTGACATAAAATTTGACATATGTATTAAGAGTATAAAGAAAATGTAATTCAACGGTTAGATTTTCAAAATATGCAGTAATATTTATTTTATTAAGTGAGTTTGTAGCCTAAGGCTACAACCATTATGTAGCTAAACTTTGTCCTTCAAACAATTGAAATCAGAATTTCCTTTTTCTTTTATTTTAATTTTTTATCTTTCACCCCTGGAGAAAACAATTAAGAATACAAAATGACTGCTGAATCCATAGTTCACTTTCCAAAAAAATTTAGTTAAAAAAAAAAAAAGAAGGTAAATTTCACAAACCTACCCTGAAGTTTGTGATAATACAAGCTAGGTCCATAACATTTTAAAACCCACAAATTTGGTCCTCAAAAGATAATTTTGCCCCTAAACATACAAACTCTCTATTCTCTCTCGTCTCTCTCACTCTTAACTCTCTCTCTCTAACCGAAAATACCCAACCCAAATCTCCGAATCCATAAGAACAGTACCAAAATCCCATTGAAGGTCCCTTGAAAATACTACATAAAAGCACATAAAAATCACTCTTTCAAAACCCATTAATTCGCTTGTAAACCCTATTGAAATCTCTAGAAAAACCCAACAAAAACCCCCTAAAAACCAGAAAAAATCCCAACCAAACACAACACAAAAAATCAATACAAAACCACTTAAGACCCCACGGTAAACATTAGAATAGAAACCGGGAAAAAAAAACCATCACCACGCCACCGAGATCCACGCCACCACTGCAAAGACAATGGAGAGATCTAGATCGAAGCACCATCACCACCATTGTGTGGGTTTCTAATAAGAGAGAGAGGGGCGAGAGTTCATTGATAGCATTAAAGTTGGTGGGAATCGAGAAGATCCTTGCATGGTGGTGTTGCTGACATCGCTGATTGAGCTTATGGGTTTTGCCAGTGACCATGGTTTTATTAGATAGAGATATTTGAGAGAATAGTTTGAGAGCAGAAGAGAGAGTTTGAGAGAGAGGGATCTGGGACCAGTCAAAAGAGAGAGAGAAAGAATAGAAACTAACGGTGTTTGGGCTATTGTTGGCAAGATCCAGATCAAAGCACCATCACCACCGCTTGGGTTTCGATACTCAAAACTCATGAGTTTCACCAGTTAGAGAGAGAGTTCTAAAAAAGAGACTCAGAGAAGAGAGTTGAGGGAGAGGGAGAGTAACGAGACATGAGAGAGAAAGAAAAGATAATAAAAATTAGGGACAAAATGGTTTTTTGAGGATGAAATTGGTAGGTTTTAAATTATTCTGGACCTAGTTGGTATTATCACAAATCTCAGAGTCGGTTTGTGAAATTTACCTAAAAAAAATCCCAATTCTTGCGGTAACTTTCTACATGGCAAATTATGAGCGGTGTATTTACATGAAAATGACAAAAAGTTAATCACAATGTGGCACGCAAGATAATTAGGATAAAATTGACTTTTTCTCTCTTTAAAACTCAACCCAAACCCAAACCCAAACCCAAACCCAAACCCACTGCTGTCATCAAAATCTAACACCTCACAAAGGCACAAACGCAACACACAAAGTCACAAATCTTCGGACTTAGACCTTGTCATCTGGTCCCACCACCTCTCACCTCAGATCCTACGGCGCAGATCTCGTACATCATCATCATCATCATCATCATCATAGGGTTTTCACAAACCTACCCACGTGTAGTACTACATATCCTTCTCCCCTCCAAAATTCACTGCCTCTATTTTCTTATTTTTTCACAGTGCAGTCTCTGCTGCCCCTCTCAAAAAAAACCAAAACCCCATTTCCTCTCTCTCTTCCTCACGCGCCGCCTTCTCCGGCGGATCTCCGATCATTTAGTCCCGCCCCTCCATACCCTTCCCTCTCCTCACCCTATCGTCAAAAAAAAAAAAAAAATTGGTCTTTGAGGTCTTTCGTCGAACACTTTGTGTGCGTCTAAACTTTTTGTTTTTTTCCGGCTTCGTTTATCGTTGTGTGTTTCTTGCTAGGGTTTGGTTGCAATAACTAGAGGAGAGGGAAGAGAAAAAAGAACAAAAAAATTAAAAAAAACAAAAAACGATTTTGAAATATTTAATTTGAAAAAAGAAAGAGAAAATACACAATTTTGAAAATGGCACAGGTACAAGCTCCGCCTCAGAATGCGATTCCTGGTGCGAACGGTGCCGGCGGCGCCAACCAGTTCGTGACGACGTCGCTGTACGTCGGAGATCTTGAACAGAACGTCACCGATTCGCAGCTCTACGACCTGTTTAACCAGCTGGGTCAGGTGGTTTCCGTTAGGGTTTGCAGGGACTTGAGCACTCGGCGATCGCTCGGTTATGGCTATGTCAACTATAGCAGCCCTCAGGACGGTTAGTGTTCGCTTCTAATTTCGAATTTATTGTAAAATTTTTTTTCTATTTTCACATTTGCAATTTGATTTGTTTTTTCAGCTATATTTGATGCTTGTTTGGGTGTTTATTATGCGATTGAAATTTCATTTTTTGCATTTATATTTTAGGAGTAATTGTAATTTGGGAAATGAGTTTTTGCCTGTTTGCTGAATTTAAATACTTATTTCGAAATTGGGTATGCCATTGGAAAAAAAAAGCCAATTTTAAAGAACATGAATCATGTTGCTCCATTATAGGTATGTTTTTTTCTTGGGTGTTGGAACTTGCATTGCCTTATTTGACTCATTAAATGGAAGAAGAAAAGGCTCCTATTTTGATTTGGAAGCTTATATCAAAATTGGGTGTGCCATTAAGATAAAAGTCAAATTTAAAGAACATGATACTCCATTATAGTTATAGGTATGTTTTTTTCTTGGGTGTTGGAACTTGCATTTTTACCCTATCTGACTTATTAAATGGAAGAAGAAAAGGCAACTGTTTGATTAAAATGGGAAGTGACTGATGTCATTTCATTAAGTAAACGAAAGTCCATTTCTTTCTTATTAGAGGGGTATTTGCTTTATAAAGCATAAGCATTCTGCTAGTCATCCTTATTGAATCTGGTTAAGATGGAAAGTATTGATTTCGATTTGGATTTAAAAAAAAAAAAAACTCGGCTTCAACAACAGCCAAGGCTTAGTCCCAAATTTGTTGGGATCAAGGATGGATCTCAATAGAGCAATTAGGGTTGACCAACTACATGTATTCTTTTTTGCCATTCTATTCTATTCGAAGTCATAACATGACCAATTCATTTCAAGTGACTTTCCCTCATATTTTCATCAATAGGAGCCACTCCTATATTTAAGTGAATTTTCTCATTTTGAATCCTATAGTTTCATGTAGTTCCACTTATCCATCTTAACATTCTCATTTTAGCTACACGCATTTTATGAATATGTTGCTCCTTAAGTGTCCAATATTCAATACTGTAGAGCTTATTTAGCAGTATGGCACTCTTATAATTTTTCCCATTGACTTAAATTAGTATTATATGTTCATATGATACTTAATACTCCATATGCTCTTCTCCATGTCTCTCATTTTGCTCTCATCCCATAATTCACATCCTCTTTGATTTTGCTACATCTTTATGAATTATTGATCATTGAGTCTTACTACCCCTTCATCTCTAATTCTACTTTGACTAAACTTACATGTACTTTAGAGAGTCTTAGGGCCCGTTTGGTTTAGTGATGTCTTAGTTTTCATAACTCAGTTTTCAAAACCCATAACTCAAACCCAAACTCATAACTCTGTTCTCAAACCTTATTTTCACTCAAAAATTGCAAAACACATGTTTGGACTCATAACTCAGCTACATATCTCTACAACTTTTCTTCAAAACCATGGACCTCACCACTGACACAACCCATGTTGCTACTGTTGCTACCCGCGTCCCATTAACAAAAAAAATCTGCCTCATTTACTTCTCCCGCTGTGGCACCTCTCACCTTTCATTTCTCTGACTCTCCCTCTTTTTTATCAAAATTTTTTGTCTATCTCTCTTTCTTTGTCTCTCCCCTCTTCACTCTATATTTGATTTTTTTCTTTCCACTCTTCTTTGTTTCTTTCTCAGCTTTCTTTGTCTCTCCCCTCTTCAGAGATATTTGATTTTTTTCTTTCCACTCTTCCTCGTTTCTTTCTCAGCTTTCTCTGTCTCTCCCCTCTTCAATCTGTATTTGATTTTTTTTTTCTCTCTTCTTTGTTTCTTTCTCAGCTGTTTTTGGTTGGTTTGAACCGGTGGTTATTGGGTTTAAAGTGGTGGGTTGTTTCAGTGGTTGCTAGGTTTGGATTGGAGATGGTAGGTTGATCGGGTTTTTGGGGCTGGGTTACGGTGGAGATCGGGTTTGAGATTGGGTTTTTGGGGCTGAGTTACGGTGGAGATCAGGTTTGAGATTGAGTTTTTGGGGCTGGGTTACGGTGGAGATCGGGTTATGGGTCACGGCGTGGCTTGAATCGGTTGGGGCTGGGTTGAATCGGTGTGGATCGGAGTTTGGTTTTGTGGGTTGATTTTGGTGTTTCGGTGGTGTGGATTGACGCTGGGTTTGTTGTGGTGGTGCTGTGGCGGCGCTGGTTTTGTTGTGGTGGTTGCAACGGTAATATCAAACATTTCTAGTGAACTGACGGGACAACACAGAAGCGCTGGGTCCCACAGAGTCTGAATATTTACAGCAATGCTACTGAGTTATGTATCTCAGAAACTGAAAACACCAATTAGGTATTTTTGGTTTTAATCACTCACTCAATTTTTGAGTTTGAGTGATGAAAACAAGATTAGGAAATCAAGCCAAAGAAAAAAAATTGTGTGGGTCCCACGTATTTTGATAACTCAGTTATGAGTTTTGGATCATAACACTCAAAACACTTCTAAACCAAACATGCCCTTACTCTTGCCCAATTTTAAATTTAATCGAAAGAAATTTGGTAAAAGCGTAAGGCACACTTAAGCGCAAAAGCATCTTAGAGCCTAGGTGCACACGCATAGTTAAAAATATAATGTAATAAATATGAAAATAATTATTAATGGGCAATACAACAATCAAGTAATTAAATAATCATGTAAGTTGAAATATAACATTTCATATCAATCTCTTAATCACTTATTCACTTAATGATTGTTAATCAATAAAGAAGTGCAGATCTCGTTATATGTTCAACATTAACTACTAAAGTAACTAAACAATTATCACAAATAAATTAAATCATTCTTCTTTTGTGAACAAACTAGGAGTTTTGGGACATAGCAGTTTGGTACCAAGCAAAAAACCAAGGGAATATGTGTAAAGTTAGAGGGGGTGGGCTTAAGTGTATAGAAGCATACCATATGAAATTGACTTTTATATACCAAATTAACAGTTAATTTCAATAGTATTAAGTTTAGATGGATACAATTCATTTTTGGGTCATTTTAATAATAAAATTAAAATTAAAAAGCTCAAAAAAGTGCACTTTGAGCTTATTGAAAAAGCTCCAAAAAGCATGCATTAGGTGCACTTCTTCAAATGCGCCTTGATTTAGAGGCAAAAAGCATTGGGGGCTTTGGCGCTTTGTGCTTATGTGTGCATACCAACACATTCAAAAGCCTTTGAATTCTAGATTGTCTTGCCAATTCCACCTCTAGTTTCACCCATTAAAGCTATTTCATATGCAAAAAGCATACATAAAGGAACTTGCTTGTGAATCGATTTAGAGAGCTTGTCCATCACTGGTGCAAATAGATATGTACATAAGTTGATGCAAACCATAGTGATAAGAAACTCGCTTATGATGCCTCCACTCGTTAGCATGCTAGTTACAACTCTGTTATACATATTCTTAATCAACTTAATCTATTTTAGAGGAACTTCACACCCCCCCCCCCCCCCCCCCCAAAAAAAAAAAAAAAAATCACATAACCTCTCTATTTCATTTGCTTTCTTTAGGTCAATAAAAACTATATGAAGAACTATACAGGCCTCTCTATAGGTTTCCATTAGTTATCTAATTAAGAAAATTTATCTCATTGTAGATCATCCTTGTATAAAATGAAATTTATTCTTTGACATTGTTGTTTCATGTCGTAATCCATTTTCAATTACTTTCTTCCAAAGTTTCCTAGTGTGACTCATTAGTTTAATTACAAGGTAATTTGTACTGTTTGAATATTCCATTTGTTCTTGTAAATAGGGTATTAAAGAACTTCTTGAAATTAATTAAAGTAAACTTGGATTTTGATTCAAGTTGAGGGGACGAAAAAAGGTTCAAGAAGAACAAAAATAACATTAGTAGAATTAGTTAAAATGGACATGTCAATTAAGGAAGCCCGTTGTTATTAAGGCTCATGGGCAGCCCACTAGCCCAGTGGGTCAGGCCGTGGGTTAGTTTTTATGTCCATGGGTACCCGATGGGCTAGCCCAATAGCCTAACCCGTTGCCCAGCCCATTGGCCCAGCCCAATAACTTATAATTCATAACAAAAATATATAAGAAGTGTATGAAGGATTGATCTTGAGATATTATAGAGCAATTTCTTAAGCCCTCAACCACTAAGATACTCAAAGTAATTGTGCAAAACTTAGTTTATTAAATATATATTTTTCTAGTAGTCTAGCAAATTTGAATTATCCATTTAACATTTTTTTTTATTAAAGATAAAATAAAAAACTATTTAAAGCCTTAATAAAAAAAAATTAAATAGGTTTCCATCAACAAAATAAAAAATTAAATAGATTTGAATGTAAAAAAATTTGTAATTAAGTATTAAATTCTTTAATTCTTTCCTTTAAAAAAATATATTGATTATTCCCTTATAAAAAATTGATTTTTTCCTTATAAAAATAATAAAATAATATACTAACACAAGCTCATGGGTAGCCTATTAGGCCCAACCCGATAGCCCAGCTCGCTAAAGACAAAATGGGCATTGCCCATGGGCAGGGTCATGGGCTGAGGTTTACTCTTTCGGCCCAGCCCGACCCGGCCCGTTAATTAGTTAATAGCCCATTATGCCCAGCCCATTGTGCCCATGGGCCAAGTGAAAATGGGCCGGGCCGGCCCGATCCGGCCCATTGATGACCCTTACAGGAAGTAACAAAGACAACTTGGAATAGAATACTGTGAGGGTCGCGAATGGTACATTCTTGAGTTTAATTCTTTTTTCTTTTTTACTGTTTTCGAATGGTGTTTAGTTTTACCATCTTTTTCTTGTCTTTCCCTTCCTGGTTTGCTTGATCTTTGTAATTTGGTTTCCTAATGTTTTTGCCTCTTTAGTACATTTTCTATGTACGGGGCTGTGTTCTTCTCTAAAATATTTTTTTCGTTACTTATAAAAAAAAAGAATACTGTGGCTGACGCTGACTAATTTTTTGAGCATCCATAGCTGACCCCAAATGGGTCTAAGGCTTTGTTGTTGTTCTTGTTATAGATATTGATGTTGCTGTTTCTGTTTCTGTAGCTCCTTAGATACTAAAAGTTTGCATTTGTTCATCACATTGTTGTGGAAATGAAAAACGTTTCAATTTTCTGAACTAAAATTGTTTATCAACACTTGGGTTGTATTTTCCTTTTTTTTTTTTTAAAAAAACTTTGCCCTGTTTTAATTCTGTATACTTAATTAATGCATACAGAGGGTGGGATTCTTAAAATGGGATGTAAGATGCATGATCTGAAGAATCTCACATCTATGAAAAGATCTTGACTTGGGAAAGAGCAACACATATTGTTGTTAACTTGTCCTAGTTGCAGAATAGACAACTTGGGAATAAGCAATGCATAAATTCATTGTTAGCTTTGATTTTCATTAAAAATCATAGACACTGGAAATTTGTTGATCCCAACACAGTTATGTATCTTGCTTATACTGGTGGTTTGCTGTAATCAGGCTAACTGCAGAAGGGAGAGAGGCATCAGTGTTAAAGTAAAACTTTTATGTGATAGAAAGTTAATATGGTTACCTACCTATTACAGCAATATGATCTATAATGCCAGAATTTGTCAATATTATTCAAAGTCCTTGATTTCACCTAGACTTGACGTTGCACCTGGTACCTGTCAGTACAATTTGATGATGATTCCCTCAAATTTGTACTTTCCCTGAGGGACCTCTCCTAAGCTAATTAACAATAAATCATCTGCCCAAATTAATATATTTTTATCTCAAATTATTTGAACTCGTCTGTCCTTACTGTGCTTGAAAAATAATTCTTGGTTTTTGTTGCATGAATTCTGATTGAGTAATAGCAAAATAGAAATGGTTGTAGGCATGTCTAATGCGAATGGCTTTAGCAGATGTTAAATTTAAATTTGTTGAATTTTATTTAATGCGCACCAAATTAACTACTGTTCTTAAGAGTACTGAACCATATAAAGAATGCAGTATCAGACAAAGTTGTCTCAAAATTTATCCAGCTAAGAAAAAGAACTTCTCCATTTTAACTCACTAACTCTGGATTGCAAACTTATACAAAGTTTCTACAAGAAAGAATATCATTTTTTCCTTCTAGTTTCTTTTAACTTTTATTTACACATCTGTTCAATTCAGCTCAATAGTGTAAGTAAGGGTGGGAATTTCAGCAGATAGATACTGTGATTTCAGACCTTGAAAAGCCATCTATGACTGAAATCTATTTCTGTGACACTTATCCATCAAATATTTTTTTCTATTTCTGTGACACTATTGTTAAGAGTTCCAGTTACTAATTTCATGGAGGACTATCCCTACACCAATATTCGACAAAAACTTCACCCATATGTGTGTGCTATAGACTATAGTACATCACAATTTTACTTATCATAAATATCTAATGACCCCCCATTGGTTCAATTAATGATTTTATTTCAATGAATCAAATGTTTGTCATACACTTATTCTACTTTAGATTTATCTTCCCCCTCCTTTGTTGGCTCCATCCAAAACTAGTGGCCCCCTCTTGTGATAAAACTCACCTTTGATAGAAATGAATGAAATTACATAGCTAGTGTCATTCCAAATAGGTTTAAAATGACTTTGTGATTAGGATTATTTCAAGGACTATTAAGCTTGCCATATGCTTGTTATCCTACACTCAATTTTTTTAATCTATCTTTTGGGTATACAAGACTTCTTGAGACTGATGCTTGGAATTATTGCTAATTCCATTCTATCTTGGTTGGGTTGAGCTCTTGATATATGAATTTGAGGCCACTGATAAATCTCTCATAATTCAAGCTGAGTTATGGTTTCTGGGTCATGTACATAATACACATAATACACGCGTGCACACACACACACACACACACACACATCAAGCTAAAAAAAGTTACCATTTTTAGTCCAATATGCTCCCTTGAATGTCTATCCTGTATGCATGAACTTGTTGATATTGAGAAATATAATTTTTTCCCACTTCTGCACCACCTTAGAATTGTCAATCTTGCTCTATTCTTATGTCTTTAATTTAATTGGTTGCAGCTGCAAGGGCATTGGATGTCCTGAACTTCACCCTCCTGAATGGAAAGCCCATTAGGATTATGTATTCTCATCGTGACCCTAGTATTCGTAAAAGTGGGGCTGGAAACATTTTTATTAAGGTATTCACATCCAATAACCAGGACTTGGTTGTGGGCCCCTCTTTCTTCTTAATAATAATTTTGGGTCCCTGACAATATTGTTGTTTTATTTACACTGATATCTGGTTGTTTTAAACTTGGCAGAATTTGGATAAGGCAATTGACCACAAAGCATTACATGATACATTTTCTGCGTTTGGGAACATTCTCTCTTGCAAGGTAGCAACTGACTCCTCTGGTCAGTCAAAAGGCTATGGATTTGTGCAATTTGATAATGACGAAGCTGCCCAAAAAGCTATAGAGAAGTTGAATGGTATGCTATTGAATGATAAGCAAGTTTTTGTTGGACCCTTCCTCCGCAAGCAGGAACGAGAAACTGCCATTGACAAGACAAGATTCAACAATGTTTTTGTAAAGAATCTCTCTGAAGTGACAACTGAAGAAGATTTGAACAGAATTTTTGGAGAATTTGGAACTCTCACTAGTTTTGTGGTGATGAGGGACGCAGATGGGAAATCTAAGTGCTTTGGTTTTATCAACTTTGAGAATGCAGATGATGCCGCTAGGGCTGTAGAGTCTCTTAATGGGAAGAAAGTTGATGATAAGGAGTGGTATGTTGGGAAGGCACAGAAGAAGTCTGAAAGGGAAGTTGAGTTAAAACTTCGATTTGAACAGAGTATGAAAGAGGCTGCTGACAAATATCAAGGGGCAAACTTGTATGTTAAAAATTTAGATGACAGCATTGGTGATGATAAACTTAAGGAGCTTTTCTCTCAGTTTGGTTCCATTACTTCGTGCAAGGTGTGTAACATCTATTTTTGAAAAGCAAAGCACCTATATTGTTGTCCTGCATAATCTATTGGTAGGGCTTTGTAAACCATTTTTCTTGACATGGGTACAGGTTATGCGAGACCCTAATGGAATAAGTAGAGGATCTGGGTTTGTTGCATTCTCTACTCCTGAAGAGGCATCTAGAGCTGTAAGTTGATATGTTTGTTTGTGTTAATGATGACAGTCTCAAACTGTGTGGTAATTTTACTTATAAAAATACTGCCTTTTTCATTATTTGTTAGCTATCGGAGATGAATGGCAAAATGGTTGTGAGCAAACCTTTGTATGTTGCACTTGCACAACGAAAAGAGGATAGAAGAGCTAGGTTGCAGGTATGTTTTCTTGATGATTAGAAGAGCTAGGTTGAGTTTCATGCCTGTAGAAGAGCAATCAACAGATAACTATGATTTTTTGCAGTCAAGCTGTATCAATTTTCCACTTTTTTTTCCCTTGAAGGAAGCTGACTTAGATTAGGGATATGAGGCATGGTGGATTTTTCCTTCTCCCTGTATTAGTTTTGGTTGAGCTATTTTTGTTCCTATCTGTATCTATCTTGATGCTTTTAGAGCTGCTTTCTGCTTTTAGCTTTGTTCTTCCTTGATTGATATTTGTTATTTTAGGACTGGACATGTGTGTTTGTGTGATTGATGGATTACTACCGACTTTACAGGCCCAATTTTCTCAAATGCGGCCAATGGCAATGGCACCTTCAGTTGGTCCTCGTATGCCAATGTACCCCCCTGGTGGTCCAGGTCTTGGACAACAAATATTCTATGGCCAGGCCCCTCCTGCTATCATTCCTTCCCAGGTAAACCACATTCCTGTTTTGTTAACACAATTTTCCACTTTGGAAATTTATATTTTTTGCTGCTCTAATTATTGGGTCTTTTTGTTATTACAATATTGTAAAATAGTTCTGCTTTCTCACCTTCCACTTATACTTTTTGTCAGCCTGGATTTGGGTATCAGCAGCAACTTGTTCCTGGTATGAGACCGGGTGGGGCTCCAATGCCAAATTTCTTTGTGTCAATGCTTCCGCAGGGACAGCAAGCACAGCGCCCTGGTGGCAGGCGTCCTGGGGGTGTGCAGCAAACCCAGCAACCAGTTCCACTAATGCAGCAGCAGGTCCAAGGAATTCTGTCTCTTTCTCATTTTCACCTATATTTTATCTATGTACTCGATCAGTAACAGCTTTTATTATGGATTGTTTGAACGACAGATGCTTCCAAGGGGGCGAGTCTACCGTTATCCTCCTGGGCGTGGCCTGCCTGATGTTCCCATGCCTCCTGTTGGTAGCGGCATGTTTTCTGTTCCATATGATATGGGTGTTGGGCCGATGCGTGATGCATCACCATTGTCTCAGCCAATCCCTATAGGGGCTTTGGCTACTGCCCTTGCAAATGCCACTCCAGAGCAGCAGAGAACGGTAAGCAGTAGTCATCCTTTTCTATTTATTTATTTACTGTCTAGGGGGAGGGGGGCTGATCCTCATCAAGTTTGTACATTTGTGCTAATTACAGATTTAGTAATTTTAAGGCTCAATAGTCATACTGAGATGCTTTGGCCATCTATAATAGTTTTAATAATGTAAATCACTGGAATTTGACAATTTAGCGATAAGTTTCTTGCATGAAAGTGCTTTAGTTCCTGTTTAGGGCTATCACTGGCAAGAATGATGCATGCCAATTGTGAGATAAGATGGCTTCCTCTCTCAAAATAGTGGTGTGCAAGATTTGGGATGGCAGCCATTCCTAGATAATACATATTCCTGAAACGTTTGATCTTAAATAGGTTTTGTTTTACAGCTATGTATATATTAATTACTGATTCTCACTTCATTGTCGAAAATCTGTAGATGCTGGGTGAGAATCTTTACCCACTTGTGGAACAGCTGGAGCCTGACAATGCAGCTAAGGTGACTGGTATGCTTCTGGAGATGGATCAGACTGAGGTGTTACATTTGCTCGAGTCACCAGAAGCTCTGAAAGCGAAGGTGGCCGAGGCTATGGAGGTTCTGAGGAATGTTCAGCAGCAACAAGCTGGCAATGCAGCTGATCAGTTGGCCTCATTGTCACTTGGTGACAATCTTGTTTCCTAAGAACATTTGAGTGTGCCCTTGCACCTCTTGAAATGGTTTGAAACTATTTTAGGTGTGCCTTTGATTCAGTTCAAAAGTGGTGAGTGCCTTACGTAGGATAGGTTGGTTTTGGTTTGCACTGTTGAGCTTTTTCTTTGGGTAAATTATATTTGGTAAAGTTGAAGATTGTGAAATTTATGCTTGAATTTTCAAAGATCCTTAGATCGGTGCTTGAATTTTCAAAGATCCTTTGCTTTTAATGTTTGGTGCAAAGATGTTGGATCAAATATCATACATCTGTTTGCATGCAACAGATCTCACAGTTAATAGGGGTCACACTAAGGTGCCACTTGAGAAGTTTATTGCCTGCAATGGATGCACAAGATACACCTTGGCTATGTTTCTAATTTATTTTCCAAATTTTTATTCTTTAAACCTAAAAATCTGTAATTCATTTCCAAAATGCTGTGAGGACTTAATTAAAGAAGTTACCGTCTCTCAGCGCACACGACTGAAAATACAAGTCACTTCACTTCCGCCTCAACAAGATAATTGCACTAGATAAAATCGAAGTTACCTCCTCCAACTAATAGAGAATTTTATTTCCTCCACTTTGGTCTCCCTCTCGAGTCTCACCCTATTAACTGCCCCAACCTCTCTCATCCGGACCTAAATGCATGCATCCCAACTTTCATAGGATGACCAATGAAAGGATTACCATTTCCCATCAAATCCACCCAAAGCCAAAATAGATCCCCAAAACCTTCAAATTGTTCCCAACTACCGCGTGAGAGCCAACTGATACTTTTCACGCATCAAAATTCAACTTCACCAACGCATATATATACACCTCCAAGATCGGTAGAAGCTTAAATAGAAAAAAGAAGAGTTGCATTTGATTGGTCAATGGTGCAGTCATAAGATCATTTGCAAGACAAAAGCTGAAGCCTACTACTACTACACAGCAATTTTATTGCAGTGTAATGCCTATTGCCCGTTAGGTAATGCTACATAATAAAAATAGTGTTGCGGGAAACATCATGACACACTACTCTAGGAGCCTTTTCACAAAAAAAAAAAAAAAAGGTTCTTTTTTATTTATTTATTTATTTTCCACAAAAACTTCTTTATTTTCGAGAATAAAACTATAAAATGCTAGTCCAGTGTCTCTCTAAAGAAGAGAGTTTTTTGCACATCTACAATAACTTTTTACACAAAGAAAGTTAGTGTAGATTCGGTTAAAGAATTGCTCTCCTTAAAAAAATTTAACAATTAAAATAAGATATAATATTCTCTCTCTAGGAGTACTTAAGAATTACTTTTTTATCTACATTGCATTGCCCACATCTTCTAACACCCAAACCATGATAGCTTTCAGACAGAATTTGGCTCAACCATGTGAGGAAAAAACAGAGATCTAAAAACATCTGCTTAACTAACTAAACAGGTACCCAAAAAAATGGTATGTTAAGCTTGTTAGTTTTATGTATTTTTAAACCATTAGCCTTAAATATAAGAAATATGATAATCTAGTATGATAATACTATATTATTATCATTAGTTATTTTAATAGTTTATAAAGTCATATGATCTAAAATTCGATTTTACTATACGAAATTGAAGACATTTAATCTTAACTCAGGTATGATCTTGATTTTGACAAGCTTATGCATGGTTATAGCCTTATAGATAACATGCCGCTGCCTTTTGAGCTTAGTGGTTTAGGTTGGAAGGAAGATGAGGGAGGTGGGAAGGGTTAACATATTGAGCCAAAGATGGAGAGATGATGATGAGGAGGAGGAGAAAGAGAAGAGGAGGAAGTGTTTTTTTTTTGGTAAAGGTTCCATTAGTTTTACCAAGTGGAGGTGAATTGGATTTTCAATTGGCAATATTAGTTTTGGTAGTACCCACTAAATCTTATTATCGAATTTTTTGCTACAATAGAGATTGCATACTATTATAACATATGCCTGGTATGCATGACTCATTTCATGGGAAGCAGTAAGTAGTTTTTTTTTTTAATTATTTTATATTTTATTTTTTAGAAAAACATGTGAGTTAGGATGTTATATCTGGTTTAACTAGTAAAACATTTTCATTATCGAATAAGCAAGGCAGGCCTCAGGGAAGGCAATAACTGGTTTTATTTATTTAGTTAGGATGTTATATAAACATGTGAGTTATACATTTTTTCTGTCACTCCTAAGACCAAAAAAATTGAATAACGCTACAAATACTACAAAATTTACTATGAGTAATTTTACACTCACAAACTATCTTACAAACTATTGATGTGACAAATTCTTATTAGTTCTAATTTGGGCCACAACTAACATCACATTTTTATTTACCAATAATTATTTGGAAAATGTTTATACCGCATTAGCAATTTGTAAAAATGTTGTAAAATAATTTGTGTATGTAGTATTATTCAATGTATTGTAAAAGTCTTACAAACTAATGTGTCACTAGTTATAATAAGTAATTCAAATATTCATTTATTATTTTGTTGAAGTGTCGCTAATCACATTCATTATCACATCAGTTCATAAATATTTTTTTAAAAAAAAGTAAAATTGTCCTAATATTAGCATCTTTCTATATATATAAAAGATTAATAGAAATCCATCCAAATCACAAAGTTAGTACAAATTTCACCACGTAAAAACTTATATATTGATGTGACAAGAACATAATCGATGTCACTTAAACAATATAATAAAAAAATGTTTGAATTAATTAAATTTGATCGATTACACATCAGTTTGTAAGGCTTATATAATAAAATTTGTAAATATCCTAGTGTATAATCCGTTTTGATGTGATGTTAATTTCACATCAAAAGTTGAAAGAGTTAAAATTTGTAATTGATTGATTGATTGGGTAAATCTTCACCTGTATTCTAGAGTGTGGAGGGGACACAATTCATACAAATACATGTTATTAATTATGAACACATGTTCAAATCTTATTAGGTTTAGTGTTCATTGGATCCAAGCCAAACATAAATAGATTATCAATATCATAAAAGAATGAAATTTACATTTTTATGGCATTTTGTTTTCGCAAAATATTCAATTTTTGCAATATATATATATATTATTGAAAAACATCTACCCCGATATTATTTAGTTATGTAGCCTCTTTTGAAACTCGAGTTTAGTTGCTAAACTTGGGTTTCAAGGTAATGGACACTATCGTGGACCATCTAATTTGGATACCCTTTGTATTGAGTCACTATTACTATGTATTTCATGTAAAGTTTTATTGCCTCCATGCATGAATATGATGCTTAATGTAACTATGAAAATATATGGCCAACACAATCATAATTTATCTTACTTAAAGCCTCCAATGGGTGGGTTCGATGGCATCAAGTGAGTGAGTTCAAAATGTTACTAAATCCACCAGTCTGTTTACTTAAAATTTCATATTAATAACATGGAAATAGTAAATTGTTACAGAAAGTTTCTAGAATGCCAAGAAGCTTGTAGCAAAAAAAAAAAAAAAAAAAAAAAAAGAAGAAAAAAAGAAAAGAAAAAAGATTTACAATGTCGAAAAAAAATTTACAATACTATTATTTTCAAAATTCTCCAACAGAATGCTCTAAAGTATTGGATGCTGCTAGCAGTTTGAATACCTGCTAAGTTAGAAAATAAGGACTTTCACGCCATCCTACCATGTCCAAACTAAAAAAAAAAGAGTACAAATGCGATATAAAACCTGTAAGGGCATAATGTTTAGTTCAAGTGTTTCTTTGTCCACAAAGATCGAAAATCGCACCATGTGGAAGGCATCGTAATATTTGGGGGTTGTTCCACTGAAAGTGGTGTTGTACCTATTAAAGTTTTCCTGATGTTTCCTCACATTTTCAATAAAACCTTCTCTTAACAGTATTTTAACAAGGTTTTCGATGATGTTAGTAGATGGTATTCGAACTGTTCCTTTTCTATTCATGTCAGCATTGCGTATAGAAGTTATTATATCAGCAATAGTGTCTTTACCCATGATAAATTAAAATTATTGTTACCCCCGAACTTTGATATAATCAACATGCTTTTTTCTTTCTATTTTATGAATTGTTAAAGATATATGCGTGAGACAAATTTACTAATTAATCTAGTTTACTCTATTCATATTTTATTCAAATGCTATAAGAGCATTAGAGTCTCCGTTTTCTAAAAGCTCATGCATGAGGAGCCCTAAGCCATAATTTTGGATTGACAATGAAAATCCCCTCTAGTCCAATATGTCCCAAAATGGCAAATGTTGTTTATCACAACTGAAAACTGCATATAAGGTCAAAACTAAGGACCCATTAAAAAGACAAACTATAAAGCATGGAAAGTACAACTATCTAGCAACTCAGTCGAAAAAGAAAAAATAAAAACTTACAAAGTGTTTGTCCACTCAAAAAAATCTGGAAGCGAGAAAGCTTCAAGTCTTGGGCTTGAATTTTTTAATGGCCAAGCCTAAAACCAAGCTTGAGTTTGTCTAATATTATAAACTAGTCACTAACCCATGCGATGCACAAGAAAGCTATTGACTATGAAAAAAAATGCACAGAAAAGCTATTGATTATAAATAAAAAAATCCAACAATGAGTAAATAATTTAAATTTATCTTATCATAGTCATAAAAGTAGTTTTAGGACCCTATTATTTTACAACTTTTTTGCCAAAACTTAAACATCGCAGTGGTAAAATGTTGTTTATGCACGAAAAAAACTATTTATAATAAAATATAAGAAATTTAGAAATAGAAAATTGGGTTAATAATATGCATATTATAGACAATTTGCTAGTTAGTATCTTTAAAAAAATGAAGAAATATTTAACTTTTATGCTTTTCTCAATTCTACTTAGTCGTAGTAATAACAATATAAACACTTCAAAACATGGAAAAATATCAAAATCATAACACCTAATTCTATTATCTTTTATGTTGAATCCAAACAAATAATCAATCAACCAAAAATCATAGCTTTAATTAAGAAAGAAAAAAAATCATATGAACCCAAATAAAAAGCATTCAAGGTGAAGAATTAAGATCAATCTACTAAGACGCAAATACTAAAAACCACAAGACTTAAAACTTCCAAATTTATAGAATCCTCAAATTCTACTTCAAAACCAAATAAAACCCTTCAAATTCAACAAATTTATATATAACATACCAAATAAAATTTTTTCATTCCCTGGGCTGGAAGACATAGGTTGTAGCTTTCATTTTTCTTAAAAAAAAAAAAATAGAGATGCTTCATTTGCCATATACAATATAAAATAATTAGTACAAATTTTAACTTAAAAACCAAACCCACGAAAAAAATGTCAATATAAATATGGTGATTAACCCAAATACTTAAAAGAAAAACAATACTAAACATAAAAAAAGACTAAGATAGAAAGAAAATCTCAAACACATATGAAAGCAAATTTGCTAAGGGGTCCATCGCAGTATATATTTATATGGATCATTATCAACTTATAGATCATCAAGTGCAATTGTGTTAGTGACAAATTTATAACTCTCAATCAACATCAATCACAAAACTTTGTGTATGAAATTCCAACAATGCTAACCTCAACCAAATTTGCATATACTCACCTTAGGTCACATACAAAAATAGTCATTACCAATTTCATATTCTTTTAAAATTCCAAATCATTCTAGGGGCATGACTTTCAAAACCCATTCAAATAAGTTATGATGAACAAAAATATCATACCAACCAGTTACCCATTGAAATCTCTTACAAATCTTAAACAAGTATATCTTGAAATAATTTATGCTAAAAAGACTACAAATGGGTGTCTTAGGTATCAAACTCATAATCCATTTCATACCCATGACAAAAACCTAAAAGTACTAAATATTCCTAACAATTGATCACAATATTTAGTAGTAAATATTCCCAATAATTAATCTCAATATTAATTTTTTTTTAAACCTAGCATATTATTAATCACAATCTTTACACTAACAAAAAAGCATATTCCCAAAAATTAATCACAATATTAAAATATATATAAAAAAAAACCTAGCAAATAATTTAATCACAATATTTACACTAACAAAAAATAAACAAATATTCCCAATAATTAATCACAATATTAAATTTTTAAAAAAAAAACTTAGCATATAATTTAATCACAATATTTACACTAAAAAAAAAACAAATATTCCCAAAAATAAATCATAATTTTTTTTTTTAAAACTAGTAAATAATCACAAATACTAACAAATAAACTAATCACAATGTAATAATAAATAAATTAATCACAATATACTAACAAATAAATTAATCACAATATACTAACAAATAAATTAATCACAATATTTACACTAACAAACAAAAAAACAAAAATTTTCCTAATACATTCTAATTGTTTCTTTAAAAAAAACCTAGCAAATAATCACTATATTATTATTTAAGAAAAAATATTCTCAATATTGTAAAAACATTACCTGTGAGAGATTGTTGTTAATGTGAGTGTTGTGTGAGAGTTGAGGAAAGTTGTGAGTGAGTGAAGAGAGGGTGTGAGAGTTGAAGAGAGGGTGTGAGACGGGTAAGAGGGAAAAAAGGTCCCAGTTAGGACCCACATGCTACACGTGGATGGGCTAGGGACCATTCATAAAAATCGAGTCCAGTAGACTCGATTTCCATTAAAGAGAAATCGAGCCTACTTTACTCGAGTTATATATCCACGTGGCCATAAAACCGTAAAAAGTACTGGTGGGACCAGACTTAAAAATCGAGTCCAGTAAACTCGATTTCCATTAAAAAGATCCACGTGACCTGAGCATGAAAAGCACTGGTGGGACCAAACCAAAAACTCGAGTCCAATGGACTCAATTTTCATGACCTAAAACTGAGTCCATTAGACTTGATTTGCATGCCTATGTGGACAAGTTGTACACCTCAGCTGCTGGCACAATGGGAAAATTGAGTACATTATACTCGATTTTTAAACCAAAATTGATACTAACACACTCGAATTATTAGTTAGCAAAATAGTTTCAAAAGTTTGTTAACTAACAAAATAGTTTAGTTTTTAAAGTTACTTTAAAAAAAAAAAAATCCAAGAAACAACTTTACATTTCTCCAAAAAAAAAAAAAAAAAAAAAAAAGGCCAGCTGGATTCTCTACATATAAATTGATTTTACGGTTATAGTTTTAGCGCCCAAAGAAGAAGAAGAAGAAATCAAACACTCGAAAAGAATGTGGAAAACTATTGCTAAACTTTTTGGGACACCTATCCCAGAAGTTAACCCTGAGACACCACCACCATCAACCTCTCTGTCACCATCACCACCACCATCGCCCTCCTTATCACCATCACCACCACCCTCACCTCCACCTTCACCACCACCACCACTCTCACCATCACCCTCACCACCACCACCACCACCACCACCATCACCGTCTGCACTGTCCAATTTTTTTCTTGGGTTCGTCAGAATTCCAGCTCGTGGATAGTAATGTTTGTGATAGATGTCTTTGCTAGAGTGGATACATTTTACATCAGTAATGCTATCGGTCCACTGGAAAAAGTTGAGTAATAGCCTTTTGTTTTACCAATCTTTATATATAAATAGTTTCTTGAATGCAATTTTTTATTAATCTTGCATAATAATATATATAATTTTCTTTATATAGGCAATAGTAGGAATTTCCGATAATTTCAATCAACCATTCACTCTCCCACCGATAATCCAGGTATATGAAATTTTCAGATGTAAAGTAATTGGCTTATATAACATGAACAAGACTTTGCTCAATGTAGAGTCTTTGTATATGCAAAACAGTCCCTTTTTTTGTATAACACGAACAAGAATTTTCTTTATATCAGTCATTAGTGTCATCCCTTTTTTTTCCCAATCTTTGAATATACAAAACAGTCCTAATTTATGTAGACTGTATTTCACTTGGTCTCTGTCCTCCCTAAATAAGCAATTGCTAAAATTATATGTCATATATGAATTCAATGAATTGTTTGAATAATTTCTTTCTTCTTGCAATTCTGGATAATCGTTGCAGACATTCAACGAGATACAGAAATTGATTGGTAAGACTAATGGTAAGGTTGTCGGGGACTTGATGACTCCTGCTCCACTTGTTGTTCATGAATCAACAAATCTAGAAGATGCTCTTAGGTATTGCTATTGTTAAATATTGTTAATTCTATAATGAATCTTTCTTTCTTTCTTTTTTTTTTTAATGTTTTTAAAGAGATTTTTTAGCTATGAAGCACGGATGCGGCGTTTGGGCCATCGAACCTGCGTTCGACGTGGTGTGACGCGAGGACGCAAAGGCGACGCCGCTGCCTACGCGTCCGTGCCGCGTCCATTTTTTTTTCTTGGCACGATACGTGCCGACACGGCACTGATTCGGGCAACGCGAGAGAAATTAGGTCGATTCGAGCCGAATCAGCCCATATCAGACGCAACCACCGATACAGCCGAAATTCAAAAAAAAAAAATATCAGAAGGTGCGAAACGCACCGTTTAGCTTGGCCAAAAAAAAAAAAAAAGAGGTGCAAAACGCACCGTTTGGAAAAAATTAAAAAACCATATACACCTTCAGCCCTCTTTATTATCCTCTTGTGCCTCTCTGCCTCTCTCCCACTCTCTGCCTCTCTGGTCTGAGCACTGAGCACGTGTTGTGCTCCACTTCAGCTTTCCCCTGCTCTCTGTCTCACTCTCTGTCTCCCTTGCTCTCTGTCTCACTCTCACTTTCCGTCTCCCCTGCTCTCTGTCTCCCCTCAGGTATCATAGCTCTCACACTCTTAGTTAATAGTTGATTTTTTATTTAGTTAATAGTTATTATTACTCATTGTGATTTGTGATTGTGTTGTGAATCTGTGGTGATCTGTTTTTTTTTTTTAATTTTTTATTTTTATATAAGCTGTCTGTGTAATGTTGTGAGTTGTATTCTAATTTCTGAACATCATGGAATGTTTTAGTTTCAATCTTGTGGGTTGTATTTAATTTATAAACATCATGTTTTAGTTATTATCTACTATTGCTCTTAAATTTGGTATATATTTACATAATGTGAAAAAGTATGCTTAGCAATATATTAAAAATATAAATAAAAATATTTTTAATAATTTTTTAATCGCCTCACCCCGCCGCACCCGCACCCGAATCCCGAAATGCACCCGTGCTTCATAGGTTTTTAGTGAATTTGTGAGTGTATATGTTTAGTTCTCTGTCACATCATATTTTTTATGTGACAATTCACTTGCACAGCACCATATTCAAACATTCTTTGAGCTGTAGCAGGGATGAGACTCATTGTTTCTTGCAAATATGCTTACGTCTTCTACAAATTGTGACCCAAAACCACATGTATAATATGAAATTGTTGATGTGCTGAGATGTAAAGTTTAACACAACTTATGGGGTTGGTCATTTCCCGTCTATCTAAAAAATTGTAATCCTGAATGCTTTAAAATTTTGTTTCCAATTCTAGGTTGTTGCTTGAAACAAAGTATCGTCAATTGTCTGTAGTAGATGGTGCTGGTAAGCTAGTAAGCATTTTACTCTCATGCTTTTCTATTGAAATTTCATTTTAGATGCTTGGCAGCAGTGGGTAGTTTCTGAATGGAATATGATTAAATGTTGAAGATCGGAATCATAACAAGGGGAAATGTTGTTAGAGCTGTGCTTCAGATAAAACGTGACAGTGAAAAGTCAACATAGTTCAGCATGATTTCAATGAAAATGCTCTGCAAGTCTGAATAGTTGCAAAAATTTTAAGATGCTAAAGATATGTAACCTTTGAACAATCTTTTGGCATCACATTTGTGCAGTCTCTTGCCCCAAAGTTGTCTGTTGAGCCAACAATATCATTTGGAGGAAGGTGTATAATTGCTGTCCTAGTTATCTTCTTGGCCATTATAGCATTTAGTGGTAAGTGATTGATTGATTCCTGTCCCTAGGAATTTTTATTATGCAGCGGTTTATAGCAAGCTCGTATTAGTAATCTTTAGTTAATGTCCTTTTTAAGTTTGGTAAAATTGTGAAATATTGGTTAGGAGCAGAGTTGATTTGGTGCAATGTAAGCTAAAAGTGTCACCTATGTAGCCTTAGACTAAGAATAAAAAGGAAAATCGACTATACTTCTGCTGATAAGGAAGGAAATATAAAAGAAGACAGAAATTTGAAATTGAGATGGTATATGAACTTATTTCTGCAAGTGTGGTCATCTGCATAATATTATAAATATGTTAAATACAATTATGACCAAGTTTTACCATTGAGATTATATATTACAAGCATACTCAGTGTAAGAACTTAACCAATTCAAATTGCCTAAGGATGCTACTTTGGATGGGCATGTTCAGACATGACTTTCTTGGAAGCTTGCCTTGCTTAGCTCCGCACAGCTCCTAGAGATCACTTATGGTCTTGAGGCTTCCAAAGCCAAAAGAGATTGAAGATTGGCTTCCCTTGGGATATGAAGAAAGCCTATACTAAGAGAAGGCTGTTGACAAATGGTTGGGCACCACAGTTGCTGATATCAGAACATGCGGCTGTGGGAGGGTATGTGATATATTGTGGATGGAACTCTACTGTGGAAGGGGTGAATAAAGTTGTAAATTCCTTATGTCTACCTAGGAAGCACGGACGCGGCAAAACGGCTGCCACACCCGCATCCAACGCGGCAACACGCGAGGGACGCGGCAACACGCGAGGGACGCAGCTGCCTGCAAATCGGTGCTGCGTCCTTTTTTTTTTTTTTCGTTTCATGAAGGGACCTCGTGTTTCCAAAAGTAAGAATGGGTCTTCTTCTTCAGAGAAAGCTGCCGCTGCAGCCGCAGCATACTTGGTGAGCCTGAGCCATCATCCTCATCCTCCATTTCTTCTTCAGCGCTAGGGGTGTGCAGAAAACCCACCGACCCGCCAAACCCGACCCAACTCGCCAGGTTGGGTCAGTTTTTAGGGCTTGGTGGGTTGGGTTGGGTTATAAATTTTTTTTTTTGGTAGCGGGTCGGGTTGGGTTTGGGTTATAAAATTACAAACCCGCCCAACCCGACCCAACCCACCCATATTTTAATATATATTTAAAATATATTATATATTTAATAAATATTTTTTTTAAAGTTAAAACCTAGTAATATATAATATAAAATATATTATATAATATAAAATAAAATAAAATCCTACAAACATATATAATATAAAATCCTATTACTTTCTTTAATATATATTTAAATATATTATATAATTAATACAAAAAAATATAAGTTCAATTTAATAAAATAAAAAATAAATGTCTAACCCATGGGTTCAACCCAACCGAACCCGACCCATGTGGGTTGGGTTGGACATATGTGATGGGTCGGGTTGGGTCGAATTTTTTTTGACCCACCATAGTGGGTTGGGTCAAAAAATTCCCTCAACTTGACCCATGCACACCCCTATTCAGCGCTCTCCCTCTTTCTCTCTACCAGCACAAAGCCTAAATAAATAAATAATTGATGATTGTTTAAATTGGCAGATGGGACGGTCGGGTCAACACTAATGGGCTGGGCTACTGCCTGCAATCTTAAAAGTGAGTCCACTTTACATTGGCTGTATGAGAGGAATATTTTACTTTTTTTTTTAATCTTCATGTCCTTCCTCAATTTTATTATGAATATTTGTTGCTTCTTTTGTGTATTCTTTTTTGTTTTGTTTTGTTTTGTGTTTCTTGCAATCTTGCTGTCTTCTTTCTTTGTTTTGTGAACCAAGGTCATAGTAATGTATTTTTTAAGAATATTTTAATAGTAAAACTATATAGAAAATATAATAAAAATATTTTTAATAATTTTTTAATCGTCGCACCCGCACCCGCACCCTATTTTTTCAAAAATTGTCGAGTCCCGCACCCGTACCCGAATCTCGAAACGCACCTGTGCTTCTTAGATGTCTACTTTAAAACGAATCTTAACCAACCCAATAAAAATGAGAAAATTGAGGACCTGACAGACAGATCACCCCAACCCACCCACCTTGTATGTCAATCTTAGTGTTCACACGCGTTTTCATATAGTTTAAGCGGATGGATTGTATTATGTGATTTATTGTAGAATAAACCAGAGACGAGGAACTCTTTTCAACTTTGTGTTCGACACAACAAAGGCTACGAAATTCCCACAACTTCAATAACAAATCCTTTTGTAGTGCTTAAAAAATAATTACAAATACATGTTAAAACAGGCATGAGCTCAACTTGCATCACTACAAAACAAACAAGCATAATAATGATAATTGGACTAATTTGACTTAATCTTGCTTTCTTGATCCGCCATATGACCTCAATTCTCCAATCAATACACCCAAATCATTGTAAGATGAGCCCCGTTCTTCAACAGGCCTCTTTGCCATTTCCCCTAGTGCCTTGGCTCTGCCTCTTCTTTCCTCAGCTTTCTCACCCACCAATACCTCCTTCACTGCCTTCTCTAAAGCTTCTTTTTTGATATAATCCCCCACCAATTAATCCATTGCTGAGCACCGACTCCAACCCCAATCTTCAACACATCAGTTTCCAATTTCTCATTGTAGAATTGCTCAGTAAAAACAGGCCATTTTACCATTGGCAACCCAGCACTGATTCCTTCAAGAGCTGAGTTCTAACCGCAGTGTGTCACAAACCCACCAACTAATTCATGTTCAAGAATCTAAACCTGGGGTGCCCGCCCTCTGATTATTAGTCCTTTACCTTCCATTCTTTTCTCATACCCTTCAGGCAACCAATCGTCCTTATCTCCTTCTTGCTCACCATCATTCTTGTCCTTCCTCACAACCCAAATGAATTCCTACCCATAACCCTCAAGGCCTAATGCAATCTCGCGTAACTGAGAAACTAGAAATCTTGAATTTGTACCAAAACATACCTAAACAACTGAATTGGGTTTCTTGGAACCAAGCCATTTCAAGCACTTATGTTCATCAATGGAGGACTTTGTTCCTCTTAGTGCTTTCTCTTCAGCATACCTATTGCAAAGCGAAACTGGGCCTATATGCCAGGCTTTCCTTCCAATAACATTCCTGTAATGATCAACATAAGCAGGCTCAAGCTCGTAAAAGCTATTAACAAGCATGCCAAAACTTCGTTTTTCAGTTTCTTTAGCTCTATCCATCATCCTTGTAAAGTCATTCTCCAAACCCAATTGTTTATGATCCGCATGTTGCAAACTTGTCAACTTGATCTCGTCTGGTAATCCAGGCAACACAAAGGGTTCAGTGTTGGATTTTGCATGGTTTCCTATTTCTTTTTTCATACTTTGATGGTAGCATGACTCAACTTTAAGATACCTTATATCACTCCCTAAGGATGGGATACATATTATCAATGCCTTATGTGTCTTACAAGGCAGTTAGTTTCTTCTTAGATCACAAAGGAAGTATTCTTTCCTTCATTTTAATTTTGCAAAAAGGAACTATTTTTTTGATGGAATTTTCATTTTTCTGTTCAGCTATCGGCTACATTGCTTGTGCCAATAACTGGGTGATACTTGACAATCAGTTCACTTTCAAATTCCTTGGACTTGATGCCTAGCATTAGACTTCATCTCCTATACTCCTTGGGATGTTTAATATTGATTTCATTCTCTGTAAAAAAGAGAGCATAAAATTAGTAGTTTTAATTTATATGATTGTTCATTTGGAACATTTTTAAGGGTAAAATTATGTGGAACAAGTTACGCTTTGATACCAAAACTGATGCAGAATAGTGAACGATCTAATACAAAAAATTGATGCAGTGAATCAATTAGAACAGAAAAATAAAAATAAAATCTAGAAATCAGCACCTAGGGTTGTTTGGAGTTAGCACCAAGTGGAAGAAGAAATCTAGGAATCAACATGAAGGCATTGAAATAATTCCAATAGAAATGTTACTCATTATAAACTTGTCTCCATTAGAGTATAATAATCACTTATATAGATTACTATGACTAAACCCTTAGCTAATAAAACCCAATGAACCAATTAAGTGACTGTTTGGATCCACGTTTCCACATCCACGTTTGCGCGATTGCGCTTTTTCTCCTTTTTTTTTTCTTCAGTGCTTATGAACAGTAACCAGTACTGCTCATGCACGTGATTATACTGTGCGGGAAACAAAGTTATTGTTCACGCACTGTTCATGGGACCCAAAAGCACTTTATTCAGAAAAAAAATATTAAAAATGAGTCCCACGATACTATTCACACATTTAAAAATTAGTTTGTTACAGTGTTTTTAATTTTCAGTTTTCAACTAAAAGTTCTATCCAAACGGACTCTAAATTAAACTAAATTTGTCTGCCCATGCTACATCAAAAGTTCATTAAATTATACTCAGTATTAAGCTCCCTCCTCATCTCCCTCTTTTCTTGGTCTCTTCCTCTTTTATTTTAATTTAACTTATATAAAATTTGTGAATAGCTAGGGCAACTATTTCACAGAAAATGTCTTAGCATTAATAGTGAGGCTTTGGCTGGAACCCATGGTAGAGGTAGATCAACAACTCTAGATCTTCAAGTGGAACTGGACTTGCTTTCTAGGTTAATATTTCATTACTTTAAACTTATTGGTTGTTAATTTGAAGGGATGTTTATATCATTGTCAATGCTGGATGTAATTTCAATTGCATGTGACTAGCCAACTTGTATTAAGTAACTTATTCTTGTATCGATTTTGCAATCCCAAGGACCACCTTGAGTTTATGAAATTTCAAATAGTGTGTAAAACACCTATGAAAATTTAGACCTCCAAATACAAAAATACCAACACAAGCTTATAATCAAACAATATATGTACGAAATATGAAATATAAGCTATATCCAAATTGGTAAAACACTCTAAACCACAATTAATCACAAACACAACAACAATTAAAAGGTAAAAAGTAAGGAAAGAGATATGCAAACACAAGGATAACATGGCGATGTGTTATCAAAGAGGAAATCGAAGAACTCGACGAAAAACCTCTCTGCCGCCCTCCAAGCGGTCAATAATCCACTAGAGAATAAAGTTGGGATACATGAATAGCAGAAGACCCCCTAAGCCTAATCTACCAAATGCACCTAAGCCCTCCAAGCTTCTTGCTCCAATAGGGTTACGCCGAACCTTATCTTTTTTAGCTTACCGGTTCCCGCAATCACCCATTGCATCAACCAAATGAATTGGTCGCTTCTGAATTGCTTCTCAAACACCAAAATACCTCCTCACTGATATGGGTATCGTAAGATAGGATTTGGCTAAATGTACCTCTTAAGGATATGTCAATGGAAAGGGTGAGAGTAGAGGAATTTGGAGAATCAAAGGATAAAGATTATGGATGAGTCAATCTTGTTTTTCTTTAGGGTTTCTCTCTCAAAATTCTCTCTAGATCCTTTCTACATTTCATAGGTATAAGGGTATTTATAGTAGTGTGTATGAAGAATGTGAAAAGTCAGTTTTAATCAAACAGGGCATTCTTGTGACACAACCTCGTGACTAGAACGAGTCGCGAGCTAACTACCTGGCCAGACTAGAAGTTTTGTCCTGTAGTGCTCCAGCTATCGTGACCCTTTAGCTCCCCCTACATGCTTCACACGTGTGCCATTTTGGCGACTTGCCAATCGTGAGCTAGTCGCAAGATCCAGTCGCGAGACTCCTTTGAATTGCACACATCTTGAGTTTTCTTCACACTCTCTCACACACTACCCTTACATAATTCCCACCTAAATACAGGATATCTAATTGCTAAATTACTACAAATTTGGCACGAAATAAAGCCAACACATGATTGAATAAATTCAACTTTACAATCTCCCCCTTTGGCTATTCCGTGATAAAATCCTAAAACAGACTCTAGACTTAACACGTGAGTTAGGAACAATTGCCAAAACTCACTCACACCTAACTCTAGAAACTGTGAAGCTCTTGAACCATACAAACAAGTTTTTCCTAAAAACAATAACACAAGATGATCATTGTAAGCAGAAATCTTGAAATGCATATGAAGCAAGCACAAAGCGATCAAGTAGTAAAGATTGAAGTAATAAAGCATGACTTGACCAAACATGAACAATCATTATAAATAGTGATCACAATGAACATTCACACAAGGAATGAACATCTGGACATACAATTGCAAGCTAATAAGCTTAATGCAAAGTATAATTTGCATGTCCAACACTCAACCGATACAAACACAAGGTAGATGCATCAAGGATATAAAATCTAACAAGGGCACAAGAGTGAAGTACTAAAGAAAATGCATAACATAAACTAAGAGTACTAAGCTACAAAGCAAAGGTACAAAATAAAGCATAGATTAAATAGCTAGAACATATAAGCATTCATAACACACCATGTCCAAATTTTTTAAAACTAAGTACTGAAGTTATAGAGTACTTAAAAACCAAACCAAGGTACTAAAGTAATTGCTATGAAAACCATAATAGAAACTAAGTCCAAACATCAACCATAAATAACATAAACTAATCATAGAAATGCTTAAAGTTTCTCCCCCTCAAAATTATGCTCCCCCTCAAGAGCTACTCCTACTTCTACTCCATATCTCCTCCTTTTTGACTAAAATGGCCAAAGGGCTACTACTGTGTAGTGAAACTGTCAAACTTGGTTGAGAGCAAATTGATCTGGTCTTGAATAGCAGTCAGCCTGTCAGATTGCTCATTTTGGACGTCTCGGAGGTTGTCAATCTTCTCAAGAATGATCTGAAATGCATTTGGAGGCACTTTTGAGGATGATGAGGCCCTGCTCCTTTTACCTCGACTCCGTGAAGTTGAGGGTTGTCCTTCTGCTTCAATTTCAGTGTCCATAGGTTCTCCTTATGCTTGATCACTGATAACGCCTTAAAATGTATACTTGTTATATATTTATGTGGGCATTATCTCCTTATTACTATGCTTAATTTGTATAATTAAACCATTATTTGCATTAGTCCCTATTATTTATCTTTACATAATTTCTTGAATAAGATGCCATTCATTGTGTGTAATTTTCTACTTTCAGGAAATCATGTGAGAAAGATGAGTTTACAGGAATTTGTGAGAGAATAGAGGCCAAACTATAATTAAAGTGGAGTTAAAGAACCATGCTTAAATGTCTAAGGAGCAGCTGGAATGCTTAGATCGTCTACTCTGATTGGAAGCTTCAAATAAGGAAAGGAACCAAAGAGGCAAAATCTGAAAAGAAAAAATCTGATTTGAGTACTGATCAGTATTTTGGACGTATCTCTCTCATCAAAAATCCAATTGACTCAAGGCCAGATGGGTTGGAACCGTGACTTAATTATCTACAACTTTCCAGTTTTGAGTTTTTCCAAATTCGCAATATTTGAAGGCCGAAATTAACTCACAAGTTACCACTGTAAACCTGAACAGAAATTAAAATAGTAAAAGTTTTATTTTCTTTAGACACTTTTACATTAGGGTTTTGGAGGGGAGGCTGGGAGAACGAATTTTGGGGAGAGAAAACTTGTATTTTCCTTTCTCTAATGGCAGCCTAAAATCTTTGCTGGGGCTAGGGTTATGTTTCTTCTATACGATATGAATATTCAACGTGATTCTTTCTAAGATTTTATCAACAACATATTTTATTGTTCAATTAGATTTCTATTGATGTATTAGTTCTTCCATGCTTTCAATAAGTTCAATCATGTTTTTCTTATTATTTAGATGAATTTCTAATAGTTTCAAATAGAAATCAGATTTTAAAGTGAATGGGTTTTTCTGAAAAACTTTTCTAACCGCATTATTAATCGAGGTTATAATGCGTTATTGAATTGTCTCAGTTCAACCGAATCATAATTTTTTAATTGTATAAGAACAATCAATTATGAAATAGATATTTTCTTAGATCACAAAGAATCTCATATCAATATAGGGAAATACCCTGATGCCCTAGTATTTACATTATTCATTTGAATCAGTTTTTATTATTATTCTTGTTAACAATCACCAAGCAAAAGTATTTTTCTTCTTCACTTAAATTTCCATTTAATTATATTGTCTTTGAATTTACCCTGCTCCTTGTGGTTCGACCTTGGTACTCCGAGAATTATATTGCTACGATCTCCTGCACTTGGGAGTGAGTAAGCAATCACCCACTTCTTCATCACCCGGAAGACGAACCTTGATCCTTGCAATTTTTAGAGCATTGATGGTCGAAGGAGTAGGCATGAGGGTGATGTCTTGTGGAATTTTCACACCATTTACATGAAAGAGCTGCATAAGTAGACTAGGGAGAATAAGCTTTGCCCTTGAGGTTATCCTTGTTTCATCGGCAACGATGGAGAGTGCATGAGAACTAAAGTCAATGTAGGTATTTTCACGAAGCTCCATCAGAAAAATGGCTCTAGCATTGTTGATGGTGGTCATCTTCTTCACTAGGTACAGATTAAACATCATGATGTATGTAAGACACCTCAAATCCGATGGAAAAGCAGTTGTGCTGAGGCATCTTCCTTCTTTAACACCACCAATATGAGATTGAACTGTCTCTATGGAGAGCATTCTGTCCTTGTAGTGAGTAAAATCATGTTAGATATCCTCAAAGCCAAGAACTTCATCAATGTCCTCCACGTCAATGATGAACTCATGGCCACTAATCTAGTAGTCTATTTCATCCTCTCAAAGAATAGCATTGGCATAGAATTCCCGAATCAATGGTTCATAAACCTTGGGGAGATCACCAAGAATCTTTTCCCAACCTCTATCTTGAAAACAGCCTGAGATAAAGTAGTCCTTCAAATCAACAAGGTCCACAAATCACTCTAGGATGATTGAAGCCTTCCCAAAGAACTGATTGTATCTCTCAAAGTGTTAAATAGAGCGGAATCGAGTATTGTCCATTTTCTTCTTCTTGTCAACGCGTTGTGCATTGGTCTTCTTCTTTGGAGTCATCTGCAAAAACAGAGCAGCAAGTACCACAAAAACAGAGTACAAAATATGACATCAAACTTGATTAGTAATACATTAGTACCAACATAATGGACATAGAATTGTAACCCTAAAAACATAGATTTAGAAAAAAAATGACATGTGAAGACCTAACTCATCAAAACATGACAAAATTATGCCAGTAAGCACTCAAACATGTTAAAGAGTGTGTGTGTGTGTGTGTGTGTGTGTGTGTGTGTGTGTGTGTGTGTGTGTGTGCGTGCGTGCGCATTAGATGCAAAAATGTGCAAACTATGGCAAAATGTAAAAACACATAATCATATGATGTTTCAAAATCAAAGAAACATGATTATCCCAAGAACCTTTGTATTCCATGAAATCCATAGAAATACAAGAAAATGTTAATGAAACATTTTATCATGGACATAATATGCACAACACAACACAACCATAATATAATGCACAACAATGAAGAACAAACATGAAAAACATGTTGAATAGGCATTATACGGACTAGATCAACAAAACCCATATAGAAAGCTCAACAAAACATCATTAAAACCATATTCAAACATCATATTTTCAAATCACATCACAAACACAAAATCAAAGAAATCTAGGGTTAGAAACATGAAATACTTTTGAAATAAAAAAGAACCAATACATTTTCTTGAAGATTGATGAAAGATTGATGAAGAAAATGGAGGATTTGTGAGTGAAAATGGAGGTTTTTAAAGAAGGAGAGGCGGACAAGACGATGAACAATCACGAGATGCGAGGGAAAAATGAAAAGTTTTTGAAAACTGCTTTGAAAATAACCCGCATTGTGCAAAACACGCGTTTTTCGCTACTGGAATGAGTCGTGACCAAGTCACCAGGTAAACCGCCAAAAACCCGTGTGACAAATTTTGAAAAATTTGTCCAAGTGTTTTTTGCGACTAGAAGGTCCACTTGCCAGTGAGTCGCGAAGGGAGTCGCGAATCATTTTAAGGAAACTCGCGACTGGAGCTTCCACTCGAGAACCAATCACCAAACTAAGTCGTGAAGAAGACAAAAACCCAAAAATTTTAAAAATTTTCTAAGTCTTTTTCACGACTGGGGAGTTGACTCGACAGGGTGTCACGAAAGCTTCTGGTTAAGCTCGCGACTAAATACACGCTACTGGAGTGACTCACAAGAGTGAGTCACCAAAACAAAGTTGCACAGTTTTTGAAAATTTTCAATACAAAAACACTTTCCAAAAACAATTAAAACACTCAAAAATCTTTTTGTGTTTGATCAACATATAATTGAGCATGTGCAACACATTTAATCAAGTGCAATCACACAAATGAATAAGGCATTCATTGAACATAGACATGTGTGATGTGTGTAGATATCAAATATGAGATAGTCTTTAGTTTAATGTGAAACTTTAATGATCAATTCAACTAAGACATACACAATTAGCACTAGGAAGAGTGACCAATCTCATAGAAATATGCATATATGACCTCCCACAAAACTTGATTACATAACTTTGAAGCTTTTCATTTGGCTTCGAACACATCATAACATTTGATCATTTTTTTATCTTTACTTCTCTTTTTGAGATTGATGTTTGAAATTTTGATATTTCAATTTGATGAATAAGCCTTTGGCTTTTTGGGGCATTATACATTTTCATAAAAGTCACTTTCCCTTTTTCCTAGTCAAATACTAGTATGTGCGACGGCTTTTGCAGCTCATTATCTCTTTTCATGTTGAGATTGACATTGGTTGAGCTCTTCAAGTAAAAAAAATAAATGAATAATAATAATAATAATAAAAGGATGGGAAGATATATAGGCACAAGTTTATACAAGTCTCAAGATCAACAATACCATTGACTAATCATTCATGACAAGTTTGAAGATCTATTTACAACAATCACATAGATGTCAAAATTTTTCCTACAATGATATGAGTGCGTAAAGAACAAGCTACGCTTGTAAATGCATAAAGCCATTTGTACGGAGAAACAAGACAAAACATACATGTGACAAAACACAATAATGTCGATCAAACTTTTTGGATTTTCTACTTTTTATGTGTTTTTGGATATTTGACACAAAAGCAAGTAAAGATTGATAAAAAATTTAACAACAATCAAAGCAAATAACAAACAAACAAAAATTTGTCAAAACATACTAGAATCAAAGAAAATAGCCAAGCAAAGACACAACATATAGGAAGAATTGATGCATGGTCATGTTCTAATGCTTATGCATGTGTACCCTTCTTCACCCACACAGCACGTGTGTTTGGGGTGATATCCTTAAAGGATTGGGTACTTGAGTTACGATTCTCAAACCTTAGGGTGAAGTTTGCCAAGCAAGAAGTGATGGTGTCTATCATCTTCATTACATCTCTAATGTTAGACATAGCTTCTCCCCCTTTCGATTGCTTGAAGTTCCCTTTGCCAGTTCTTTGTCCTCTTGGCCTTTGATAGCTGCCATTCTTTAATGCCCAAAGCTTGTAGTAGTTGTGTCTAGTGTGACCTTGGATTCCATAATAGTGACAAAAGTGTTGAATTTTTGGTCCCCTTTGTGACTTTAAAAGATATTTTCTTTTTGCCTTGAGTTTAGCCACTGCTGGGTTTGGAGGGTTTAGAGGCTTTGTTGAAACCCATTGAGCAATCACCTTTGGCATGTTCTCAGACTTCACTTTCTCAACAGCTGAAGTTGTTACCACTAGTTCCTTTGCTTTTACAAACTGCATCTCTTTAGACACAATGGTGCTTGAACTAGCCTCTCCAATGTATCCTAAGTTGCTTTTGTCAGAAAAGGCCTTTTGATGGGCAAGCACTCTATCAAGCTTTTTGGAGGAAACCCACTCAACTTTAGCATTAGCTTAAATCACCTTAAGCTCAAGAAACTTTATCTTTGAATAGGCTTCAGTTAGTTTTCTGTTCAGCGTCTCAACTTCACATTTGGTCTCCTTGTACCGCACTAGAAGACTTTTGTAATCTTGCTTTGCTCTCTTCATTTTCTTGATGGTTGCTTTAGCCACTTTTGCATATTTACTGGTCTTCTCAAGGAGAGTAATATAGGTTTCTTGTAACCCCATTGTTCTTTCATCTTCCTCATCATCAGATTCCTCTACTATCCCCATCGACTCCACTTTCGTGTGCTCACCAAGCTCTTCCACTAATACACTCAAATCATCCGAAGATTTCACGGGAGCAATGGTCATAAATGCGGAGTAGTTTCCTTTTCCATCACAGCTTTCTTTCGAGTCTAAATTAGAGGAGTCTGTGTCACTAAGGGTAGTTGCATACACTTTACCCTTTCCTCTCAAATAGTTAGGACACTTCTTCTTGAGATGTCCATGACCGTTGCATTCATAGCATATGATTCTTTGAGAGGATTGAGAATCCTTCCCATCTTTCTTCTTGAAATCCTTTTTCTCCTTCTAGGAATTTGGGAATTTTCCCTTCTTAACAAACTTTCCATTCTTTTTGAATTTTAAGAACTTTTGGAAGTTCTTAACAAGATACGCCACATCTTTTTCAACCTCATCCTCATCTGAGGAGTCTTGAGCTTCTACTTTCTCATTGTTTGTCTTTAGAGCAAAGGATTTGATCTTCCTTTGTGATGGTAGACATAGCTCATAGGTTTGAAGAGAGCCAATGAGTTCTTAAATTTTGATCTCATCAAGGTCTTTGCTATCTTCGATGGTAGTGACCTTTGCATGAAAGCTCTTCGGCAATGATCATAGGATCTTCCTCACAATCTTAGAGTCCTCCGTCTTTTCTCCCAAGTTGAATTTCCCAATCACCACTTCATTTAACTTCCCATAAAATAAGTCGAATGACTCGTCTTCACTCATCTTCAGCTCCTCGAAGCGTGTGGTAAGCATTTGCAACTTGGTGTCCTTCACCTTTTTGGTGCCTTTATATGTTGTCTCCAAGATTTGCCACGCTTCTTTGGAAATTGTGACATGAGAAATCTTGTGAAATTCATCAGGTCATCAGGGGAAACACCACAGAAAATAGCATTTAAAGCTTTGCTATTAGCATTAGCTACCACAAGAGCTGCCTTATCCCATGTGAATTTGGCAGCCTACGGCCTAGTCAATCCTATCTCTACAGCATCCCAAACACTCTCATCAATGGAACATAGAAATGTCCTCATACAGACTTTCCAAAACGCATAGTTGTTCCCATCAAAGTATGGAGGAGCATTAAGCGATTGAGATCGATCCATCTTAAAAGGGAGTCTAGGATCTCACTTAGGTAATAAAATCACAGCAAGTAAACTCGCTTTGATACCAATTGAAAGTTCAAATAATGTGTAAAACACCTATGAACGTTTGGAGCCCCAAATACAAAAATACTAACACGAGCTTATAATCAAACAATATATGCGCAGAATATGAAATATAAGCTATATCCAAATTGGTAAAACACTCTAAACCATAGTTAATCACAAACACAGCAGCAATTAAAAGGTAAAGAGTAAGGGAAGAGAGATGCAAAGATAAAGATAACACGGCAATGTGTTATCGAAGAGGAAACTGAAGAACTCGGCGAAAAACCTCTCTACCGCTCTCCAAGCGGTCAATAATCCACTAGAGAATAAAGTTGGGATACATGAATAGAAAAAGACCCTCCAAGCCTAATCTACTCAGTGCGCCTAAGCCCTCCAAGCTTCTTGCTCCAACAGGGTTTCGCCGAATCTTGTCTTCTCTAGCTTACCAAATCCCGCAATCGCCCATTGCATCAACCAAATGAATTGGTCTCTGTTGAGGTACAAATTTTCAGGCCCTAATTTATTTAGCCCACTCACAAAAATACCCACACAAGACCAAGCATTATTTTGAAGCCCACATAAATATTCTCCACATATTACTTAAATATTTTCCATGTTATTGGGCTCCCACAAATATTCTCTATATATAAGCCCCACAAATTACCTTGGGCCATCTCACAAGTATTACCCATTAAATTCCACATATTATCCAACATGGGTTTTCGTAAAAATACCCATCACCTTGCTACCAACATTGGGCCACAAAATTATACTCCCTCCACAAAAAGCCCAACAAAACCCTTTTCTAAGCCCATCGCTACACAGCACCTCCAAGTCCATTACTACACGGCACCCCTAAACCCATTGTAACACGGCACCCTAAACCCGTTGTTACACGGCACCTCCAAGCCCGTTGCTACATGGTAACTTTAAGCCCGTTGTTATACGGCACCTCTAAGCCCGTTGCTACACGGCACCTTACAAAGTCCGTTGCTACACAGCACCTCTAAACCCGTTGCTACACGACACCACTAAACTTGTTGCTACACAGCACCTCAAATTCCATTGCTACACGGCGATATTTTTTTACAAAAATCTCAAACTATTTACAAAGCCCAAATACTAATTTGGCAACTACTTTCTAAAGCCCAATGTTAATTTGGCAAACTATTTCATAAAGCCCAATATAATTTTGGCACTATTTTCTAAAACCCAAATACTAATTTGGCAACTATTTTCTAAAACCCAATATTAATTTAGCAAACTATTTCATAAAGCCCAATATTATTTTGGCACTATTTTATAAAGCCCAATATGATTTTGGCACTATTTTACAAAACCCAAATACTAATTTGGCAAACTATTTTACAAAACCCAAATACTAATTTGGCAACTATTTTCTAAAGTCCAATATCATTTTGGCACTATTCCATAAAGCCCAACTACATTTTGGCAACTATTTCAAATATTCCCTAAAGCCCAAATGTTATTTGGTAACTATTTCAACTATTTCCTAAAACCCAAATATTATTTGGCAACTATTTCATGAAGCCCAATATTATCTTGGCAAAAGCCCAAATATTATTTTGACACATATTTACAAAACTTAAATATCATCTTAACAATTATTTGACATATACCAAATCCCTTACTCATGGGAAATATTAGTATTCATCCTTCAAGGAGTGCTTCTCCTGCAAAGTTTATAAAAGCCCATGAATATCATCCATGGCAAAATTCCTCATTTTGTAGGAAAAATCAGGCCCAAGGCAGCTCAAACATAAGGCCCAGCTGGACCAACCCAGCCCAAACTTAGTTCCCAACAGCTGAAGCTCACGTGAGCTAATCAGCCAAAACCCAGCACAAGTCAACAGCTGAAGCCCACTGCTGTCATGTTTCAGCTTGTCCCATCAGGTCAGAATAGGGCACATGTCCATCAAGGGTCAAACCTCTCCTCTACAAGCTGAAATATCATCATATATTGTGTGACATTGGCAAAATTCCTCATTTTGTAGGAAAAATCAGGCCCATGGTAGCTCAAACATAAGGCCCAGCTGGACCAGCCCAGCCCAAACTTAGTTCCCAGCAGCTGAAGCTCACATGAGCTAATCAGCCAAAACCCAGCACAAGTCAACAGCTGAAGCACACTACTGTCATGTTTCAGCTTGTTCCATCAGGTCAAAACAGGGCACATGTCCATCAGGGGTTAAACCTCTCCTCTACAAGCTGAAATATTATCGTATATTGTGTGACATAAAGCTGAAACAGACTTAACATAAGGCTGAAAAGACTTAACAGGGAGCTAAAACACTTCAGCCAGCCATCTCCTTTTTCTCCTCCAACCCATTCGGTCAAGCATCAAAGGCAGCCATAACCATGCCATTAAAGCTCCTGAAGCAAGCTAAAATCAACTCATTTTTCATGTTAAAAATATGTATTTTCTGGTTCATGGACCAAGCACATGAACCCCTCATGGGGAAACTTAGGGAAATGTGGCTGGGAGAGCACCAAGGGGATCCCAGCAGAGCTCCCAGCAAAGGCTCCAAGGTTGACGCCTGTCTTAGGGTGATGTAACTTGCCTTTGGGAGCTCTGAACCTAGTAAGCAACATAACCAATATCATTAGCTTAATGCATACTCTAACCCCTATCAGCCAAGACCAATCAGCATTAATGCTAGGTTAGAATCCCAGCTGATATTACCCCAAAACAGCAAGAGTCTTCCAAAAGGTTAAGCTTACCATTCTTAGCTAACATTTTAAGAACGAATCCCTAAGGATTTTCTGAAGATTAGGGGAGATTTAGCAAAATTTATTTGCCAATTGCCCCCTAAATCTCAACTATAAATAGAACCCTCTATCAATGCCTCAAGTGGGGACAAGGAAGATACTAAGAAACACACTCACAAAGGAAAACTCTCACAAAAACCTCTCTGTATCAGCTTCTCAAAATCCCAGCAAAGTTCTAAGTCACAAAACTCTCATTCTTAAACATAGAAACTAAATTCCACTACTCCTAGCTTAAAAACACCTCTCATACCTCAAGTTAAAAAGCATACAGCTCCTCCCCAGCAGAAAGTTCCAGCAGCCCACTATACACTCCCACTCACTACCCACAAATGCCTCTCTTTACTCATTACATATACTACACCCAAGAGCATGCTTTGGCACCATAATGATCTTGCTGCACTAGCTGGGATCTCTCTCTCTCCCTTCATCTCACACTTAGTCTTCTCCATTGTTTGTTACCATGGAACCCATGACATTTATATACTCGTTTACTATTGATGGTTATGATGTAACCGTTACAATAGAATTTTTTCCTCATATTGACAGATTAGAAGATTCTTCTTCAGAACTAACAGATGATGAGTCCTAAAATATGAATGTTTCCCTCAATTTGTGAAAAACTATACTGCTGAGTTATTTTTCTACAGAACTATTTTTACAGCTGCGTTATTTCCTACAGAAATATTTTCACGGCTGGGTTACTCTTTTCTGCAGAAGTACTTTACAGCTGGGTTACTCTTTCATAGAAGTACTCTACAGTTGGGTTACTCTCTTCTGCAGAAGTATTTTACAGCTGGGTTACCCTTTTTTCTCCAGAAATACTTTACCGCTGAGTTATTTTCTGCAGAAACACTTTACTGCTTGGCTATTTCTTACAGTAGGCTTTTTAACCATGCTGACGTGTTTGCTGTAGGGATTGTTTAATGGTCGTTCTTGTAAGTCTCAATCTAGGCCCGGGGCATAAAAATATGGTGGATTATTTAGATCTTTGCCGATAGCCTTTGAGCCGTGTATCAAGCCCATCGTCGAGTTTCAATTTAGACCTCCGACCCAATATAAATCTCATTTGTCGAAAAGAAAACTTTTTCACCCCCGACAATCTCTTTTGAACTACTTCCCAAGCACCAAAATACCTCCTCACTAATATGGTTATGGTGAGATAGGATTTGGCTAAATGTACTTCTCAAGGATATGTCAATGGAGAGGGTGAAAGTAGAGAAATTTGGAGAATCAAAGGACGAAGATTATGGATGAGTCAATCTTGTTTTTCTTTAGGGTTTCTCTCTCAAAATTCTCTCTAGATCCTCTCTACATTTCGTGGGTATAAGGTTATTTATAGTAGTGTGTACGAGGAATGCGAAAAGTCAGTTTCAACCAAACAGGGCATTCTGGCGACTCAACCTCGGGACTGAAACGAGTCGCGAGTCTAAGTTGCAAGCTAACTTCCTAGCCAGACTAGAAGTTTTATCCTGTAGTGCTCCAGCTATCGTGACCCTTCAGCTCCCATACATGCTTTACACGTGTGCCATTCTGGCGACTTACCAGTCATGAGATAAAACCGCGAGACTCCTTTAAATTGCAAACATCTTGAGTTTTCTTCACACTCTCTTACACTCTACCCTTACATAATTCCCACCTAAATACAGGGTATCTAATTGCTAAATTACAAGCAAATTTGACATAGAATAAATCCAACACATAATTGAATAAATTCAACCTTAAAGTTTACAATAGTGTGTGAAAGCAGACGATAAAAAATTAGAGGTAAGTTTAATTTTGCTGCCTATTTAACTGATTTGTTGCATAGATTTCTTTGTATATTGTCCGTTAGTTGTATGTAATTGAACTACTTGAACAAAAAATAAATAAAGGTTGTTTGTAATTGATCTAATTATTCTTGGCCCTTTCAAGTTCATGTTGTGTGTGTGTGTGAGAGAGAGAGAGAGAGAGAGCGAGAGAGAGAGAGAGAGAAGACATTTTTATTTTTCCTTGGACAGAGTATGGCTAGTATAAAGAGTTTATCTCATATTGTCATTCCACCGAAAACTCAAATACTCTATTGTGACGATCTAGGTACGTGGATAGTAAGCCTATCAATTATCCATGTTGAGTCACATGCCTTTTCTATGGCAACGGACCAGTGCAGTCCTTATGCGACCTGCTCATCTCTTGCAGCCCTGTTGGCGCTTTTGTGTTTTTCTTTGTTGTCTAAGCAACCACCATCATTTTCTTCATATTATGGCATTTTTATAATTATGATACCATTCTTAAATTGCCTTTTTGTTTTGGCCTTTAAACCTAGAAAATCTATATAAGCAGATAGCCATATGACATGGCATTAGCAGCTGACACCAATACCCTTGAGTGCACACTTTACACTCTTATTCTGTTTAATTCTGCTTTGCAGGCTGTATGTAATGGGGTTGTTGTGGTTGAACCAAAGAAAGCAAAAAGGAAACTCCCAAGAGTCCAGCATTTATATGCTCAATTGGCAGGCAGGTTAAGAAGCAAGGATGATGAGGAAAAAACATTATAGTGCTGTGTCTAAAATAATGAGTTCCCTTCCATCCTGTAGAACTTAGATTCAGATTCAATTTGCATTTCGCATCCTGCATGCTTACTCTCTTGAAACCAAATTACATCACAGTGCAGTTTCTTTACTTTCACAAATTTTTAGGGAAAATTACATTTTAGATCCAGTTGTTTAAGGGTGATTGCAAATCAAACCATGGATTTTCAAATCTCGCATTTAAAATCTTATACTTTCTTAGTCATCCCTAAACGGAAGATTTAAGGAAACTTTGTTACAATTAAGAAAGTCTGAAATTTTAAATGCGAGATTTCAAAGTTTAAGGTTCGATTTGAAACCATTAATATCAAGTTTAAAATGTAATTTGCCCAAAAGTTTTAAATATTGATTTTAATTATATTTTAAGATACAATAGTTTGTTTGGGAGGAGATTGTAGGGGCTAGGGTTAAATTAGTGTGTAGGTGGCCATGTGGCTTTTTTGTTTGTTTGTTTAGGGATAAAAATGGTTTGTTTTTGCATCATTTTATTCTTGTTTTAGGCACGTGTTTAGCAAACAGTGTGGGAGAAAACTAGACGGAAGGGGTGAATTGAAATGTATTTCAAAACTCAAGGTTTTAATTGGAACTTTCAAATGTTTGAGGTCTAAATTTGAAACCACCCCCACACCGTAAGGTTTAAAATGAAGTTTTCCTTTCATTACCCTGTTGCCTGTATTATTTAGAGAGTTCTACTTTTTTCTCTTCATCCAAGTCCAGCAGTTTGTGGGTTTCCAACAGAAGAGGCGCGTCTGTTTATTGCAGAAACTGGTAATTACTATTTTACCGTAGTTTTTCAGTTGCATTGTCGTAGATTTCTTTATTTTATCTTTTTGGTTTTTTAAAATAAGAAATTCCATGATCATTTGGCCTAATGCTCTGTATTGTTTGATTGTGTTGGTTCAAGAGAAGAAAATTTCGTCTTGAGTTGACAACTAAGGTAGAACATGATAAGGAAACCAAGACCTCAAAAATGTATAGACCTTGTATAATAGACCATAGAAGTGTATAATGTTTGGAATAGCTGGGATATGCTAGTAATACTGATAAGTGATGGGTGTGAAAGGGAAGGTGGTGGTTGTGATGGTGCTGGTTATGCTATTTGTGGTGATAAAGTGGTTTATGTGGTGGTAGTGGTCCTACAGAAAGGCTGTCTGGTGGTGTTGGTTGGGGCAGTGGTGTTGGAGGTAGTGTCGGTAGAATTTGTGGATTGAGCACTAGATTTCTAAATTTGGAACTATGGTTTGGTGTCATACAGAGTTGTGGCTTTAATTTAAAATAAGTGAGAGTAATAAGAATTGAACCATATACCTCATGGACCAAACATAAAGTACTCTTAATCGGGCTACATAGCATGTAACTTAAAGAAAAAAGTTCAAGCGCACATACTATAAGCATGAATTTTATAGAAAGTAATATAACAAAACCTGCCAATTGTTTGAAATACAAACTCTTTTGGTTTTTGATCTACACTTTTCCTCTTCTTTTTATCATAAATCAAACATTAACTTTCTAAATACTGTATTTGTACTTTTGCTTTCCTATAACATCCTAAATTAACATTTTAAGGCTAATATAAGGAGGCTCGACTCCATATTTCAATGAATTCTATGAGAGAGTGTCGATGCCCTAATGAAAGACGAAGTCCATACATCTTTCAATCAAATGTCCAAAACCACCACAAAACTAGGTCGTTACCTTTGATAGTTGGAGAAAAACCCCGTTTTGCACTGCCAAAGAGATATCTTTTCTTTTCTTTTCTTTTTTTTTCTTTTTTTTTTTTTTTTTTTTTGGAGAAGGCGCCAAAGAGATTGATAATGGGCTAAGTGCTTTGCTTAGACATGACTCACTATGGGACCTTGACACTGCTATATATGGTAAAAATATTATTGAGGATGCTTGATGAGATCAATGCCTTGGTTAGAAATTTCATATGAAAAGTGATAGGTTCAATGAGTATGATATGTACAACATATGCTTGCAGTTAATTGGGTTCATGATCAACTGATGGTAGGGAACAAAATATGCCTACTTGGTCTAAAGTTTCAGCTATAATTGTAGGCGATTTTAGCAATGAAAATATCCACTGTTTTCTCGAACATAAAATTAATCACTCCATGGGCTTCCCTCAAAAAGAAATTTATTTTTAACTGAAGAATTATCCTCCTCTAATCGATCGATCTAAACATCCTCAAATGTAGAGCATAGTCGAAACTTTACCACATATGGTAGTCCTATCCCGAGTCACAATTTAGTTTTCTTTTTAAGTAAATTACTTTCATTAAAAACACAAAAGGTAGGACAACCCTTGTACATGGGAAGAATACAAAGGAAGAGCCAAAATAAAAGTAGTTGCAATACAAGGACTTCCCAAAGGTCACCTGTTCTACTACTACTCCTATCCAAGCATGCCTAATTGCAAAGTTCTGATGGTATCTGTGGGGGCCAGAGACGTCCGGATGGCTGCGTGGGCCTTAGGTCTGGCCCAAGGACACTGTTCGGCCCAAGAAGCCACGAAAAGGGAGGAGGTCATTAAAGACCCAAAGGCCATGGGCCCATCAGGGAGATCGTTGCGTAGGTGGCCGCGTCCGAGGAGGACATGACTCCTAACGGCAAGGGCTAGAGCTGAGGAACGGGATCCCATGGGACGCCGAGGAAGGGGAGCAAGCGGGACGTGCCCTGCAAAAAGGTTACTGCCTCCGCATTAAAAGCTTCCACCTACCCGCCTGGCCGCATTAATGAGGAGATGACTTCTGAAGGGACGGAGGTCAGCTTTATAGTCTTGGGGAGCGTTTTCAGGGACTGGACGGGTGGCAACCAGAGTAGGGGAGTATAAATAGAATGGGGGATGCTGCGAGAAAGGGGATCGGGAATTAAGGGAAAGGGAAGAAGAAGAAGGTTCTCTCGTTCTCTCCCTTGAAGCACAGAGCGCCGCCCAGCATAGAGGCTCCTCGGCCTACGTCCGAGAAGGGAATTGGGCTAATCCGCTAGCAAGCCGCTTCACAGAAGTGGGCTTGGACCTTACACCGCATCCTTCTACAAGTACCCAGGGGTCTAGGCTTTGAACCCACTCTCTACAAATTCTATTGTAAAGGCAACTTGGGCCAGCCCAGCCACACCTTTGGGTCATAGGCCATTTTGTGCCCTTACAGTATCCAATGCATTGGTGGAATGGTTGTAGCCCAAAAAAAAAAAGAAAATATAACAAATTAAAAAATCAGGAGGAACAAAACTAACTTAAGAAATGGTTCAAAGAGTAATATCTATGGCACTTTTAGGTTTTAACTTTAACACAGAGTTACTTAAACTGTATTGTCCCTTCTCCATGATAATACAACAGTACAGTTATTGCTTATAATCTAGTAGCTCTAGTTTTCCTATCTTTATGTTCTTATCAAAGCTATTATCCCTTCTGACCTTTTTGGTGCTACATGCTAAACTTTCCAGTTTCACCACTAGTCTCGTATCTTGGTAATGCAAAGGAATTAGAAGTGCCTCTCTTGCACTTCTTTTTTTATTAAAGAGAACTTTTCCCTTCATTTTTCTTATGTTTCTTTGCCAAATGCAATCACTGATTATAGTGAACCACTTCTATACAAAACCACTCAACCAAGAAACCGTCACAATCTAACTTACTCCATCTCTGGGGTCTTTTTCTTCTTCTCCTTCAAAAAAGAACCACGTGGCCCCTTCTAGTTCCAAAGAATCCCTTCTAGTTCCAAAGGACGACACATTTTCCTATTTCAACAAAAATGACTATATTTAATATTTTAAAACATCTTAAAATGGAATAAATGACCAATAATTTAGAATAAGAGAGTATTTTTAATTTATTATTTTATTTATAATTTGATAGTTGAAAGGTATATAAATTTCTGATGTCAGATATTAGGGGTGTTACTGTCGAACAATTAAGTTACAAAACTCAGATTAAAGTAGCAATAAAGTGCGTTGACTGCATAAAAGATACTGTTGCATCCATGGTTGTCAAAATCGCGATCTGGATCGTAGGATCACACTATTTTACGATCCCATCTCACCAAAACGTTTAAAATCGCACTAGGATCGTAAAAATGGTAGAATCGTATAGGATCGTAGGATCGTGTAGGATCGTATAGGATATTAGGATCGTATGGGATCCTACCGATTCTACCGATCCTACCAAAATTTCAGTTTTTGGTTTTTTTTTTTTTTTTTTAGGGATAAATTTTTGGTTTTGATGAAACTTGAAGGGTTTTTATTTTTCTATGTTGTGATAGAATGGCTTTTTATTTTTATTTTTATTTTTTATAAAATTATGTTACCCTAAGCAAATATTTTCTAGTTTTTAGTTTACTTATAATAACAATGAAGGAATGCTTCATCATTTCTAAATGAAGAATTTATATTGGCTTTGCTACATTTTAAGCTATAATGTTGTTAAATTTGTTTGATCAATATACTAATTTGTGTTATAATATTACTAAAATGTTTTTCTTATATATAATTTTATTAGTATGCTTGTATTTGTACATTGATTGATTGATTTTTTTTAGCACGCTTTGTAATTGTTGCTGAGTGGTATAACTTGAATGGTTGAGTGTGAAATTGGATTTTTTTTGCAATTCTACTATACAAATATACAATGTCTATATAGATAATAAAATGGTTTATGATAATTAGGACAGCGGTCCTAAAAACCCTATAATGAGAATAATTAAATATTCACTTCGCCTTTATATTAACCTTGCATTTGGATTTCATATTTTAGTTAGCTAGTTTCCATTTGATAACTTATTTTGAATTTTAAACTTGGAACTTAGAACTTGGAAAATATTTCCATATTGTTGATAAATATTTTGGTATTTAGTTGTTAATTAAACATTTATTGAACTTTTTAGATACATTGGATCAAAACGTAAATATATTTGTTTCATTAGTATAGACGTAACAATGTAAGACATGCAAATTACATTATATAATGCAAATCTTTGTTTTTTTATGGATAAATTCATAATTTACTTGATTATTCAACATACAAAGTCATTATCAATGTATTTTTTGCTATAAATATGAAAACATGTAAGATCTTACGATTTACGATCCGATCCTACGATCCACGATCCTACCTACCTCCCACGATTTTACGTAAGATCCCAATTTTGACAACCTTGATTGCATCATTGTTGTTTTTCTTATAACCATTTCATTATTCCAAATTGAACTCTCAAAACCAAATCTCCTTCCACCACTTTGTAACAATTATCAAGAAAGAGTGAGAGAATATACAGTACGATATCTCGAGTAGTTTAACTAGTAAAACCTCTTATTTAGCAAAAAAAAAAAAAAAACTAGTAAAACCTCTTATTATTGATATTGAATAAGCAGGTGGGCTCAAGGACTTGGTTCTTTACGTTTCAGCCTTATTTTTCGTTGGAGTAAAGCTAGCTCATTCTCAGCCTATCATTTAAATTCTCAAAAGATCGAGTTTGGAAAGGAAACTGGGGAGTATCTCCTCTCCAGAAAGACAAACCAACACAATATACTCCCAAACTCAAAAGAAATTTACTATATCGTTATCACCAGAATTCACAGTTTCTTTAAGAAGAATTTGTTCTAGCCCTGATAAAGAGTCCATATGCACTACTGATGAAATATATGCTTGCCTTTGGAAGAAATTGTTCTAGTCCTTTAAAAACAAAACAACCCATATGCACAACGCACATCAGCTGGCCAGACTAAGCTATGAACACACATATAGGGGCGTAGGCATTTATGTCCATAAAAATGTACATAGAAAGGCAAATATACATGAAAATATGAAGAATGCAAATTTTTATGAACAAACTATATTTTATTTGTTTCCTACAAATAACTAAGTTAACGAGTAACATATACACAAGCCAAACAATAGCCCTAGACATTTTTCTTTTGGTAAAAGAAACAATAAACCTAAACTTGACAATGCATAAGGGTGCATGCATCCTGTCAACATAATGGTGTACTAGTCTGATGCTTCGTAAAAGCCTCAACAAATGTCAAAACTGACCAAATACATGCCTTATTTGTTAAGCATCATGTTGGATAGCACGCCTCAGCCGCAACCCCACATCGACTTCTCGGTCATGTTGAATTAAACCAGTGCCCCGCAGATTAGAATCTTGCATTTCATCATAAGTCCCTACCTCACTTTGCCTCTCTACGATGTCTTCCCCAAAGTTGTGAAGCCTACGGCCAATCAGATAGCGATCATCACGTATGGAATTGTGAAGGTTTGTAAACCAGACATGGAATCTCTTGGCACAGAAGCACAACACACTGATGCAGAGACATCCCAGCCAGGCAAATCGATAGACTGCTGAGTTTACTATTAATGGATATCCAAGCACTGGAAACACCCCTCTGGCTAAAACATAAGGTACACATAAGGCTGTCAAAAGCTTCATTATTATTGGGAAGACAATCTCACGCAAAACCCAAAGACCTTGAAGCCTGGAGAAACCATCTTCTCTCACCCTCTCAAATTTAATTCGCCAACTTTCATCCACCATTGGCATCATATGATCCAACATAACCTGTTCAAGCACCATACAAACACCCAAGGAAAAAAAAAAACTAAGTCAACTGTTAAATAAAGCAACCTCCCAGTCCACCAATTCATGATATAAATGCAACTCTAGCCCACTTTTTCTTTTTGGGGGGGGGATTGGAAGGTGGTAGTGAGTGGTACTAATCACTCCATCACTAAGTTATAAATACCAAACTGTTTCAGACAAAATATAGTTTAGTGTATACCAAACCATGTCTCACTAGAAATTTCAGTGTTTCAGCCATTTCAGAAATTTTCAGGTTTTTCGACCAGATGTACAATTTCAGACCAATACCAATTGTTTTTTTTTTTATAAGTAGACCAATACCAATTGTTAACCTATTTCTAATTTGCTTTTCAAACTAAAGGTTATTTTGGAAAATTTGGTATGCCCTAATTGAAATGAGATTTTAATTTTATACCAGAATGCACCAATACCCAAATATTTTGCTTCAGTAGACAATCCAAATTGCCATGAAAATGATATTTATAAGATTGTCCATATAAACAAGCTCCCTTTAAAATATGTAATAGAAATTTTGAAAAGTTAAGAAAATCTTTGAAATCACTCAAAGCACTGAAAATTTGGAAGACCCTGATTTTACACCTCTCGCTCAATTATTTCTAAATAGAACTGCTAACCAAAAAATTAGCATCAGTCTAATACCAGGTCCGGAAAAGTTGATGGCTTTAACATATTACAAAATTTCCCTTTGATTGCATTCCCAGTTTTAAAAGCAATTTAGAAGTCCAGTAAAAAGTTTTTTTTTTCTTTTGATAACTGGCAGCATACTTCAAGAGGTAGAAGAACTTGCAAACAGATTCCACAGCAAGCCCATCAATTTATTTAGCAAAGTAATTCATTTATCTTGATGATACCAAGTTGAAATGCACATAACATGATACAAGACTCACCAGTCTAGTCCAGATCTTAAGAAAAATGAGTCCCAATGCCCAGTCCTGATACAGGAGAAAAACTGGACTTTCATCCACAGGCACCCGCATTGGTACAATCACCAAAAGCTCAAATAGCAGCCCAATCAATACTGGGATTACAAAAATCTGGAACACAAGCATCAGAGCATTTTAAGCATATAGCTAACAATCAGAACTAAAAAAAAAAAAAAAACCAGCTTTAGCAAAATAAACCTAGATGATTCTTACCCATATTGACAAAAGCGCACAACTCTTAGTAACGATGCCACACCATTTCCAAATTTGGCCCAACAAAACTTTAGCCCTCTTTGTTCTAATATGCTCAATGCAGTATCTAGCACCAGCTACGGCAGTCCAAATTAAGTAACTTCCAATGATGAAAGCATATAGATCTAAGAAAAGAAAGAAAATGACAACAAATTAACATTCTCATCACAGAATATGAAGAGCAATCAGTAGGAAAAAAATTCAGTCAAACCATTATACCATTGCACTTGATGCCATGAGTTATTGGGAGAAGAGGAATAACATTGAAGATTGCCCTTCCAATTGAGATTGGTACAACTATCAAGGTAGAGTTGAAGATAAGCAGAGTCATCCAAGCCACCACCAACAACAAGACAATGCGAAGTACAAAGCCATACCTGCTAAAGACAATTTGAGCAAATTTTAGGTGGAAGCTAGAACAGTCTAGAACCAATAACAAAAACACATGATTCAAATACAAAGAACTTTCTCTTTTTAACATGTAAAAATGCAAAGAAGAAACTAAGAAGTCTAGGTGACGACTCCATAATATGAAGAATCAAGGGAGAACACAAACTTATAGTAATGCATTCAGGCAGTAAGGTAGAAACTTGCTAAAAAGTTGCTATTATTAAAAAGAAAATACACCATAGCTAAAAGCCTAATACCATTCAACAGACTTCCACCTGAGACATTATTTAGACCCACTCGTGATAAGTAAAATTGCAATGTACCCCAAAGCTTACTCTGAATCAGATTGTTCATCAGCATCTTCCTCTGAAACATTTGAGTTCGCTGATGCAGGAATGCCTCTGTTTGGATCATCAGCACCTGCAACCACAAGGGCCCGATCATGTCCACCTATTTGTAATGCCTGAGGTCTATCTTGCCTTCCTAAGTCCCCATTTGTATTTTCCTGACCAGCATTGTCGTCAGGGCTGGGCAACAAGAAATCCATTAAACCAAGTGCCCAGCCAACTGCTGTAAACCAATATCTGAGAAGGGATTTAATTGTTGTCCGCAATTTAAAATGCTCAATGGCAAATGGGATGCAAATTTGGAAGAGTAGCATGTCAGTTGGAATTTCAGTAAATGGGTCAGACACCCTGCAATAGAAGAAAAACATCCAGAAGTAAGCTAACAGTCAATATCAACATGAAAAATGTATTGGTTAATTGCTAACAATAGGTGCCACAGAAACATTAGGGACCAACATACGATATATCGAGTGGAAAAATGGAGGGAGCCATCCGCATAGCAAGTTTGACTGGTAAGAACACCAGCATCACAATCAAACTCCCATAGACAGCAACTGATAACAGAACCCTGCGAGCGTGCTTGTGCACAGGATCATCAATCAAATCACGGAAAGGATTGTAGTTTGGATCAGCAGGATCACGAAGAAAGTACAACACTCCATTTCGCAAAACCTGACAATAGCAAGCAAATAATAATCCATCAGATCATTAACATATCAGGAAAAATGGTACAGAAATCATTGTAATTATATGATATGAAGGCAAAGAAGAATACCCCTCTAAGAAGGCTGACAAAAATGCTTATCTGTAACATATAAACGATTCCTACAACCCAATGAACCAATGAGCTCGCTAAAGGAGAAGCTGAGAAGAATTGAACTCTTTGAGCCATTGACTTTCCAAACATCCTTATAGTACATACATCTAACCACCATCCACACATCAAAGGAAACACCCCAAGTTCAATGACAAGAAGGAAAGCAACCTTTATCATGGTCATCAAATGCTTCATTGCTGCCAAAAACTGCCTGAAGAGAGATGGAATTGCTTCTGCTATAGAGGCAATACCATAAAACCTCCCCAAAGTCAAAGGTTCACCCTTAGTGTACCGGATAAACGCAACAATGGCAAGGTAGAAGAAAACTAGAGAAAAAATAAACACGTATCCAATGGCAAGAGTTGTAACATCCGAAAGCCGTAATGCTCCAATAGCTGCCCCTTTCAAGAGATCTGCTGAAAGAGGTGAACTAATATTGTTTGATACTTCATTTAGACCACTAAAGTTGCCCTTCAACATTTCCGCAACCTGGCCAACCATACCATTTTCTTGGCTTTCAGATGACAAATTTGTAACAGCAGTTAACGCATTCTTCAAAGTAGTATTTGCTAAGGAGAGGGCAGTGTCAGTAAGTGGTATGACTGTTGACAAAACTGGACCACTAGCGGTGGAGAAAAGCCAAGATACATAATAGAGTATTATCCGGCCCAACGAAAAAGGCACAAAGATCACAACACCAAGGAATATCATATTGCTTGCCAGAACCTGCAGAAGGCATAGGACCACTCATAAACCAACCAAAAACAGGAGAGAAAATTGACTTTAGTTTTTTTTTTGGTAATGGACTAATAGACACAGTAAGTTAAAACACATAAATTCACAGCATAATTATGTCAGTCAAATACAATGATGAAAGCAATATATATACTGGTAGAATATATGACAGGATCTCATATGTAAGGGCAGTATGGAGTCCACTAACTTAATAGTTGCCCTACTTTCCCACTAATGTGTAAGATATGACTCAATTGTAAATGTATAAGGGGCAGCAATCCCACTTCTATGCACCTGGGGGCTTGCTCCTCTCCATTCCTTTCCAATATAATCAACCACCATATAATTGCATGTGAAACCATATTACAGATTCAGTCTCACCAGTATGCATGATGGGATGATTGTATATTGTAAACTCAAATAATGCAGTATCCATAACATACTTCCTCATGTAATTATATCCTATTTAAAGCCACTCTGCACATAGATACATTATGTGATACATTTACCAAGTTATGCAGCATCAAACATAGTGATAGTAACATACCAGTGTGTTTACTGGGTTATGTTGGGTATTACACATGCAAGACACTACCCCCCCTATTCATATAAATACATACGTGTGCGCGCGCATGTGCATGTGCATTGGCGTGTGCATGTGCGTGTCTATTGTAGAAGAGTCTCAAATTAAACCGTCTTCCCCTGTTGTATCACTTGTATCCGTACAGCAAAGCAGGGTGGGGTAGGGCAGTGATAAAGTGAGCAGAATTCCATAACATTAAAAAGGAGCAGTAATGAATGGAAACTTCAATTGAATTACAGACGCTGTGTCTATTATAGCAATTGTGGCGCGATCTTACATATTTGTAAACCCATCAGACCACTACCTACAATCCCCCGTTGGTAGATCGACTAAGAGCCCTAGTCCCTTACCCAATTAAGTTCAAAAATCTAACAACATACTCAATGATCCATGGAAGATTAAGACAGCTCCTAAATTGAATGGCTTACTTATTTCATGTTTAATTCTTAAAAAGAATTTTAAACAGAAAACTTAAAGTTGCAACTCACACTAACCAACAAAAACAGCACAGTCCTTTAATATGACTACCAGCACATACTAAAAAGAAACTTTGCCAGCATATAAAACTATTAGCCAAATATAAAGTCAAAGGGTAAGTGAGCTGCAAAAGCATGATACATTGGAAACTAAATGGCAGAATAGGTATTGTAACAAGAATTGATCAGAAGAACAAAAGAGAAACAATAAACTTACAGTGAATGCATTTTCTACTAAATGAAAAACAGGGCCCTGCATGCCAACAAGCTCATCAAAAGGCACATCCTCTGCACCATCAGCATCATCCAAACCATCAAACATCTGTTCAACATGAGCTTCAAGACGAGCTGCCCGCATCTCCCACTGAGCAGCAACATTTTCTGCATTCCTCCTTATTAATTGACCAGCTCCTGCAATACCTTGTGCTCCACCCACATCTTCACCAATTCCATCACCTGCATTATTCCTATTAGCTTGTCCAGGAGGTCTTCTTGCAGCACGAGCACCATTTCTGTCCCCTTCATCTTCTCTCTCAGCATCCTGACCTCCAAGTTCCCGTAAATGCCTGAAGTAATCCCTCAAAGATGTAGCACCCAGAAAAATAAACACAATGCTAGCAGAAAGTAGGAACCCATGCAGACAATCAGTAAGGATAACTGTAGTGGATAAATGACTTAGAAATAATCTCTGCGCTTCACCAAAACTCCTTACAAAAGCCAACCGCCATATCCAGAAGGTAATGAAAGGTATTATGAGGAGCCACACAGAAAGGACAAAGCTAAGGCGCAAAAAGAATTGCAGAACATGACAAGCTTTCATTGCCATCCCAACAATAAACTCCTGAAAAGGAAGCCTTGTTGGAGCATTCTCAGCATAAACAGGGGAGAAGGAAAATGCATGTTTGCAGACCTGTAATGCATTAATCAAAACACACATACACAGGATTAGAAACCATGCTAACCATAATCATTTCGGATCCATATGCTTAGTATTTTGCCCAAAAGCATTGTTATAGGCTTATAGCTATAATATTCATGATAAAACCAAAAACACTTGACATTAAAGTAGCAGAAGAAGAAAGAGACTCTTTCACAATATGACTCCCAAAGTTGCTAAAGTCTAATTCCGTTTTTAATGTTCAACAATCCATATTCCCTTAGAGGAAAACAAGATTCCAACCATTTCAAAAAATTGAAAATCCCATTCTAATTGGTGTGAATTACAATACCCAATACTTCCTTGCTTCACTCTAACTACATTAGAGACCCTTTCACAACCAAGATATAACAAATTACTCTTCAGCTCTACTAAATTTCCTAAAGAACAATTATCAAACGTTCAAAATTGTATCTTTCTCTATTCATCATTTTCAAATTTACCCTTTTTTTTAATGAGATAGAACCCCACTAAGGCCCGGCCCTTTGGGCCCACCTCACGAGAGTAAACCAGAGATACATGACCACGCCCACCAAAAATTACCCAACAATTTTCCACTAAAAAAATTAAAAAATTACAATTTCACCTATCCAAATCACCTAAGATCATCAAAACCCTAACTCACAAAATTATCAAATTCACCAAGATTAAATGATTAAAATTCAATAATAAAAAAGTCACAAAAGAAACCCTAAAACCCTAATTAGACCTTCTCTTATCGATCTTTCAACATTTCTATCAATCAAACCAAAAATTCAAAACCGATCAGAGAGAGAGAGAGAGAGAGACGAACCTCGCACTGGCGAGCGTTGCTATGATTGAGCCACTGCAAAAGGCATTCCTGATGAACATACTTGATGCTTCCGCTACAAGCACACGGGTACCGGAGCGGGTTATCGGAGTCACCGGGGTTCCGGCAGATCCGGCACACGTCCTCCTCTTCCTCCTCCTCCTCTTCCTCATACCTCGCCTCCACGCTCCCCTTCAAGCCTCGAGGCGACAACGACGAATTCGAAGCCGAATACGACGCCGCTTTCACGCTGCTGCCCGAAACGTCGCCGTTCTCGTTATCGCCGTCTATGCTCGGCGCGGCCTCCGGGGCGATCTCCATGTTTGGACGTGTTTTTGGATCTTCGAGTCGAGTTGACTCAGTGAGTTCAGAAACGGGTTCCCAACTCGGTTTTGGGTATTTGAACAAATTAAAAAGGCTTCTTCTTCTCTGGAAAGAAAGAAAGAAGATAGAGAAATCGGGGTTTTTTTATCGGTGTTCCGATTTTACCCCCCGGTGGATGGTGATATAATGACGGTTTTATCCCTGTGAGTTTGGATTAATTACCGTTTTCTGCTGCCGGCCCACGCGGATGTCGGATGACGTGGTCGCGGGTGATTAGTCTGTTGCAGTGTTGTTCGAACTTCTTTCTTTCTTTTTTTTCTTTTTTTTTTTTTTTGGGTACAGTGTTGTTCGAACTTCGAACGTTAATTGACCAATTAAAAAGAGTTTGAGTAATGTTATTTGTAATTTTTTAAAATATTCATAAGTAAAAAAATATATAAAAATACGTGTAATATTATTTAAAAATTAAAAATATATGTTTAAGATACTCTACCAAATAGAACCTCACTATTCTTTTATGATGCATTTAACATTTTTCTCAAAAACGTGGTAACTATTTGTTATTGTCTACAAAGCAACAACTTACTCATCATTATAATATACTATTCTCATGGGTTGTGACTTGTGAATAATATTGGATTCGAATGCGGCTATTTATGTCAAAATCAATTAGTGTCTTGACTTAATAATAAAAGACAATTATTATGGATTAGATTTGTATCTCTCTAGATTAATGGTTAAATTTGGATTGGAAAATGAATAAGATCTTAGAGCAAATTATCTTCTTGCACTTACCAAAAGTTTAACGGGGACATGTAAGTCCCTTTCAATATTTCCTTTTTATCACATCCCAAGTTCTATCTTACAAGAAATTGAGCTTTTAGGCTTTTTTTTCCTCTGTTTTTTTAGAATTATACCTATTTGGGCTTCCAAGAGTTTTCAAATAGCTAAGGTCTATCAAGCCAACAACCAAACAATGATCAATCACATGTAATTGATGTCATACATCTTATATGGGTAGACAACCTAGAGGATGGTTCTAAATCGATCTTTATATGTAGATAGAAAGGTTAGATTCATGGTTACCAATAGGTTAAGACAATATACTTTCTAACTTGTGATGTAAGGAGTGTCACATTGGTTTAAATGATAAAGTTTGCCCTTTAATATATCTACTTAAGAGGGTAAAGTGATACTAGGTGGCTGGGTGGTAGACTGGAAAGCTCATTTACAAAGATTCAAATCTAAGGGAGGACTACAATTCTTAATTGCTACTAACAGGTTTTTGAGTCATCACACACACACACACACACACACACATATTTGCTAAGAATAAAAACTTTTTATTAACAGAAACAAGATACAAACTGAGCATTCTCCTTAATTACATCCAAAACAAATGGAGGAGTTGAATTAGAATCAAAGAAGCCAAAAAATCTATTTGAAAGTGACCAATGGCTAAGAACATGAGCAGCCTAGTTAGCCTTTCTAAGAACCCAGTTAAAAAAAAGAAGAAGGAACTAAACTGGCTAAATACTTAGTTTCCTACAAAATATCACTAACTCTCCATCGCATAGAATCGGTGGAGGAAGTCAGACCTTGGATGCAAACTTGACAATCACTTTCAAAACTTACATTGATAAGTTTGTGATTCATCGCAATAGAAATAGCCCATCTAAGTGCCTCAGCCTCAACTTGGGTAGGGATGTTGGTGTTCACATTGATGGAACAAACACCAAATTCCCTCTCCAATCTCTGGCAATCATGGCAATAGCTAAGTTAAATTTTCCCTCAACTGCATCACAATTTATCTTTGTTCTCTCCCTTGTTGGATTATTCCAATAAGTTATCATCACACATAAAATGATAAACATACAAATGGATGCATGAACATACAAAAGATGATATTTTGTAGACAACATATAACAAAGTACATCCAACATGATATAGCTTGGTCAATAAATCTTAATCGAAGCTTAAATTTCAATATCCCCAGAGAAGGCATCATTGTGAGAACCATAACCCTAACATCTCTCTTGGTCTCTCCCCTATCAAAACTCATTTTTTTGCTTTTTCTTTTTCACTCCCACAATAGATCAAGAAGGTTCATGTTGGAACTTGAGCTCTTCTTTAGTCCTTGAAGTCGATGAAGGTAGATTTGACCTCACAATAAAATCACCAAAATCAAGTTGGAAACAAGCTCACAAGAGGAGACAAAAGTGATGGTTGGACCGTTGGAGTCTTAGAGAAGATGAGTTCATGAGAGAAGAAAAAGGTGATGATGGTTGTGATTTTTGAAAGGGTTGATTTTGTGTATCTTTGTGAATTTTGTTCTTCTAAAAAATATATGAAAAAACACACACACTCTTTGTCTTTGGTTTTTTGTGCAAATTTTTTGATTATGCAAAGTGGGATGTTGATTTATCTATAATTGAGGAAAAAGAAAAAATTGAATTAGTAAAGGAAGGGGGAGAAAAAGGGGGAAAAAATTAGCATATACAATATTTTTCACAACAAATTCCACCATTGTTGAGTTATTAAGCTATTATTATTCTCATAAGAATCAATTATTGACATCATTTTATTGTCTAATATTTACAACTCGCAACCTTAACGGTTGTGAAAAAAATTATGACTCTAGATTAATTGAAAAAAAAAATGATATACATGGAGAGAGAAAAAAAAATGATACTTAAATGAAATGGAGAAAGAGTAAAGAGCTTGACGTGTGTATATATAAATGAGATTAAATTCTATAAGGATATGGTATAATAAAACCTAAGTTTTATATCCTCCAATTCCTAAATATCACATCATCTCATTACATATTAAAGAATATGCATAATCACACCCAATCAATTATAATGCTCATATGAAAATCCAACAAAGTTGATTGAAATATCATTAGGTGTGATAGGATATATTAAATTTTAAGTAAAAATTAATGTGATAATCTCTTATTGAATAATGTAAAATATGAATTTTAAATCCCGTTGTCACAAAATTTGGACTCTATAAAAATATAAATAGTAAAGTAGCTAAAAAAAATAACTTACAGTTAGAATTTAGCTAAGGAATGATGTGAATTCTCTAACATGCTTTCTTTAAGAGTCAAGTTAATTTGCTTATATAAATTTGGCTTCTCTACCTTGGCCAAGAGTACACTTCCCCTGAAAATATGATTCATTTGAAACTCTTTTATTGGGGAGAAATGAGGTAGTTTATAAAGATCATCAATCTCATTAATGCATATAGAATAATGTTTAGCAAACGTCCCAAGAGGAATGGCCTAGCGGTAAGGATCCCGCACGCATGCACAATGATCCCTCGTTCCAACCCTAGGGGGTACTAGAAATGGAAGGTGAGAGCACTCATGCGTTGCGTCTTATTAGTAGCTCTGCGTGCTATGTGAGGTTTGTGGCATCCCAATCACAATTGTTATGGCTCAATCTAACATTCCTTAGTGAGAGTGCTCTTATGATCATGCTCAAAGAAGTGAGTCACACATGATCACCTCGACCCTTTTTATTCATCAAAAAAAAAAAAAAAATGATTAGCAAATAGCAATATCCCATGTCCATGTGCTGAGAAAAAAAAGTTTTGTTTTTTTTCGAGATAAAGAAAAAAAAAAGTTTGACACCACACAACTCAACAAAGTTCTACCAACCCAGCTGACTCTTTTTTTGGTTTCATGAAGACAGACTAGACAGTAGACGGTGGCCTTGAAAGGTGTATTAGCCGTAAGCAATTATGTTATTACTTTTGCTTTTTGGATCAATCAATCCTTTTGATTCCCTAATGAAATGATTATAAAGGTCACTGCTACTGTTCAATTCAATTATCTCTTGCCCGTTGAAGAAGGCAGGCTTGTTTTTCGTAGTCAGTAATTCTAGCTGAAAACAATAAAGCCACAAATGATCAGGTAAAAAAATAAAATACATATTACCGTCCTCATATTTTTTCACTTTTTCCAAAGTAGTCTTACTTTGGCGTGGGGAGAAAATTCCAAAAGAGAACTCTGAATTTTTATTTATTTTTGATAGAAAAAGAGAAACTTTGAAAATTGAACACGTTGAAAGTTCCCCATGCTCTCTTTCTATCTCTTGTGACGCCACCAGTTAAACCAGAAAATTTGACCGTTACATTACATGACATTTAGGGAACTAGCAAAATTAAGCAATAGACACAGTTACATCGTCAATTCCAAGTGCAATCTAGAGTAAATTTGAACACTAGCTGTGGTTTCGATAAGAAAAATCTCAATGAATGGTTCAGGTCACCACCATCTTGAAGAATTTTTAACGAAATATTGAAGTTACTATTACAAGAAATATCTCAGGTTCATAAGCAACTACTTACAAAACTTATTAAGCTATTCAAGTGCAGGTCCAACCCAATTGAACTACTTTTTCAAGTGAAACTTTTAGATGTGCATTAATCTCCAATCTGTGATTGACTTCATACAATCAATTTTGTTGATCGTTGAAAGTGTTGGTGCATATGTTTTTTGCAAGAAACACTTGATTTTCGACCAAGCATAAGCAACTCGGTACAAAATCCTAGGTCCACAAGTTTGCAATAGCTGCTTCAAGTGTACAATGTTCTTCCTTATGATAACGACTATAAAAATAGGTCTATTATACCCTAGGGAACCATGGTGCACAAATCCTAAATCAGCCAAATCATCATGCGCCACAAATAAAAGAATTCAAAAATATCATGGCTCAATTGATTGAGTGGAGTCAAGATTTTTTTTCCTCTATCTTGAGCAATTTCTTATGTTTTTAATGTAGTTCTTTGATACTAAAAACTAAAGACTCAATTATTTTAAAAATGTGTTTTGACTTGAATTTTTCAACATACACTTGTTTGACCCTAACATATACTAAATTTGATGTAGGATGGAATCTTCAAATTAATTTATGTAATTTGTTATTTTTGGTAATTTTATGTAATTTTTGTTATTTTAGATTTAGGACATTTATTTCCTTGTTTTTAGATGTTTTTAATGCTTTTTAGATCAAATTTAGTTCCTATTATGGTTAGATATTAATTATGAGTTATTTTAGAATATATTTTCTTGTCTGTTAAGTTTTACGGAGCCCTTAAATAGGCCATGTGGGGGCAAAAGGCCTAAGATACGTTTCTGGGCCATGGGCTTAGTCGAGGACGTTTGATTAACAGAGGACGAATTAATGGTGTAAGGATACAAAGTAAGCCTCTGGCCCAAATACGTGACCGGGCTGGCCCAAGTGGCTTACACAATAGAATTTGTAGAGAATGGGCTCAAAGCCTAGACTTCCTGGGGCTCTTAAAAGCTATGGGGTGAGGGCTAAGCACACTTCAGGCATGCAACGAGCTGGTGGAGCAACCTTTCCTCTCCTCGGACGTGAGCCGAGGAGCTTATATCCTGGCTTCCCTTTTGTTCTCTGGGAGGAGAGAGAGAGTGAGTCTACTTCTTCCCTTAGAGAAAATCCAGATCCCCTCCCAATGGTTCCTCCTTCTCTATTTATACTTCCCATTCCTACTTCCCATCTGTTCTTTCCCTGAAAACGCTCCCCAATGTCTATAAGGCTAGCCACCGTCCCCTCAAAAGTTATTTCTACATTAATGCGGCCAGATGGGTAGGTGAAAAGTCTTTAATGCGGTGGCAGCAGCTTTATCCAGTGCACGTCCCACTTGTCCCCTTCCTCGGAGTCCCATTAAAACTTGGGATGATTTGCTGAGCTTTAGGAGCTATTCCTTGGACGTCGTGCCACCCCCTTGGGTCCCTGGCCCTTCTGTCCGAGGAGACGTTCTCCTCGGATTCTCGGCCGACAAGCTGACGGTTTGGTCGGCGAGCCTTTGGGCCCCCGTTTTTTGGAGGCCCTATTCCCGACTCATGGCCCCTTCGGCAGGGTCCACGCCCTCAGACCAGGCCCTAGGCCCATATGGTGTTTTGACGTTTTTACCCCCCCACAAATGGTAATAATGATATCAAACTTATAGCCCCGAAAGCAAGTGTGGCAAACGAGGTAAATGTAAATAATCCGAGGAAGACTACCTTCTCGACTGAGTACAACAAGGATCAAGTGATGCATCATATTAATTAGAATGATAGTTTAGAAGGTCTGGGGGGATGAAGATATGCTAAAAAAGGGTCACAGAGAGTAAGGGGGTAAAACAAATATCTTAAACAAAGCTGCTACCACCGCATTGAATACTCTGTGCCAAAGTCTCTAGCTGTATTTATAAGGAAGTGAAACCTGAACAGTGAGAGTCAGCCTTACAACTATTATCTAGGAACTTCCAAAAGAGGCGGATGAGACAAGTATCAAGGAGAGTAATCTGAATCTAGAGAGAGGAAAAATGGAATATAAGAAGAAGAGGTCCTGTAGAGAAAAGGAGATGAGAAAATATTTGTAAAGAATCTTTAAAGTGAGAAGAAATATAAACATTCGGTTCTCGGCTTGAGTTTGAGGATAAATTTCATCTTATAAATTTGTTCATTTATATGGTTTTGTAGTCTTGGGTCATTGTCATAACCGTTCAAACTCATTAGAATCAAGATTTCTAGCCCACACTCTACAAATTCATTGTATCGGACTCTTTGGGCCTACGTCCTCCTTTTTGTTGGGCTGAGCACCAAAGTGTGACCTTACAAGCCTCTAAGTCTGTACACATAGATTTTTGTCTTTCTATTTTCTAGTAGATTTCAGACCCTTTCTTCTTATGAATTCAAGGAACTCCTTATGGATTCAAGATTTAATACCCAAAAACTAACCATTAATTTATGTTCATTAAAGAGAGTATCATGTAGACTTTTTTCAAACTTCCCGAGACATCAAAATTTTAAAAAACTTTGTTCAAAATATTCAAATTTTTGAGACACATTAAACTCCACACTTTAAAATGACAAGTTGTTAAGACAAATTTGGTTCATGTTATAGTTAAGTATTAATTAGGAGTTATTTTAGAATATATTTTTTTGTTTGTTAAGTTTTACGGAGCTCTAAATAGGTCCCTAAGTCTGTACACGTAGATTTTTGTCTTTTTATGTTTTAGTAGATTTCAGACCCTTTCTTCTTGTAAATTCAAGGAATCCCTTATGGATTTGATATTTACTACCCAGAAACTAACCATTTAATCTATGTTCATTAAAGAGAGTATCGTATGTATTTTTTCAGACTTTTGGATACATCTAAATTTTAAAAAACTTTGTTCAAAATATTCAAATTGTTGAGACACGTTAGACTCCACACTTTTAAATGCCAAGTCGTTAAAGACAGATTAAACTCCACACTTTTAAATGACATGTTTTAAACTTCAGACTTTCATAGATACACATTTCATGCGTGAGCCTGAGATGTGATTGCTTTTTTTGTTGTTGAATATTTATGAAAGTTTGGGTCTATCCATCTCATTTAAAAGGATCGACTTTAATGTGCCCTACGGACAAAACCTTGAAATTTTTTCTTTTTGGGGCTTTCTCTCAAATTTATCCAAAGATTCCATACCGACACCAAAGAAAAGAGAAAAGTAGAAAACAAAAAAGCCGTTTAGTAAAAACAAAAAAACAAAAGGCCAAAACAAGTAAAAAGAACTCAACTCCACACCTACGTCAGAAATTATGATACTTCAAAAGAAGAAAAAATAAAAAGTCAAGATTATTTTTTAAGTTAACCAATTTCATATTTTATTTTTATAATTATTTTATGTGATAAATTGAGATGAATTTATTGTTACTTTCACGTAAACTTTATATTGTTTTCATCACTCACAATCAATTATATTATTTAATTAAAAAAATGGAAAAATATGTGTGGAATGGATATTTGTACTTGCACTAAAAACTTTGTTATTTTTCTGCTAAGAAAAGAAAAGAAAATGGTTTGAAGAAGCATCATCTTTTGTTTTGCTAACAGAAGAAGACATCATCATAACTTAGATTTCATTTCTACATTTATGGTGGTCCTGTATGTGATACACTCCATTCATCTGCGTGGTTTGCACCCATTCCATCTCCACTCTTAGATTTACCAAGACCCCACACCAGTTTGATCGTGTCCAACACGACCTTTTACTCTCACATTACACACAACAACAACCGCAAAGTAGGCAGAGCCTGAAATTGACCGCCTCTCTTTCGCCCCCACCTCATCAAAAGATTCGAAACCAACGCACTCACACTCTCACTCTTCTTCTTTGTCATTGCTTTGTCCCTATATGTGACTTCGCTTTTGCTATGGCTCTTTTTCTTTCTCTACATTTAGTATTTTGTTTGTGGTGATGACTCTCTGCCTCACTGTCTCTCTCTCTCTCTCCAATCTCCGTATTGAATTATTAATATGAACTTGGGTAGTGTCGGTGGAGAGCAAGCATCCTATGATGTTTTTCTTCTTCTCACAGTTTTGCAATATATAATACTTTTTCTTTCACTTTCACTTTCATTTCCACTTCACTTTTAAACGTTGAATTTTTGGTTCATTCATGGTTACAACTCATGTCTCTTTCTCTCTCCCTCACTTTGGTTTATGATACCAACAACAGTTGTTGATCCTTGAACTGATCATAAGCAAGACTTTGGTGCCAAACTTGCCAAGGTGAGAGCTTTTACAGCTTGAAGCCTTGAACTCACATGCACTACCCCTTCTGGTGTCATATTTTATTTTCAATTTTTTGGGTTTAATTCTTTTGCCTTTGTGGAATCTGTAGTGTTTATATGTTGCATGTTAACCATGATTTTCAGTTATAGTGATTTTGGGTTCCTCTGGGAGGTTATATTCATGTGGCTCTAGTTAGCATGATTCTTTATTTCATTCTATTATTACTACCTGGCCATGAATTTTGTTTTTATAATACTGTAATTGTAACAGTCACACTCAGAGAATATTTCTTTCGGACAGTCATTCAGAATAATTGTTTGTTTCTGTGCATAAGACTCTGTTCATCGTTTGTAAGGCTTGGTTAGAAACTTGGAATTACTTGTCTTCCTTTTGGAACACAATTTGGGTTTTCATAACAAAGAGTATCAAATTCATTAAGTTAAGCAAATAATGCCATGATTTCCTATTTCTGACATATCTTCTGCTTCAATTTCTAAATTCTGTATGTAAATGCGTGTTCTGCACAATTGATGAGGAAAGTACCAAATGTAGAAGTTTGGTAAAATCACATTATTTTATCTTTCTTCAAGTTGAGAGACTAAAACAATTGTCTATATAGAGCATGACTTCACTTATAACTCCCAATAGAGGAACAACTGGTAATGAGTTCAGAGCTCGTTACAGTAAGCCAGCACTGCATTTATTCCATTAGAAATCGGGCACTACTGTAGCCAACTGCTTTAGACCTTCCATTAAATTTACATGCTTTAGACCTTAGCAAAATGGTTCCAATTCGTTTCAGATCTCTGTGTGGTTCCTCACATTTATCATTATAAGCTAGAACTCGCTAGTTTGTATTTTCCCATGTGCCCTTGAGAAAAGTGCAATCAATTGCAATGATTATCTCTAGAGTTTGTTGCTTTAGAAACAAGAAAATATTGTACAAAATTCAACTTGAACTAGGCATTTCTTATTTTCAATTACTATTCCTGATAGGGGAGGGCAAATCAGATGGTAAAGTAATCATTGTTACAAACTACAGTAATATGGCAAACATTGTAAAAGACAGAGCTTATTGATTCAACTAACAAAATTTTTGTCACTTACTTATAGGCATTTTTATTATTTTTCTTTTTATATTAAATGCTAATTGCAGAGGAATTATTCTTCTTTTCACATCTAAGTTGAGATTTTCCCTTTTCTTTTGAAAAGCAACTGAAATCATGGATCATAAGTCATGGCTTTGGAGGAAAAGATCTTCTGAGAAGACAATTGTCGCAGCTGAAAAAGTTGCCAAACCTCTAAGAAAAACTGAAGTAGAGGTAACAGAATTTCTCTTTATTATCAAGCTAGTTTTCTATATGCAACTTTGTTTCATATGCCCCCCTTTTTCTCTTGGAAGATGCTATATGGTGAAGTTGTGATCTTGGACATGCCTTCTCTATTTTCTGTGTTTTTTTCCCTCCCCATTGTGAGAGTTAAGCTTGCATCTTCGTGTGAGCACCTTGTGTTGACAGAAATGTTGTGTGTAATTAATGTATTACAATTTTTCATTGTATTAGACACGTACACTTCCAACAGAGAATGAAGTAGGGCCTGAGAGATCTGCCAAAAATCTCAATGAGAAGTTAGCTTCAGTCCTCCTTGATCATCCTGCTAAAGACGAAGTAAAAAGGGCCCAAGAAGCTGATACAGGTACTTCGCTGTTGTCCATACCCCTCCTCTTTTTCCATGCTTCATGATGTTTTCTTTTCAGGCTCAGTTTGAATTTTTGCTGATTCAGTAAACAATTAATCTTCTGTTAGGCTGTGAGAAAGTAAAAGCAGAATGTCTAAAACGAGAACTAGATGAGGCTTTGAGGCATGCAGCAGCTGCAAATGAACAACTAACTTGTTCAGAGGCTGCATTGAAGGAATGTGTTCAGAAATTAAAATCTGTTCACGAAGAACAGGATCAAAGAATACACGATGCCATTACAAAAACATCAATAGAATATGAGAAGGCTCAGAAGAAATTGGAGGAGCAGTTGGAGGAAACTAGTAAACAGCTCACAAACTTAGCTTTTGAGAATGGTCAAATGAGCAAGGCCCTTCTGGCCAAAGAGAAAATTATTGAAGACCTACAAAAACACAAGTCTCAGGCAGATGCAGAATTTAGCGTGCTAATGGCTAGAGTGGATTCTGTAGAAAAGGAAAATGCTTATTTGAAGTATGAGTTTCACGTTCTTGAGAAGGAGCTTGAGATTCGGAATGAGGAGATGGAATACAACCGTCGATCTGCTGATGCAGCACACAAGCAACATTTGGAATGTGTGAAGAAATCCGCAAAGTTAGAAGCAGAATGCCAAAGACTCCGTCTCCTCATGCGAAAACGGTTACCAGGTCCTGCTGCTTTGGCAAATATGAAGAGTGAAGTTGACATGCTGGGAAGGGATCACACAAATATGAGAAGAAGAAACCAGAACCCTACTAGAGATCTGGTTGTTAGAAATGCCACAGAAACCGCTGCTGAAATCCCTAATAAGAACATGAGTTTCATGATTGAGAAATTACGTAATATGGAAGAAGAAAACAAGGCTCTAAAAGAAATTGTGACCAAGAAGAACACTGAACTCCATTCCTCAAGGTTCATGTATGTTCGAACAGCTTCCAGATTATCACAGGCTGAGGCTCAGCTTATCGAACTTTCTAAAGGTCAAAAATCTATGGAGCTGACAAGGTGTACTCCCAAATCAAATGAACATTCTCTGCTGTCAGGTTCTGATATTGGAAGTGACGATGGAATTAGTTCTTCGGGATCTTGGGCTAATGCTCTAATTTCAGAACTGGAACATTTCCGAACTGCAAAACTCAAAAGTACACCAGAACACCAAGCCATTGAAGTTTCAGACATGAGTTTAATGGATGATTTTGTTGAGATGGAGAAATTGGCAATAGTTTCCGTGAATACCCCTAGAAAAGAAAGTCACCTCAATTTTACTGGTACTGATCTAATTCCAGATTCAGGTCATTCTGACTTCAGCAATAAGATGCAATCAAAAAATGTAGCAACAGAAAAACCTTTTGACTGGCTTCAGATTGTTTTGAATGCAATGCTAGAGCAAAAGCGTATTTCAAAGAGAAGTCTAAATGAACTTTTTGAGGACATCAAAATTGCTTTGGGTTATATAAATCGTCCAACTTCAAGTGCAGCTGATTCAGCTGCAATCTCAAATCCTGTAGAATCTGACCCTCTCCACATTAGTGGTTATATAACTTGGAAATCTCCGAACACATCCCCACTTGCAGATTCATTGACCAGAGCTTTAGCTATTGACGCCTCAGTGGAAGAAAAAGGCAACCACAATAACTTATCTAATTTGAGCGAGTCAATCAGTGAAATCATCAAACTGATTGAGGGAATCAACCCGACACCTTTTGTCAGTAATAATACTCCAGACCATGGGTCTAAGAGGGATCAGGATTCCAAAACATTCCATTCACCAACATCATCAGACTACTTTGTCCGTGTTTTCCAATGGAAACGTTCAGAGCTAAGTGCTGTTCTACAACAATTTGTTTGTACTTGTACTGATCTATTAAATGGAAAAGCTGATCTTGGAAAATTTGCCACGGAACTGTTTTTTGCTTTAGAATGGATTATTAATAACCATGTGACTCCTAAAGGTACTTCAAGTGCAAGAAATAAGATCAAGAAGCATTTTGGTTGGATGGATTCCCAAACTGAAAATGAACCTGGAGTTCATACATCCGAAGAGCAGTCATCGTGTTTGCCATTGGTAGCTTCTTCCCCTGAGCAGGATGTTTTGCTCCAAATGGAGGAGGTTCAGTGTAAACTGCAAGAAGAAAACAGCAGACTAAAAGATGAATTGAAGACTATGGAAGCCTCAAAGAAAGATATGGAAGCTCTGTTACAGTCTGCAACAGATAAGAGTGAGGCATTAACAATACAACTTCAAGAAGCAAAACAAAGCATTGGAAACTTACAAGCAGAACTGGAAACTTTAAAAGAATCAAGAGGGATGATTGAAGATCAGATTGAAAACCAAAAATCGATAAACGAAGAACTTGATACTCAGCTCTCTGTTGCCAAAGCCAAATTGAATGAAGTCTTCCAGAAGTTCTCGTCTTTGGAAGTCGAATTGGATGATAAAAATAACTGCTGTGAAGAATTAGAGGCCACATGTCTTGAGCTTCAACTCCAGCTAGAAAGGTAATTAAGCACTGATTTCAGTGTTCTTCTTTGCAAACTAAACAATATATATTGCTAGTAGAATTTTGATTTCTGAAATGTCACTTGCAGCGTTGCAAAGGAAACTCCACAGCACAGTATGAATCAAGAGGGAAAGCAATCACAGAATGTAAGTTATTGCCATCTTGATGTGCCTTCTGTTTAGAAACAGATCCACGTTTTGGCTATATGAAACTGCTTCTGTATACAAACTGAAAGCAGTTATAATTTTGATGCATTGAACTAATTAGTATTAAAAACTGATCATATTTATTCAGTATTCTGTGTTTGATAAATAACAGAGAGATTATTATTAATGTTAGATTATATATCTAGCAAAGAATTATTATATAGAAATATATAATAGATTAATCATCCCTTTTACATGGTGGTTTTGTTCTACATTGAATTCAATTTCTTGTAAAATATAAACATTCAAATGCAGTTGTAAGAGTAAATTGCTATACTATATCATATAAAAGTGGTTTATCTAACTTTCAGGGATGGGAGATGACAACAGCTTCCATAAAGTTGGCGGAGTGCCAAGAAACCATACTGCACCTGGGTAAACAGCTGAAGGCTCTAGCTTCACCTAGGGAAGCAGTATTGTTTGACAAGGTTTTCTGTAATACCAGCACAGCAGCTCCTACCACTGATGATAAGAACATGAACAAGCGATCTTCCTTGCGTGATCGAATGCTAGCTGAGGATGGTACTAAGGCAGAGATTCTGAAGTCTTCTAAGAGTAAAGAAACTATAAGCACTGCAGACACACAGAAAGAACTCCATAACTCCAATAGTAATAATGCTTTGTGCGCTCTTAATGGCCTGGTACATACTCCAGAAGCATATCTTAGTTCAAAGCACAAAGGAGTTAACGATGCAGTTGGTGCTCTAGCTGTTGTCGCAAGTAAGAAACAGGGAGGATTTGGTTTGCTAAGGAAACTTTTGCTGAGAAGGAAGAAAGGAGGCAGCAAGAAATCCCGAGCCCTCGTTAAGGCATGAGTACAGAAAGGTGAAGAGCCCAAGCTGAAAAATCTGCCTTGGCAACAACACATGCCCAGTAAAGGAATCAAATCTGCAGTGTTCACAGTTTTTGTTGATTACTAATTGTATTTGAATTTTTCACCTTGATGAATGGAGAAAGTGGAAAGTTTGGGGTTTTTTTTTTTTTTTAACAGTTAGAGAAAGAGAGGGAGATTTCTACTGTTGTAAGTGTTGCTGATGTACATATCTCTGGGTTTGGGGACATTGGACAGACTATAAATACATATCAGCACATTGGAGTTGAGAATAATAGCACTGACCCTAGTTTTAATCATTTATGAAGTATTCTTGTCATGATTGCTAAGCCCAGCAGTTAAAGAAGATAGAAGGCAAGAACTATAACACCAAAGAAATAGTCCTATGCTTTTTCTTATTTTATGCTTAATAATGATATTTGATTCTCTATATGAAATTAATATTGATTTGATTAGTATTAATTCATTGATATGTGTTTAATCCATCCTTGCATGGATAAGTGGAGGCTATTGAGTGATTCTATTATTAATTAAAACCAGTCGTAGACCCGTGCATTGCGCTTGACAATTTTTTAGATAAAATACTACTTTAGTTCCTAGACTTTATAAAGAGTTTTTTTTTTTTTTAAAAGAAAGTTTTATCATATTTTTCATAATCTTGTCTATAATATTTTTTACCATTATCATATATTTATTGATTGATGATTTGCATACCACAGACATTAAATAAGAGGTAGAACTATTTGTTAATTTTTTTTAAGTCATGGTGTATGAATATTATGATTATATATATATATATATATATATATCTATATATAAAATATACCTAGTTAGAGTTTGATTAGTTTTAAGTTTAAATTTTATATTATTATATTTAATTATTGATTTTATTGCACTATAAAGTTTTCAATGTCCTTTATATAGCCATCTCTATTTTATTTATTTACTCCTCTTGACTACCTTTTTATTTTCCACATAACGGTTATTAATTGACGTTCGATTTCATTTCTTTTTTTCTTCCCTCATTTGTTCTTTATTACTTTGTATATTCCCTTCCTAGTTGTAAATTTTATGGTTATCAATAAGAAATAGATATCATGAATGGTTTAAATAGTTATAGATGTAATTACGTTAGTGGTATGTCAAAGTTTTTTTTTTTTTTTTTTTTTTTTTTTTTCCTTCTGAATTTTCAAGGAAATATGAATATATTAACAGAAGTAATAATGAGCCTTAATTTTTTTAATGTATGAAGTGGTTAGGTTAGTGGTATGTCAAAGGTTTTATAAAAAAATTTAAAAATAATTCCAAGGAAATGTAAAATGCCTTTTTTTGAAAAAGAAATTGTAACTTTTTGAATAAGAAATTGTAACTTTTTGAATTGTAGAAATATGATTGTTTTAGTTACCTTGTTTATAGATTTCATTATTAAGTTATAAACATCTAAATTAAAGTAGATGAATATATAAATGCAAAATTATGTGTAAAGTTACAACTGCATAAGATAAATATGTATAGATATTTTTTTTTTATTCATGAATCATTATTTCATTTTTTACATATAAATATCTAAATTAAAGTTTTTTTTTTTTGAAAGAAAAAAATCTAAATTAAAATAGATGAATATGTAAAGGTAAAATTATAAGAAAAGTTAAAAAATATTTTTTAATTTTAAATAATGGAGTTTTTAAGTCACCTTAAATGAGAAAACGTTTAAAAATATATATAAGAAAAATTGAAAATAAAAAATGATGATGCGAATGCTGATGTGGCTCAATGTGAGCGTAGCAATATTAAATGTTACGCTTCAGCTTTTAGTAATATATAGATATAGATATAGATTACAATAATGCGTCTATTAATTTAGATTGTATTGTTCTTTACTTTAAAATTTATTTTATTATTATTATGTTATGATTTTATATTGTAAATATCGTTTATTTTATCATTATTATATTATAATTTTATTTTGTAAATAACATTTGCTTTATTTGTAAATATTTTTATATATAAATATCTACTAAAAGGTATCAATATGGAGAGAGAGAGAGAGAGAGAGAGAGAGAGAGATCACTCTGAGTGATTCTATTATTAATTAAAATTACAATAATGCGTCTATTAAATTAGATTGTATTGTTCTTTACTTTAAAATTTATTTTATTATTATGATGTTATGATTTTATATTGTAAATACCGTTTATTTTATCATTATTATATTATAATTTTATATTGTAAATAGCGTTTGCTTTATTTGTAAATATTTTTTATATATAAATATCTACTAAAAGGTATCAATATGGAGAGAGCGAGAGAGTTGACTCTTATCATATGACCACTTGATATTTAACGAAGTGAACTCTAATTAGTAGGGGTGTGCATGGGTCGGGTTGGGTAGGGTTGAGGGAATTTTTTGACCCAACCCACCATGGTGGGTCAAAAAAAATTCGACCCAACCTGACCCATCACATATGTCCAACCCAACCCAACCCATATGGGTCGGGTTGAACCGATGGGTTTAGACTTTTTTTTTTAATTTTTTATTATTATTAAATTGAACCTATATTTTTTTTATTAATTATATAATATATTTAAATACATATTAAAGAAAGTAATAGGATTTTATGTTATATATGTTTGTAGGATTTTATTTTATATTATATTATATATTTTATATTATATATTACTAGGTTTTAACTTAAAAAAAAATATTTATTAAATATATAATATATTTTAAATATATATTAAAATATGGGTGGGTCGGGTCGGGTCGAGTTTGGCAGGTTTGTAATTTTATGACCCAAACCCAACTCGACCTGCTACAAAACCCAACCCACCAAGCCCTAAAAACCGACCCAACCCGCGCGGGTCGGGTCAGGTTTGGCGGGTCGGTGGGTTTTCTGCACACCCCTACTAATTAGCCTTGCAAGCGGCAAAATTTGCTCAACAGTATTTATTCAGAAAAATATTAGATAAATAGTATGCGGCTGAAAGTATTTAGGAAGTTGGACTATTTTTTGAAACTCGAATTTCAACCAAAAATCGAGTTTCTCAAACTCAATTTAGACTTGAAGTGAATTTAAAAAAAAAAAAAAACTCAAGTTTAGTAAACTTGAGTTCCATTTAAAAAAAATAACGGAACTCGTGTTTGCTTCCCTTGAGTTCCATCTGGTTTATTTTTTTTAAAAGCATGAAACTCGAGTTTACTAAACTCGAGTTCCACTTAAAAAAAAAAAAAAAAAAAAAAAAAAAAAAAAACTCCTGTCAGGTGTAAATCGAGTTCTTAAACTCGATTTTGGGTTGGAACTTGAGTTTCATAAACTCGAGTTTCAAAAAATAGTCCACCTTACTAAATACTTTCAGCCGCATGCTATTCACCGAATTTTTTCCAAAAAATATACTATTTACCAAATTTTGCCCAAGGCAAGCCATTGTTACTCGAAGGCTTTGCTTGTTTTCTGAAATATCATTCCAGACAGAAGACCTTTACAATGTTCCAATAAAGTAATGTAAATTTATTTTTGAGCTCCTAAAGCAATTGATTCTATAAATCAAATTATCCATCTCTGCTTCTAAAAATAATTTTGTATGGCAATTTAGCTCAAATAATCTTCCGTGTATGGTGAGGTCATGAGAAACTATTAAACATACAACAAACAAGTTACTCCTAGGTTTTATTGGTCGCTTGAGCTGCTTCTTTCATTTCAAGCAAGGCCTCTTCAAAGCACTTGGCAAGAAATTCTGGGTCAGGAATGATATCTTTGGCCACCAAAATTTGCATGTCAGCCCTCCCTACATAGCTCAGCATGTGCATTGTGAGTGCCTGCATTACCAAACCAGCAAGATCAATGTTACTCTTGCTCACAAAAAATTATCATTTACATTAAAATATTCCTAAAAATCTTAGGAGTGCAATGAGAATAAAGTTGGGTTAGAGGTTGTACATGGGGTAAGCTTGATGAGTTCACCCTCATGTAAGTTACGGGGTTGTCTCCAACTGCGATCTCTTCTTGTGGGCCAACCACATTTGAGATTGTAAAGCTAGTATTACAAACAATCCGGTAATTAAGCAAGCCAGCAACCTACAATATGAAGCAGATAATTGTTCATATGAAATAAGCAATTTTAAACAGCTTTTCCGAATTCAATATTGCTTAATTTAGTCTTTACCATCGATCCCAAGTAGGTCATTACAAGATACCCAATTTTGTATGAGAAATGAGACTCTACAGAGTGTTTCTTCCTATCAATCATCACTTTAGCTCTCTTCAGATACTGTAGAGGATCAGCATCAGCACCACTGGTATGGTAATAAACAGGCAAGAGAATCATGCCAAATTTGTTACCCCAAGGTGATAATGAATTGTCTTTCATCAGAGTTGATAGATCCTGATCAGTACCAAACATTTCCATTCAACCTCAAAAGTTTAAAATTTCAATAATATACAAAATTCTAAAAATAGAGCATAAAAAAATTAAAAGACAAGCGAAGAATAGGCTAGCATGAGCAACTAAAAAAACAAGGGCATACAGACCTGCAATCCTGCTTGCCCTCTTAAATTAACCATGGCTACCCCTGTTATTCGAAGCCCCTGCTGCAGAGCTAACAGTGACAAATAGACTTAATTTAGTGTGATGGCTGTAATTGATGTTTGATTGATATGTAGATGTAGAAGTAAACATTAGTTGTCATGTAAATGATTCTTACCATTTGATCCTCGGTGATCTAGGTATCTCGATAACCCTGATGATATTACCCCAAAAAGAACGTCGTTAATGGTCTGCATGATGGCATGACATCCACAAATCATAACATAAGCATCAAAGCATGAGTCCTCAAGATTTACATATAGCACTTTCATAATGGCAAACATACAATGCCATCCAACAATTGGAGTAAGGGGAGAAGTTGGTGTCTCAATAAACCAGGCAAAAAGTTCTGAATCCAGTCTTTTCAAATTGGGGTTGGGGGGAGTTAGGTTGCATTATTAAGATTGATCCCTTGAGCCCACCCTCCCTTTTACTCGAAATAAAAAGGAAAAAAAAAAACCAACTTCAAAAACCAAGAAATTGGAAAGGAACAAAAAACAAGTCAAATTCATTCATTATGCTGTCAAACAATTACATCTTCAGTCATGCTAACAGGTAACAACACTCACCACCCCATTAGAGGAAACAAATTGAAAGGGGAAAATCAAATATGGCCCGGGTAAACAAAGTTGCAGCCTATTCAACCCCTTAACATGTCCTCGTGTCTCAGGTTTAGGACAATATTGATTAAGGGTGTGCAGAAAACCCACCGACCCGCCAAACTTGACTCGACCCAACCCGCCGGGTTGGGTTGGTTTTTAGGGCTTGGTGGGTTGGGTTGGATTATAAATTTTTTTGTAGCAGGCCGGGTTGGGTTTGGGTCATAAAATTACAAACCCGACCCGACCCGACCCACCCATATTTTAATATATATTTTAAATATATTATATATTTAATAAATATTTTTTTAAGTTAAAACCTAGCTGTAGAGCAGTTCATCAATTCCTACAAACATATATAATATAAAATCCTATTACTTTCTTTAATATATATTTAAATATATTATATAATTAATAAAAAAAATATGGATTCAATTTAATAATAATAATAATAATAAAAGTCCAACCCATGGGTTCAACCTGACCCATGTGGGTTAGGTTAGGTTGGACATATGTGATAAGTTAGGTTGGGTTGAATTTTTTTTGACCCACCATGGTGGGTTGGGTTAAAAAATTCCCTCAACCTGACCCAACCCGACCCATGCACACTCCTAATGTTGATGCTGGGGATATGGCCATTTTAGAGTAAGTGGATGTCACTATTGACATTTTCATTGAGTCTCATGCCTCAACTATTCTTTTTTAAATTATGTCCTCAAATGCAACTATGTGCAGAGTTGAAGTAGAGGCTGCAACACGGATGGCATACCAGGAAATTTACTTGAGTATGATAAACCATTTTATTCCAGCCCAGGTCAACCTAAAGCACTTTTATGCTCCCCTTCACAAATCAGAAACCTATCATTGAAACAAGTAATCCTGCTATTGTATACAGTTGAATTTCTACATTCACTTTTATCCTGCATCTAAGCAAATCACTACGCCATAATTTCAAGTCAGCTACTTGCCTGCTTGGTCAAGTTTCAAGAAAAGTGATAATTTTGAAAATTATTGGCCTTATGCACATAACAGACAAGTAGACTAACTCTGAAGAAAGAAAACAATGTTAAAAAGAGTAGAAACCTCTCATATCATGTTAAAAGCAAGTTGACAATGGGAAGTGCTGTAGAAGGCACCCCCTTATGACTGTGAAAGTGAACTGACACCTATTCAACACATGGTAACGGGTGGATGGGGGTCTGAAAACAACCATTTAATAGGATCAAGGTGCTCCATCTGATGAATCATGTAGGAAATAACAAAGGTTCAGATTTTAGCTTGAATAGCAATCTTTAGTTACAAAATCATGGGAGACTCGCTCAGAATTGGGGGATTTACATGAGAAGGGCAAAGATCTATGCTTAAAAAGTTCATTTAAAACCTTTCATATTGGCCAGATTTTGGTTGGATTTGGACAAGAAAAAGTGGAGCAAACTGGGGGTTTTATCCCTCCAATTACTTTGCCTTTTCTTCCTCATTGCTCTTCCAAACAAGGGATTTACTCTACTTCTTCCCCCTTTCTTCTCCTTTCCCTTCAACCTAGTAACTTGTAAGTTTTACACCATTTCTACAATGTTAATGAGCTACACTTTTTTTTTAAATCAAGTATTTTTTTTCCGTGTGACTTGCTCGAAATTTTTTTTTTAATATAAGTAAAAAATCTTTATTAAAACCGAGTACCACTTCATTCAAAGACGATGAAATGGCCTAAAATATGTGCAAACAACTAAAAAAAGAAATTATGTACAAGATAAGAGAGAGACCATGAACAAGGAAGGGAATCATTAGAAGTGAGTCTCCAAGCACAAGACCAATCAAACAAGGCTAAAAGTTGGTCCTGTAAGTGCTCCATCTCATCGAAGGTGCGTTTATTACGCTCCCACCAAATAATCCATGTCACACAATGTGGTACCAAATTCTAGATAGCCAAAAAATGCTTCCCCAACCAATTCCTTCATCCGCCCGCCAAATCAACTACCCTCTAAGGAAAAACCCAATAGAATTGCTCCAATTTGAAAGCTTTATCATTTTTCATTACAGAATTTAATAGAATGAAAGTTACATTCAAAATCATTCTCCCCGCAACATGCTGAAATTTCAATCCAACTTAACTTGGCCATTACAGGTACAACCCTATTATGAGGTGGACCATGTATTTATGTTGGCATCTATTATTCTCCACTCTCAAGTATGTGAAGCTATAGATTCTCCACACACACACACACACACACACAACACACACACACACACACACACACACAAAAAAAAGAAAAGGTAATGCTTTTTATTTAAGGCAAATTACACTGTTCCATTCACCATAATTACACTTCACATCTTAAATTGTCAAAACGTATAATCTAACCCCCAATTTTAAAAATACGTTACACTTAACCCCCTACTATCTATGTTGCTGTTAACTTTAATGGAATTTAGTATTGAAAGAACAATTTACCCCTCTTTTCAAAACAGACAATTGAGAGAATTTAGTATTAAAAGACCAATTTACCCCTCTTCAAAACAAACAGTTGAGGACTTCAGGGGTAAATTTGTCTTTTAATGTTAAATTTCGTCAGACTTAACATCATAACACACAATCGAGAGGACATTGAAACAGTATACAATTTTGAGGGGTTAAAGTGTGCATTTCAATAGTTCAAAGAGTTAAGTGAAATTAGAGTAATATTTTATGATGAAAAAGTGTAATTTAACTTTTTATTTAAAAAAATAAAAATTGTATGTGAAGCTTTTTAAAATCCAAAGACAGCAACACCTTCCTTTTTAAAACTTCACCATCTAAAAGTCTAAAACTACCATATAAAAGCGATACAACGCATTTAAACTTCCATGTCCACCCAACCTAAAATTTCATTTAGGGCAGTAGTTCAATTAATCAATGGTCACCTACTCTTTATTTTATAAAAAAGTGAGGAGATATTCATTGAAGGTCCCTGTCAACGAATATGTGATAACAAACTAATAGACTTAATAGTCACTCAGCCACAATAATTGTCAAGGTCCTATATGAATATATATATTTTTTTCTTTTTCTTTTGGAGAGTTCAATGGTGTTCTTCATTATGATAACCTTTTATCATTAAACTAAAATATTAATTAATTTTTGGTAAAGTTGATAATTGAATCACAAACTTCTTATTCAACTCAAATCAACTATGCACAACAACTTGACTTTATTTTAGCCACAAAAAAGAAAAGAAAAAGAAAAAAAGACAGCACACTACTTTACTTTACTTTATTTATTTATTTATTTTTGAGATACAAACACACACAAAACAGCACACTATTTTACTAATAATTATGGAAAAAGAAAACTTTATGAGTAAAAATAAAAGATAAATAGGTAGACAAAACAACACATAAATTTTCTTCTTTCTTTTCTTTTTTAAAATTAAAACAAAAACGTACCGCATTAGGAACAGCTTTCTTGACAACCTTCATGTCCTGAATCGAGAACCTTGCAGTGGCGAGTTTTCTTGGCCAGAGCTCCACCCCTTCTCCGCCGCTTATGACGGTTTCCCGGTCACGAACCCACAAAGCTCTTAGCACAAACTCTACCACAAAAAGCAAACTAAGCAAACCCATCTTCACAGACCCCCACAAAGCACTAAAATAGTACAAGCACAACTTCCACCAACTCCCACTACAACCACTGCTACTACTATTCCCCTTCTTGTTCTCAAAAGAAGGTATCCTAGGCAAAGCTTCTTCACCGTCGATTCTCCTACAACAAGCCAACAACATGGACATCAACGAAATCCCATCACCCAAAGCGTGGTGAATGCGAAAGACAAGGCAGTTGTGAGCAAGCAAGAGGTGGATTTCCCACAAGGGTTTATCGTAGCTGAGTCCTGAGCTTGTAGACATGTCGGCTAAGAAGTGGTTCACAGCTGATTCATGGTCTTTTTCATCGGGTAAGTCGCCTTCTTTGATGGGGTTGTGGAGGATAATGAGGTGGTCATCGAGGTTGATATGGGTGCGGCGCCAGTGTTCTCTGCCATTGGAGTCACGGATCATGAGGCTACAGAACCTTGGATGCTTGAGCATCACTGAGTTGAGCACCTCGGTTTTGATAGACACTGGGTCTATGGGGTTCTTTAACCCTATAGCACAGTTGATTACTTGGTTCATTTCAGGTCGGAGGAAGAGCCTTCCTGCTGGTGTTAGGGGCTCGTCGGTTTCTTTTTCCATCGAACCCATTAGAGAACAGAGAGAGAGAGAGAGAGAGAGAGAGAGAGAACAGTGAGGCAGAAAGAGCTAGAATATGAGGTCAATTATTATATTTCTAGCGAAGAATTCAAGCATATAGTAACTCCATACTTCTGAATCTATCCAGAAAAACACAAAACAACAAAAGGATTGGATTTTGACATGTGAATTATGAGGTCTGGATCGTTTGCCTATTTTCTACGCCTACGCCCAGTGGATATGTAAGAGATGAGATCCTTATGCTTGACCAGTCACGTTTTTGGCTTTTTTTTTTTTCTTTTAGCCAGCGGGTTATGGACGGTTCATTGGTCATGAACAGCATATTTAGGCCTATAAACATTACTAAACAGTAAAAAAAATTATTTTTAATTTTTAGCAAAAATAAGTAACATTCAATCTCACGTACTATTTCAAATCACAAAAAAATTATTGTGAAGGTACTTCGGCATTTTTTTTCTCTATTATGGTGTTTTTTTTTTCTCTCGATAAAATTGGAAAGTTTGGAACCGCCCTTATGGTTTGGGAACTTTAGCTCAGTGAATGAAAAGGCATGAAACAGTGGCCAGGAATTTGTCTTTGACTAAAATTTTTTTCTTTGTACAATAGTTTAAAATATTACTATAAAGACAAATCTACACAAATTTTGTACTTTATAACTTTTTGTGTATTATTTGAATTTTGAAGTACATTAATGGGAGGTTGAAGTTTTAACATTACGACAAAAAATATATATAGAATTTTCTTACTTATCATCATTCTTTTAAAAGAATGAATCACTTATGAACCAAGATATTCAAATTAATTACAACCTATTAAGTATAATGATTGACATAAAGAATTACAAATAGGTTGAAGATTATTGAAAATTAGACAAACAATTATTAAATGCATAAAAAATTAACATAATAAAATAAACCCATCAAACATTGTTATTTTCTTCATATAATATATCATATATTTTATCAGTTTAATAATAATTTATTATATTTATATGTCATATGAAATTATATCTTATTAATTTAATAACAAATAAAAATTAGAAAAATAGTGATAAAGGGAAAATAAAAATTTGAAGAAGAGTGCACAGAACACGTTATTTGGGAAGTAAAAAAGATGCTTCACTATTGTTATGATGTGATACCAAATGACCAAACTTTGTGTTTGAGGCGTGTGGTTTTTAACTTGTACACATCTACTCACTCTCTAGGGGTTAGAGCAAATTGTAAAACTTACGACATATGAGAATCATAAAAAAAGGAAGAAGTCTATCTACCCAAATGCAGATCTATTGGTAGTGCAATCTACTGGGGTGGTCTTAGAAGGAAGTTGAAGAATGCATGTTGTTACTTGGTACCAAGATTGTTGCAAAACATAGCCTTCTTCCACCATTAACTCCAAACTAAGCCTGAAAACTTTTTAACAGAAATAAGCAGATTTTTATTTATTTGGACGTTTTAAAAGAGGAAGGAGCATAATTAAAAACTTTTTTATTTTTTGTTTTAAAGTTGGAGGAGTTTATTTTTTGAGATGGTTGTTAAGATAATTATGTTTTATTATAAGTTTTTGGATGTCCAATTAATTTAATTCATAATTTGTTATCGTTAATAGAGTTGTAACCTTGTTTAAAAATTGGGAGGGGGCCAAAGCTATATGCACTTTAATAAAAATTTTAAAATTTTGAAATAATTCATACCTGTAAGAGCACGGATCGAGCTTGATATTGGATTGAGTCTCTGAGCCCTAAACAATGAATTTATAGAGAGCAGGATCTTAATCCATGGATTTAGGAGGTAAATAACATCCAGGTGTGGCTTGATCACAGAACCTATATATATGTATTTATCAGTCACAGACGAAATATTCCTTTGTATATTATTGCCGAGGACAAATGCTTGAGTTTCTTTACAAGTTCTCGCTCTTTCTCTCTCTTTTTCACTTTCTCTGATTTTTCTCTCCTTTCTACGTCTTCTTCCTCCAATGCCTTCCCCATTCCAACAAGGGTTTGGACAAGGACTACCTTATATTGTCCGGGGAATGGTATGACGGTCTCCACTGTCCGACGACGGAGGGAGAGCCTGGTGAGTGCTCACATTGCGTTGGCCTCGCTCAATAATAGATTTGCTGTTTCTTTCGTTGGTTATGTTTTCCCTATTTTGCTTGTACTAATCTATTTTTTGATACACACGTGCAGATCGTCGTGCGCTCACGCCCCATGCCAATCTTGTTAACTTCGACCGTTTGAACAAGATCTTGAAGGTCGAGGTCTTTGTACACTCAGACGGTCAGCTCCGCGCCGCCCACCGTATTCTCGGATACACACCCATCTCCTCCGCCTTCCAAGAAACCAAGTGTGTCATCAAGGAGAAAGATCCGCGACTTCCGAGGATCAGCGTAGCTGTTGAAGGCTTTCTGTTGCCTCCTGGTGCTCCAATCCCTCAAGGCATTTTAGTTACTGAGCCTGTCAGGGTTGCTCCAGGAGCCACTCACCTTGCCACTTCCTCGGCTTGTCTCCAGTTGGGTGAAGGCTCATCTTCCCATCCACCTTTAGAAGAAGAAGAAGAAGAAGAAGAAGAAGAAGAAGAAAAAGAAGAAAAAGAAGGAGAGGAGATCGTTGAGCTATCGGATTCAGACGAGGAGTCCGAAGCTTTTGATCAGCTTTTTCCTCCCAGGCAACCATCACCGGTCGTCGGCTCACCCTCCTTTACTTCTTCGGACGACGACGAGCAACCATTAATAAGAATGGGAATCCAGCGCCGACCCAAGCCTAGTCTGAAGGATGTCTTAGAAGGACAAGTTGGAACGCAGAACCCTTCGAAGGTACCACCAGAGAAGGCTAAGGATAAGGGAGCCGATAAGCTTCCCCCGGTGAGAGTCATTCCTCCCCCCTCCCCTCGAAAACAACATCCAGACCCGGCTGACCATAAAAGAAAGAGAGACCAGCCGAAGGGGAAGGAAATAGCTGAAGGTGGCAAGGACCTCCCCACCAAGGAGACGGACCAGGAAAGGGGTGGCAAACATGCTCGCCACGCCCATCCGAGGCCAGAGAGACGAAGTGATCCTCCGGCTGCCCTCCATGCGCCTATTTGGGCTCCTCAAATGCACGTAGACGATCAGGCGGTCACCGCCGATGCATCTATTAGGGGATCCGACAAGGGCACCGCTGCTTGCATCGCCGACGTGTTGGAGCAGGCGTTGCTACTGCCTGAGGACATGGGGGAGCTGCGCAGGATGAGGGATCATAACGTCTTTATAACCCTCAAAAAGGAGTTAGCTATGGTAAGGTTTCAAATTGGCCGATCCTCGGCACTTATGCTCTTCTTTAAATCTTTTTTTTTTTTTTTTTTTTGTAGTGTGCCTTTCACTAACAATACTTATATGTAGGCTGTTCAATCTGCCCATAGAGCAGAGGAGATCGCTGCCAGCTCTTACAGAGCGCTAAGGGATGAAGTGGTTAGGCTGGACCACACTAAGAAAATACTAGAGCTTAAAGATAAGAAGCTTCAAGAGGCGACCACCAGCTTGAGCAAGGCGGCGAGTGAGAAATCAGGTCTGGAGGTCGAATTAAGGAGCACCGCCAGGCAGGTTGAGGATCAGAGGCTGCTGCTTAAGCGCGCCAATGAGGATCTCGCCTCGGCCAGGACGCTGGCAGAAGGTCTTGCAAAAGATCTTACAGCGTCCGAGGAGGCTAAGGAGGAAGCTCTCAAGGCCAAAGAAGAAGCGCTTATTAAAGCACAAGCAGCCGAGGCAATGGTTGACGAGGCTGAGCAGAGCGGCTACGATATGGGCATGGCAGAAACCACAGAAACATTCAAAGCCCAAGTGCTGGGGGTATGTAGGGATTACTGCCTCCAGGTGTGGAAGGAAGCTCTTTCTCAGGCCGGAGTGGATGCTTCCTCTCCCCTATGGAAGGTGGAGAATGCCTATATTCCTCCAGCAATCCGCGTGGCTGCCTCTAGCTCAGCCAAGGATGATTCCCCCCCTTCCTCAACTGGGGTGCAAGTAGAGGAGAGTGTGGCCGATGATGCTGCCCCTACTGCCCAAGCTAAAGATGCATCGCCTCCTCCTGCCCCCAAAGAGCTGCCCATCAACCCCGAAGTTAGCGGGACTATGGAGCTAGTCCTAGCGACTTTGCCCATAGAGCCAAGGGAAAAGGTTGATGAGTCCTCGGCATTAGTGGTGCCTCCTGCTGATCCCAAAGACCAGTCCCAGCCCAAGCCATGATCACTCGTGCCTTGGCCGCTACCTGTTCTTTCTCTATTTCTAGTATTTGCCCTTGTATTTTTATTTTATTTTTTTTTTAGTTTCGGTTCTCTTTTTTTTTTTTAACTTGACAAATTTGGCTATGAATGTATTGACAAATCTTTTGTTCAATGAAAAGAGTTCTTAGTTTAAACTGATATTTTGTGTCATATTTGGTGTTGAGATTTTATTTCGTTGTTGCCCATGTGATGTGACGATGCAACAACTTGTATCCACAGTATGTACTTATAGTTTTCGGCCCTTATTCAAGGAAATTTGTGCCATCCATATGCGTGCAAATGTTTTAAGTAATAATTGCCAACTTTTGCTGTTAGAACTTACTTAGCAACTATTTTCATGACAACATATTAAAAGGGAACATACTGACGTATTTCATACCTGGACTAACTGTCCCTCAAGCTTTGTGCTTAATTTTTAACAACAAATACAGACTCGTTCACTTAGTAACTTCAACGTTGCCTTTGCATCAAGGAAAAAGATTCGAGATAACCTTTCTTTGCTTTAAACTAAGACGGGGGATCTGTTGATTTATCGTGACCTTAATTAAATTTGAAATAAGGTAGAGGATTCGAAGACCCAACGTAACCTTACTTTTTTTTTTATTCTAAATTAAGATAGAGGATCTGATGATCCAGCGTAACCTTAATCGAATTAGAGCTAAGGTAGAGGATCCGAGAACCCGGCATAACCTTACCTTTTTTATTTTAAATTAAGATAGAGGATCTGATGATCCGGCGTAACCTTAATTGAATTAGAGCTAAGGTAGAGGATCCGAGGACCTGGCGTAACCTTACCTTTTTATTTTCAATTAAGATAGAGGATTTGATGATCCGGCGTAACCTTAATTGAATTAGAGCTAAGGTAGAGGATCCGAGGACTCGGCGTAACCTCACCTTTTTATTTTCAATTAAGATAGAGGATTTGATGATCCGGCGTAACCTTAATTGAATTAGAGCTAAGGTAGAGGATCCGAGAACCCGGCGTAACCTCACCTTTTTATTTTCAATTAAGATAGAGGATTTGATGATCCGGCGTAACCTTAATTGAATTAGAGCTAAGGCAGAGGATCCGAGGACCCGGCGTAACCTTACCTTTTTATTTTCAATTAAGATAGAGGATTTGATGATCCGGCGTAACCTTAATTGAATTAGAGCTAAGGCAAAGGATCCGAGGACCCGGCGTAACCTTACCTTTTTATTTTCAATTAAGATAGAGGATTTGATGATCCAGCGTAACCTTAATTGAATTAGAGCTAAGGTAGAGGATCCGAGGACCCGGCGTAACCTTACCTTTTTATTTTCAATTAAGATAGAGGATTTGGTGATCCGGCGTAACCTTAATTGAATTAGAGCTAAGGTAGAGGATCCGAGGACCCGGCGTAACCTTACCTTTTTATTTTCAATTAAGATAGAGGATTTGATGATCCGGCGTAACCTTAATTGAATTAGAGCTAAGGTAGAGGATCCGAGGACCCGGCGTAACCTTAGGCACAACAGAATAGTATAAAAACGACGTGTATAAAATGACAACAACACTTTTCATTAATAATAATATCGTTTCAAATTACTTACATTCCAAGGATGGGGTACAACTTTTTCATCCAAATCTGCCAGGTAGTAAGCTCCTATTCCAGCTATTGCCGTGATGCGATACGGTCCTTCCCAATTAGGTCCGAGCTTTCCCCATGCTGGATTTTTGGTATTACCCACCACTTTCCTCAACACTAAGTCTCCAAGAGCAAACGGTCTCGGGTTCACGTTCAAATCATACCCCTGCTTCAGCTTTTGTTGATAATGAGCCAGATGGATCATCGCAGCTTCTCTTCTTTCTTGAACCAAATCCAGATCTTTTTCTAGTAGCCTCTCATTGCTCTCCGGGGTGAAGGAACTTGTCCTTATCGTTGGAAATCCAATTTCCGAAGGTATAACAGCCTCGGCGCCATAAGTCATCGAGAATGGCGTCTCTCCTGTTGATTGGCGAGGTGTGGTCCGATACGTCCACAGGACATGAGGCAATTCCTCCACCCATCTTCCTTTGGCATCCTCCAGTCTCTTCTTCTGCCCATTTACTATAACTTTGTTGACAGCCTCGGCTTGCCCGTTCCCCTGCGGATAAGCCGGTGTGGAGTACCTGTTGGCTATGTCGAGGTCACAACAATATCGCCTAAACATCTTGCTATCAAACTGCAAACCATTATCTGAGATGAGGGTGCGAGGGACGCCAAATCGGGTAACAATGTTCTTCCACACGAATTTCTTCACATCGATATCCCTGATATTTGCTAGAGGCTCGGCTTCCACCCACTTAGTAAAATAGTCTGTGGCCACAATCAAATACCTTCTGTTCCCAGGCGCCTTTGGGAAAGGACCCACGATGTCCAGACCCCATTGCGCAAAAGGCCAGGGGCTAGTGAGGGGGTTAAGACGCCCCCAGGTTGGTGAATGTTTGGGGCGAACCTTTGGCACTGATCACATTTCTTCACATAAGCTTGAGCTTCTCGTTGCATGTTGGGCCACCAGTACCCTTGCGTGAGGGCTCTGTGAGCCAAAGACCTCCCCCCCGTGTGACTCCCACAAATCCCTTCGTGTAGCTTTTCCAGAAGCAGCTCAGTCGCCTCTGGATGTATGCATAGCAGATATGGGCCAGAGAAGGATCGTTTATAAAGCTTATTGTCCTCGGCCAGCCAAAATCAAGAGGCCTTCCTACGTATTTTATCTGCTTCGACCCTTTCTTCGGGCAGAACATCATCCTTGAGGAAGGATATGATGGGGTCCATCCAGCTAGGTCCCACCTTGATCTGATGAACGCGAATGACATTTCCAATATTTCTCGAAGGTTTGGGTAAGTCTTCAACTAAGATAATCCGAGGTAATCCTTTCGACAATGACGTAGCAAGAGTTGCTAAGGAGTCGGCATGTGCATTGTTATTTCTAGGAACATGGGATAAGGTAAAGGATTCGAACTTACTTTGTACTATCTTGGCTTGACTCAAGTAGTCTTGCATCCTCGGATCTCTGGCCTCTACCTTTCCCTCCATTTGGCCTACAACGAGTTGTGAGTCCGAGAACACTTGTACGACCTTTCCTCCCAGTTTATGAACTATCTCCATCCCCTTTAGCAAAGCCTCATACTCGGCCTCATTATTTGTAGTCGAGAATCCCAGCCTTAAGGACTTCTCCAATGTGAGACCTTCTGGGGTCGTGATTACTAAACCCACCCCAGATCCCCTTTGATTGGCAGCTCCATCAATGTAAACGGTCCAACCCATAAGACCCTTGCCCGCCACCATACCAACTGATTTTCCATCAATGCCCCTATTATCGGCACTATCTCCTATTGTGGGCTCGGCAAATTCTGCTACCAAATCAGCCAATACTTGACCCTTTATTGAGGTGCGCGGCATGTACTTTAGATCAAAAGAGCCTAAGATAGTGCCCCATTTTGCAATCCTGCTTGTATAATCTGCGCTCCGGAGTATGGCTTTGAGGGGAAGCTGGGTCAGGATAACCACCGTATGAGACTGAAAATAATGGGGGAGCTTACGTGTACCATGCACTATGGCTAAGATTGCCTTTTCTAATGGTGAATAGCGTATCTCGGCTTCATGCAGGGATTTACTCACATAGTAAACTGGCTTTTGTATATCCCCATCGACCTTTATCAGCACCAGACTAACGGCGTGGGCGGCCACTGCAATGTATGCAAATAAGACTTCATCAACTTCAGGCCGAGACATGATAGGAGGATGAGAAAGATATTCCTTAAGTTTTTGAAAGGCAACAGCACATTCTTCTGTCCATTCAAACCCTTTCCACTTGTTCAATAATTGAAAGAATGGCCTACACCGGTCAGCAGATCTTGAGATAAATCGGTTGAGGGCCGCGGTCATCCCAGTCAATCTTTGCACCTCTTTTGGATTCCGGGGCGGTTGCAGGTTATTGATGGCTTTGACTTGAGCGGGGTTAATTTCGATGCCTCTATGTGTCACTAGGTAGCCCAGAAATTTTCCAGACCCTACACCAAAGGAGCACTTAGATGCATTAAGTCGTAACTTGTGCTCCCTCAGCGTCTGGAAAGTGTTATCCAGGTCTGGTATATGGGCCGAGATGGTTTTACTCTTAACCACCATATCATCAACGTACACTTCGATCGTTTTTCCTAGCTGTGGTTCAAACATTCGTGTCATCATTCTCTGATAGGTAGCCCCTGCATTTTTCAAGCCAGAAGGCATCACCTTATAGTGATAGTTTCCCGTGGGTGTGACAAAGGCTGTTTTCTCTTGGTTTTCTGGGGCCAAGGGTATTTGATGGTAACCTTGGAAAGCGCCTAAGAAGCTCATCCGAGGATGACCCACAATAGCGTCCACCAATTGGTCTATGCGGGGCATTGGAAATGAGTCCTTAGGACAAGCCTTATTCAGGTCTGTAAAGTCTACACACACCCTCCACTTTCCGCTCTTCTTTTTCACTACCACTGTGTGTGCCAACCATTCTAGGTAGAATACCTCCTTGATTGCCCCTGCCTTTTTAAGTTTCAGTACCTCTTCCTTTACAGAATTAGCATGCTCCTGAGACGAGCGACGAGGTGGCTGCCTCCTCGGTACTGCTGTTGGGCTGACGTTGAGATGGTGACAAATGAAGTTTGGGTCAACCCCTGGAGCCTCGTAGGCATCCCATGCAAACACATCAATGTTTCGTTTCAGAAATGCAACCAGTTCTTCTTTTTCTCGGGATGGCAATTGACTCCCTACTTGGAAGAATTTCTCTGTGTCATTCGCAATAATCACTTTCTCCAGATCTTCACAACCGGACCCTTCAACCTTGGCCTTGTTCGGTTCAGCCGAGGATTCTAACTGCTATAAATTCTTTTCGGCCAGCGCTTGAGACTCCTGTGTTGTTTGATGCATAATGGCTGCTGTTATGCATTGCCTCGCCATGGACTGACTGCCTAGTATTTCTTCAACTCCATCCTCGTACGGGAACTTTACTTTAACATGTAGAGTTGACGAAACCGCGCCTAGAGCATGCAGCCATGGTCTCGCCACTATAGCTGTGTAAGGGGAGTAGGCGTCTACCACAATAAAATCCACGTCTACCACTACTGGCCCCGACTGTACGGGTAGTCGGATTAATCCCTTTGGAATAACCGCCTTCCCCTCAAAACTTATCAACGGGGAGTCATAAGCTGTGAGATCCTCGGGCCTCAAATTGAGCCCCTTGAACAAATCTGGGTACATGATGTCAGCCCCACTACCCTGGTCAACCATCACTCTCTTCACATCATAACCTCATATTCTTAAAGTGATGACCAACGCATCATCATGCGGTTGGATAGTGCCTATTTTATCCTCCTCTGAAAATCCCAACACAGGCGAGGGGCTCCTCTTGAGCCTCTTCGGCTCGGCGTTGGTGTCGTCGGCAGAGGGACGTAGTACTGACATTATTCTGGTAGGACATGACCCTGTCCGACCTGGCGCTGCGAATATGACATTGATCGTGCCCAGTGGTGGCCTCACATTGTTGCTTCCCTGGTTCACGGAACCTGATTGGGTGCCTGGTTCATTAGGTCGATTCATAAATTGCCTTAACCTCCCCTCCTTGACCAACTGATCCAAGTAATTCCACAGGTTCCTGCAATTCTCTGTGGTGTGGCCCTTATCTTGGTGATAATTGCAATAGAGGTTCTGGTTACGTTTGGTAGGGTCTCCTATCATCCTGCTGGGCCATCTAAAGTACGGTTCTCGGCAAATTTTCTCCAACACTTGTTGTACTGGCTCACGAAATACGGCGTTTACTGTCTGGGGCGGGGCCGATCTAGTCTGGCTAGTGAAATCTCTTCGCGGCCATTTGCTGTTATACCTCTCTGCCTTGTAATCTCTACTCTCCTGAGGGATAGTTTTCATCTTCCCCTTACATTGTTGCTGATCCTCCTCAACCCTCTTATATTCATCGATACGATCCATGTGCCGACGAACTGTTTTCACTAGCTTCTTGGTCAAGGACTTCCTTAGATCATGTTCAACTGGAAGGCCGACCTTAAAGGTGTTGACTGCCACTTCATCAAAATCGCCATCGATCTCGTTAAACGCTTCCCAGTACTTGTCCGAGTAGGTTTTCAGCGTCTCGCCCTCTCTCATGGCCATGGACAGTAACGAGTCTAAAGGCCGAGGTACCCTGCTGCATGTAACAAAACGAGACCCAAACGCCATTGTAAGTTCCATATAGGAATCGATGGAGTCCGCTTTTAAGCCGTTGAACCACCTCATCGCGACAGGCCCTAAACTTGAGGGGAAAACTTTACACATCAAGGTTTCATTCTGTGAATAGACCGCCATGCGCTGATTAAAATGGCTCACGTGCTCTACTGGGTCTGTTTTGCCATTATAGATGGTGAAGTTTGGCTGCGTGAACCGACGGGGGAGTTTTCCCCTCTCAATACGTCGTGTGAAGGGTGATTTGGAAAGTTGGAGCAGCGCTTTCCCCATGGCATGGCTGCCCGAGCCCCTGGGAAGGGATTTTTTGCTCACCATATCATGGGGACTCCCTTCTTGGTAAGAAAAGGTCTCACTAGGAGGAGTTGCCGACCTCTGCTTGTAACTACTGCTCTGGGAATCATCTGACGAAGGGTCAGATATGGAAGGCGTACGTTTACGTTTGACCCGACGTAATTTCCTTTTCAGATGATCAATTTCCCTCTGCATGGCCCTAGTATTTGCCTCATTAGGGCCCCTGCTTCTATCTTGAGGATTACCGGCGGTTCGCACCGAGTGCACACTGCCTTCTCGATCTTCTATATGTTCTGTCTGTTGATATGGATCCCCGTGCTGAGATCCGAGAGATTCAGCATGGTCTGGATTCAAACCCGCCATCATGCTATCTGCACCAAAAACTCAAGGATCCCCACAGACGGCGCCAATTGTAAGGGCACTGATCGAGCTTGATATTGGATTGAGTCTCTAAGCCCTAAACAATGAATTTATAGAGAGCAGGATCTTAATCCATGGATTTGGGCGGTAAATAACATCCAGGTGTGGCTTGATCACAGAACCTATATATATGTATTTATCAGTCACAGACGAAATATTCCTTTGTATATTATTGCCGAGGACAAATGCTTGAGTTTCTTTACAAGTTCTCGCTCTTTCTCTCTCTTTTTCACTTTCTCTGATTTTTCTCTCCTTTCTACGTTTTCTTCCTCCACCCTTTATAGGCCTCTCTCATTTTTCCTTTCTTCCACGTGTAACCCTGACCTTCTTCATTTTTGGATACTTGTCCCATCATTCCTTTTTACTCAAGTCTCTGGTGGTGAAGATATGATTCAAACCCAACGTTCAGGCGTCACTTCTTCATTAATGCGGCCAGAGTAGCAGGTGTAGAGCTTTAAATGCGGTGATAGCAGCTTTTTCTGGATGTTCTCCTACCCCTCCCCTTTAATCTTTATCTTTATCTCATTAATTCTAGCACCACAGGCTTCCGTTAGGGGAGCTGTTGGAATGTTAAATCAGTCATGCCATCCTCGGCAAGGGTTGCCGAGGACAATGCTGTCCTCGGACGTCGTATTCCTTGGTATTTTGATCATGCATGACACCCCTTCTTATCACGTGTCTTTGTAGATTGGACGGATTACGTCCTCGGACCATTTCCAGATGTGAGGTTGGGCTTCTTTCATTGTAAGAGTTTTTGGGCCGGCCCACTGCGTGTAATTCGAGCCCAATGGTACTACATTAGCCCCTCGAAGCCCTTAGTTCTATCTTATTAGAAGAAGTGAGGGCTTCGATATACGCGCGTGGAACGATCCTTTTCTGACGTTTCAGTCTACGAGCGGTGCATCAATTAAATGTTGGCGGCTTTTTGTTCCCCACGTCCAACCGTGCGATGATCATCCAACGAGTGGGCGTGCTTCAAGGGGAAATAAGCGGGAGATTTTTCGCTTTACATTTTCCCACGAAATAAATACTGCCACTTCAAAGGTCTTCTGTTCATTTCAGACTTTGCACACTGAACTTAACCCTTCCTGCAACTTGCACGCGTCTTCACACCCTTCATTTCTAAGCCGAGGTGACGTAGTTGTTTAAAAGTAAGTTTTTCAACCTTCTGTTTTCATTATCGTTGTTTACTCCTTTGATTGTCCCCTTTCTTCTGTCCTCGGCCATTTAGATCTCCCGATTCTGCTATTGTGTTCACTCTCTAGTTTTAAGAAATGGGTAGGTTCGCATCGCTAGTGGATACCCCTGAAAAAATAGAAGCCTTTAAAGCCAAATATAAGATCCCACCCGGAGTGTCCGTTAGGTACTGTAAGACGGGAGAGTGGCTCACTAAGAGAAGAACTGGTGAGGTAGCGATTCCCATGATAGCCTTTATAGAGGGAGGGATGAGAATCCCTATGATGCCCATTACTATGAACTATCTTAGAACCGCTAGGTTGTCCCCTACACAGTGCGCTCCCAATATGTTTAGGATCCTGGGTGCCACAGATGTCTTGAACGAGAGATTAGGGTTAGGTCTTACTCACCACGAGGTGAATTGGGTGTACACCCTTCACCGATTGAGGGGTCATACCTACTACTTGAAGTCTAGACACCCTGAAGTCAGATTGATCCAATGCCTTCCCCATTCCAACAAGGGTTTGGACAAGGACTACCTTATATTGTCCGGGGAATGGTATGACGGTCTCCACTGTCCGACGACGGAGGGAGAGCCTGGTGAGTGCTCACATTGCGTTGGCCTCGCTCAATAATAGATTTGCTGTTTCTTTCGTTGGTTATGTTTTCCCTATTTTGCTTGTACTAATCTATTTTTTGATACACACGTGCAGATCGTCGTGCGCTCACGCCCCATGCCAATCTTGTTAACTTCGACCGTTTGAACAAGATCTTGAAGGCCGAGGTCTTTGTACACTCAGACGGTCAGCTCCGCGCCGCCCACCGTATTCTCGGATACACACCCATCTCCTCCGCCTTCCAAGAAACCAAGTGTGTCATCAAGGAGAAAGATCCGTGACTTCCGAGGATCAGCGTAGCTGTTGAAGGCTTTCTGTTGCCTCCTGGTGCTCCAATCCCTCAAGGCATTTTAGTTACTGAGCCTGTCAGGGTTGCTCCAGGAGCCACTCACCTTGCCACTTCCTCGGCTCGTCTCCAGTTGGGTGAAGGCTCATCTTCCCATCCACCTTTAGAAGAAGAAGAAGAAGAAGAAGAAGAAGAAGAAGAAGAAAAAGAAGAAAAAGAAGGAGAGGAGATCGTTGAGCTATCGGATTCAGACGAGGAGTCCGAAGCTTTTGATCAGCTTTTTCCTCCCAGGCAACCATCACCGGTCGTCGGCTCACCCTCCTTTACTTCTTCGGACGACGACGAGCAACCATTAATAAGAATGGGAATCCAGCGCCGACCCAAGCCTAGTCTGAAGGATGTCTTAGAAGGACAAGTTGGAACGCAGAACCCTTCGAAGGTACCACCAGAGAAGGCTAAGGATAAGGGAGCCGATAAGCTTCCCCCGGTGAGAGTCATTCCTCCCCCTTCCCCTCGAAAACAACATCCAGACCCGGCTGACCATAAAAGAAAGAGAGACCAGCCGAAGGGGAAGGAAATAGCTGAAGGTGGCAAGGACCTCCCCAAGGAGACGGACCAGGAAAGGGGTGGCAAACATGCTCGCCACGCCCATCCGAGGCCAGAGAGACGAAGTGATCCTCCGGCTGCCCTCCATGCGCCTATTTGGGCTCTTCAAATGCACGTAGACGATCAGGCGGTCACCGCCGATGCATCTATTAGGGGATCCGACGAGGGCACCGCTGCTTGCATCGCCGACGCGTTGCAAGACTACTTGACTCAAGTAGAACTTTGTAAGTAAATTGACTTTTCCCAATGCACAGTTCAATGAAAAGCATATATATATATATATATATATTTTTTTTTTTTTCCTTTTGTGATTATGATACCTGTGTTTATTCCAAGTATAGTTTCTGTTTTATTTAATGTTTAACTAATCTGGCAATGAAACATGACTCCATTGGGTTATCTGCATAAGTGGTGATATAGTTACTACACCTACCTAGCCAACAATAGAATGGATTACTAAATCTACAACATTATAAGAACATTCTTTTAACTTCAAACATCATACTTTACAACAAAGCATTCATCCATCTCGAACTTAAAGAATTTACAAGACCTTAGGGGATAGTCAAACACTGATCAAATCACAGATATATTTGATATACTTGCAAATGCTTTAAATGATATTTATGAATTTCTATTTGTTCAAGTTCATGTTATGGAAATTGATGATGCGAAGAAAATCAGTAGGTTGGATGCTTTGGATTAGAGGGGACTACCGGTTGACTTGATGGCTTGAAAAAGAAAAAACAGTAATCAAAGGTGACCGGGGTTGCCGGCCAATAACCCTTTGATGACAAAGTCAGTTTTCTCTCTATTATTTTCGAGTTCCAACTTTTTAGGAATCATAGAATGTATCTTTTCTTAGTCTGAATCAACGTTTATATAGTGTCTTAAGAGCAGTTATTGGGTTTGTAACCTCTCTTTGATTTGAGGAGACGTGTGTGTTCGAATATAACTTTCTCAACTGTTTAGGAGTTACATTCTTTATGCGTAACGGTCACTGGGAGTTACACGTATGCTACTGAGTTGTTTTACACACTCATAAATTTTTCCAAGTGTCAATGTGTCGTCCAGCTTACCTCGTCTTGAAGCCCTCCGGTCAGCTTACCTCGTCCTGAAGCCCTCACTTGACTATGCAATGCCTCATCCTTGTACCTTGCTCGTCCTAGACGATCTCTATGGACGAAATTGGAGTTGTATTTTATCATACCCCATCAGTTGCCCCCTTGTCCATGGGTTGTCTAGGACTTACATCCACTAACGTTATTATTTGGACACGTGTTCTTATGTCAGCTGCTGTAGGTGCCACTTGTCATGATCTAACTAGAGTCCAATCATGTTAGCTCATTTTTCGAGGGATATGCCATTTGTCACATTTTGGCTGGTCGCATCGCTTCGTGTACTAGGGTCAATGCCTATAAATAGTAGAATTCCTCTGCTGCCCTCCTCATTTTCTCAGATTTTCTTCCTCAACCTCTCTCGTCTTAGTGCCTCATCTAGAAGTTTCTTACGTCCATAGTCTTCTCTCGTCTAGATCCAGGTATTTTTTCCAATCTTCGTCCTCAGGTTTTAAGTTTTCCTTAAAGAATGTCTGAGGTAGTTCTTTCCTCGTCTAGTGATAGTACTGTCAAAGCCATAGACGAGTACCAAGACCCAAGTAGTTTTAGTGGTTCCAGTGATAGTAATTCTAGTAGTAACCATAGCAGTAGTGATGGGAATACCACAGATGAGTATACGTCTGGCGTCCCTGGGGTTCCTTTAGAGGTATTTCAGGAAGAGCTTAGGACGAGGCTTAAGTCTGGTTCTAAGGCAGGCACAAGTGCTCCCTCGTCTTCTGCTCAAGACGAGGAGGAGGTAGTGTACACTTGTGCCGTTGGGGTTGGTTTTAAGATGGACGAGAGGAAGTTGGGTCTTCTTAAGACTTGGTACCAAATCCCTGACAATTTAAATCCTAGGATACCTGTTCGTGAGACGAGTGTTGTTGTCAGCCTCGTTTTGGCGTTGGTATTTATGAGGCTTATCTCTTGAGGGGTTTGAGGTTGCCCCTCAATGCCTTCGCCAGGGAGTTGCTTTCCTGATTAGGTTTAGGTATATGTCAGTTCAACCCCAACGTATAGAGGCTAATAGTAGCCATGCAAGTTTTGTGGAGGGAGGTGTTTGAGGGGAACTATCTTCTTACTGTGGACGAGTTCCTCTTTTGTTATAAACTCTCCGAAATTAACCAATTCCTTAGTTTCTATCAATTTACAGCCAGAGGAAAATATTATAGGTTGATAAAGTCCTTGGTCACCTTAGACAGAAACTGGAAGACGGAGTTTTTCTTCGTCTCTGGTTTCTGGGCTGGATGCCTTAGTGAGGTTGACAAGGATTCATTTCCTCCCTATACAGGAGAGATAGGGAACCTTCATCCTGAAGGTATGTGTTTGTCATTATATTTGCTTTTACTCATCTTTGATTATGGCCGTCTAACGTACTTTTTGTTTCGTTGTGTTTTGAAAAAACAAAAAGGTGTTAGACGATCCTACCTGGATAGGTTTCATTTGGAACGAGTTTAAAAGGCTCGTCTTTACAGATACAGGATTTTTCATTTTTTGGTCAGTCTACAGCGTCTTGCCACCTGGGAGTTAGGTCCTGAGCCTTCAAACGAAGCCATTGCACATGAAGTTATTGTCAGAAGACGTAAGTTGTCTTCTTTTTCTCCTCTCTTCTTTTTTATTATTTTTTTTATTTTTTATTATTTATTTATTTTTTATTTTTACTGACGTCTTTACTCGCAGGGATGGCGACGATGAAACAGAATAAGGGTAAAGACGTGGCGAACGGGGAAATTGGGCAAGGGGTGAAATCCCATCCTCGTCCATCCTCTGGCGATAAAAGAAAGAGTCTTTCTTTAGGCGTAGATTTGGGAAACCTCCCAAGTAGGCGCAAGGATAAGAAGGCTAGGCATAGGTCGTCCAAGCCTCAAGACGTTCAAGCTAAGGATGATCAACCTAGCTCTTTTCTCGTCCCTCCTAGCCATCCTGTTCAAATCCTGGACGTTGATCCAGAACTTCCTTCTCCACACATCCCGTCTAGAGTCGAAGTCGAAGTCCCAGCCTCGTCTCAACCTTCTTACCAGGTGCCTCACAATCTTCTTGAGAATAAGGACTTGGCTTGGGAGAAGTTTGAGAGGGTTGTGACAGATGAAGACGTGACGGCCTGTTACAACATGTCATTGAAGGATTTTGAGTACTCTGGTGTTCATGATCTTTTTAAGGTATGTAGGTTTTATATGTTTGTCTCGTCTTGCTATTAGCTCATGCATGCATTGTAATAAAACTTTAATTTATGCAGGTAATGTCCAAGTTCATCGCCGCATCTAGGCAGGCAACTGAACTAGACAAGACGAGGAAATTGTTGGAAAAGACGGTCAAAAAAGGAAAGGACGAGTCCAAGAGGTGGGCGGAGGTGGCAGCCAAGGTCAAGGATGATGCGGAGAAGCTGCAAAATCGCGTCGCTGAGTTGGAGACTGAAGTCCATGAGAAGGATGCTCGTCTTACTCTTCTTCAAAAGAGGAATGACGAGTTAAATGCCCTTCTGGAAAAAGCTAAAGGAGACGACGTTACATAGTTCAAGGCGTCCAAAGAATTTACTAATTCAATGGACGCCAACTACGCAACTGGCTTCGAGGATTTTAGGATGGACACCATAGATAAATTCCCTGAGGTGGACTTCATGGACGAGTTTATTAACAATTGCCTTGATGCTTAATTTGCAAGGGTTTTTGGACGGTGGTCGTTTACCATTTTTAAAAATTTTAATGAATGTCTATTTTTATTCATTATTTGTTTTTGTATGGACGTGCTTGCCTTGTCACTGCTTGTTAGTGAAATTTGCAAACCCCTTTTTTGTTTGAAGTATGAAAGGGTCATCCTTACATTTTTCCTATGAACGATGTTATTAGTTCGCCCATATGCTTTTCTATGGACGATGCTTGAGGTTTGTCCATTATTCATTATATTTTTGTGGATGACCTATTTATACGGACTTTTCCACAGCAATGATTCAGACGTTTTACTCGTCCATAAACTTGCCTCACTTCCCTCGTCTACAGGCTTGGCTTATTTGTCTCGTCCTTAGGCTTGGTTTTTGCCTTTTGTTAAGGACGTTTCTAGTGTTTGACTCGTCCTAGAACACCTGGGTGTTTTGGTCAGATGCTCGTTCATAGACTTGAGTTTCACTATATAATTTTTTGTGCCTTGGTTCATTTTACACTTTATCCTCGTCTTGAGGAAAGCTTGCAAACGTTACATCCTTGCGTCCAGGATTTTTCATTCATCTTAGGGTTTTGCCCCCTTGTGGGTATTATCATAGGAGTCAGATTTTATGCATAAAATACATTGAAAATCCAAACCATATCACTATATAAGCATTGTTCACAAATATGGCACCTGCTTAAAAGCTAGTGCCTTATGAAAGTACTTAAGAAAATACTTAAAATACATAACCACGTCTTTCACAAACTTATTTATAGACGGTGCAAGAGTTTAAGAACTAATGCACCTTTATTCTTAGTACACACCATAGCAGTAGTAAGAACACACAATAGTAGACATTAATAAACACGAATATAGTAGTAGCGTTGTCCATAGCTGTAACCTCGTCCTTGATTAACTTCATCCAAGCCCATTACTGATAGTACCTTCTCAGGTGCTCCACATTCCAAGGATGCTCCAACTTTCGTCCGTCCAGAGCTTCCAAGTAATACGACCCTTGCCTCTTGCAGTTGACTACCCTGTATGGTCCTTCCCAATTGAGTCCCAATTTTCCATGAGCTGGGTTCCTAGTTGCCAAATATACTCTTTTGAGAATGAGATCCCTTACGTTGAAGCGCCTGGTTTCACCATGGCATCATGCTGTCTGGCCATAAGATTCTTGTATCTTGCTGTCCTTTGCTTCGCATCCATCCTTACCTCATCAATGATATCGAGGTCAAGACGGAGTATTTCTTCATTTTCTTTCTCTTGATATTTCATCACTCGGTGGTTAGCCATATGAACTTCTGCAGGTATGACCGCTTCATTTCCATAGGCTAACTTAAAGGGGGTTTCTCCTGTCGGGGTTCTCACAGTCATTCTGTAGGCCCAAAGAATACCCGGTAATTTGTCTGGCCATATCCCCTTTGCTCCCTCGAGCCGAGTCTTGATGATTTTCAGTAATGATCGGTTTGCTACCTTCGCTTGTCCATTTGCTTGTGGGTAGGAGGGTAAGGAATAATGATTTTTAATTCCAAAATGTTCACAAAAATTCCTGAATGCTGCGTTGTCAAACTATCGCCCGTTGTCAAATACTAGCACCCTAGGTACCCCGAAGCTGCACAGAATATTCTTCCAAACAAAATTCTTAACATTTTGCTAAGTGATTTTTGCAAGAGGTTCAGCTTCCACCCACTTGGTAAAGTAGTCAATCCCTACTACCAAGAATTTCATTTGTCTGGTTCGTGGGGGGAAAGGACCTAGGATATCTAGTCTCCATTGTGCAAAGGGCCACGGGGCCATCATTGGGGTTTGGTACTCCGACGGTTGCCTAGGGATGTTGCTGTAACGCTGACATTGGTCGCACACCTTGACATAAGCCTTTGCATCTGTCTGAATTGTAGGCCAGTAGTAGCAGGCACGAATGATCTTATGGACGAGTGATCTTGCCCTTGAGTGATTCCCACATGCTTCTTCATGAGCCTCCCTCAAAACATAATTGGATTCGTCCAGAGCTAGGCACCTTAGGTAGGGCTGAGAAAAGCCTCGCTTGTACAACACTTCGTTTATAAGGACATACTTTGCAGCCTTGACCCTCAGTTTTCTAGCTTCATTCTTGTCTTCCAGAAGCCTCCCATCCTTGAGATAAATTACAATTGGCCTCATCCAATTTTCTTCCCCTCCAATTTGCTGTACTTCTGGGAGGTCTATGCTCGGCATGTATTGGACCTTGCCATACTCGTCCATAACTCCTCCCGCTGAAGCTACTCTTACCAACGCATCTGCTTCCATATTCTCCTCCCTTGGGAGTTGAACAAAACTCGCTTCTGAAAATTTTTGTACAAGCCTCCTCACTTTGCTGAGGTATCTTTTCATTTTATCTTCCTTAGCCTCACACATTCCATTGATTTGATTGATGATTAGTTGAGAATCTCCTCTAACTGTTACTGATTCCGCTTCTAGGGACTTAGCCAATTTCAGCCCTTTTAATAGGGCTTTATATTCAGCCTCGTTGTTGGTAGTTTGGTACTGTAGATGCGCTACGTACTCCAGCTTATCGCCCTTTGGGGACTTCAGTATGACTCCAATCCCTCCTGCGTACGTCATGGATGATCCATCCACATTGATAACCCACCTTCTTGTTCCTTCGTCCTTGCCTAACTCGTCTTGGCTTGGTGTGAACTCCGCAATGAAGTCCGCTAGCGCCTGCGCCTTTACTGCGTTCCTTAGCTAGTACCTAACATCAAATTCACTAAGCTCCACTGCCCATTGGACTAGCCGTCCTGCGACTTCCAATTTGTTCATTGCTTTCTTTAGGGGATGATCCATTAAGACAATGATTACGTGAGCTTGAAAATAGTGTCTCAGCTTCTTGGAAGCTATGACTAAGGCAAAGGCTAACTTCTCCATCATTGGGTACCGTCCCTTCGCTCCTTTAAGTTCTCGGCTTGTATAGTATACCAGTTTCTGAACTCATCCTTCTTCTCTAACCAGCGCCGAACTTACAGCGTGCGGGGATACCGCCAAATACAAATACATCTCTTCCTCAGGTACAGATGGACTTAGCAACGGTGCCCTTGTGAGGTAAGTCTTCAAATCTTGAAAGGCCTTCTGACATTCGTTCGTCCACTCAAACGCCTTCTTGAGGACTTTAAAGAACAGTAAAGAGTAGCTTTCGAAACAAACCTATTGAGGGCAGCAACTTGTCCTGTAAGAGACTGGACTTTTTTGATGTTTTTTGGCAGTTCCATTTTAAGTATCGCCTAGATCTTATCTAGATTTGCCTCAATTCCTCTATGTGAAACCATGAACCCCAAAAACTTCCCTGATGAAACTCCAAAGGCACACTTGCTTAGATTCAGTTTCATGTTGTACCGCTGAAGTGTATCAAAGGTCTCTTGAAGGTCATCCAGATGCTTCCCCTCGTCCAAACTCTTTACCAGCATATCATCGACGTAGTCCTCTACATTTTGTCCAATCTGAGGATGGAACATATGGTTCACCAGCCTTTGGTAAGTCGCCCCCGCGTTCTTCAAACCAAAAGGCATTACTTTGTAGCAAAACAATCCTTGGCTGGTGATGAATGAAGTCTTCTCTTGGTCTGCCTCATCCATCCTTATTTGGTTGTAGCCTGAGAAGGCATCCATAAAGCTAAGCAACCTGTGACCTACCGTGGAGTCTACCAGCTGGTCAATGCATAATAATGGATAACTGTCCTTAGGGAAAGCCTTGTTTAAGTCTGTAAAGTCCACACATATTCGCCACTTGCCATTGGTCGTTTTCACCATGACTACACTCGCCAACCAGTCCGGATAGTAGACTTCTCTGATGAACTCCGTCGTGATCAACTTTTGGACTTCTTCTTTGATGGCGTTGTCTTGCTCAGGAGCAAATACCCTCTTCTTTTGATGCACGGGTTTGGAGAAGGGCCATACATTCAAACGATGAGTAATGACACTCGAGTTAATACTTGGCATGTCTTCATGACTCCATGCAAAGACATCAAGGCTTTTCTTCAAAAACTGGATCAATGCATGCTTCGCTTCTTCTTCCATGCTCGCCCCTATTCTAGTGATCTTCTCAGATCTGTTATCGTCTAAAGGGATATCTTCTAACACCTCAACGGGTTCTGCTGTGATTCTTCCCTCGTCTATGCTCATTGTCTGTACATGCCCATCCATAGCCAACATAGCCAAGTAGCACTCTCTAGCGGCTAACTGATCTCCTTATACTTGACCCACGCCATGTTCGGTTGGGAATTTGATGGACAAATGGTAGGTTGAGGTTACCGCCTTCCAGCTATTCAAAGTTGGCCTTCCGATAATAGCATATGATGATGAACAATCAACTACAAGGAAGTTTAACTCTTTGGTTATCTGCTGCGGGTATGCTCCAACCACCACTGGCAGTGTGATGGTGCCCACCAGTTGTACTTTCATCCCCCTAAATCCTATTAAGGGCGAATTCACTAGACGAAGCTGATCTTGTCCTAACCTCATTTGTTGGAAAGATGGGTAATACAGAATGTCCGCCGAGCTGCCATTATCTACTAACACTCTTCTGGTCGTATAGTCGGCAATGAGTAGGGTAATGACAATCGCGTCGTCATGGGGGTGATGAACTCTTCTAGTATCCTCCTCTGTGAACGTGATGGCTTGTTTGTCAGCTTCCCTCGTCCTGGGGGATCGTCCAGACAGCTGGACGTTTTGCACTACCTTCAGGTATGTTTTCCTCGACTTGGATGACTGAGCTGCTGAGGTTCCTCCTATAATAACTCTTATTTCTCCTAGCGGGGGTCGTGATGACTCTTCCACCTTGGCCTTTAGCTTCTCGTCTTTGTGGTCTCGTCTAAGGAAATTCCTCAACTTTCCCTGCCTGATGAGGTTCTTTATCTGCTACTTCAAATCAAAACACTCATCCGTGTCGTGCCTATGGTCCCTGTGAAAGCAGCAATACTTGTTCCTATTGCGCTTGTTAGGATCTCCTTTCATTTTCTCCGGCCACTTCAAGGATGGATCATCCTAGATTTGCATAAGGACTTGCTCTAGCGGAGTATTCAAGGGAGTGTATTGCTGACTTCTTGATGATGAACTTGCCTTTTTACCATCTCTATCCCTTTTCTCATCTACCCAGGCCTTCTTGGGACGAGGACCTTGATCTGGATGTTGTTGGTGACCTTCTTCTGAACGTTTTGACCTTTTCCTCTTCTTAGCTATTATTGTGTCCTCAGCGTTCATGAAGTTTTGGGCTGAATGGACGAGTTCAACCATAGTCTGAGGCTCCTGCTTGTACAGTTTATGAATGAACAAGTTAGAATTGACCCCATTATGGAAAACGGTCAATAGCAACTTGTTGTCCATTTCATCCACCGTCAAGGCCTCCCTGTTGAAACAGGTAATGAAGGACCGTAAACTCTCATTCTCCCTTTGCTCAATAGTTAACAAACTGGAAGAGGAATGCTTGTGGCGTTGTCCTCCGATGAAGTTGTTAACAAACATCTTACTCAACTTCTCGAATGATCCGACAGAGTTTGGGGGTATTTTGCTGAACCACACCCTCGCTGGCCCCTTCAGTATGGTGGGGAACGCTCTGCACATAATCTCGTCCGAAACTCCCTTAAGGTGCATGGTTGTCTTAAAAGTAGCAATGTGATCACACGGATCACGATTTCCATCATATGAATCCAAGGAAGGCATTTTAAACTTAGGGGATAAGGGATGACTGCTGATGGAAGCCGTGAAAGGGGAGTTCGTTCGGCGAACCAAGTCTTCTACGGGGTTCGCCTGCCTCATATTTTCCTTCATTTCATCCATAACTTTTCTTATCAAGTCCGTTTCCCTCCCCAACTATGGGACTCTTCTTGAAGTAGTATCCCTTGACTGACCTTCGGACTCAACATTTCTCCTCTACCCTAACTTTGGGCTCATCCTTCTACATGCACTTCATCCTATGGCCTTCTTAAGTTGATCTCCCTATTCAACTCCTGATTTTGGCGGGTTAATTCCGCCACAGCAGCAGCCATGGACTGCATATGTTGAACAGAAGGCGGTTGCGCAATAGGCGCTGACTGACAGTCGCGGTAGGGATTACTAGAAGCATCCCTACTCTCATGGTGGCCTGGGCTAGTAGCCCTTGATCTTGTCCGAACCATTCAGCCTTTTATCTGGGAACAACGAGCGATCAAACGAAAAGAAAACAAAAATTATTTTCTTCTATTTCCCACAAATGGCGCCAACTGATGATGCGAAGAAAATCAGTAGACTGGATGCTTCGGATTAGAGGGGACTACCGGTTGACTTGATGGCCTGAAAAAGAAAGAACAGTAATCAAAGGTGACTGGGGTTGCCGGCCAATAACCCTCCGATGACAAAGTCAGTTTTCTCTCTATTATTTTCAAGTTCCAATTTTTTGGGAATCATAGAACGTACCTTTTCTTGGTCTGAATCAACGTTTATATAGTGTCTTAAGAGCAGTTATTGGGTTTGTAACATCCCCTTGATTTGAGGAGACGTGTGTGTTCGAATATAACTTTCTCAACTGTTTAGGAGTTACATTCTTTATGCGTAATGGTCACTGGGAGCTACACGTATGCTATTGAGTTGTTTTACACACTCATAAATTTTTCCAAGTGTCAATGTGTCATCCAGAATTACTCGTCCTGAAGCCCTCCAGTCAGCTTACCTCGTCCTGAAGCCCTTCAGTCAGCTTACCTCGTCCTGAAGCCCTCACTTGACTGTGCAACGCCTCATCCTTGCACCTTGCTTGTCTTGGACGATCTCTATGGACGAAATTGGAGTTGTATTTTATCATATCCCATCAAAAATCATTGCTATTCAGCATGGATAGTGTTATTTGAGACTTAAATGAATAACATAAAATACTAATTCACTTGAAGCGTGTAGTCTGAGGAGCCATGAATAACTAGGATTTTGTTAGACACTTGTAGGAATAATGAAAAATATCAATTTACCCAAGATATGTGGTCTGAGGAGCTAGATATTATCAAGATTTTGTTTGATACTTAGAGAAATGATAAGAAGTATTAATTTACCCAAGATATGTGGTCCGAGGAGCCAAACATGACCAAGATTCTATTTAACACTTAGATAAATGATAAGAAGTATTAATTTACGCAAGGTATGTGGTCCGAGGATTTAGACATGACCAATGTTCTGTTTAACACTTAGATTAATGACTTGAAGTGTTAATTTACCCAAAGTAGATAGTTCAAGGGACCAAACATAACTAAGGTTCTATTTAACACCTAGAAAAATGCTGAAAAATATCAATTTACCCAAGGTATGTGGTCCGAGGAGCCAGGCATGACCATCTATTTGATACTTAACTATAATGAGGAATGTAACGCATGAAGTAACAAGCGATATATAACAGAAAAAACCTTCATTAATAATAATATGTTTGCAAGTTATTTACATTTCAAGGACGTGGCACAACATTTAATCTAGATCTTCCAGATAATAAGCTCCAGTTAGGTCCTAATTTTTCCCATGTTGGATTTTTTGCAGTACTCAAAACTTTCCTTAATACTAAATCCCTTGGCACCAGTGGCCTTAACTTCATGTTTAAGTCATAACTTTGTTTAAGCTTGTGTTGATAATACGCCAATTGAACCATGGCATTTTCTCTCCATTCTTCAATCAAATCCAAGCCCCTTTCCAACATCTCATCATTATTGCTTGTAGTGAAAGAGCTCGTCTTTAGTGTTGGAAAATCGGTTTTGAGAGAAATTACAGCCTCGGCCCTATAGGTCATTGAAAATGGGGTCTCCCTTGTGGATCTACGAAGGATAGTCTGATATGTCCGAAGGACGTGTGACAGCTCTTCCATCCATTTTCCTTCACCTCATCCAACCTCTTCTTGGGTCCATTCACTATTACTTTATTGACAGCCTCGGCCTGCCCATTTTCCTGTGGATAAGCCGGAGTGGAATATCTGTTCGTAATTCCCAGATCTCAGCAATATCTTCTGAAGACCTTACCATCAAACTGAAGACCATTATCTGAGATGAGGGTGTGAGGAATTCCAAACCTGGTGACAATGTTTTTCCAAACAATTCTTTTTGCATCCAAGTCCCTGATGCTTGACAATGGCTCAGCTTCAACCCATTTAATGAAGTAATCTGTGTCGACCAATAGCTATCTCCTATTCATTGCTACCTTAGGGAAGGGTCTTACAATATCCAAGCCTCGTTGTACAAAAGGCCAAGGGCTAGATAGAGGATGAAAGATGCCCCCTTGTTGATGGATGTTTGGAGCAAATCTCTGACATTAGTCGCACTTCTTCACATATTTTTGTGCTTCCCTTTACATATTTAGCCACCATTACCATTGTGTGAGTGCCCTATGAGATAAGGATCTACCTCCTGTATGACTCTCACAAATCCTTTCATGCAATTCTTCTAGAAGTAGCTTTGTTACTTCTAGGTGTATTCATAGTAGGTATGATTCTGAAAAAGAGCATTTGTATAGCTTTTGGTCCTCGAATAACCAGAACCAAGGAGCCTTTCTACGTACCTTGTCCACCTCATACTTCTCCTCGGGCAAGATATCTTCCTTAAGGAATAGCACTATAAAGTCCATCCAACTAGGTCCCACCCTGATCTAATGAACTTGGACCATTTCGCTTTTCATCTCTGTGGGCTTGCACAGGTCTTCCATAGGGATAACCCGAGGTAAGCTCTGCGCCGAGGACGTCGCGAGGGTGGCCAGGGAGTCAGCATAGGTATTTCTGCTTTTAGGGAATTGAATTAAGGTGAAAGACTCAAATTTTGACTGTAAATGTCTCACCTAATTCAAGTATTCTTGCATCCTTGTATCCCTGGCCTCCAAGTCTCCTCAAATGATCAATCTCAAACTGCATGGCTCTAACATTCTCTTCATGAGAGACTCTGCTCCCATTTTATGACTAACTCCTACTAGTATGGGTGATGGGTGGTGTGTACACTTCCCTCCCGGTCCCTATTTCGTTCAAGATTCAGAAAGTGATCTTGATGCTGGGACCCCATGGATTCTGCATAGTGTGAACCTGAACTTACCATAACTAGATGTTAAACTCACCAAAAACACAAGGCTTTCCCATAGACGGTGCCAATTGTAGGGACACAGTTTGCACCTAAGCCCAAAATAGGAAGGGGATAGGCCCAAAGAGCCCAATACAATAAATTTGTAGAGAGTGAGTTAGAAATCTAGGTTCTAATGAGTTTAGATAACAATGACAGTGGGCCAATATCACAGTATGGTGAAGGCGGAATAGTTTGTATAATGAAAATTGTCCTCGGACTCAAGCCGAAAAGGTTGATTCTATCTTTCTTTCTCTTAAGGACAGATTATAGATATTGGTCCTCAGTCTACAGTCTTTTTCTCTTTTTTTCCTCTAATTCCCCTTTTCTCAAGGACCCTCTTCTATTTTATAGCTCCTTCTTGTTCTTATTTCCTCCCTCCACGTGTAGGTCTAGACTGCTAGTGCTAATACTTGTCTCATCAACACCTTCTTGAAGTCTCTAGGTAATAGTCGTAAAGCTGAAAATCACTATTCAGATATTACTTCCTCTTTAATGCGGCCAGAGATTTGGATACAGAGCATTCAATACGGTGGTAACAACTTTCTCTTAGATATTTTATAGCTGTTTCTTTGCTCTGTGCCCCCATGAAACATATCCTCATCAATAGGACCTCTTGGAAGATCATTCTGGATAACAGGATGTACCATCTAACCTTTACTTTGTTTAGCCGAGAGGACACCCCTCCTCAAACTACCTCCCTTAGCTTTTTTGGTTGCAACTTACTTGTGGACCTCAATGTCTGACATTTTCATTACTGTTAATCGGTCATCGGACAAATGAACACCCTTAGACAAAGCCCATGACCCAACATGCATTTTTGGGCCTTTTATCCCTACAAGCTTAAACCTCAAGGTAGGTTTGTGGAATTTATCCAATAAATTTTTAGCACTTTTAACAATCTCATTGCTAACGCTCTTACTAGTTACTAAAGCATATTGTTAAGTCAGTCATTTTATTAAAAAAAAAAAAAATTATAAATGAACCCACTTGAATGACATATAAGTGTCCTCCTCCCCTCCACCTTCTTCTTCTTTTTTTTTTTTTTTTTTTGGTTGAGAAAAGCATATTAGTGTCCTTAATTGTGTGTTTCTAGAAAAAAAAAAAAAAAAAAGCATCCATATTGGCATGTAGACTAAGTGTACATTTGGGATGAACTGAATTTTTCTGCTCATCTCCACTTTCGAATTATTTTTGCTACTATTTATGAGTCTCACTATACTTTTTGATACTATTTTTGAGTCCCACTATACTATTCAGCTTAATTTTTAACATTTTTTCTATACTTTCAGTAAAAAAATTTCAATTTCAGATAAATAAGTTGTTCCAAATAGACAATAAATTTGATTTGTTTATAAATATAAAAGACTAAATTTGTTTTTTATTTCTTACAAAATGTCAATATGTGATTATTTGCTTAATTTTATATTAAAAAAAGGACAAAATTTAGATACAATATATTAGATGCTATTCCTTAAGTTTTTTTTTTTTAAGATTCAGTTATGGTTACTTAACTAAAAAATACGCTTTCATCCCATGAAGAAAAATCCACATTACAGAATCTTAAAAGGTGAATTTAAGCAACAACACCTAAGTATTGTAATTAAATCTTACCCTAAAAAAAAAAAAGATTACTATTCTTGAAATTCCACAAACCAAATGAAAAAACAAAAGTTATTATTTAATAAAAAAATAGACGAAAATCACATAATCACGACTAAATCAATCATTTCCTCAAAAAAGAAAAAAAAAAGGTCCAAATCAATCAACATAGGTAGGAATGTAAATGAAGCTTGAGAATTTATTAATTATATATTTGTTTACTCAACAAATGAACCAAGCCTAAATCTAATTTTCTGCAACATTATATTTTTTAAGTCAAACAAAATAGTTACCTTCACACACAATTCTATTCTCCAAACAAAGTTGAAATAAATTAAAATTAACCTTTACAAGTGTTTTGGTGATGGGAGGAAACCAGTCAATGCTCGATGGTGGGTTTTATTTTTATTTTTATTTTTTAATTTTTATAATTTAAAAAATTGATTTTGTTTATAAAGTTAAATTGTGTGTGAAAGTGTCTATTGCTAAATTTAAGAACATTTGATGTGGCAGAATATTCTTGGAGGGTGTAAATATTTGGTTTTATACCACATTTTTATTAGGGATAATTACAATAAACCCACCTGTGTTATAACTCGTTTTCACTTTGCCTACCCGTGGTTCAATCATTTACATTTTGTCCACTTGAAGTTAGTCCCGTTAGCCTTCCGTAACCCATCTCTCCATTTGCTGTTAGAAAAACACCATTTTATTAAAAATCAAAACATAACACGGATCAAAAACACGAACCATTAAAACTTTTTCTCACGAGACCTAGAAACACAAAAACCCAATTCTGCATCTGATATTGAAACTCCAAAAAGGCAATTCGTTGAACTCTCTATTTCTTCGTCTCACAATTTATTTTTCCTCTTTCTCTAAAGACTCAGATTAGGCCTTCTTGGCCAAAAGTCCCAAGTTCTTACCACCCATCTTAGCCACTTGCCACCACTATTGACAAGAATCAAACTGTATACACCATGGACGAATCGAAAGTTCGAAGCTACGAGCGATTGTTACTTAATCGAACGGATCTGGAAGCTTCTATAAAGAATCGAAGATCTCCTCGTGTTAATGGACCTAGACAATTCTCTTAGACTCAAGAACCAACTCAACGTCAGCTTGTTGAACAAAAAGGTATCAATTTGTTTCTCCATTAAAGACCCAGTTTCAATTTCACTAAGGTTGTCCTCTGATTTTAGGTTGTTACTGTTTGGGTCATTGTAATTGCTGCTGTTTTCTATTAAAAATTGTGTAATGTAATTTTTGGTTGTAATTGCTAATTTCTTGAGTTGTTGCGAGCATGAAATGTTTGCTGCCTTTGTGGTGTTTGATAAAGTTTCTCAATAAACAAAAGGTTCAAAAAAAAATTCATTTTATATGCATAAGCCACAAACTCAACTATTGGACCAAATAGATCAATGCTTAAAGTGTGATTCAAAACCCAGGTTGGAATGACAAACTTGAGATTTTCTTTGTTTCATTTCTCCGTATATGAGAAAGAGTAGTACTATGAAGAGATGTAGACTAATGAAACTGGGTGGGAACTTTCCTCTACTATGCAGTATTTTGGATGATGATCTTGGAGAGAAAATGGTTGAGAGTTTTTCTTGAGAGGTGTTTGAAAAATGGTTCTCTCTCAGAGTAGTACAAGGCTGGCACTGCAAAGGAAGTGGAAGGCATTGAAGAGGTGGGAGTGGTTTGAATGGTGTTGGAGTCATTTCAAGGCCTCTCGCTTCTGTTCTTTGCTTTGAAAATACACCAAGCTCTTTTGCATCTCTTGCAAGATCATGAATAGCTCTTCTGGGATGTGAGGGCTCTTGCTTTGTCTTTAAAAATATCTTTTTAAAGTGCAATATCTTTTTAAACCCTAGCTTTTTTATTCTTGTTATATTTTATTTCTAAAAATGTGTTTTTTTCTTATGGCAAATGGAGAGGTGGGTTAAGAAAGGCTAACGGGACTAACCTCAGGTGGATAAAGTGTAAATGATTGAATTACAGATAGGCAAAGTGAAAACGGGCCATATCATAGGTGGATTTACTGTAATTATCCATTTTTATTAAATTTAAACTTATTTTTTAAATTCCACAAACCTAGTTGAAAGAGCAAAAATTATCATTATTCTCTAAAAAAAAAGAAAAAAGAAAAAAGAAAAGAAGATATAGGGCAATCATAGAATCACAAGTTCACAACTAATTTAAGCAACATGGAGGCAAATGTGTAAATGAAGCTCATGAAAAAATTTGTTCATTTACTCAACAAATAAGCCAAGTTCGAAGCTAATTTTAAGCTTAACTATTAAACTAGAATATCTCAAGCATAATAATATTTTTGTGAGTAAATTTGTGAGTACGAGACTCAATTTAAATATACATAATATATTGCATGTTCATATATATTCATATGTAAATTATACTTATATATACTTGAGATTGGCTGTGTAAGTATATAAATAAATTCATAATATATCAAATTATTATTTGTAATGTATTACTAATATACAAATAGTTCATGTTGTAATAAAAATAATAGATTGATAAATTTAATTTTTGCAAGTTCATGAACCAAAATCATCTTATCTAATTAACTAAAATTATGTAATTTCAAATATATTTTAGTTATTCACAATGTTTACTTTATATGAAATAAGTATAACTTATAATCAAAAACACATGAACAAGCTTCAATGAACCAAATTTTTTTTAGAGTGAAAATATAAAAAAAAAACTTGAATATATTATTTAGTTTGATAATAATCTCAAGATTAATTGTATTAAAAATTAGATTAAACTAAGGCTAAAATGCATAACACATTGTCTAAATTTCACTAGAATTCATTTCAATCTACTAATTTTGCTTTCGTTTATTTTAGTCCTCTAAGTATCAAGGTTATTCATTTAAGGCATCTCTGTGAACTTCTATTATTACTTCTTTTTTTTTTTTTTTTTTAGAATTCTTCAAAAAAAAATTTTCCATTAATTAAAATTTGTTAATTTAAAAAATATGAGGAAAAAAATTAATAGTTAAGACAATTAACCACAACATTTAACAAAAATTAAAAAAGTAAATTTTAATTAAATAAACTTAAAATTTAAAAAACTAAAATTAATTTTAATTAAATATAAACAATAAAAATAATAATTGTAATTTAAAAAATATTGTAAAAATACGTATTTAAAATATTCACAACATATTTAGTATTATATTTCCAAAAATATCTTTTAAGCTGAAAGAACATTGAATATTATTTGCAGTGGAGGTCTCAACCATTAAACGCACCGTGTGCTTCAGAGAGTAACAAGAGACACAAACCAAGGCCATTTTAGTAAATTCAACCCCATCGCCCCAAAAACCCTAACGCACACCTCCATATATAAGCCCCTCTTTCTCTTATTTCATTTCTCTCACCTTCATTCTCAAGAGTCAGAGGCTCCAACGAAAACCACACACACACGCACACGCTAGGGTTTTCCCTTTGTTCCCAAAACCACACAGAAAGCCCATCATGGCTGCATCAATGGCCGCAACGCCGAATGCGGTGGAGTCAGTCCAGTGCTTCGGGCGCAAGAAAACAGCTGTGGCAGTCACCTACTGCAAGCGCGGCCGCGGCCTCATCAAGATCAACGGCTGCCCCATCGAGCTCGTCGAGCCCGAGATCCTAAGGTTCAAGGCCTACGAGCCCATCCTCCTCCTGGGACGACACCGCTTCGCCGGAGTCGACATGCGGATCAGAGTCAAGGGCGGTGGCCACACCTCGCAGATCTACGCTATTCGTCAGAGCATAGCGAAGGCCTTGGTGGCTTTTTACCAGAAGTACGTGGACGAGCAGAGCAAGAAGGAAATCAAGGACATTCTCGTCAGGTATGATAGGACTTTGCTTGTTGCTGATCCTAGGCGCTGTGAGCCCAAGAAGTTTGGTGGTCGTGGTGCCAGGGCTAGGTTCCAGAAATCTTACCGTTGAAGACTGGGTTTTTGGCGGTTTCACATTGTCGAATGCTCAAAAGTTATCTGCTTTTTTACTATTTGTTGTTCTGAGGATATGGTTTTTTTTGAGTATTTAAAGACTATTATGTTAATGGGTTGTTTTAGTTTTTGAGTAATTTGAGAATTTTGGTATCTGGGTATTAGTATGCTTTCATTCAAATGAAAACTTATGGTTATTTAGATTGATAAATATATGGAATGCTTTGCTTAAATTCAGGCTTTTATTTAGTGGGTTATTTTAGTTTTTGAGTTGTCCTAATTTAGTTTCTGGGTAATGGTATGCGTCTGGGTAATTGTGACTTTTGGCGATTTAGATTGATAAATACATGGAATGCTTTGCTTAAATTTTTTTGATTTATTTGAGCTTACGTCATAGTTTTAGTTTTGTTACAACTGCTCGAATATAGGTTCCAGTGCATGGTTGATTCTACTTTGCTATCTGGGTTTTTAAGTCTGAGCTGGTTTAGATTGGAATTTGGTTGTTTGGATATGATTTTGATGTGTTCTTGATGTTACTGTTTTCAATTTGTTTTGTTGCGTTCCATTTTCTCCATTTTGTTGTTGGTGGAGACAAGGTAGTCTTTTATTTTTTATAAATAGTTTGAAGATTGAGAATTTTTGTGGTTTGCTTATTCGATTTCTCCTTGGAAATTGGAGTTAACCAATTTGCTTTAATTGGTTACCAAAAACATAGATGATATGGTTGTTTCTTTTGGTATGTTGAATTTCTGAGATAGTGCTTGATGTAAAGTGTAAACTATCATCTCTGTTCTTTGTTCAATGATGATGTGTCTCTACTGGTATGTTGTTTTTGTTTAAATGTTTTAAATTTTTTTTTACTTGATTCTGGGATTTGGATTGATTTATATTGCTACAAAGTGTTATGTGGAAATGTTAGTAACATTTTTTCGCATGGTTCTTGGGATTTGTCTTTGTTTAGTATTTGATCATTGCAGGCTTTGCATTCTCTTGAAAGTATTATTTGAGACTTCAATCTTTCTGACCAGACTTTGGGTTTGACAGATGACCAGATAGTATCAACTGTGAGCCAGTTATATGTTGAATGGCCAGGTAGTATCAGTTGTGAGCTAGTTATGTGTTGAGTGCTTTATACTGCCTCCTGATATGCCTTGCACATGCTTCTTTCACTCATACTCATTGATCTGTTCTGGATTATTTTTGAACAATTTTTAATTATACACTTGCAGTAATGCCCACCTTAATTTGATACTATCTCTTGAGTAATTTATTTTGAATTAATTTGAGGGATTTGATGTTTTATTCTAATCTCAGTATTTTGATTTCATATGCTCCTTATGGCTAGGACCTGAGTCTGAGTGGGTATAGGACTGAGCACAGAAGAGTTAAGAGTATCCTGAGAGAAACTAGATCTAAAATTATGCTTTATTTTTTAGTATATGCATGTATGGGTTTTGCTATTGGAATGAGATGTAGTGTGGCTTGAGACTGCCTAAAGATTTTAGGTTAGTGTTACCCAGTGAATCATTATCAACCCACCAAATGCTGGTTCTGTGCTAGTTCTGCCCATTAATTTTTAGCTTCCCTAGCTGTTCCTAAAAAATGGAGTTGATACCTAATTGGCAATGACAGCTAATTAGGATCTTTTATGTTTTACTCGTGAAATGGAGACATCTTTTTCAAGTGAAATGGGAAAGTATCTATTTCAAGCGAGGACAGGACCCTAACCCTATAACTGAAGAAGTGAAGTGTGCAATTGTGCGTTTGGAACTTACCCAGAATGGTCTTCAAATGGTGGGATTGTCTGTTTAGCTGTATTATTTATGAATTGAATATAGGTCCAATAGAGTGAGAAGTAATTGATATAAGTTGGGATATCTCCCCAGCTTTTGATGCCAATCTCCAATCATTTAATGGAAATCTTAGTCTGTTGTTTGGATTGTTTGGCAGAAATTGAGGTGGGGTGAACCCACTAGCATTTGAATCCTTTTGAGAAAGTTAGCTGGTTTTGAATTTGTTTCAGGAAGTAGAATAGTGGTCTTTGCTTCATGTTTTTGCTGTGGTTGTTGGTTTGATAGGGCACCCATGAACGTGCTCTGTTCCATTTGGTAGCCATCACCTACCTCCCTTTGCTTTGTTTTTGGTTGTTTTGTGTTTCAACCAAAGAGAATTGCAAAGTTGCAAAAAGCTGCAGGCAATCCAACAAATTCTGTCTCAATTTTTTTGGGGTTGGGCATGGAAAAATATATGGTAGCACAATTTGTTGCCGTCTCCCATTGTCTCTATCGGATATGACCATTGTTTCAGCCCCCACCTATCGAATTATAAAAAAAATAATGGGCCAAATTGCTTCACCTCCAACTATTGAATTGTAAATATTTGATTAAAAAAAAAAATAAAGGCACTTGATTGGTCAGGGACCCGTGACTGTGAGTCAAATATGAATGTTTGCTATTGCCTCAATTTCATTATTCTCACTAAAACGCTCCTATTTCCTCTTTCAATTCTCTCTCTCCTCCACAACCCATCAGCCAAGCCTTGGTAAACATACAAACACAACTTAGCTCATACCCACAAACATCCATTTTGAAACAAACCGTATGACCCAAAACAAAAATCGCATCTTTCCAAGCTCCAAACCCAAATCAAAATTTCATTTTTCAAACCCTTAAACCTAAATCAACCGAATGCCCCAACCCACAAAACAACCAACAATAGGGAGAGGGATTCTTGGCCATAGGAAAAAAAGAAGAAGGGGCAATTACACTAAACCCTCCTGTGATTTGGGTGAAAATTACTTTGCCTACTCGTGGTTTGAAAAGTGTCACTTAACGTATCTGAGTTATGTTCCATTTATTTTTTGTAACCCACCTCTGTTAAAATAAGAGATAAATAAGTATTTTTGCTCAAATTTTACGTCTCTCTCCTTCTAAAACAAAAAATAGTACAAAAATGCAAAAGAAACAAGATCAAAAAGTGGTATTTGTCTCTCTCTTCATTCACACGAATCTTGAACATGAAGAACATACCCAAAAATCTAAAAAATTACAAAAAATTGAACCCAAAAACAATATCCAATACAGGCCCAAACCCTAGGCTGACCGACCAATCCAAAGCTTTTCCAAGAGCAAAATTCCTCTACAAATGCAAAAGTGTTTTTGGGAATAAAAAATAGTCAAAACCCCAAACAAATTTCCAGCAAAACCCAGAGCACAGAAAACAAAATCTCAATTCAATAGCAAATTCGCTGATTATTAAAACCTTAAACTCCATCAAAAGAAACCCAAAATTTTTCACAACATTCTCATCCCAATCCCAAATCCAAACTTGTTTCTTCACTTCCATTGCCAACGCCCAAGAACCCCAATCTGGGGACCCATCTTCCTCAACCTTCACATTCTCATCCTATAGTAAAACCCACAAAAACGACAACAACAACAGCATTTACGTTAAGGCATCGAGCTCCAACTCCCAGACTACGTCGTCGTCGTTCGTAACGATGCTGATGTCGTTTATGACTGGTTCGATAGTGGGGAAGAGGTTCTACAACGAGGTGAAGGTCAGAAAGTCCGAAGATGGGGTTGGGTGGTTGGTGCTGCTTGATTACCAGGCTCTCAAGAACATACCCAAAAAGTGGTATGTTCTTCATGATTTGGTTGCTGAAGATGTGGCACATGGGTCCAACGAAAAGTCTCGTGAACTAAGACAAGAACTGGGTACAATGGACTTTGGGTTGAGACCATTTTTTCAGATCTTTGAGAACCTTAACATCTGATAGGTTTGTTGTTGAATCTACAAGGAAGAAACGTTGGGAAAATGCTAACATTAGAAGTAATAATGAGAGATCATAGAAAGCACCATTGCACATGGCCATAGCTTTTTTGAGCTTTGAAGGTGTTTGTAGATCTAAGTGTTGAAGAAGAGAGAAAGAAGTACAAAGGAAGAGAGATTGAGATTGATTGTATTTGTACAGTGAGGTTGATAGATTTTTTAGGATATAAACGAAGTTATGAGAGATGTGGATTTTTCTTTTTTTGAAAGATCCAGGGAAGGTTTCAAAACCCTCACTCTTTGATCTTGTTTCTCTTGCATTTTTGTGCTATTTTTGTTTTGGGAGGAGAGAAACATAAAATTTGAGCAAAAATACCTATTTATCCCTGATTTTAACAGAGGTGGGTTACGGAAAACAAACAGAACATACCTCAGGAGGGTTAAGTGGCACTTTTTAAACCACGGGTAGGCAAAGTGATTTTTGCCAAAACCACAGGTGGGTTTAGTGTAATTACCCCAAAAAAGAAAAAAGAAAAAAAAAAAACAAGAAGTAGAGATAGTGACGAAAGGAACTTGAGGGCTTTGGTCTTGAATTTTGATTTAGAAAGGATGATGGGCTAGAGCTCTCAAGATTCAGCCATGGGCCACTTGTACTTCTAGCATTTTGTAGAGACTCGCATTTGTCTATGTGGATCTCAATCAGAGTAGGAAATGTTAAGGCTTGTGGGTAGATTCTTTCTAGCTTGGGTAGAACTTCCAAATTAGTGGACTGTTTGAAAAGAGGGAGGGAAGGAAGGGGAGTGGAGGGGAGTAGAGTAGAATTGGCTAAAAATAAGCTAATTTTGTGCTAAATCTACTCTACTCTACTCCCCTTCCCTCTCCTTCAATCCAAACAGATTATTTCAGTGTTGCGTTTTGCATTTTTTGGGTCCCACGGCACTGTTTATGAGACCCAAAAAGTTATCCAAACACAGATTTCAATATATATTTAGGTCCTATGACATTATTTACACATTTAAAAATTATTTTACTACAGTGTTTTTAGTTTTTATTAATAAGCGATATCCAAACAGACCCTAAGTTGATGTTTGGGTTGGAGATGAGAACGAAAGGTGGGAGATAGAGCATGAGTTAGAAGAATTTAGGAGGACCACTGCCCTTACATGTGGAGAGGAATTTAGGAGCTGAAGGACCACTGTCCTTTACATGTGGAGAGGAATTTAGGTGAAGGACCACTATCCTTTACATGTGGTTTGATTTGATGAGACAAGTCATGTGATTGGGTCTCATTCTTTTTAATATTTCACAAAAATGTTCCATAATTCTTAACTAGTCACTTGAAAACATAAAAAATTTTATCTTAATTTCCACAACTCAAACTATTTATATTTTATTTTACCCTATTTTCTTTTGATTTAAGCTATTTACTCTTCATAGGTGATGGATATAAGTCTATCACATTAAATGGGTGTAGCATCTTTAGGGGATCTTGCCTCCTTTGTTCGTCAATTCATCTTCCCTCCTATATATATATATATATATATATATATATATATATATATGAGCCTTTGCTTCCATTGTAATGTATTGAAGAAATTAGAGAGATATTGAGAGTAAAAAAGAGATATATGTATATTAGTTCAGAAATAATATATTGTGGTGAATGACCACTAGACAAAAATCAATTTAGATATAATATCATCCTCATATTTATTCTCTTCCCTCTATATATATATTTCCTCTATTTTACAACAAAACTCATATTTTTGAGTATTGAATTATGAAAACAAACCCAATCAAATTGACTGGTTGTGGGATCCACACTTTGAGAATTGAGTTATCAAATTTGAGATTTGGATGATGGAAACACACAAACTAAACATAGCCTAAGTTTGCCATAACTGAAGAAGTAATTCATCATCTAAGCCTTTATTTGTTGTTTGTGAATCATCATCATCATCTAAACTTTGGTTATTGAGTATTGTATCGTTGATTCACTAATAATGGTATGCTGTGTGTTTTCTATTTTAAACTTTGGTTATTGAATAATGCTAAGTTCTAACATTTTCATAACAAATTTTAGGTGTCAAGTTGTTATTAGTGGATAAAAATATGATGTCATTGTTGTGAACATAACAATACTCATCATTTTATAAAATAAAAAAAGTCAAATGAATATATGATAAGTTGTGATTGGTGAAGCTTAAAGTGTCACACAAAAAGTGAGACAAATTATTTATATTTCTATTACGAGCAATGCTACATACAGAAAAAAAAAAAAAAAAGAATTTTTTGTACACCTACTAATATGACAAATTTGTATTAGTTTTTATTTGAGTCTATTACTGATATCGTCCTTTTACCTATTTCTAACCATTTGCCACATTAGAGGTGTCAAATTTTGTGTTGATAGACTTTTGCTTATTTTACATCTAACTTCATCTAACCCAACCTAAACAAGGAATAATAAATTGTAAAATTTAATCTCGCATAAATTTTAAGTGTTGGAAATTACCAAGATTAATGAATTGTGACGGTTACAAATGAGGTTTTTAGATTTAAATGGTAATTAAGGCATCTCTAGCAGTCTCTCCAAATTTTTTCAATATTTAGAGAATTAACAGTGTTGCCTACCTACTTTTCACATACCCATTGCAATAAACTCTCTATTATTTCTCTATCCACATTTAAATATTATTTCTTCACTTTCAAAAATCAATTACACCCCATGGTTGTACTATCATCAACACTAAAAACTCTTCTCCATTCAACAACAATCAAATCTTGAAACCTAGATTTTATTATCCAATACCCAAATCTCAAAACCCACATTTTACCATCCAACAACACCCAAATCAACATCATCCAAATTTTAAAACCCAAATCTTAACTTAAATTTTATCATCCAACAACACCCCTCTTAAAACCCATATTTTGTCATCCAACAACACTCAAATCAAATACTCTCAACTTTGCTTGTATTACCCATCATTAGACCTAGATAACCCACCAATATTACTGTTATAATCATTGATGGTTGGGTTTGATCAGTTGGTGGTGGCTTCAATCAGATCGTGGCTGGACAAGAAGAGGAGAGAGATGTTGAGAGTGAGGATGGGAGAGACAGTGAGGAAAGGGGGAGAGTTGTCTGTATGTGAGAGTGAAGAAGAAGAAGAAGAAGAAGAAGAAGAGAGGGGGAGAGTTGTCCATATGAGAGAGAGAGAGAGAAAAAAAAGGAAAAAAAAAAAAGAGAGAATGAATACTTTATTGTATTAGAATTTTATAGAGAAGCTATGGTGCTCTCCACACCAAGAGCATGTCCAATAGCAAATGTAAAACCAAACTACTTAAGAGTGAAACCAAAAAATAGGTCTCCAATAGTCTCTCTAAATCTCAAAATTTGTTTTGCTCATGAATAGTAGCGCTCACCAAGTTTGATGGGCTACTGTTCATTAGCAATTAAATTTTTTTGCTTAAAAAATTCCAGCAGGTAGTATTATATCAATTCTTTCTCTTTTTTACTGATTAAAAAAGGATGAAGAAAAAATAAGGAAAGAATAGAGAAATAATATTTAAATGAGATAGAGAAATGTTTATATAAAAAAAAAATGAAATAGAGAAATGATAGAAATTCTGTTGAAAAATGTACTTGAAAAAGTAAATAGATAAAAGATAAATATAACTATTTATTCTTTAAACAATACAAAAATTTAGAGAATTAATTGGAGATACTCTAAGAGCATGTCCAATAGCAAAAGTAAAACCAAAATACTTAAAAGAGTGAAACCCAAAAATAAATCTGCAATGGTCTCTCTAAATCTCAAAATTTGTTTTGCTCATGAATAGTAGCTCACCAAGTAGAGAGCAACGGTAACAACTCTTAAAAAAAAAAAGAAAAAATTTGCATTTTAGAAAAGTTGTTGGAGCTGATTTGTTTGGTGCGGCATTAAAATGAGTCTCTCTTTTACGAAGCTGTTATTGATAGTTGTTTTAGGATACGTCCTTGTGTTGTGACCTTAATACTTAGGATAACTATGAGGGCATGTCGAGTTCCATAGAAAAAGTAGATATGTTGTCTGGAGTTTTCCATGATTTTTGGGGCGGAATTAACTATTAACTACCAACTTGCTACAAATTAAAACCACCAACCTCGCAGTCGTAAGCCACCTCGAATCAGGTCCACACCACAAACGCGCGCACACAACTGGTCCCGATATAGTCATTGATTATCCAAAATTATACATAAATCCATTAAAAAAAAAAAATTTGAGATAAAACTAAAAGGAAAAAGAAAAAGAAAAAAAATTGTTCACTATAGAGGTCACTTTTGGTGTTAAATTAGAGACATTCAAGCCTGTGTGGAACTCGTCAAGATTGCTGTTCGATCACAACTTCCTTGTAAGACATTCACCGTCACAAGACTCCAGTTTCAAATGCTGCGTTAGTTTTATTAAGGCTGCAGTTGGAAACTTGAATTTAGATTTTGAATTAGTAAACTTTAAATGCTTTCATTTCAAATTCATTAATTTTAGATATTATTTTAAGAGGTTAAAATTTTTGGTGAATTTGTCAAATCTAATTTTTTAAGATTTTAAAACTATCCAAATATAATATTTGAATTTTAATCACTTAAATTCAAATCCTATTATTCAAACCCAAACGCACTATTATGGTGTTGTTATAAGCCATAGCCTACACAAGGTATATTTTTCAGATACAGTATATATACATATATATATATATATATATTTTTTTTTTGAGAGGGATACAGTATATTTTTCTCTAAACAAGAAAGAGTGAAAGAATGAAGGGGAAAAAGATTTGATGACACATACGATCATGAATCATACAATACGCCTCGCGGGTTGCCAGACTTGACAAATGTGTGGCTAATCAATCTGATGTACGGATTTTTTGGGCTTGATTATGACTTATTTATTTATTTAATTCACTTACCTAACCTGATGGTGATGTGCATTTCCAATAAGCTTAGAGCTAATTTTCTCTCCATTTTCTTTGGATAGTGAACTTCGGTCCCAACATTGTTTTTAAAAAAAATTTTAGTTGATTTTTTTTTTTTTTAAAGAGGTACGTTAAATACACACATGAAGAGCCATTGTAGCTCTATAAAACATATTTTGGGACTAAAATATTCTACTACTTAATTAAAATATTAATATTTTCGCTTTCTCTTTATCTTTTTTGAGGTTAAACGACAGTTTTCCTATATCAACCTTTCTTGTCTCCCTTTCTCTTCATAATAAGATAACATTCCTCCTCTCACCAAGAATAAAAGTCAAAAATTGAAAAAACAAAGAAAAAAAATAAAGAAAAGGAAAAGAAATATTGATTTGGGCCGACTGCAAGATTGTGGTGGGGGACAAGTTTAAAAATCCGAGGAAAAAATAAATAAAAGAGTAAAATTAATTATTTAATAAAATAAAGAAGGATTGGAGAGTATGTTAGATAGCATGTTAAAAAGTGGTTAGATCAAATAGAAATGATGTGTTTTTCCCTTTTAAATTTGGGTGAAAGTTTAAAGATGATCTTGGAGAGAAGTTTTTGTAGACACCCCATTTTACAACTTGCATTTAACCAATATTGAGGGCAAAATAGTAATGTTGCACTAAGGGCATGATTGTAATTCCAATAGTAAATTTTCAGATTTGTGATATAAAACAAATCTTGATACTCTAATGATTATAATGGTATGTCATGGGTTTTGACCGGACCACCAAATGAAAAGTTATCATACAAACAATTTTTAATGATCATGACTCAGCTACACAATGGGCTCGATCATGTCCTATCTTAAACACTTAATTTTGGTTGGTTCTCACAAGAATTAATTTAAAGTTAATTAAGTGTGATTTTTGATTGAATTTCATTTTATTTACTGTATTTATTTATTTTTTTAAATAAAAAATGTTTTCTTTTATAGCATCTTATATGCTCTTTTGAAAAACAGTTTGGAGAGAAAAAGATATGATCCATGGAAAAATTCAAAACAAAAAAAGAGAAAAAAATGGTCAAAAAATATTATTATCTTCAGCAGCAACTTGAATTGCATCTTTGGCCTGGATAACTTTGAAATTTGGTTTTCTCTATTTCTGGAAACGTTGTAGAGAATTGAATTTCCTTTCAAAATATACTAATCTCGGATCATTTGGAATTTTGAGTAGAAAGTTAGAGCCAAAATATGAAATAGGTGCGGAAGATAACACAAGTTTAGCATCATCTTCAACTTCCTTTCAAAATTCAAATGGGTATTAATACCAAATTCATTCCAGCTTATCTAAACAGGTTTATGTCTTCCCTTAGTTTCAGAAGAAAGCAAATGCCTTAGCTTTAAAGCTAAGCCATTCCTTCCCTCATAAATAGAGAAGACCTCTTCCATTTTTTGCACCCCCCTCTCCCCCCCCCCCCCCCCCGATTTCCTTTGGAGAGCTAGTGAGAAAGCTGAAAAGAAAAACTTTTGTGCAGCCATTGTTTTTACTTTGGTTGTAGTTTAGTACTTACTTGCTTTATCCCAAGCCCTTTAAGTGATCACTTCCCCTTTTAATTCATACTCTATGTTGGTAAGTAGTTAATTATGTTCTTTAACTTTTTGTACATGCTTGAATGTATGCTTACAATCATTATTTGTTTCTTTCATGATATGCTTGGATGAACATACCTATATATCTTATTAATATTCCTTTTATATGCTTAGATGAACACTTCTAAGCTAATGTGCAACTTTCTCTCGAATGATTAGCTTTACTTTTTTTAAATGCTTAAACGAACATGTCTAAAGTGTTTTGATTTTCTCTAGATGAACATGTCTAGAGAAATAGCATGAAAATTCTTCATTTTCCTTCACATGCTTGGATGAACACTTCTAAGTTATTATTTACTTTTCATAACATGCTTAGATGAACATGTTTAGGTAGTTGTTTCTCTTTTTTTTGAATGCTTAGATGAACAGGTCTAATTAACATTATGGTTTTTGCTTAAATACTTGAATGAACATGTCTGGGTGACTTTCTTTGTTCTTCTCATGATTGCTTGGATGATTGGTAGGCCTAAAAATAAATTTTATTTTGCAATTATGTTGATGACAAATAACATTATGATTTTGTTTTCCTTCACATGCTTAGATGTGTTAAAAAAAAAAAAAATCTGGTTTTGTATCTCATACAAAACACACAACAGAAGTAACAAATAAGGATCTATTTCATTCATGATTGACGACATGCATTATGTAAATTTCAGAATTTAAGAACAAGATAGCGTACCTTAGTGTGGAGAAATTCAAAACAAAGATTAGAAACACTTGGGAACACTTTTAATCTTCACTTCAATTCCACTTTACGTCCAAGAAGTGTGGTCTTTCAATCAGTTTCCAAGGGAGAATGAAAGAGTGCCTCACTCTCCTTTTTTTATTTTTTTTTATTTTTATTTTTTTTTCTACGCTTCTTACAAAAAAATTCTGCATGTTTCTTCCTTTATAACTAATTGATTATCTAATTGAGCTAGCCTATAGGGCATTTCCAATTGGGCTGGCCTATTGGGCCTTTCCAATTGGGTTTTAGTGTGTGGCTTGGAGTGGGACCAAAAGGGACCAATAAGACATTAGCTCCAATGGGCCTTGGGTTTTTCCGTCAACTCTTGACAAGTCTAAAGTTACCATTAATTATATTTAATACTACTATATAAATATAATTGCACTCTAGGCCTTACTAATAAATTTATATTTCAAGACTTTATTATACACGCAACTCCTTCATAAAATATTCGTAGTAACACAAAGTCATGAATGTAGACTGTCATTTTGTAAATTACTATATCTTATCCTTGAGTACCGGTTTAATCCTTTAAAGTTATTCAATATATATTTATGAAATTCAATTTTATAAATATATATTTTAGTAATTTCTTACCAAAGTGGTTAGGCCTAACTCTTTGAATAACTGAACCTTTTAAACTTATTTCAAGATAATATTTTATATCTTCATTAAAAGATTATGAATTCTATCTTGAGAATACCTGTTCCATTAACACTAAATGTGGTTGGCCAACATACTGAGATTTTGACCGTTACTTTAGATCTCACTCTTGATATATCAAAGAAACATACACGTCATGATCAGGTCCATTATATTCTCAGGATTAAGAGTTCATGCAAAAAGAAGTCGTGAGATTTATTTTTCATTTGACAGTCATTAGGAGAATAATAAATCTCACAACGATCCAGTTCAATATATCTTAACTTTTAAAACATATCAACATATCAACTAGAAATTTCCACTTCCATGATCAAGACAAATCATCTTAGTTGATACGTTATAGTTTTCGCAGATGAAATGCCCAATTTCATCACCGACTACAAACTATAAATTCTGAATTTACAAAAAATTTATGATTTATATCTTCTATGACTTTTCACATAAATCACATACTATGCATCTTATGGACTATATGATAATGTCCAAATATTCATGTTACCATTATTTTAGATAAAAATAAAACAACTTTATTAATCATAACATTAAGTCATACATAGCATCATACAATAGGATTTAAAGGCACACATCTTAACAGTCTCCTACTTGCTCTAAAGACTATTATGCACTAATCTAACTCCCATTCCTTCCAAATGTGACTCGAAAGTCCTTTGAGGCAAGGTTTTGGTAAAAGGATCTGCTAGATTATTTGCATTTTCAATCTTTGCTACCACAACATCTCCATGAGCAACAATGTCTCGAATGATGTGGTACTTCCTCTCAATGTGCTTTCCTTTCTTGTGATTCCTTGGATCTTTGGATTGTGCAACTGCTCCACTATTGTCGCAAAACAATGTGATGGGAACTTGCTCCATTCTTACAACACTAAGATCAAAAAAGAATTTCTTGAGCCAAACAGCCTCCTTTGCTACTTCACAAGCAGCAATGTACTCAGCTTCTATGGTAGAGTCCGCAATACAAGATTGATTAACACTCCTCCAACTTATGGCTCCACCTCCTAAGGTGAAAACACATCCTGAAGTGGATTTTCTGAAGTCTAGATTCGATTGAAAATCTGAATTTGTATAGCCAATGGAAATCAAATCCTCACTAGGTAAACAAGCATATAATTTCTCGTTCTCCGTAGATACTTGAGAATATACTTTACAATTTGCCAATGTTTTGGTCCTGGATTTGATTGATATCGGCTGACTATGCCAACTGAATAACAAATATTTGGTCTAGTACAAAACATAGCATACATGAGACTTCTCACTGTAGAAGCATAAGGTACATAATTTTCAATGAGTAGAATATCATCAACATAAAGTACTAGGAACATTACTACTTTGTCTTGATGTCTTTTCTACACACGTGGTTCATCAAGATTTTGTTCAAAACCAAATGACTTAATTGCTTGATCAAATCTGATGTTCCATGCCTTAGATGCTTGTTTAAGTCCATAAATGGACATTTTCAACTTGCTTACCATATGCTCTTGGTTCTTTGCTATGAAACCTTCCGGTTGCAACATGTATATTTCTTCTTCAAGATTGCAATTAAGAAATGCAATCTTGACATCCATTTGCCAAATCTCATAATTATAATGACCAGCAATTGATAAGAGAATTCTGATGGACTTAAGCATGGCTACTGGTAAAAAAGTTTAATCATAATCAATGCCTTCTTTTTGTGTATACCTTTTCGCCACTAGCTTTACTTTAAAGGTTTCAACCTTTCCATCTATCATTCTCTTCCTTTTGTAAACCCATTTGCAACCAACAGGTTTAATGCCACTAGGCGCCTTTACAAGATCCCATACATGATTGGAATACATAGAATCCAATTAAGATTTCATAGCTTGGACCTAATGCTGTGCATCTATATCATTTATTGCTTCATCATAAGTGTAAGGATCCGATTCAGTTTCTTCTGAGATAGCTTTATAAGTTTCTTCCAAACCTATAAATCTTATAGGAGGCTGAATAATTCTCCCACTCCGACGAGTCATCTGTGTACTAGACATCTCATGAGTAATATCTTGTGGTGTATCCAATATAGCCACATCATCCCTAGTTTCATCCATTGGTTGTTCAACTACAGGTTCATTCATTTCAGCCAAGACAACTTTACTTCTAGAAGTATAATCATTCAAATAGTCATTTTCCAAGAATTTGGCATTTTTGCTAACAAACACTTTATTATCCTTATGACTATAGAATAAACCTCCAACAGTTCCTTTTGGGTACCCTATAAAGGAAGCCACTTCTGTTTTAGACTGTAACTTGTCAGACTTTCCTTTTAACACATGTGCTGGACAACCCCAAATGTGGAGATGTCTTATATTAGGCTTACGCCCATTCCACAATTCTACAGGTGTTTTAAGAACAGACTTCGAAGGTACTAAATTCAGAAGATACATTGCAGTATTTAAGGCATATGTCCAAAAAGAAATTGGTAGAGTTGAATAACTCAACATGGACCTAACCATATCTAAAAGAGTTCTATTCCTTCTTTTAGCTACACCATTTTGTTGTGGAGTTCCAAGTGCAGTCAACTAGGATATAGTCCCATTTTCAATCGAGTAATTCTTGAAGTCACCAAGAAGGTATTTGCCACCTTGATCAGATTGAATGGCTTTTATGCTTTTACCCAATTGATTCTCAACTTCAACCCTAAACTCTTTGAATTTTTCAAAGATTTCGTTCTTCCATTTTATTTGGTACACATAACCAAATCTAGAGTAATCATCAGTGAAAGTAATGAAATACTCATAGCCACCTCTTACTTGGATTGACATAGGACAACATACATCTGAATGTACTAGTTCTAGCAAATCTTGAGCTCTTCTACCTTTTGCATTAAAAGGCCGTTTGGTCATTTTACCTTGCAAACAAGATTCGCAAACTGGAAAACCATCAAAGTTCATGGGCTGTAAAAGTCCATCTTTGATTAGTTTTTGAATTTTACTTGAATTAATATGACCCAAATGCAAGTGCCAAAGATATGCTTCACTAATACAAAGAAACTTTCTCTTTAATAGTTTTACATGTGAATTATTATCTAATTCAGAATTATATAATTCATGCTTATCAGGAGATAAAACATAAAGACCATTCACAATATTGCCAAAACAGATAAACATTTTATCCTTCTTTATTACAACATTGTCTTTCAAGATAACACAATATCCATGCTTACCTAAATAAGTTGCAGAAATTAAATTCCTACGAACATTAGGTACATACAAACAGTCTTCTAATATTAAAACTTTAAACTTAAAACATAAATTAAACACTCCAACAGCTACAACCGAAATCTTGCTCCCATAAGCCAAAGTAAGAAATAGCTCTCTCTCATTCAACTTTCTGGTCTCTTGGAACCCCTGCAAAGAATTACAGATATGATTAGTACAACCTGAATCCACACACTAGGAATCTGTTGGATTCTGTACCAAACATATTTCAAGAAAAAATGAACTTTTCATACGCTTATTTTTGGCAGCCTTGAATGTTGAATAATTCCTCTTCTAATGTCCTTTCTCACCACAATGGAAGCACTTTCCTTTGGTTTTTTTTTTTTTTTCCCCTTTGTTGGCAACTCTTAAGGCAATTTATTTACCATCTTTCTTAGTGAAGTCTTTTTTCTTCTTCTTCTTACCCTTGCCTTTCGACTTAGGTTGAGAAGTAGAAGTTTCACCAACATTGGTTGCAACACTAGAAGTACCAAGGATGTCTTCCGCTGCTACCAACTCATTCATTAATTCAGACAATGAATAAATTTTTTTGTTCATATTATAATTAAGCCTGAATTCTTTGAATGATTTCGGTAGTGACTAGAGTATCATATCCACTTGGGATTCTCCATCAATATCGGCACCTAAAACTTCTGATGTATTCAGATTAGATATCATCCTAAGACAATGCTCCTTTACTAAAGTACCTTCAGCCATTTTGGTATTATAAATCTGCCTTATAGTTTCTTGCCTTGCAGAACGGCCATGCTTACCAAACATCTCCTTCAGACTATGCATTATGTGTTCGAAGCAAGTTCTACATCTTGCATTTGATGCTGTAGAACATTTGATATAAATGCTAAGATGTAGCACTTGGCCATTTTATTAGATTTTTGCCAATGATCATATCGTTGTTTTTCCTCAAGAGGAGCATCTAATGAAGGAAAGATAGGACATGGTTGAGTAAACACATATTTGTTCTTTTTAGTAGTAAGAATAATGTCCAAATTTCTTTTCCAGTCAACATAGTTGGATCCAGTCAGTTTGTTTTGGTTAAGAATAGCAACAAGTGGGCTAAATGATGCCATGATTTAAATCTGAAAATAATAAATATGAATATAATAAGTAAACTGGACATTATCAATTTAGCATATAAGCATATAATATGAAACCTTAACAAAACCATAAAATAATATATGCAACGACAACTCAATCTATGTCTATAATTCCTTGGTAGCAAGTTTATTATAAACACATTAATTGGTTGAGAACTATTCTCATTATTAGTGCTATCATGATAACTCTTATCAAACATTAATAATATGCCATTTTACATTTAGCCTCTAAGTAAAAATAATAAGAATTCAGTATAGAGGATACTATAATACTTCGTCTAGTATATATTATTGTCTAGAATCATGTGCAACCACATTTCATCCCTTTAACAAACTTATTTTGAAGTACCATGATAAAAATACCCTCCGCATGGAAAGCAAAGCTCAAAACTAAGACAAGGTGTTTATCAAACCACTATAAACCAGAAAATTCAATCTTGTAGGACCATGAAATAAATACTCTCCGCATGGAATGCTAAGCTCGAAGCAAAGACAAAATATATATTTCATACTACTATGAACCAACAATGGAGGCCGTGGGATGCAACTCTTGTATCTCTCTCCCACTAGATATTTTAAAATAAAGGTTTTTAAGATTAAGAGCCATAATAATGCTAGACACTTTGAAAATATAATCCTAATTTCATTAGGAATAGATTTTATAATCCTAGTATTTATATATATATATAACGTAACGTAAACTCATATATATATATATATATATATTTATAAAACTATATTATATTATATTATATTTTATATATATATATATATATATATAAAACTTTTAGATTGTTGAAATCCTTTATATACGGATTCAACTTTTCCGTGGCCATAAAGCATTTGCACAAAAGCCAATTCAACCGCAGGCCATCAAGCATTTGCACACCTATTGTTTTATTCTCAACTATATCTAACCAATGGAACATAACAATCAATGCATGGAATATATAAAGAGAGATAATCATGATTACTTAGAATAACATGAACCAAGTATCCGAACCAAGGTGTCCATTCAAAGAAAGTAGTTATTGTCCTTTGACAATAACTACTTTCAAGGATAGTTTTTGAATAGTGCCGAGTTCTAATTGCAATGGCTTCGCATATATCAGTTATTGAAATTTCAATAACTACATCCTCTAGGCCATAATCATACACGGCTCCTCTTCAATAACAATATATCCTTGTGCAGCCACGGATATATATATATATATATATATATATATATACAAGTGATGCAATTCTCTTCATTATATCCATATGATGCAGAAAATTGAAAACACAAAGATAACTATTTTCGTTCTTAAATTCTAAAATCCAATCACACGCTATACAATCATGATATGAAAACCTGGTTCTGATACCAATTGTTAAAAAAAAAAAATCTGGTTTTGTATCTCACACAAAATACATAGCGGAAACAACAAATAAGGATTTATTTCATTCATGATTGACAATATGCACTATGTAAATTTCAGAATTTAAGAACAAGATAGCATATCTTGGTGTGGAAAAATTCAAAACAAAGATTAGAAGCACTTGGAAATACTTTTAATCTTCACTCCAATTCCACTTTACGCCCAAGAAGTGTGATCTCTCAATCAGTTTCCAAGGGAGAATGAAAGAGTGCCTCACTCTTTTTTTTTTTTTTTTTTGTTTCTCTACGCTTCTTACAAAAAAATTCGGTATATTTCTCCCTTTAAAACTAACTGATTATCTAATTGAGCTGGCCTATTGGGCCTTTCCAATTGGGCTTTAGCGTGTGGCTAGGAGTGGGACCAAAATGGATCAATAAGACATTAGCTTCAATGAGTCTTGGGCTTTTTCGTCAACTCTTGACAAGTCCAAAGTTACCATTAATTATATTTAATACCACTATATAAATATAGTTGCACTCTATGCATTACTAATAAATTTATATCTCAAGACTTTATTATACACGCAACCCCTTCATAAAATATTCGTAGTAACACAAAATCATGAATGTAAATTGCCACTTTATAAATTACTACATCTTATCCTTGAGTACCCGGCTTAATCCTTTAAAGTTATTCATTATATATTTATGAAATTCAATTTCATAAATATATACTTTAGTAATTTCTTACCAAAGTGGTTAGGTCTAACTTTCTGAATAACTGAACCTTTTAAACTTATCTCAAGGGAATATTTTATATCTTCATTAAAAGATTATGAATTCTATCTTGAGAATATATGTTCCATCAACACTAAATGTGGTTGGCCAACATATTGAGGTTTTGATCGTTATTTTAGATCTCATTCTTGATATATTAAAGTAACTTACATGTCATGATCAGATCCATTATTCTCTCAGAATTTAGTGTTCATGCAAATAGAAGTCATGAGATTTATTATTCATTTGACAGTCATTAGGAGAATAATAAATCTCACAATGGTTCAGTTCAATATGTCTTAACTCTTAAAACATATCAACTAGAAGTCTCCATTTCCATGATCAAGACAAATCATCTTAGTTGATACGTTATAGTTTTCGCAGATGAAATGTCCAATTTCATCACCGACTACGAACTATAAATTCTGAATTTACAAAGAACTTGTGATTTATATCTTCTGTGACTTTTCACATAAATCACATGCTATGCATTTCATGGACTATATGATAATGTCCAAATATTTATGTTACCATTATTTTAGATAAAAATAAAAATAACTTTATTAATCATAACTTTAAGTCATATATAATGTCATACATAATATCATATAATAGGATTTAAAGGCACACATCCTAACAGTCTCCTACTTGCTCTAAAGACTATTGTGCACTAATCTAACTCCCATTCCCTCCAAATGTGACTCGAAAGTCCTTTGAGACAAGGTTTTGGTAAAAGGATCTGCTAGATTATTTGCACTTTCAATCTTTGCTACCACGACATCTCCACGAGTAACAATGTCTTGAATGATGTGGTACTTCCTTTCAATGTGCTTTCCTTTCTTGTGATTCTTTGGATCTTTGGATTGTGCAACCGCTTCACTATTGTCGCAAAATAATGTGATAGGAACTTGCTCCATTCTTACAACACCAAGATTAAGAAGGAATTTCTTTAGCCAAACAGCCTTTTTTGCTACTTCAAAAGCAGCAATGTACTCAGCTTCCATGGTAGAGTCCGTAATACAAGATTGCTTAACACTCCTCCACCTTATGGCTCCACCTCTTAAAGTGAAAACACATCCTGAAGTGGATTTTCTGAAATCTAGATCCGATTAACAATTTAAATTTGTATAGTCAATGGGAATCAAATTCTCACGATGGTAAACAAGCATATAATTTCTCGTTCTCCGTAGATACTTGAGAACATGCTTTACAGCTTGCCAATGTTTTGGTCCTGGATTTGATTGATATCGGCTGACCATGCCAACTGAATAACAAATATCTAGTAGTACAAAACATGGCATACGTGAAACTTCCCACTATAGAAGCATAAGGAACTTGTCTCATCATATTTTCTTCCACTTGAGTCTTAGGCATTTGGTCATCAGACAGAGGAACTCCATGTCTAAAAGGAAGCAATCATTTCTTAGAGTTTTGCATGCTAAACCATTCTAGAACCTTATCTATATATCCAGCTTGTGATAAGCCTAACATTTTATTCTTGCGATCTCGCCAAACCTTGATCCCTAGAATAAAGTTAGCCTCACCCAAGTCAGCCTCACCCAAGTCCTTCATATCAAATTGGCTAGACAACCAAACTTTAACCGATGATATTACCCCTACATCATTTCCAATGAGTAGAATATCATTAACATAAAGTACTAGGAACATTACTACTTTGTCTCGATGTTTTTTGTACACACATAGTTCTTGTCTTTTGTACACACATGGTTCATCAATATTTTGTTTAAAACCAAATGACTTGATTGCTTGGTCAAATCTGATGTTCCATGACCTAGATGCTTGTTTAAGTCTATAAATGGACTTTTTCAACTTGCATACTATATGCTCTTGGTTCTTTGCTATGAAACTTTCCGGTTGCAACATGTATATTTTTTCTTTAAAATTGCCATTAAAAAATGTAGTCTTGACATCTATTTGTCAAATCTCATAATCAATATCTTCTTTTTGTGTATACCCTTTCGCCACTAGCCTCACTTTAAAGGTTTTAACATTTCCATCTAGATGAACATGTTTAGGCTAGGAATTCCTAGTTGACATTAATTTCTTGGATGAACATGCCATTATTTTCATACTCTCTTTACATTTACATTGTTATTTAACAAATTTCAATTTTTGTTTCTCTTTATGTTAAATTCTCCAACATATATTTGTTTACAATTTTTGCAAATTAACATGTTTATATGATATATTGTTTGTATTTGTTTAACATGACATGATATTGACCACCTTAACCTAGGAGACCGATTTTTCCAAGCGAGATGAGTGCTTAATCTATTTCCATCTCGTAAATTAGCCCCCGAACCAAGATCAAGGGTTCTAAACTAGACTCTTGTATATGCAATTTTACATTTTTTTAGAACGTAACTAGGAAACAAAGTAATGTAATTTACTTTCTTAGATTATATCTAGGATAAAAAAGCATTGTAAATTTTGTTACAAAATTGATGTAAATTGTCATATATATTAATACAACGAAAGCATTTTTTATTTTATTTTTTATAATGAAGGTTTTCTTATTTTTCCATTTAAATTATATAAGTGGTGACTCCATGTAAAACCCTCGATCTAGGAAGGAGTACATTTTACAGTAAATTCGACATTTTGAGCATCACAATCCCACCCGTTTGTGTGGGTTAGGCCCAATTTGAATAAAAATTAGCAGGCCGGGGTCACAGTTGCTCACTATTTCAAACTTTCATTATATAAAAAGTTGTTAAAGATGGTCCCCCACTTTAATAAGAAAAAGATCATTCCATTTGAAATGAATCAATTTCATGGTTCACATTAAATTTTACAAATATAAAGGTGTATGAATTGTTAGGGGTGGAAAAATTTGACATGACCCACGAACTCGACACGACTAACTCGTATATAAACAGGTCATGGGTTGAGGTTAAACGAATTCGAGTAAACACGGCTAACCTGTTTAATATACGGCTTGTGTTCGTATTTAACATGTGAACCTGTCTGATCCGTTTAGCTTATAAAATTATTAGTTTTTTTTTTTTTTTTTTGAATTTATGGTTGTTTTTATATGTTTATTTACTATATTTATGATTGTAATTGTATTTGAATTCTAGATATATGGGAATTGTTAATGATTATATAGGTTAGGTATGACCTATTAATCAAATAGATTATTAAATGGGTAATTTGTCTTGACATTTACATGACTTGTTAATTAAACGGATTAAATATGTTAGGTCAGGTCGACCTGTTTAATAAACATGTCGTGTTCGGGTAGAGGATTTCTGACACAGTTACTAAACAGGTCGGATTCGGGTAAACCTATATAGCCAAATACTCACGGCTCGACCTTACACGAACTTGACCTACAAACACAAATTGCCATCCCTATGAATTGTAACGTCCTTTAAAATTTTAAATGATACAAAAACTGTCTATTTACGGGTAGAGTAAGTATTTAAAATCTTAACCATGAAATTGATGAAATGAAGATGATCATGTTCCCTTCAATTAGGGAAGAGGACGGGGTTGTAAATAAGGGAATTTGATTATTCAAATTCAAATTGACATGGAAACCTTAACCCTCCGTTAGGCAAGACATAGGAGTACGACAACTGACCTACAACTGCAACTTACTAAAGGTCCAACCCATGATGCATATGCCTTGTCTTTGAATCCCCACCAAAAAAAAAAAGAAAAGAAAAGTGATAAATCTAAGTTTTAGACTGAATCAAATGTGCAATCAAAAACTTGATAAAGATTGAAATATCCCGGAAATATATCTGTTGGTACTTATAGTCTTTTGTTAGGCTTTAGACAATGCATAGTTTTTTTTTTTTTTTTAAAAGAAGATGCTAAATATTTTAACACACATGGTGAGAGGGAGAGAAAGTCTAAAAGAAATTGACAGTGATGTATATTTAAACAAGCCTGCATAGTTATCTCTTTAATTTTTTTTTTCTTCCTATTTTCTATCCTCTTACTTTTCTATTTTTCCAATCAAATGGACCCAAAAGTTCTAACTTCTTAAGTTAACTCTCTCATAATATTTTAAAATTCTTAAAATTTATATTTAAATAAATGGTTCAAATTTTGCCACATCTGCTATTAAGTATGAACAATATCTTACCTAGTTATGTGTTTTTTTTTTTTTTTGAGAGAACCTGGTTATGTTCTGAGTATTCTACTTCGGTTGCTAACCTGCCAATGATTTATATCACGAAGTCTAGCCCACAATTTCGCCTCTCTCTTGTGCCACACAAACCAATTGAAAGTGGTTTAATGTCAAACATCCTCATTAAAACAACCCTTAAAATTTCGCAACATGAAAGCTATGTACGTGTCAGTTGAGTATGATGATATTTTCTGAAAAGGCAATCTACGCCATAACTTAAAAATGGACCATATAATATACAGTACTAAACTGATGAAATTGCCCATCAATTCTAAGATTTATGATTTATTTCATTTTCACATCACCTTGTTAGGAAATAAAATGGATAATACACTGTATACAACACACCAATTTACCTTGAAATTTTGCTCAGGTGAAATTTTATTACCTGCATTAACAAAAAAGAATGGTTTCTTTCTACAACCGGTTAATACCATTTCAGAAAGTGTTACTAAAAAAAAAAAAAAAAAAAAAACCCCTTCCCATAGAGCCATTTACGTCTTTTTCCAAATGAAAAAAGTTTGGTTACCAAATAATGTAAAGCCGAAATGAGCCGTAGGACATCATATTCAGAGTTAATTATTTATACCAATCGGGAACCACAATCATCCTTTGAAATCCTTCAGTTTTGGTGGGTGGGTTGGTGATCTCGCTGCCAATGATCGATTGATGTGGCAACTGGCAAGCGGCGACATCGTATTCATAACCTATGGCTATAAGTAACCCATGACCATATCAAATAGTAGGGTTTTTTTTATTTTTTTATTTTTATTATTATTATTTTTTTTATTTTTAATGAAAGGTAGTGTGTTGGACTTCGAACATTTTATAAAAGGGTGTGGACCTTGTGGTTGTGTGCAGGTGCGCGAGTTTCGTGTGTGTGTGTGTGTGTTAGTGTGTATATATACATGGATATCAATTTTTATGATAATTAGATACTATTTATCATTCGATTCATAATCTTATCTTTTATGGATTATTTTAAACTATAAAAACTTGAATTTAAACAATTGATTGATGACTTGATTATTGATCTCTGATCATTGTGAAATTTTGCAAGTATAGATAATATATTAAGATAATGTAATCCAAGATGGATTTGTCAAAATATGCATCTAGTTAAAAAATATTGAATGTCATAACATTTTTTAAAGTTACACTTGGTGTATATGAGTTAGGTTCAAGTTACACAAACTAATAACTTGCTATTAAATTCATATTTTGAAAATCTCACCGTTGAATTACATGGTTTATATATTCTTAACATGTATACCAATTTTTATGACAATCAGATATTATTTACTATTCGATCCATAATCTCATCTTTCGTGCATTATTTTAAATTATAATAACTTGAATTTAAACAATTGATTGATGATATGGTTATTGATCTCCGATCACCGTGACAATTGTGCAAATATAGAGAATATTTGAAGATAATGTAATCGAAGATGGATTTGTCAAAATTTGCATCCAATTAAAAAATATTGAATGGTATAACATTGTTTAAAGTTACACTTGGTGTAATTTGAACTCAACTATATATGGGTTGGATTCAAGTTACATCTATTATAACTCTAAATAATGTTATACCTATTAATAACTTGTTATTGAATTCATATTTTGAAAATCTCACCGATGGATTACATGGTTTATATGTTCTTATCATGAATTCCAATTTTTTATGATAATCAGATGTTATTTACTATTCGATCCATAATCTCATCTATTATGCATTATTTTATACTACAAAAACTTAAATTTAAACAATTAATTGATGACATGATTATTGATTTCTGATCACCGTGAAATTTTGCAACCATAGAAAAATATATGAAGATAATGTAATCTAAGGATGGATTTGTCAAAATTTGCATCCAATTAAAGTTATACCTGGTGTAACTTGAATTTAACTATATATATAGGTTTATTTTTTGGAAAATTTATAAAAATATTATTAGGGGTTTGGTTATTACCTACCCTTAAGACATTTGTCAATAAATCATTTTAAGAAAATTTTGATAACACTTTTATGTCAAACTAGTTAGGGTAGCACGTGCAAGGTACGTGCTTGCCGTGGAAAAAAAAGTATGTAGTAATAAAGGTCAATTTTAGATTTTATTTGTATTACAAAAAAAAGATATGAATCATTTGATTTTTAAAGTATATAGAGATTTACATTAATCAAAAGAGACATTAATTTTAAGAATTTTGATAATTATGTAGTAAAAAGTTAATCTCATTCGTTTAAGAATTTTGATCAACCACAAAGTTAGGGTAGCTATTTAACATATAAATATTTATTTAACTATAATTGTTTTTTAGTACCTACTTGTTAAAGACAATATATCTATTCTTTAAAAACTTCTAAGAATGATAACGGATATCATCATCTTCCAACAATAAACAACTGAGTTTTGCTAAGAAATTTAAAATAAAAAATAAAAAAAAGATAAAAAAAGGCATGTGTCATCGAATATCATCATTCTAACTTTCTAAGAATTTTTATCATTTAAAACTCAAAATACATAAAGAAAGTTTTCAGGATGTTAAAATTTAGCAGAAGTAATTTAGACATTACACAATAAAATATTTCAAGAATCATAAGTTTTCATTAGAGTTTAACTGAGAGAATAACAATATGACATATTTGCTCTTTTCTAAAATATTAAGGGAAAAATTTCTGGATTTTAAAGTTTAAGGAAGAATTGTAAACTACCCCAAACATAAAGAATGAAAAATGTTTTTTTCCTAAGTTATTTTTTTTATTTTTTTTTGTGCTAAACTGTGTTTTTACTTAAAATAGTGTATAAAGAAAAAATATACAAAAAGTCAACCCAAGAAAATTGTATGTGAAATAGTGAATTTTGGCTCAACAAAGTTGATTAAACCAACAATAAATTTCTAAAAATACAACAGAATGACGCAATATTTTCATAATACCTTTATAATTTTGTTATATTTTATTTTAATTTGTAAAGAATTGATAGTTCAGCAGTTTTGAAAATATTGTGACAACATCAAGATATCTTAACATTTTTCACACAAAAAAATGTTATATCCATGACATTTTCATAACAAATCATAAGTAGTAGGTTACTACAAGTTGTTATTGGTGGACAAAAAAGTAGTTTCATTGGTAAGTTTAAATTAGAATCAATAACAATTTATTATATTTGATTTGTTATGAAAGTGTTGTAAAAATTATTGTGGATAAACTAAAAATAATATAGCAAATATACTACAACTTTATGCATTCACAAGAAAAAAAAGAAAAAAAAAGTGGCCAGCAAAACAGTGAAATTTGAACAAACCAAAACTACTGTAGTGAAATTACTGTAACTTTTCCCATTCACTCTCTCTCTCTCTCTCTCTCTCTCTCTCTCTCTCTCTCTCTCTCTCTCTCTCTCTCTCTCTCTCTCTCTCTCTCTCTCTCTCTATATATATATATATATAGAAATATACATTGCACTTACAATTTAAATTTGTATTGTAAACACATAAAAATTGGTAAATGTTGTATACATTTGCATAATTTGTACAATTTTTTTTGCAAATGCATATAATATTTGCTGCTTTTTGTTTGTATGAAATGTAAGCTTACATTACAAGAAGAAAGCAAATATATAAAGATCCTTTAAAAGAAAAAAACAAGCTCAAACCAAGTTGGTGAACTTGTAGGAATAAAAGGGGGAAAAAGGCAAGTTACTAAACCAAACATACTGTTCATAACAATATTCATGAGCGTATTCGCTCTTTTTTTTTTTTTTTTGGTAAATAAAAATAAGGGTTCGCTAGGTTACGCTAGCCCCCGGGCAGGGCGTTAGAGTTAAAGCCCTGGGGTCAACTCGTGTGGATGCCCACCAACGGACTCCTGCTGGCAGCGGGACTCGAATGTAGGTGGGTTAGGCGAAGTGCCCGAGCCTTACCAACTGAGCCAAGCCCCCGTTGGCGCCTATTCGCTCCTTTTATATGTAGAAAAAAAGTGCACAAATCGATGACTGAAAAAAAAAAGAAAAAAAAGTGGTAAATAGTACATATTGAACAAACCAAAAGTACTATAACTTTTATAGATTCATCCAACAAGTATCACAACATTTTTACAAAATATTTATTTTCAGTTTGGTTGGTCATAATTTCATATTTTATTATTTTATTTTGACTTATAAGAAATTAATACCTCAATAATTGTGAAAATATTGTGAAATTTGTTGTGTTAGTATAACAATATATATGCGGGTTCTTATAAATATTTAAAAGAAAAAAAAGTACAAATGGAAGATTGGAAAAAAAAAAAAAAAAACGCTGTAGCTACTATAGCTACAATGCCACTTGAACAAAACCAAAGTGGCACTCTAGCAACTGTTCAAAACTTGGGGAAAAAAATGGCTCACTACACCAAAAGGGGCACTGTAGAGGCATTGCCTCTTTTTATATAGATTTTTTTTTTTTTGGAGAAACACACACACACACATAGATATATATATATATATATATATATATATATATATAGGGAAAGGGGGATGAGATAAGGGAATATACTCACACCCCAACACCAAAACTGCATGCGGCAGTTAGTGTCGCGGAACAAGTAATAAACCTCTTCTCAATATTACACCTTACCGATGTGGGACTACTCAACAATACTGAGTATTTTTTTTTTTTAGAAACACACACACACACACACACAGATATATATATATATATATATATATATATATATATGGGAAGATGGATGATATAAGTGAATGTACTCACACGCCAATACCAAAACTGCATGCGGCAGTTAGTGTCGTAGAGCAAGCGATAAACCCCTTCTCAATATTATACCTTATCGATGTGAGACTACTCAACAATACTGAATATATATATATTTTTTGAGAACACACACACACACACACACACACACACACACACACACACACACACACACACACACACACATATATATATATATGGGAAGAGGGATGAGATAAGAGAATACACTCACACGCCAACATCAAAACTGCATCCAGTAGTTTGTGTCGTGGAGTAAGTGATAAACCCCTTCTCAATATCATACCTTACCGACGTGGGACCACTCAACAACACTGAGTATCTTTTTTTTTTTTTTTTTTTTTTTTTTTGAGAAACACAGACACACACACATAGATATATATATATATATATATATATATATATATATATATAGGGGAGGGTGGATGAGATAAGGGAATACACTCGCACGTCAACACCAAAACTGCATGCGGCAGTTAGTGTTGTGGAGCAAGTGATAAACCCCTTCTCAATATCACATCTTATCGATGTGAGACTACTCAACAACACTGAGTATCTTTTTTTTTGAGAATCACATATTGATGACTGAAAAAAAAAGTACATATTGAACAAACCAAAAGTACTACTTTTACACATTTACCTAACAAGTGTTACAACATTTTCACAAAATATTTATTTTCAGTTGTGGTTGGTCACAGTTTCATATTTTATTTTGACTTATAAAAGATTTATACCTCAATAATTGTGAATATATTGTGAAATTTGTTGTGTCAGTATAACAATATATATAAAAGGAAAAAAAGTACAAACAGAAGACTGGGAAAAAAAAAAAAGTCGTAGAGTGCCCCTTGGTACTGTAGCTACTGTTCAAAACTTAGGAGGGAAAAAAAAAAGACAAAGTGACTAATTAAACCAAAATGGCACTGTGGAGGCATTGCCTCTTTTTATATAGTTAATAGAAATAGATATAAAAGTTGTCAAAAAGTTATTTTTTTATTTTTATTTTTTAATTTATAAAAAAGCTTCTAAAAAAATTTTGTAAATTAATGTGTTTAGGACATCCATTAACTTTTCCCCTAATATTTTACTAGATGCATGAAATTCAACAAAAACAAAGTTCTTGAAATGTAAAGTCAAATTATGTGCACATACATCAATATATATATATATATATATATATATATATAAGCAAAGACCTCATGTAAGAAAATATAAGATTTTGCCAAGTGGCGAATTCTTTGTAAAGAAAATTGAAATATTTTCAAGTGCTACATCAGAGATAAAAACAAATTAAATGTTAACTTTTTGTTTCATTTGGTTTAATGTTTCAAGGCTATTTCCTTTAGTTCAATGTTCCAAGACTTTTCCTCCCTCATTTCAAATTATCATTTTCACCCCTCGCATCTATACTTCTTTATATATACCTATCTATAGCCTTCATGACATTTCATGTCAAATAAACCTAGATAAAAAATGATGTCATTTACCTTCAATTTTCCAACGACTCCTACCTAGCTCTAATATTGTTGTCCTATCTGATCCTAACCCATATGAGTTGGCTACAACCAAGGGAAGGGAACTGTATTTTATATTGAGTGATAATGACAATTGTGATTTTGATGTTAAAGTCAGTCGTTGTGGGTTTTGTAAATGCTGTAATTGATTGTGAGTTTTTGTGATGCGTGTTTCATTTTAGAATTAAGGAGAAAGACAAATTCTTTATCGAATTTTATTCCACTATATTCCTCTAAAATCGTTTTTTTTTCAAATTTCTTATTACTAAAATTGAATAATTATAAAAGATATGTGTGTAATCTACAATTGTTGCTTCTTATGATGAACTCATTACTAATAAAGTTTTATAACAATTATGCTATAATATATGTACTACATTTTCTAAAATCATTTTATATAAAGTATTACAACATTATTTATGTATTGCACAGACAACTTTCTAGTATATATAAAAGTGCAAGCACGAACAAAATCTCAATAACTTTTATCACACTTAATAACGTAAGTTTGTAACCAAGTGGGGAAATTAAAGTAGTTGAAGAAAGAATGAAACCAGCTAAGTAAGACGAGATGGTTGTTAGTCTGTATTGCATTGCATAGCATACAAGGTCCTATGGCTCTGACCATTCCATACTACAATATGTGTGTTTAAGATATTCGTTAACAGTACCCATAGGAAAAAGAAAAAGAAAATAGCTATGAGCATAAACAGCAAAGATTTCTCATTAATCGCAACAATTTTATCTTATTTTGCATTTGGAACTTAGATATATATATATATATATAGACCATTTAACAATATCACCGAGAGAAACAAGTATTATGATATTATGTGACAACAATTTTAAATCAGGACCATTGATAATATGGTAGCTAGTCTTCAATCGTACACGGTCCTTTCAGATTGCAAATACAAATGGTAAAATACAAAAAAATAAAAAAAAAGAGGGGTGGAAAATTAGAAAAATAAAAAGAGTCTTTTTAATTTTGGTGAGGACCCCTTCATTTGATCCTACGGCAGATAGTGATGCCATCACCAACAGGAAGCATGCAAATCTCAATCCTAGGGTCAGCAGCAAGAGCCTTGTTGAGCTCCAACACAAAGTCCCTGTAGTACCTCACGTACTTACGTAGTGGTGCATCAGGTGGGGCCACCACAGAGCCATTCCATAGGGTGTTGTCGTACCCGATCACTCCTCCTACCTTCACAAGCTCAATCAGCCTCTTGTGGTAGTTGATGTAGTTGTCCTTATCAGCGTCCACAAATATGAAATCATATGCCCCATGATTCTTTTCCTGTGGTTCATCACACCAAATCAAATAACCCAGTATTAAAAACCTAACTCTCTTCTAATCTAGATTAGAAAGACTTGTTTGTTTGGAGTAATGTGACAAGGGTTATGAATAAGATTCGCATAGAATATATCGGAAAAAATGGTTTTCAATAGCCCCACTAGGCCACTATAATAAAAATTGAAACAACTTTAGTTGTAAAAAATACTAATCAAGAATCTAATTTTAGAAAAAACTTTTAATTATTCAAGATTGGATTGCCTAATAGTATAACAAAAATAATGTTATCTTTTTTTTTGTAAGGGCAATAAATTTAACTACACTGTTCGTTCATTGGTACGTTCACAATGACTTATACAAATTTAATTGAAGTCCAGAGGACACCTATGATTTTAATGCATATACAATAATTTAATTTAAGTCTAGTCTAGAAGGCCTAAGTTACGCCCCTACTTTTATGGTTCTGCTAGATTCCGATTCTTCTTTCATAATGTCATAAATTTGAAGTTATAAAATAAATTGGTGCATAGAAATTTGACCTCCAAATATTTTTATTATAAAATAGATAAAAATTTTAACTCTAAATATTTTTGTTGAAAAAAATGTGAATTTAAGTTACAAGATCTTGACACTGGATTCCAATTCTCTCTCTTCTTAATAATGATGGCAACATATTTTCGTTCCTTCTCTAAACATTGTATAATTTGTATATACAAATACGACAATGCTCTCTTTTTTTATTATTTATTATTTTTTGAGGAACCGACAATGCTCTCCATATCATCAATTTCTTCGAACTTTCCATATTAAAAAAAAAAGAGATGACATGTTCCTATTTGAACCTTGTTCTACCTAATCATGATGATAGTTGAAGCAATGTTTGAGTACAGCTAGTAAAACTTTTTTGTGTGCCGTCCAATTTTGTCCTATTCTTTATAGGAAGAACAGCCTTTTTACTCTACCTAAAATATGACGTGTAAATCTAGAAAAAACTTGTGAGTGTCGTCAAATTTGTTCCAATCTAGAACACGAAAGAAGTGAAAAAGAAAAGAAAAGCAAGGGGTTTAGAGAAATTTACATCTTCAACCATAAGGTCAAGAACTGGGAGAGCAGGGCCTTCTCTGAAGTCGATCTTGTGAGCAACACCAGCCTTTTCGATGACAGGCAGGCCAAGCTCGTAGTTTTCTCTGTTTATGTCCATGGCCAAGATCTGTGCACAATAAAAAAAAAAAAAATACAAACTTTTAGACCGTTTGTTTTTCCATTTCAAATTCACTTTTTTTTTTATTTATTTTTTTTATAATTTTAAATAAAATTACACATATTTTTATCAACTTTTTTATGCAAATGTATTTCAAAAGACTAAAAAAAATAAAAATTCGGTCTCAATCTATACTACCAAACACGCTTTAAATTTTCATTTTCTTGGATGGTTGTTTTTGTTGGTTGTTTGTGTTTGTTTTTGTGATGGGGTTTTCATGAATTTCTTCTTCACCTTTCCATCTTCGGGAAGAGCAAGAGCTGTGGCTAGGAGGGAGTAGCCAGTGTAGACACCAATCTCCATGGTGTTCTTGGCATTGATGAGCTTGAGAAGCATGTTCAAGAATTGGCCTTCATCAGCTGAGGTGGTCATGATGTTCCTGTTAATTGATGATTACCCAAAAAGCGCTTAGTACAAAATGCACAACAACCTTAATTATTATATCACGGGTATCTAAACTTTGACAAAAGAATCAATCTTTAAAGACATGATCTTCACCATGGATGCTTGGCTGTAATCTCTCTAAGCTCCTTCATGGGCTCAGGCTCTCTTGGGTAAACACTGGTCTCCAAAATATACTACAAAATCAAACCCAAAAAAGAAAAACAACATGTTAACAAACCAAAAATGGAAAATTGATAAATGAAACTCATCACACAAGAGCTTTAAAGCCCATAAATGCTCAATTTTCCTTGTCTTTCTTTGATGGCATGCAATATATCTATACCTGGTAAAGAGCATCACTCTGCAAAAGGCTCTTGTGGCCAACCTCCTGGTGCCTCCCAGCTTCATTTTGTGTTCCTTCTGCTTTGGTTGCCATTGATGTAAATGGATTTTCTTACTTCTTTAATTTTTGATTTGGATTTGGAATTGGAATTTTTGCTAGATTTTTGATACCAGAAGCACGGACAGCAAAAGAACAGTAAGAGTTTTCTCTCAAACAAATAACAGTGAACCTGAGAAGAAATGAGGACAGAGTAGGGGTATATGTATTAGAGTTAAGGTCCGGTTTGAACCGGTAAGAAGTTGTTGGTAATGGACCGCCCGCCAAACCGGTCGGGGGTTGGTGAGGAATCGATAAAGCATGAGGGGCTTTGGGTGAGTGAGAGAGGGACCCACTAATCAAGTTTTGGCGCGTCATTTGGGTTCATTGGTTTTGGACTTCTAGTCTTCAGGGTTTGGTCTCCAATTTTCATGACGTTATTATGGGTATTTATGACGTCTGATTTTTTGTATTTAAGTGGTAGGTAATAGGTACTGTTCTTCAAGTTTAATATACAAGTATTGAATATAGAGTATTAGTATTTTTAGTTTTACATACTTTTAATGATTTTAGGTGCCACCAAAAAAAAAAAAAAATTAGGAGTTTGATTATATATTCACATAATCCTAATTATGTATTGAAATAATTAATTATTATTCACATATATATAATAATAATTGAGATTATTAATAATTAAAAATGAGTGATCAAATCATTAAAGGTAATATACCCAAAAGATCATAAATAAACATGGTAAAATTATCTAAAAATAATTTATAGAAGTATGATAGAATGTTTCCACTTTAGTGTAAGATTTTTGTTTTTGTTTTTTTTAAACTTATTCATTGACGTTTAATTTTTTTAAAATATGATTACATTGTTGTCAAATTTCAACCAAAAAGAGAATCGAGTAGTACACCTAAGTATTTTGTTTTTTTTGGAGTTTGATTAACAAAAGTAAATGAAATGGTCATAAACAAATAAATAATGGGTACTTGGAGTGGACATAGGGTATTGGAGTTCAGATTTCTATTTCCCTTTGGTGGAACCCACAAGCTTTATCGATGGAATCTCAACGTGGCAAATAGAGAGAGTTGGTGTATGGTTGGTGGTGGATGAAACTAGGCCCGTTTGGTGTTTGATCTTTTATATACGGTAAGAGTTGGCGGCCACCTCCTCCTAAATTATCATGCCTTTTGTTTTAAAATAATAATCTAGATTCAACTTGGAGATGCTCTGGTTGGTAATTAGCATAAATAATAAAAATGCAATGATTTTTTTTGGAATATTATTCTTGACTTGAGCAAGTTTAGAAGCAACTATATTTCCAAGTTCTATCCACAAAATCCTTGATTTATTTACATTTTTATTAACTACCCATTGGCATTTTTATTCTGAATTATGATTAAGTTTGGATATGGAGAGATACAGGGTGCTACCATGACCTATAGTTGGATATTCATTAACCTTACAGCATATATTACTTCAATTATCATTTTTTTGTTGTTGTTTTGTGTGTGGGCGCTTGTCCGCTTAGGCACGTTAAATTGATTATATTTTATTTATGAAGTGAAGGAGACAATGTTAATGGTTTCGAAAATGAGTTCAAGCTCAACAACCTACTAGCCACTTAAGTAGGATGATTTTCTAGGTGAGCGGCACCTTTATGAAAAATATGGTTTCATTAATATGTTGAAATAGTCTAACAACAATCATTGTAAGGGGAATGAAAAAACCACTAGAGAAATAAAAAAAAATGTGTAAGACATTTTTTCCTGAAATTAAAGGGTACAACAATTGAGTTAACATAGGTATAGCACAATAGATTAATTGTGAAACTAAATTCTAAAGGTTTCACCTTCATCGAATCTCTTAGAAGTCCTAGGTGAGCTGCAGAAAAATATGGTTTCCTTAATACGTGGAAAATGGTCTAACAACAATCATTATAAGAGGAATGAAAAATTCACTAGAGAAAAAAATAATTATGTAAGACATTTTTTTTCCCAAAATTAATTTGACACCATCCCTTATTTCTTTGATAAATAATTACTTAAAATTAAAGGGGACAACAATTGAGTTAATATAGGCATAGCACAATAGATTGGTTGTGAAACTAAATTCGAAAGGTTTCACTTTCACCTTCATCAAATCTCTGAGAAGTTTTAGGCCCCTGTTGGTTGCTTTTCTATTTTTATCAAGGACAAATTTTAGTTAAAAAATTTGTTGTAGTTTTAGGGTATAAACTCACCCAATAAAATAAATATTATTGCATATTTTAAAAATCTAAATGTTGAATTGCATGTTCTTTATGCTTTTAATATACACATCAAATTTTGTATCAATCAGATATTATTTACTATATAATTTATAAACTTATATTTTATGCATAATTTTAAATTACAAAAACTTGCAATTTAAAAACTTATTGATAACATAGCTATTGATCTTTATTTTTCTTGAAATTTTGCAAACATGGAGAATATAAGAAGAAGATGTAATCCAATAGTAGATTTGTTAAAATTTACCTCTAATAAAAAAAATATTAAGTAAGTTTGTAGCCTAAAGGTACCACCGAATTTGTAGCCTAAGGCTACAACCGAATTTATAGCTAAACTTTGTCTTTTTATCAATCCAACCAAGTTGATTATTAAGTATGCTTTGTAATGGCAATTTAATTGGCAACTGTTCATACAACCTATATAGCAAGTAAATAAAAGTACGAAAAATAAAGCGGGCATGCAATATGATTATATAAGGGAACCCTTTGAGCGTTTATTAGTAACCACTCAATGAAATAATCTACTAAATAGAATGAAATTAGACGATATAACATAGTAATCCTTGCATTTCTACTTGCAATAGGAATTACTAAAGTGACTACACACAACTTCAACCCTATTAAGCTCTACTATCATGGATCTCTTCAATGCATGAATATCCTATTCATGACTAACACCACAACAACAATTTGATTGTTGATGATATGCTTCCACAACACAAAAACACCAATCTCATATAGGATCGCATCAATGGTTGGTATCGAAGTTCATGCTTGGTACAAACCCTTGATGCACACAAATGCAACAAGCCAACAATCTCTCTCTCATGTTTTTGATGACCTAAGAAAGCCTTAAGTATGTTTTACCTCACTAGAGCACAAATACTAAGGATTTTTGGTCATTATGGATCTGAATTTGAAAATTTGGAATAATGTGTCTCAATCAATCGAGTAGTGTACTATCGAGACTGGTATCAAGCTTAAGTGAATCTTGATTGGTCAAGCAACAACTGAGCTTGTAGTTGAGTCTATAGATTCAGCACAATTCTTGAGCATTTATTAAGTAGTCTCTTGTGTCTTCAACATGATCTTTAAATAAAATTTTTAGATACCAAGGACTTACAAATTCAATTAATTTTGGCATATTTTGAATATGGTTTGCTAATGCGTATTAACTTTTGACCCTATCATTAATAAAATATTGCTTGTGAATTTTTTGAAAAAGTAAAAATGTAAAACTATATAAGATCAAATTATTGAAATCAATGAGATAAGATGGTAAATTATTGAAATTAATGAGATAAGATGGTCATTTACCTCTTTGGTAAGCGATTACTTGAAAGTTGAAACCTATGGGGACAGATTGGACGTAGTTGATATAGTTCTAGCATATTACAGTGTCAGTGAAGCCAGACTGAAAGGCCTCACCTATTTTTTTTATTCTTTTTGAGCTTCAATAAGAGGTCGCAACATAAGAATTAATCAAAACCCAAAATTTTAAAGCAAGGTTCGCTATTACCTGTTCGGTGAGGACTGGGCAATTTTGCTTCAAGTCAAAGCCGTAGGGCTAACCACCACCAACAAGAAGTACACCAGTGGGATAGTTACGAAGTGTGGCCCAAAGTGTATATAAACTTGCGTCTTCCATATGACGTGGATATATTGGCCAAAGTTGCGTTGTCCTTTCGTAACTTTGTAATTGTCACCTACCAGAAATAAGAAAAAAGAATTGGTAAAGTCGGGATCCGAACCAGTTTTACCAACCCCACTGACTTTTCAAACAGTCGCAGGTAGACAATATAATGTTCTTTATTTCTCCTCCTTTTCTTGGGCAAGAGGTTTTTTTTTTTTTTTTCCTATATAGATTTATTATTATTATTATTATTATTTTATGGCTCATGCTAACGAATGCTCTTAGGGCATTGGTTAACAATCCATTTGAGAAAAGTTTTTATGGAAAAATGAAATAAAGTAATTAATGTTTTGACAGTTTTTTTTCATTTCCCATAAAAGTAGTGTAAGGGAAAATGAAATAAAGTAATTAATGTTTTGACAGTTTTTTTCATTTCCCATAAAAGTAGTGTAAAAATTTTCCTAAAATGGATTATTAACTAATGCCCTAAGGGCATTCGTTAGCATTTTCCTTATTTTATATATATATATATATATATATATAAAACCGAAATTTTGCTAGCTCCATAATTTTCCACGCCATCTTTCTTTTTTATCTTTTTTTAATTCTTTTTAACATTTTATTATATTAGAATTTATTAATTTAGAACTCCAAACTCTACCCAAGCCTTCACGTTACTTTTTTTTTTTTTAATTTCTTTTTAATGTTTTATTACCCCAAGCCTTCACGTCACTTTTTTTTTTAATTACTTTTAATGTTTTATTATTAGGTTAGAATTTATCAATTTAGAATCTCAATACAACTATACAACTCTCTTCAGCCTTCGTGTCAAAGTCACAGTGCTATACCCCAAACCTTTCTGTGTTTTAATATACTCTGGCACCTCAAAACCCGTGCAATGTATGGAAAAGCTATTATGTATAAAAATGTAAACTACTTTTTTTTTTTTCCTCTTCCTCTTTGATTGTATATTAGGATATCAGTCTTATAGTTTCTTATCCTAGATATGAAATATTAATCTTGATATGAAACATTAAATTACATAATAAAAAATAGAAATCAAACTTAAGTTTAAAATAAAATGAAGAATTAAATCTTTAACGTCCTCAACTATCCATAAAATGTATGAAACACAAATTTAAAGAACTACTTAATCAATATTTCAAATAAATTGAAAGACAACTTTAAAGTGTTTTTTGTATCTTCTTTCTGTGTTGCTTTGTAGTTGTCACTAAATATGTCCTTTTATTTTCCTTAAGTACATATGTTGGTGTGAGTTGTACATTGCTTTGAACATTAACTTTTTGAAATTTTGTTGAATCACAACCTTGTTCACTTGATAAATTGCTGCTACATTTATTTTAAGTATCACTGATGTAAGCCTAGCAATAGAATAGGTTGAGGAATATATAATTGTTAATATTTGTCTATTTAGTATTTCGTCTCAATGCCACTTGGTTCATTATATTTGCACGGGATTTTCTGATCTTTGAAATTAGCAGTCTCAGGAATTTCCAAATCAATATAAACTCTTGTTCCACTTGTTGATGAAAAATTATACTCTCCTGCAATGCATAAGATTCATTTAAAAAAAAAAGTACAATTAAATCATAGACTCAACTAAAGGTGTACAGTTTCAAATATAATTGTTCATCTTGTCTTAATTTCTTGGTTTGAACATAACCACCTGATGTGTCAACACCAACCTTTGGTCAGTTAAAAGCAAAATGAACTTTAAGCTAATAAAGGAGAAATAATAATATATTTCTCTATTTCTCTTGGTCATGCGGTTAATTCAGCTTGAGGTATTAAAGCTGACCTAAAGATTCAAAAATGAATATGACATCAGTGAAATGACCTGTAAGACCGCCCAAGTATATGTAATTGGTATGAAAAGAAGATTTGAGTGAGCCTCGTATATAAGGTGCCACGAGATATGAGTTTATCTTTGTGCATATTTTAGTTGTAGTGTTCAAAAAGGTTTGTGAATTAGTGAACTGAAGGTCCAATTGTTTATGTGGCACTTGTACCATAGTTATGTCCTTGAATTTCTATGTGTTAGGATATATGCCTTTAAATCCTATTGTATGATGCTATATATTACATTATGTATGACTTAATGTTGTGTTTAATAAAGTTGTTTATTTTTATCTAAAATAATGGTAACATGAATATTTGGACATTATCATATAGTCCATGAGATGCATAGTATGTGATTTATGTGAAAAGTCACAGAAGATATAAATCACAAGTTCTTTGTAAACTCAAAATTTATAGTTCGTAGTCGGTGATGAAATTGGGCATTTCATCTGCGAAGACTATAACGTATCAACTAAGATGATTTGTCTTGATCATGGAAGTGGAGACTTCTAGTTGATATGTTGATATGTTTTAAGAGTTAAGACATATTGAACTGGACCACTGTGAGATTTATTATTCTCCTAACGACTGTCAAATGAATAATAAATCTCACGACTTTTATTTGCATGAACTCTTAATCCTGAGAGAATAATGGACCTGATCATGACGTGTAGGTTGCTTTGATATATCAGGAGTGAGATCTAAAATAACGGTCAAAACCTCAGTATGTTGGGCAGCCACATTTAGTGTTGATGGAACATATATTCTCAAGATGGAATTCATAGTCTCTTGATGGAGATATAAAATATTCCCTTGAGATAAGTTTAATGGGTTCAGTTATTCAGAGAGTTAGGCCTAACCACTTTGGTAAGAAATTACTAAAGTATATATTTATGAAATTGGATTTCATAAATATATGATGAATAACTTTAAAGAATTAAACCGGGTACTCAAGGATAAGATGTAGTAATTTTCAAAGTGGCAGTCTATATTTATGACTTTGTATTACTACGAATATTTTATGAAGGGGTTGCGTGTAAAATAAAGTCTTGGGATATAATTTATTAATAAGGCCTAGAGTACAATTATAATTATATAGTGGTATTAAATATAATTAATGGTAACTTTGGACTTGTCAAGAGTTGACGGAAAAGCCCAAGGCCCATTGGAGCTAGTGTTTTATTGGTCCCTTTTGGTCCCATTCCAAGCCACACATTAAAGCCCAATTGGGAAGGCCCAATAGGCCAGCCCAATTAGATAATCAGTTAGTTATAAAGGGAGAAACATACAGAATTTTTTAATGCGATTTTTCGTAAAGAAAAAAAAGAGTGTGAGACACACTTTTATTCTCCCTTTGGAAACTGATTGAGAGACCACACATCTTAGGCGTAAAGTGGAATTGGAGTGAAGATTAAAAGTTTTCCCAAGTGCTTCTAATCTTTGTTTTGAATTACTCCACACCAAGGTACGCTATCTTGTTCTTAAATTCTGAAATTTACAGAGTGCATGTTGTCAATCATGAATGAAATAGATCCTTATTTGTTGTTTCCGCTGTGTGTTTTGTATGAGATGCAAAATAAGATTTTAACCAACAATTGATATCAGAGCCAAGTTTTCATATCATGCTTGCATAACATGTGATTGAATTTACATTGATGTGAAGAGAATTTCTATTAATATAGAATTTCATCTTCAAAAGAATTTGTCTTGGCCATTACAATTAAAATACGATATTCATAGAAAGTAGTTATTGTCAATAATTATTTATGTTAATGTACGGCTTGGCAGTTATTTGTGTGAAGCCGTGTCTTAATTGGCTTATTGACAAAAACTGCATGTGTTATTTTTGAATAAAAGTATTGGTTTATTGTACCGCATGGCCATCATGCACGAGGTCTCTCAAATTGCAATATTTTGCATGAGACAAGGCCTGCCAGCAAGTTAATTGCCTTGATGTTTTCAATCCGTATATATATATATATATATATATATATATATATATATTAAAAGATAAATGGATTCAAGCATTCATTTTGTTCATGATGTAATAACGTTTTGTGTACTTAGTTTTGCACCTGCTGAATGTTGTTGCATGTTTTGGTTTATACGGATTGGAGGGGCAGTACGTTATATATATATATAAAACGTAATATAATATAATATAATTTTATAACGTAATATATATATTATATTATATATATAATATATATATATATATATATATAGTTTTACGTTACGTTATATATATTTATATATATATAAATGCTAGTTTAATGAAATTTATTTCTAATGAGATTAGGATTATGTTTTTCACGTGTCTAGCATTATTATAGTCCTTGACCTTAAAAATCTTATTTTTTAAAATATCTAGTGGGAGAGAGATTCAAGGGTTGGATCTCACGGCCTCCATTGTTGGTTCATAGTAGTGCGAAATATATACTTTGTCTTTACCTCGAGCTTAGCATTCCATGCGGAGAGTATATATTTCATGGTCCTACAAGATTGAATTTCTTAGTTTATAATGGTTTGATAAAACGCCTTGTCTTAGCCTCGAGCTTTGCATTCCATGCGGAGGGCGTTTTTATCATGGTACCACAAAATAAACTTGTTAAAAGGATGAAATGTGGCTACACATGATTCTAGACAATGGTATACACTAGACTAAGTATTTTAGTATCCTCTATGCTGAGTTCTTGCTATTATTACTTAGAGGCTAAATGTAAAACGGCATATTATTAGTGTTTGATAAGAGTTATCATGATAGCACTAATAATGAGAATAGTTCTCAATCAATCATAGTATTTAATGTTCACTCTATGCTGAGGGATATTGAATATGGGATTGGGTTGTCGTTGCATATATTATTTTATGGTTTTATTAAGGTTCCATATTATATGCTTATATGCTAAATTTGATAATGTTCAGTTTACTTATTATATTCATGTTTATTATTTTCAGATTTAAATCATGGCATCATTTAGCCCACTTGTTGCTATTCTTAACCAAAACAAACTGATTGGATCCAACTATGTTGACTGGAAAAGGAATTTGGACATTGTTCTTACTGCTGAAGAGCACAAATATGTGCTTACTCAACCATGTCCTAGCTTTCCTTTATTAGATGCTCCTATTGAGGAAAAGCAGCGATATGATCGTTGGCAGAAATCTAATGAGATGGCCAAGTGCTATATCCTAGCATCTATTTCAAATGTTCTACAGCATCAAATGCAGGATGTAGAACATGCTTCGGACATCATGCTAAGTCTGAAGGAGATGTTTGGTGAGCAAGGCCGGTCTGCAAGGCAAGAAACCATGAGGCAAATTTATAATACCAAAATGGCTGTAGGAAGTTCAGTAAGGGAGCATTGTCTTAGGATGATTGCTAATCTGAACACATTAGAAGTTTTGGGTGCCGACATTGATGGAGAATCCCAAGTGGATATGATACTCCAGTCACTACCAGAATCATTCAAGGAATTCAGACTTAATTATAATATGAACAAAAAGATTTATTCTTTGTCTGAATTAATGAATGAGTTAGTGGCGGCGGAAGACATCCTTGGTACTTCTAGTGTTGAAGCCTATGTGGGTGAAGCTTCTACTTCTCAACCTAAGTCGAAAGGCAAAGGTAAGAAGAAGAAGAAGGACTTCACTAAGAAAAATGGTAAACAAATTGCCTTAGGGGTTGCCAAGAAAGGAAAGAAAACCAAAGGAAAGTGTTTCCATTGTGGTGAAAAAGGACATTGGAAGAGGAATTGTCCAATATTCAAGGCTGCCAAGAATAAGGGTATGAAAAGTTCATTTCTTCTTGAAATATGTTTGGTACAGAATCCAACAGATTCTTGGTGTGTGGATTCAGGTTGTACTAATCATATCTGCAATTCTTTGCAGGGGTTCCAGGAGACCAGAAAGTTGAATGAGGGAGAACTATTTCTTACTTTGGCTGATGGGAGCAGGATTCCGGTTGTAGCTGTTGGAGTGTATAATTTGTGTTTTAAGTCTAGAGTATTAATATTGGAAGACTGTTTGTATGTACCTAATGTTCGTAGGAATTTGATTTCTGCAACTTATTTAGGTAAACATGGATATTGTGTTATCCTGAAAGACAATGTTGTAATAAAGAAGGATAAAATGTTTATCTGTTCTGGCAATATTGTGGATGGTCTTTATATTTTAACTCCTAACATGCATGAATTATACAATTCTGAAATAGATAATAGCTCTCATGTAAAATCATTAAAGAGAAAGTTTCCTTCTACTAGTGAAGCATATCTTTGGCACTTGCTTTTGGGTCATATTAATTCAAGTAGGATTCAAAGACTAATCAAAGATGGACTTTTACAGCCCATGGACTTTGATGGTTTTCCAGTTTGCGAATCTTGTTTGGAAGGTAAAATGACCAAACGGGCTTTTAATGTAAAAGGTAGAAGAGCCCAAGATTTGCTAGAACTAGTGCATTCAGATGTATGTGGTCCTATGTCAATCCAAGCAAGAGGTGGCTATGAGTATTTCATTACTTTCACTGATGATTACTCTAGATTTGGTTATGTGTACCTAATAAAACGGAAGTCCGAAACCTTTGAAAAGTTCAAAGAGTTTAGGGTTGAAGTTGAGAATCAATTAGGTAAACGCATAAAGGCCATTCGATCTGATCGAGGTGGCGAATACCTTCTTGGTGACTTCAAGGATTACTTGACTGAACATGGGATTATATCCCAGTTGACTGCACCTGGAACTCCACAACAAAATGGTGTAGCAGAAAGAAGGAATAGGACTCTCTTAGATATGGTTAGATCCATGTTGAGTTATTCGACTCTACCAATTTCCTTTTGGGGATATGCCTTAAATACTGCAATGTATCTTCTGAATTTAGTACCTTCGAAGTCTGTTCCTAAAACACCTGTAGAGTTGTGGAATGGGCGTAAGCCTAGTATGAGACATCTCCACATTTGGGGTTGTCCAGCACATGTGTTGAAAGGAAAGTCTGACAAGTTACAGTCTAAAACAGAAGTGGTTTTCTTTGTAGGGTATCCAAAAGGAACTGTTGGAGGTTTATTCTATAGTCATAAGGATAATAAAGTGTTTGTTAGCACAAATGCCAAATTCTTGGAAAATGACTATATGAATGATTATACTCCTAGAAGTAGAGTTGTCTTAGCTGAAATGAATAAACTTGTAGTTGAACAACCAGTGGATGAAACTAGGGATGATGTGGTTGTATTGGATACACCACAAGACATTACTCATGAGATGACTAGTACACAGGTGCCTCCTCGTAGTGGGAGAATTATTCGGCCTCCTATGAGATTTAGAGGTTTGGGAGAAACTTATATAGCTATCTCAGAAGAGGCAGAATCGGATCCCTACACTTATGAGGAGGCAATTAATGATATAGATGCACATCATTGGATCTTAGCTATGAAATCTGAATTGGATTCTATGTATTCCAATCATGTATGGGATCTTGTAAAGGCGCCTAATGGCATTAAACCTGTTGGTTGCAAATGGGTTTACAAGAGGAAGAGAGGGATAGATGGAAATGTTGAAACCTTTAAAGCAAGACTAGTGGCGAAAGGGTATACACAAAAAGAAGGCATTGATTATGATGAAACTTTTTCGCCAGTAGCCATGCTTAAGTCTATCAGAATTCTCTTATCCATTGCTGCTCATTATGATTATGAGATTTGGCAAATGGATGTCAAGACTGCATTTCTTAATGGCAATCTTGAAGAAGAAATATACATGTTGCAACCGGAAGGTTTTATAGCAAAGAACCAAGAGCATATGGTATGCAAGTTGCATAGGTCCATTTATGGACTTAAGCAAGCATCTAGGTCATGGAACATCAGATTTAATCAAGCAATCAAGTTATTTGGTTTTGAACAAAATCTTGATGAACCATGTGTGTACAAAAGACATCGAGACAAAGTAGTAATGTTCTTAGTGCTTTATGTTGATGATATTCTACTCATTGGAAATGATGTAGGGGTAATGTCATCGGTTAAAGTTTGGTTGTCTAGCCAATTTGATATGAAGGACTTAGGTGAGGCTAACTTTATTCTAGGGATCAAGCTTTGGCGAGATCGCAAGAATAAGATGTTAGGCTTATCACAAGCTGGATATATAGATAAGGTTCTAGAACGGTTTAGCATGCAAAACTCCAAGAAAGGATTGCTTCCTTTTAGACATGGAGTTCCTCTGTCTGATGACCAACGGCCTAAGACTCAAGAGGAAGAAAATATGATGAGACAAGTTCCTTATGCTTCTGCAGTAGGAAGTCTCATGTATGCCATGCTTTATACTAGACCAGACATTTGTTATTCAGTTGGCATGGTCAGCCGATATCAATCAAATCCAGGACCAAAACATTGGCAAGCTGTAAAGCATATTCTCAAGTATCTTAGGAGAACGAGAAATTATATGCTTGTTTACCATTGTGAGGATTTGATTCCCATTGGCTATACAGATTCAGATTTTCAATCGGATCTAGATTTCTGAAAATCCACTTCAGGATGTGTTTTCACCTTGGGAGGTGGAGCCATAAGTTGGAGGAGTGTTAAGCAATCTTGCATTGCGGACTCCACCATGGAAGCCGAGTACGTTGCTGCTTGTGAAGCAGCAAAGGAGGCTGTTTGGCTCAAGAAATTCCTTTCTGATCTTGGTGTTATAAGAATGGAGCAAGTTCCTATCACATTGTTTTGTGATAATAGTGGAGCGGTTGCCCAATCCAAAGATCCAAGAAATCACAAGAAAGGAAAGCACATTGAGAGGAAGTACCATATCATTCGAGACATTGTTGCTCGTGGAGATGTTGTGGTGGCAAAGATTGAAAGTGCAAATAATCTAGCAGATCCTTTTACCAAAACCTTGCCTCAGCCTCAAAGGACTTTCGAGTCACATTTGGAGGGAATGGGAGTTAGATTAGTGCACAATAGTCTTTAGGGCAAGTGGGAGATTGTTAGGATATATGCCCTTAAATCCTATTGTATGATGCTATGTATTACATTATGTATGACTTAATGTTGTGTTTAATAAAGTTGTTTATTTTTATCTAAAATAATGGTAACATGAATATTTGGACATTATCATATAGTCCATGAGATGCATAGTATGTGATTTATGTGAAAAGTCACAGAAGATATAAATCACAAGTTCTTTGTAAACTCAAAATTTATAGTTCGTAGTCGGTGATGAAGTTGGCATTTCATCTGCGAAGACTATAACGTATCAACTAAGATGATTTGTCTTGATCATGGAAGTGGAGACTTCTAGTTGATATGTTGATATGTTTTAAGAGTTAAGACATATTGAACTGGACCGCTGTGAGATTTATTATTCTCCTAACGACTGTTAAATGAATAATAAATTTCACGACTTTTATTTGCATGAACTCTTAATCCTGAGAGAATAATGGACCTGATCATGACGTGTAGGTTGTTTTGATATATCAGGAGTGAGATCTAAAATAACGGTCAAAACCTCAGTATGTTGGGCAGCCACATTTAGTGTTGATGGAACATATATTCTCAAGATGGAATTCATAGTCTCTTGATGGAGATATAAAATATTCCCTTGAGATAAGTTTAATGGGTTTAGTTATTCAGAGAGTTAGGCCTAACCACTTTGGTAAGAAATTACTAAAGTATATATTTATGAAATTGGATTTCATAAATATATGATGAATAACTTTAAAGGATTAAACCGGGTACTCAAGGATAAGATGTAGTAATTTTCAAAGTGGCAGTCTATATTTAGGACTTTGTATTACTACGAATATTTTATGAAGGGGTTGCGTGTAAAATAAAGTTTTGGGATATAATTTATTAATAAGGCCTAGAGTGCAATTATATTTATATAGTGATATTAAATATAATTAATGGTAACTTTGGACTTGTCAAGAGTTGACGGAAAAGCCCAAGGCCCATTGGAGTTAGTGTTTTATTGGTCTCTTTTGGTCCCATTCCAAGCCACACATTAAAGCCCAATTGGGAAGGCCCAATAGGCCAGCCCAATTAGATAATCAGTTAGTTATAAAGGGAGAAACATACAGAATTTTTTAATGCGATTTTTCGTAAAGAAAAAAAAGAGTGTGAGACACACTTTTATTCTCCCTTTGGAAACTGATTGAGAGACCACACATCTTGGGCGTAAAGTGGAATTGGAGTGAAGATTAAAAGTTTTCCCAAGTGCTTCTAATCTTTGTTTTGAATTACTCCACACCAAGGTACGCTATCTTGTTCTTAAATTCTGAAATTTACAGAGTGCATGTTGTCAATCATGAATGAAATAGATCCTTATTTGTTGCTTCCGCTGTGTGTTTTGTATGAAATACAAAACCAGATTTTTATCCAACACTATGGTCATGATAAAAGTGTATTCTCTTTGCCACTGGTAATGCCCAATAATTAAATGTTGGACAAAATATGTGGTAAATGGATACTTCTATTTCAAAAACACCAAGATACAACTTTTTGGTATCAATGCCTCACACTTGAACATACATAATGTGTAGAACCTGCCAACTGTGTAGAACCTTCATATATATATATATATATATATTTTTTTTTTTTTTTTTGAGAAGAAACTTATGTAAAACCTGATTCAGAAGATATGAATATCAATTACTTCGATGCATATGACGTCTGCTTTTAATTGCAGGACCTATTTTAATAATTATGCGATCTGTTTAAATGACTTCATGAGTCATGCAATTAAAACACCCGTGGGTGGTCATCTAAAATGCCAAGTACTATGATGGAGGAGATTCCTCCAAATTGGTTAGGAGGAAAACTTTGTTGCCACTTACAAGCACAATCTTATGAACAGCATAATGCCTCATGCACAGTTCATGAGGCTGTTTTCAACGCATAACACTTCTAACTTGCAAAAAGGAATATTCTCAGATTTTCTATGAATAGTATGGCACACATTTAAAGCCCTGATTTCACTCATTGGCTTGTCTGTGATAAGATATCTAGGTGCTAATTTCATACAAGGCAATGAAGTAGTGCTTCTAAGTACTTCCTTGAAAGTCATTTTCAAATGATGAAACATATAAGTGCAGGTAACTGTGCCCCCAACAAACTAAAATAATATATCAAATGCATGCACAAACTTCAGCCTGCACAAACTTCAGCCTACACAAACATGCATACATACCCCACATATTCTACCAAGCCAGACTTATTAAAAAAAAAACTAAACCACAAAAACATAAAAACTTCAGGAAAACTTATAAGTTGAGTACTATCAGAGCTTAGTTGGGAGGCCCTCAACGGTTCTTCTATTGAGTTTTCTTTGTACCGAGGAAGGGGAAATATACATAACCCTAAGCTTGCACTCCTCTATAGCCTTTCCATTGTCCTTAGTAAACTGGATTCAATAGTAAACATCAACTGTACAACATCAGTATTATTTCAACAGAATATGATCAAGCTAGTCAAACAGAGGCATGACTCTCAAAATCAACGTTCTTACAGAATCTTGTGGAAGATCATCAACATCAGTATTCGGAGGCACTATTGTACTCTACAAGATAAATTTATCTTTGCATTGCATATTTGGAGGATATTCTTGTTGGGCTTGGAGGGTGACTGTAAATCAAGAAGTTTGTTAAAGGCAGCAATAAAAATAAGAAAATCTTCAGGGATTATTGGGGAATATTTTGAGAACAAATATTGTGATGGTTCAAGTGTGCGACCAAGTGGCATATGCTCAATTAGTGCCAGCTAATACACTTCTCAAATCAAAAGCCAGCCAGCACCCAACGGGTATTCATTGATTAGCCAATCACTACTTTGCTCATGTCTATATGTTGGGCAGTTTCTCCTAAAGATATGTTCAATAGAATATCAAAAGGCCATTACTTGCAGGGGGAAAAAAGATCTATCAAAAGATTTTTGCAAGGTACTAAGAAGCACCTCTTATGATGCATGAGTCCCAAGGATCTACAACTCCAGTATTGGGCCGCAAGAAGTAATGTTGGCGAATCAAGAGAGCCCCATTCAAACTATACATATGCTAGTGTAAGTACAGTCTCGCATGGGGAGCCTTTTCACACATAATTATAAATGTTCATTAAGGGTAACAAACTCTAATATTAATGCACAAACCCACCATGAAATAAATCATTAAAAAAATCAAACCTACTTCTCAAAGGGAATCATATCAAAATCTCACCATCAATACCAATCCCAATATCAAACATATGACATTGAGAAAATAAGGCTAACAAAACATCTCACCCTGATTAAATCAACAACACAACAACACATTCACTACTTATCTTCCTCCTCACCACTCTCCATGTATTATGACTTCTAGAACAATAACAGAAAATCACTTACAAATTTTATCAAACCGCTTGTGTACGTGTAAGAAAAACAACACTCAATGAAAAGAGAGAATTTTAAAAAGAAAAGAGAGTACCATGTTGCAGCAACACCATCATCAATATAACCAAGGGTTGTTTTTTCTCTTAAGGCCTGTGCAAGCTCCTTTGTGCCTAAAAATTGAAAACATAAAATGTGGTTTTTGTAGGTACCTATGTATTTTTGATACCATATAAACAGGCAAGTTTGGTTATGAAGTTAAAAGATTTCATGTACATACTCCAAATTAAAAGGTCCTATGATACCACGTAAACAAGCAAGTTAGGTTATGAAGTCAAAAGATTAAAAATCTGTAATATGCCTTTTGATTTTGCATAATGATAGAGGTATTCATCAAAGCTTGCTATTTGTTAAGTCTCTCTCAACCCTCTCACTGAATCTCTGCCTCAAATTTATAATATCTAATACCATTCCCATCTTACATCATCATATATAACTGAGTTATATAACTCTCAAACAACTATATTTCTAGTCATATATGCACGCACAATGGGTCAACACACTGAGACGAAAATAGGTATATCTGCTTTGACTATCCATTCTCTTTGGTGAAACTCTTGCACTAATGATTGTGTCAAGGACACCAGTGACCAGGCGTGAACTTATTCTTTTTGGTAAAGCTTCTCTACCAATTATTGTGTGTTTGGTATGAGGAGTAATTTATTTTCTTTAATTTCTAGTTTCTACCAAAGATTGTTTATTTGCTTTAGCTTATTTGTAAATGTATTTTGTATAGTTGGTTAAGTAAAAGTTTTAAAGTTGGCTTCATCTAGTTATATCTATATTTTTACAGAGTTAATTTTTTTTAAACAAAATAGTAAAAATAAGCTCATCTAGAAATACCCTAATACTTTCTTCTTCTTTTTTGAGTTAAAAGTCATAGAGAATTTTATTTCGAAAAAAATGTTATACCACCTAATTAACCACTTTTTATTGAATTAATATTTCAAAATTTTTATTGTTGAGTTCTATGTTATCTATGTTCTTAATACACATGCTAAGTTTCATACACTAATCAAATATTATTAATCATTTGATTCATAAACTCATATTTATGCATAATTTCAAAATACAAAAATTTGAAATTAATTTTTTTTTTTATAAATTATATAGCAATTGATTTAAGATCATTTTGAAAAATTGCAAGTACAGAGAATATGAAGAGAAAAATATAATCAGATAGTAGATTTGTCAAAATTAAAAAAAAAAAAATGTAGTGGTGTAACATGGATCTCATATATTTATCCCATTATTGAATTACTTTTTTTATTTTTTTTTTATTTTCTTAACATGCATGCCAAATTTTGAGTGAATCAAATATTATTTACTATTTAATTTATTAACTAATCTTTAGAAAAAAAATTAAATTAAGTCTAGGTATATTAATTTTGCCCCACTTATGAGTGGTTGACAATAAATTTTAGATGGACTCACCACTTATAGTTAATCACACAATTAGTGAACTATTACTTTCACATATATTTACCATTTTTTCTTTACTATTCATAGTTGCACATGTCAAGATTGTGAATTTGTGGCTAAAATTTTGTGCCCATAGACTTTCTCAATAATACTCACTCCCTAAAAAAATTATATTTAGGTATATAATTTTTGCCCCAATTTGATAAAATAGTTGAATATAAGTGGTTGACAATCAATTTTAAATTAATTCACCACTTCCGGTTAATCATTTCAATAAGTTGTGTACAAGTTGTCTTACTTTTAAAATGTTATAACAAAAGGTGTCACTCACTTTTTAAGCTTTTTTGAGTTTAATATTATGAAGAAATTAATAAAATTTAAGGTGGATGTACAGAATACAGATGCATGTACTGACTACAGTGCTTTTGGCAAGTGAAAAAAATTAAAACTTTTTTTTAATGTACTCTTTTCTATTGTCGTTGTTGTTTTTCTTAGTACATGTTTAGTAAATTAGTATAGCTTAAAAAGCCAAGAGATTTTTTTTTTAATTGATAACTTATGCACAAATTTTTAAAGCCAAAAGTTGGGAGTATATTTATAATTTTATATAATTTACCATATGTAAACAAAACTAATCAATGAAAACATCTTCTTCAAAAAAAGAAAAGAAAAGAAAATAGACACTTGCTTTTTAACACTGTTTTTGTTAATAGGTCTACCTTCCATCTATGAGTTGTGACCATTAAAAAACAGCTATCTTTGTCTGGACAGAAAGCCTATTTTTATAATTTATGTCTAAATTTTCTTATTTCATTCTATATTTGAATGGCATATATAATTTATGAATAGTCTGCGAGTCTTTTGTCTAAATATTGCAAAAAATCAAGTTTTTTATGATTATAGGTACTGTTGAAAGTTATTTAGAGGAGTGAGAAGAGAGAGTGAATTTCAGCAACAGTGTTGCCGAAATTCTAAGAAAAAGTAGGAGAGAGAAAGAGGGAAAAGGGGAGAGAGAAAATCTGGAATTTCGGTAACGCTGTTACCGAAATTCTGCTGCCCAACCCCTGCCCGTGCGCCAGTGTGTGCGCGAGTGAGCGAAGTGAGGAGGGAAGAAAGAAAAAAAATTAGGGAATTTTGGTAATGGCAATACCGAAATTGGGGAAGAAAAAAAAAAAAAAAGACAATTTCGGTACTGCCAATACTGAAATTGGGGAAGGAAAAAAATATATAAATAATTTCGGTACTCCAATACCGAAATTGGGGAAGGAAAAAAAAAAAAAAAGATAATTTCGGTACTGCCCATACCAAAATTGGGGAAGAAAAAAAAAAAAAAAGGCAATTTCGGTACTGCCAATACCGAAATTGGGGAAAAGAAAAAAAAAAATCAATTTCGGTACTGCCAATACCGAAATTGGGGAAAAAAAAAAGAAGACAATTTCGGGACTGCCCATACCGAAATTGAAAAAAAAAGAAAGGCAATTTCAGTACTGCCCTACCGAAATTGAAAAAAAAAAAAAAAGAAGAAAAAAAGAAAGGCAATTTCGGTATTGCCAGTACCGAAATTGCCTTTTTTTTTTTTTTTTTTTTTTCAATTTCAGTATGGGCAGTACCGAAATTATCTTTTTTTTTTTTTTTTTTTTTTTTTTTTTTTTTTTTTTTCCCAATTTCGGTATTGGCAGTACCGAAATTATCTTTTTTTTTTCTTCCCCAATTTTGGTATTGCCATTACTGAAATTCCCCATTTATTTCTTCCCGCCTCACTTCACTCACTCGCGCACACAATCGCGCATGGGTAGGGGTTGGGCAGCAGAATTTCGGTAACAGCGTTACCGAAATTCCAGATTTTCTCTCTCCCCCCTTTTCCCTCTTTCTCTCTCCTACTTTTCTTAGAATTTCGGCAACACTGTTGCCAAAATTCACTCTCTCTCCTCACTTCCCTAAATAACTTTCAACAGTACCTATAACCATAAAAAGTTTGATTTTTTGCAATATTTAGACAAAAGACTCAATAGTCTGCTCTATGGGGCATTTATCTACAACAAATTCCAAGAAGATTCTCCAAACTATGCTAATAGAAGATAGTCTGTGACGGCATTTGTGCAAGTTGTGTTTCTGTATAGTCCTTAAAAGCCTGTAAACTAGTTTTGCTATTTTTTTTTTTTTTTAAATGTCAACCTTATTTCTATTGACTACAATATCATAATTTAGAACTTTAAAAATCTATGTTTTTACTAATACCCAGTTGAAAAAAATTGAATATCCTATTGCAATTTTGATGAGCAACAAATTACTTCCCAGTTCAACTACCAGCAAAGTTGTGGTTTAGTTGTTGTATCTATCCAATTGCTCAATATTGTATTTTCTAATTATTGACTGTCTAAACTGATTTATTAAATAGGTGAAGATATCTTCATCTATATGTATTTTTTTTTTTGTGAGTGAATTCATCTATTATATTCAATCATGGAAATAATAGTTTCAATTTTTAATTTTTAAGGAGTGGGAAAAGTTGCAAAAAGATGGGTCTATTTTGTGGGCAAAATTGGGCATTTACCCTTTTCTCACAAACTTTCCAGCATTTTGTCATCTTTTCGAACTAATTAGGAAAACGCCCTTATTTTAAAACTCGACATTACCATAATCGAGTTACATGAATAACTCGGTCATTTCATAATCGAGTTTGGACGAGATTTTTGCCACGCTGGGGAGCCAACGTGGCATTTTATTATTTTTTAATCCATGAATAACTCGATTTCATAGTAACTGAGTTATATAACCGACTATTTAAATATCAAGTTATGATCGTGTTATAGCTGTATTTCTCCTCCCATTCAGACTGTCTTGGTGTCAGGCATAGCATTTTCATTTGTTTTAATCGTACATAACTTGATTACTATAACATTGAGTTATATAACCGACTATTGCATATCGAGTTATAAAGCAAAATCGAACTCTCTAAAATCGAGTTATGCTTGTGTTATAATTACACTTCTCCTCCCATTCCGACAGTCTTGTTGCTTTCAGTTTGAACTGAATTCCACTGCTGCTCCACAGATCCATAGTTGCTTCCCGACTGAATTGAAATTTCTATCATCTCAGGTAAAAAACCCATACCAGAATTTTATGGCAATGGTATTTTCATTTGATATTGTACTGATTTTTTTTTTGGTTGAATGAGTGTTATGTGAGTACATTGGTGTGATTTTGGTTGTTTGTTGTAGAAAATTTTAATCACAAGAGAGTGAGAATCCTTACCATAGCAAGAAGTAATCAACTATATAACTTATTTTTCTTAGATTGTTATAAGATGGTTAGTGAAATGAAGGATAACATATAAATATAAGATATGATAAGTAGCATTTATGGTCATGTTGATAACTCTAGAAGGCTTTTATTAACAAATCAGCAATGTAAAAGCAATAAAAGTGGTTACTACATTGTCAGCAATATAAGTAGCATTAATGCATTCCATACTTTAGTTGAACGTACATAATCATTATTGTCAGACAATGACAACAACACTACGTCTTACATAGAGTGTTCCAGACATTAACAACAACATCTAATTTTCATTGGTAGGAATTTTTGGAAATCATCATTGCTTGAATCTGAGAAGTTTGAAATATCTTTATCATTGTCTAAATTAGTAATTTCGTTAATAGACTTGATGGCTCGCTCTTATGCCTTCCCTGATAGATGTTTCCTAGCCTTTTGGACTGCATGAAAACGGTCTAATCGCCTTTGTATTTGATTGTTCTCCCGTTCGAGATGAGCAAGTATGTTGGTAGGTTTGTCTCTAGGTAACTCAATTGATCGTGCCTTAGGAACTCATAACCCATGCCATCAATAGTACACCTCCAACTCACATATCTTCTTGTATAGCTCTGACCATGGTTGTTTTGCTGTGGTGAACTTTGTTAACGCGGTATTTGTACTTAGTTGGGTAGGTCTATCGACCATGATGTGTCCGACGCTTCCTAGACTCTCGTATGTGTATATTAGAATATTAATGAAATCTTTTTTCTTTCCAACCCATTTCCTTCCATAGTGGTCTGTGTATGTCTATAGTTGTTGGTCTGCTGGAACTTGTGATGATGCATTTGTTGAAGTAGATCCAAACTTAGGTTTTGAGCTTGAGGCATTGCGAATCAAAGCTTAGTCAGTCAAAGAAGTTAGTGGGATAGAAATAATCCATTCAGTATTTTGGTGCATTTATAAGCTCATCTCATGGTCCAAATATCATAAAAATTTTATATATGAGTATTAGGGTTTGTCATGTCAATACAGGCTGGAAAAATGGTACATGAATGGGAGCACCCATGCTCCCATTGTTATAGTGTATTTCCATATGTGTACAGTAGTATAAGTCAATTATATTTCCACACAGTGCCATGCATTATGCATCATTATACGATTATTCTTTTGTTTATGTTACGGGCCACATGATAGATCTAGCATGTAAAACTACATCAATTTAGAATTGTCTTAGTCGTGTACCATGTTATGCAGCTATACATTATTTACTAATAGTTGATGCACATTGTTAACTCAATCTTTTAATGTTATTGTAGTCATCGCCAATGGGTGACCCTTATTGCTATAGGCCACACGATGTGTTTGCTGTGATGGGTCATTCTTGGGTACTAGAAGATAAATTCACCTATCCAATCAATCCCAGCCTGCGAAATAGTGCATAGGTCCACAATACCATGTGGGTGGAGTGGGATTGGTTACTCCGTGAACAGGAGATGTTTTATGATGAGGTGGTCGGCTATAAGCTGCCAGTGCCTCGGCGACTCGCATTGCAGATGCCAAGAGACAATATAGATGAACTTCGTAGAGCATTGTGCTGCATAAGAGAAGAAAATAATCGAATGAAGATACGTCTTAATCGATATCGGACCCAGGTGGAGATTCGAGAATCAATGGAATGTAAGTTGTACGAGCATACACGATACATGCAATCACTTCTTGCAACAGGCATTTATTAGTCGAACGTGGAGATGTCAGATGAAGAGTAATCATATTGTGGTCCATTCGCACTTTGATGTATAACTATTATCCTTCATTATGTTTTAAATGTATGTGTGTCGTTGTTGTACTTGTACTATGTAGGGAATAATGTTTATTTGCATAATTGAAGTGTGCTTGCCTAGATCCTTATCTCTAATTCACATAATGCCATGCATTATGCATCATTGTACGATTCTTCTTTTGTTTATGTTATGAGCCACATGATAGATCTAGCATGTAAAACTACATCAATTTAGAATTGTCATTGTCGTGTACCATGTTATGCAGCTATACATTATTTACTAACAGTTGATGCACATTGTTAACTTGATCTTTTGATGTTATTGTAGTCATTGTCAATGGGTGACCCTTATCGCTATAGGCCAAGCGATGTGTTTACTGTGATGGGTCGTTCTTGGGTACTAGAAGATGAATTCACCTATCCAATCAATCCCAACCTACGACATAGTGCACAGGTCCACAATACCATGAGGGCAGAGTGAGACTGCTTACTTCGTGAACAGGAGATGTTTTATGATGAGATGGTCGGTTATAGACGAACTTTGTAGAGCATTGTGCCACATAAGAGAAGAAAATAATCGAATGAAGATATGTCTCAATCGATATCGGACCTAGGTGGAGATTCGAGAATCATTGGAATGCAAGTTGTATGAGCATGCATGATACATGCAAACACTTCTTGCAGCAAACATTTATCAGTCGGACGTGGAGATGTCAGATGAAGAGCAATCATGTTATGGTCCACGCATTTTTATGTATAGCTATTATCCTTAATTATGTTTTAGATGTATGTGTGTCGCTGTTGTTGTATTCGTACTGTGTAGGGAATAGTGTTTATGGTTAGGGATTTATGTAAACCTTATCATCGTTTGCATAAATATGCATGTCTGATGCGTAGTCTTGAATGACTACTTATAGCAAAGAGAAAGGAAAATTATTAGATGCATAACCCATACATAATACCTAAATTTTTCTACACATGATGTTGGTCGATATGCATTACCTGCATATCGACCAACTAACACATACATGCATAACACACACATACATAACATATACAATGTACATATTCTTACACATGACACTATCAACATGCATGACTTGCATATCGACCAACTAGCATTACCAAAATTGATAACATAATTCTAGAGATAGTACGCACCCCACATAGAACTTAGCTAGGCGATGTAGTACATAGATATTCATTTAGACAGGTAGTCTTCGTAGTTGAGGACACTATTATGTTTTGCTTGGGTAAGCTGCCTGCTGGTTGCAGCAGCCTGCTTTTCTGTAAGCTGTAGCAGGTGATACCTGCACCTACGAAGGAACATTAGGTTGTTTTCCTTTTGGATTTTGGCAACGGCCCTCCTGCATTGCTCCATATTTCCCCTTGGCATTGTTAGCAAGACTCAGTCCACCAAAGGTGCCCCGAGTAGAAGGTGATCATTATGTAGAGAGTTGGACTCATATATGCGGTACTCCCATTCTCGTTGTAGCCCTGCATAATATTCCCTCTCATCGTTATCTCTCTCCCTCCTGTAGTTATCAGGAAAATGGGGTAGGAGCCAATTGCGAATCGACATTGCAAAAGGTGAATTTGATTGCAGTATATCTAGATGCGATGGGCAACTGCATGGTGTGGTGTGATAGTATGGTGTAAGGATTGACTGAGGTATATATAGACGGATTGCATGGGCAACTATATGGTGTGGTGGTGTCGGCCATTGCAAGTTGTTTAGTTAATACTAATTGGTACATGAGTTAACTTGATCGATTGATATAACTAGATTGGGTCTAGCAGTTCATAATTGGTACAGAAGCAGGCTTAACTACATAATAGCAATTGGTACATGTAGGTTGTTCACTTGATATGACTAGACTTGGTGCAACAATTCCGAGTTGATGCAGTTAAGTACATTAGCTAACAGGAGTATACACGTGAGAAGAATAGTAGGGCTTGTGTTTGATCTAACTGGACAAGGCAGAATAGTGATGGGATGTTAGGATGTGCACACATAATTGAGAAAATAACTCGACTCAATCGTAATGTTTGTTGGCGTGTGTAGTGTGTTTGATGTGGTTGAAATGACTGGTCTTGGTGAAACAGTGGTAGGTCCATGTAGTGTAAGCGTGTGTAATGAGTCACGTGAATGTGTTTCTATCTCAGTGAGCATGGTGAAGCTGTTAGAAGCTATCGTGTAGCAGTGGAAAAGTTGGTCATGTTAGTCATTTGAATTGTATTCACGTGATTCGATTTGATATGACTGGAATCGGGGCAATAGTAATGGGCTGATGAGGGTACCGTGAGAAATCTTGCATACATTTTCACGTGAAGTAGTTGGTGTTGGAAAATCTGGTTTGTATCTCATACAAAACACATAGCGGAAGCAACAAACATGGGTCTATTTCATTCATGATTGACAACATGTACTATGTAAATTTCAAAATTTAAAAACAAGATAGCGTATTTTGGTGTGGTGAAATTCAAAATTAAGATTAGGAGCACTTGGAAACACTTTTAATCTTCACTCCAACTCCATTTTACGCCCAAGAAGTGTGGTCTCTTAATCACTTTCCAAGGGAGAATTATCGAGTGGCTTCACTCACACTTACACACCATTTCACAATGGTGTCTCTCTTTTTCTTATTTTTTAATAAAAAATTCTGTATGTTTTTCACTTTATAACTAACTGATTATCTAATTGGGCTGGCCTATTGGACCTTTCCAATTGGGTTTTAGCATGTGGCTTGGAGTGGGACCAAAATGGACCAATAAGACATTAGCTCCAATGGACCTTGGGCTTTTCTGTCAACTCTTGACAAGTCTAAAGTTACCATTAATTATATTTAATACCACTACATAAATATAATTGCATTTTAGGCCTTATTAATAAATTATATCCCAAGACTCTAATAATATCATTTGACCCCTCCATGAAATATCCATAGTGAACAAAGTCATAATAAACTGTCACTTGGTAAACAACTATTTTATTCTTGAGTACCCAATTTAATCTTTTAGTTATTTACATTTATTGAAATCCATTTTTAATAAATACAAACTTTAGTAGCTCTTTACTAAAGTGGGTGCCCTGAATAACCAGTTCCCATTAAACTTATCTCAAGGGGATATTTCGTGTCTCTTCAAAAAGAGATTATGGATTCCATCTTGAGCATATGTGTTCCCTTAACACTACATGTGGTTACCCAACATACTGAGGTTTTGACCGTAAATATTAGATCTCACTCCTGATATATCAAAATAACCTACATTTCATGATCGGGTTCACTACCCTCTCAGAATTGAGAGTCTATGAAATTAGAAGTCGTGAGATTAATTATTCAAGTGACAGTTGTTGATTAAATAATTAATCTCACAACGGTCCAGTTCAATATGTCTTAACTTTTAAGATACATTAACACATAAACTAGAAGTCTTTACTTCCATGATCAAGACAAATCATCTTAATTGATGTGTTATAGTCTTCGCAGATGAAACGCTTAATTTCATCACCGACTACGAATTACATTTTCAGTTTACAAGGAACTTGTGATTTACATCTTCTGTGATTTTTCACATAAATCACATACAGTGAATCTCATGGACTATGACAATGTCCCATTAGTTCATTTATAAATAGTCTCATATAATTAAACAATTTAATTATGCCAATGAATTGGATTTTAGGACACAAACCCTAACAATGTCCCACTTGCCCTCAAAGACAATTTACCAAATATCTGACACTCATTTCCCTTTGGAATAATTCATAATCACTCTAAGGCAAGGTTTGGAAACAAGTTTCAGTCAAATTTATTGCATAAATTATCTTTTCTACTACTATATTTCACGTACTCATATCTCTCTAATGAGACAATACTTATGCTTAGTGTGTATCTTCACCACCTAGGATGAACACATATCTTGAAGTCCAATTTCATAAATCACAATTAAACTACAAGTTAGTATTTGTACAACCAGTAACCATCTAATCCTCACTTTGGTGGACAAGCATATAATCCCTCATTTTCCTAAGATATTTGAGTATATGCTTTACTCCTACTAAATTAAGTGATCTTAGATTCAATTGATATTTGCTTACCATGCCCACCGCAAAATAGATATTTAGCCTAGTATATAGCATAGCATAAAGACTTCCTATTGATATGGTCATGGTTGTCAAAATCACGATCCGGATCGTAAAATCGCACGATTTTACGATCCCACCTCACCAAAAAGATTAAAATCGTAGCAGGATCGCAAATATATTAGGATCGTAGGTAGGATCGTGTAGGATCGTATAGGATCGTAGGATCGTATAAGATCCTATCGATCCTACCGATCCTACTACTTGCCCTTCTTTTTTTTTTTTTTTTTTTTTTAAGTGTGATTCGTTTGGGACCTTTGGGTAAACCAAAATCTACAAGCCCAACGTTTTTTTTTTTTTTTTTTTGTTTTTTTTTGTTTTTATACAAGCCCAACGTTTTTTTAAGAGTCATACGTTTGACAACCATGCCCACAAGCCACAACTCCACAAACCCAAGTGCCCAACCGGTTTTAGTCTTTTAGAAGCCCAAAAAGTCTTTAACTTAACCCCTCTGTGAACATTCAATCTCAAAAAAACCAGTGGTATAAGTTTAAGGTTTTCAAAAACCTAAACTATTTAGAAACACAGCTCCGCGCACACACTCTGTACAGCGCCTCCCCTGTCCCGCGCTCAAAAACCCAGCACGACAGCACCTCTCAAAAAAACCAATGGTATATGTTTAAGGTTTTCAAAAACAAAACCTAAAGGTCCTAAACTATTTAGAAACACAGCTCCACGGTCCACGCACACACCTCTGTCCCGCGCCTCCCCTGTCCCACGCTCAAAATCCCAGCACGGCAGCACCTCTCAGCCATCACTGCCTTTAAGCTCAATGTTTTTTTTTTTAAAAAGAACCCAGTCAAAAACCCAGCACGGCAGCACCTCAGTTTCACGCCTCCTCACTCCTCTGTCAAAAACCCAGCAGCTCTCAACTCTCAATGATGTTGCCGTGAGCTGCCTTTATGCTTTCTGGTAATATTTTTTGGTAGTTAGTACTTAGTACTTAGTAGTTTATCATTTATTTGTACTTTGATGTCTTGATTCCATATTGTTCTGTTGTGTTACTTGTGTATATGATTTTGAACAATTTAAAGTTTTTATTTTTCTATTTTGTTAACTAAATTAAGTAAAATTTGAAAAATTATGAAACAGGATCTTTAGTATTTGATTATTTGGGAAATATTGGTAAACACAATTAGTAGTTTAGAATTGCACACAACCTCTTTGATGAATTCTCTGTGTGATTTTTTGAGCATGCTCTGTATCTTGGTGTCTTTCTTTTGCAGCTCTAGTACAAATATACAATGTCTACTTTAGCTAGAAAGAAAATTAAGCGAAAAAATGCACTAGGAAATAGGTCTGACCTGGGATGGGATCATGGTGTTGAAGTAGGTTCAAGGCAAGTTCAATGTAATTATTGCAAAGAAATTCATAGTGGGGGTATATATCGGCTGAAGCATCATTTAGCTGGGACTAGGAAAAATGTTTTAGCTTGTTCTAGTGTGCCTGAAAATGTGAGGGAAAAATTTGTAGCTCTTTTGAATGCCCAAGCTGAAGAATCTATAAAAAAGAAAAGGTGGTATACTGTAGAAGAAGAGGATGATGGCAGTGATGATGAATTAGTTGAAGTACAACAACTACATTCATCGAAAGGGAGGGGCAGACACATAGGCTCCTCCATGGATAAATTTGTCACAAAAAAAAAAAGCAAGTAACAATGAATCGTATGTTTAAAAAAGGAGAACGTGATGTAGTGATCCAACAAATTGCTATATTCTTCTACACTAGTGCCATCCCTTTCAATTGTGTCAAAAATCCGGAGTTTCTACGAATGATTGAAATGATTTCAAGATTTGGAATTGGCCTCAAGCCTCCTTCCTATCATGAGATTAGGGAGACATGCTTGAAGAAAGAGGTAGATTTTACACAACAAATGCTTGAAGAATATAAGGTTGAGTGGAAAAAAACAGGTTGTTCAATTATGTCTGATGGCTGGTCTGATAAGAAAAGGAGATCAATTTGTAATTTTTTGGTGAATAGTCCTAAAGGAACCATATTCCTATACTCTATAGACACATTTGACATATCTAAAACAGCTGAAAAAGTTTGTCAAATGTTAGATGATGTTGTGGATAGGGTTGGAGAGGAGAATGTTGTGCAAGTTGTGACTGACAATGCTGCAAACTACAAACTAGCTGGAGAGATGTTGATGAAAAAGAGAAAGTGCTTGTTTTGGACTCCATGTGCTGCCCATTGCTTAGATTTGATGCTTGAGGATTTTGAAAAAAAGATTAAGGACCATAAGTACACAATTGCAAAGGGGAAGAAGATTACAACGTACATATATTCTAGAGCTATGCTTTTAAATTGGTTGAGGGATTTCACTAAAGGGAGGGAATTGATTAGACCTGCTGCTACTAGATTTGCAACATCATATTTGACATTGTCATGCCTTAATGAGTTCAAAGGAGAATTGATGACAATGTTTTCTTCAGAACAATGGAGGTGTAGTAAATTTGCAAAAACAAAAGAAGGGAAAACAATTCATGCCATAGTTATGGATAACAATGGGTTTTGGCGACTTGTTGTCAAATGCTTGAAGGCCGCAATACCACTTTTAAAAGTACTTCGCATGGTTGACTCTGATACACCTCCAATGGGTTTCATTTATCTAGAAATGGAAAAGGCAAAAGGAGAAATACAGAAAAATTTCAATAATGTTCTAAAGAGGTAACCATTTTATTTATATCTTCCTTAAATTTACATTTGTTTTTAATTCATTAGCTTATTAAATATATAGTCATTGTTTTTTTTTAATAGAATATCCATTGTTTTAAACTGTAGTTACAAAGAGATATGGGATATCATTGATGATCGATGGGAAATGCAACTTCATAGGCCTTTGCATGTTGCAGGATACTATTTGAACCCTTCTATTCATTATGATCCTTCTTTTGATCCGGGTTCAGAAATTAAATTAGGGTTGTATACATGTCTTCAACGAATGGTTCCAGAAGTTAGTGATAGGAAAAAGATAGATATCCAACTTGAAAAATTCAAACAAGCAAAGGGACTCTTTGGTATTGAAGCTGCCATACTAGCCAGAAATACTAAACAGCCAGGTAGCATTTTTGTTTTTCATTTTTTGTTTTACATTCAAATTCATCTTTATTAGTTGTAGATTATATTCTTAAGACTAACATACTATAATTCATATATGTATCAGCTGAGTGGTGGGACTCATATGGAGATGACTGTCCTGAATTGAAAAAATTTGCTATAAGAATATTGAGCTTAACGTGTAGTTCATCTGGTTGTGAAAGAAATTGGAGTGCGTTTGAAATGGTAAGATGAAATGACTTTGTTATATACTTATATTATGACAAGAGGATTTTCCCCTTTCCCCTTTGTTTGAGAATTCTCAATTAAAAAAAAACATTAAAATTAAAAGATCCTTAGCATTTTCATTTTAAAAAACATTAAAATTACAACTCTACAATGTTATTCTAAAAAGATTCTAAATTTAAAATTTTAGTAGCTAGGCTAGATAATTTTGAAAATTTTTGCAGCATATTTTTTTTTCTGCCAAATTCGAAATTTTCTTAATATAGCTCATACCAGTAGACACCAAAATTTGCTAATTAATTGTAACCTTAAGTGTATTAGAGAGTCTGAGTATTTTGTGGAATCATGCATGGATGTAAACGTTACTTTAGGCAGTGGGTTCAGTTAATTTGTTTTGGATTAGACACTGCTTTGCTTGTATTTAAATAAGTACTTGAATTTGGGATTGTGGATCCATCAAATTACATGTTGGAATGTATAGTAATGGATGTAAAATGTATTTGTATTGTGACGGCTTTAATGCATTGGAACAATGGAGTTGAGCTATGTCCTAAACACTTAGTAGGAAGTTATTTGTATTTGCTATTTAATTGTTGCCTTAAGTGTATTAGGGAGTCTGAGTATTTTGTGGAGTTATGCATGGATGTAAACGTTAGGCACTGGGTTCAGTTAGTTTGTTTCGGATTAGAAAACTGCTTTGCTTGTATTTAAATAGCTGTAATTATTTCCTATAAACATATGAGAGGATTTGAATCTAAGTTGGATCTGAATAAGTTCCTAGCAGAGGTGAAGATTTCTTCAGTTAAATCCAAACTACTCCTTAGTTTATTTTTTGTTTCTTACTATGTATCAAGAGGATCATTGGAACCATAATTCTTCTTATGTTTTTTTGCTCCAAGTATTTCTTTTCCGTTCAAAAATTGTGTATGTATCATTAATATAATATAATTTTAACCTACGGAAAAAAAAATTTATACGTTGAAGTAAATGGAACTCACACTCTACTTGAAGCAATATTATTTTATATAAATTTATTATAGTCATTACTTTTATTATGCATTCTCAATTAAAATTGTTACAACTATAGGTGCATTCAAAAAGGAGAAACCGCTTACATCAGAAAAAAATGAATGACTTGGTCTTTGTTATGTACAACTTGAAGATAAAAGAGAAAAGAGCTAAGCCATTGAGTACAAAAGAAGAAGTTGGTTTGGAGAATTTGTCTTCTGATGATGAGTGGTTAGTAGCAGATTTTGTAGATTCAAAAGACGATTGTGCAGATTTTAATGAAGACAATGAAGGTATTAATTTATAACTTTAAAGCCTTCCTTTATAGCTAATATCTATAAAAGTTACCTATGTATACTTTGAATGTGTGACCACTAATCACTAGTTTATATTTGTATACTTTACTTATCAAAAAAATTTGTATATTTTGGTTATCAATGTTAGGTGATGATGAGATTTCAAGAGTTGCTGCCAAAGGAAAAAGTGTGCTTGTTCATGATGTTAGTGATGAATATCATGAGGATGATGATGGTTCTAATGATGATGATAGTGATGCCCCCCCACCTGGATTTGAGAGAGTTAGTGATTTCGATGATTACGCCATGGATGTTGATAGTAGGAAGGATATAGATGATGGAATGGGATATGACAATTACAGTGATTAGATTAGAAGAACCATAGAATGATAATTCTCTTTTGGATTTTATGTTTGTAATTAGCTAGTTTGCCTTAGATTGAGAATTCTCTTTTGGATTACCTATTGTAAATTTGTAGTTAGCTAGTTTTTATATCCTAACTAGCCTAACTTATTTTGGATTTGGAATTTAGAATTTGGAAAACATTTTCCATATGTGTAGATAATATTTTGGTACTTAGTTGCTAATTAAACATGTACTGAACTTTTTAGATACATTATGTCAAAAGTTAAATATATTTTGGTTCGTTAGAATGACATAAGAACGATATAGTGCGTATAAATTACATTTTATGATGCAATTTTTTTCTTTTAATGGATGGATTCATATTTTAAGTGACTATATTACATACAAAGTCACTATCAATAGATTTTTTGCTTAAAATATGAAAATAGGTAGGATCTTACGATCCACGATCCGATCCTACGATCTCCGATCCTACCTACCTCCAACGATCCTACGTAGGATCCCGATTTTGACAACCTTGGATATGGTATAAGGAGCCGTCTTAATATGCTCTTCCTTTTATATGTGTTTGGACTATAGTCCTTTATAAAGGAAATTCAAACTTAAAAGGAAAGAATCATTTCTTGAAGTATTACATGCTATACTTAGTTAGAATCTAGTCTATTTAAGTAGTTTGAGATAGACCCAACACTCTAATTCTTGAATTTTAATAAAGTTTAATTCTTAGGATGTGACCGGTCTTTCTCAAGTACTTTATATTAAACTGGACTAGACAACAAATAACTCCATTGATGACAATAACTCTACATCACTCTAAATGATTAGAATGTCATCAACATACATTAAGAAATTTTTTATTCTATATAGCTTTTACACACATAAGGTTTTTAAATACTTGATCAAAATCAAACAGCTTGATTGCTTGACCAAAGATGATATTTTATGATTCAGATGGTTGCTTTAGTCCATAAATGGACTTTAAGCAATTTGCATACTAAACACTACTAGTTCTTTGCAATGAACAAGTCTAGTTACATCATATAGATGTCTTGCTCAATATTGCCACTAAAAGAAGATTTCTTAATATCCATTGCCATATTTCATCCAAAGGAAATGTAATGAATAAGAGAATCTAGATAGAGTCAAGCTTGACTATTGATGAAAAAATCTTTTCGCCACTAGTCTTGACTTTGAAGGTTTGCATCTTCAAATCTATCAATCTCATTTACTTGTAGACCCATTTGAAAGCAATAAGCTTAATGCCACTAGGCGCCTCTACAAGTTCTAGACTTTAAATAGAATCTAATTCTATTCACATAACCTTGATCCAGTAATCCATATTCATATCATCTATTGCCTTTACGTAGGACCGTTGATCAAATTCATATCATTGTGGAATGACTCCAAAAGTTTATCCCAAAAGTATGAATATATTTGATAATTGATAATCCTCCCACTACGATACTGTCCTGGTGTAAAAGTTATCTACAAAATAATGTCTTGTGGTGTATCTAATATAATCATCTCATTTCTAAATGTATTATATAGTTTCCCTACAACAAATTCTGACATTTTTCTTTTAGAACAATCTACCTTTAAAAGAGCCCTATTCTTTCTTTATGTATGCACTGACTTAAAGAAGTCATTGGAACTTCATTCCTTTAAAAAAAAGAGCCCTAGATCTTATTATCTTCTAAATAGAATTCATAGACTGGGAATATACAAAAAATGGTTCTAAAAGTCCATCTTTCGCCAATCTTGAATATCATTTAGATTAATAAGATCTAGACATAAGTGCCAAACAATACAATAACAAAGGATGAAAACTTTCTCTTTTTTTTTAAAAAAAAGGTAACACATGTAAATTTCCATCTAGAAGACAATCATGGACAATGCTTAGCTTTACTAAAACGGAAACATTTTCCTTTTGATCACACTTTTGAGTCTACTTTTTGGCAACTACTAGGGCAACTAACTTGTCTAACTACTTGGTATTTTAATTCCTCTTCTTATCACCCTTACCTTTTGGTTCAGGCTAAGAATGTGAATTAAATCATATTGATCCTAGCCTTAGCTTTTAGGACATCTTACGTTGTGTAAAACTCACTCATCAATTCAGATAATATAAAAAGAATTTATTTTCAAAACAATCTGAATTGATCAAATGATTCTAACAAGGACTTATGGATTATATCCATATGAGATTAACAATCAATCTTTACATCCAAGAATTCCAATTCATTTTTAAAAATAATATATTTTCATAAAATGATATAGAATCGGAATTCCTTAAGCTTTTCTTAGCACTCAATATGATTCATACCAAACACTCATTTAGACTTAATATAAAGTCTAAATCTAGTACTAACTCTTGCATCTCATGTTTTAGTACAATTGAGATAAAAGCCAATGTAACAATTTAGCATTTCTATGGAGACTATGATCACATCATAAGCTATCTTCCATAAATGCATCATGTATAGGAAATTATGACAATGCTGAATCGAAACATAAATATGTACTTCAGCTTCGTTAAGTATCACGTCCAAAATTATATCTTAGTTAATGTGATTCTATTAAAATAGTAGTTAGAGAACAAGAATTTATGACAACTTTATTTTGAGACTATGAACTTAAATACCAGGACATTATATTTTGCAACCATAACCATATAATATGGAACCCTAAAACCATATTATATTAAGTGCAACGACAACCCAATCCTATAATTAATATTCCTTGGTAGCGAGTTTATACCAATTACTATGATCAGGCGAGAAATATTCTCATTATTAATGCTATCATGATAACTCTTATCAAACAAAAATAATTTGCCACTTTTCCTTCAGCCTCTAAGTAATAATGACATAGCTCCTTTGGGAGGTTAACATTACACTTAATCTAGTTTATACCATTATCTAGAATCATGTATAGCCACATTTTATCTCCCTTTATAGTGTTTAAACTTGTAGTACCATGAAACAAAACACCCTCCTTTGGGATCGCGAGGCATATACGCCAAGATGAGGTGCTTGTTCACACTACTTTAAACGGGTAAGTTCAATCTTGTAGTACTATGAAGTAAACACCTTCCTTTGGGATCGCGAGGCATATACGCTAAGAGGAGGTGCTTACCCACACTACTATGAACCGATAATGGAGGCTGTGAGATCCAACCCTTGTATCTCTCTCCCACTAGAAATTTTAAAACAAGTGAATTGTCTTGAAATCATTGTGATCTTATCACAATTTTAACCCTAAACATAAAATGTGTTTAATTGTTTAAATTCAATGTGCTGTTACAAAGTCATGTCACAATAGCATAACGAACATTTGCGCAATCACAAAGAAGTTTAATCATGTAATCAGTGAAATAAATACCCTCCGCTTGGAATGCAAGACTCGAAGTCAAGACAAGGTATCTATTCACATTACAATAAACTTAACAAAAGGGTCATTTCAACACTCCGACTCGTTGTTTGGGTTTTTCTTAAATAATTGTGATCTCATCACAACTAATAACCTTGCATTTATTGAAGACTCTAATCTCATTAGAATCACTAACTAAAATGGAAGTCCTAAACTATTTAGGATTTCTTAAACTCTAATGGATCAAAAACTAGTTTTATAGAACTCTATCCTTAATTTACTAAATAAAAGATTCTAATCTCATTAGAAACTATATACCTTGTAATTAGAATTTTAATCCCATTAAAACCCTCTAATTAAAATAAATTAAGGACTTTAAATCATAAAACAATTTAGGGCTAAGAGTTCTATTTAACTAACATCTTTGATCTCATTAGGTCTTTTAGTTAAATAATGATTAATGTATGTCCTTAACTTTTAAAGACTATAAAATTAATCACATAGCCTTGCTTTTTATCAAAGTTTTAACTTTTAGTCAAAAACTAGTGAAAATTCAAAATTCAGTGCCTTCGATTGGTTGAACAATGAAGAAATTCATCATTAAGGTTCTGCCTCATTCAATTGATTCTCGATTCCAGTTCGATCAATCAAAATTAACATTCGATCGGTCGAAAAAAATTCTCGATCAATTGAGACAATGAAGAATTTCATCATAGAGTTTCTACCTAACTCAATCGGTTCTTGATTCCTCTTTGATTAATCGAAAAGTACATTTGATCGATCGAAAGGAATTCTTGATCGATCGAAACTCGCAAAACTGAATTTTTCAAGAATTTTCAAGTAACCATTTTTGACATCTTCATTGTTCTTCCATCAAAAACAACTTTTGATTTTATCAACAAAGATTTACAGATCAAATTTTAAGGTTTTCAAGATCATTACCAAGAACCCTAATAATGCTAGAAACCCTTGAAAACATAATCCTAATCTCATTAGGAATAAATTTCATGATCCTAGCATTAATATATAAAAATATATAAACCAAGGCAAGCAAAATGCTACGTTCATCATTCAGACCTTAATATATATATTTATATATATTAATCAATTCTTGAAGAAGCCTTGAATGCGTATGAACCCATATTATAATATATTATATATCAAAGCATTCAAAGAAAACAAGAGAGTGATACCTTAAAACCACTAAACCATTCAGTTTACAGTATATGACAAGGATTCCAGAGAATCCTTATATCACATCCTTTAAAAAAAAACTAATGTAACCGTGGGCCACGAAACAAAACCTTTCAATCTTGAAACAATGCCATTGAATCCATACCATTTAGCATGATGGTTATAACAATAGTTACATTCAACAATTAATCTTCTAGAAGTTTATGTTCAATGCACGGCTAATAACATAGATGGCCAAGGATATATATATATATATATATATATATGTATATGCGCCAATCCATATATATCATCTAGAAGTTTACATTAATTGCATGCTAATAACATAGATGGCAAACTATGCAATCTATTTAACCGAATGGTTTTAAATGTTTATTATATTTGAATCCTTGTTATATAATAGAATGCAACCGTGACCAACATAAATTCTTTTGAAAACGGAATGCCATAACACCAAGAAAATGATTTTCTTTGATTCTAAAACTTAATCACATGCTATACAATCATGATATGAAAACCTGACTCTGATACTAATTGTTGGAAAATCTGGTTTTGTATTTCATACAAAACACATAGCGGAAGCAACAAACATGGATCTGTTTTATTCATGATTGATAACATGCACAATGTAAATTTCAGAATTTAAGAATAAGATAGCGTACCTTGGTGTTGTGAAATTCAAAACAAAGATTAGAAACATTTGGGAACACTTTTAATCTTCACTCCAATTCCATTTTACGCCCAAGAAGTGTGGTCTCTCAATCACTTTCCAAGAGAGAATTATCAAGTGGCTTCACTTACACATACACACCATTTCACAATGATGTCTCTCTTTTTCTTATTTTCTAATAAAAAATTCTGTATATTTCTCTCTTTATAACTAACTGATTATCTAATTGGGCTGCCCTATTGAGCCTTTTCAATTGGGTTTTAGTGTGTGGCTTGGAGTGGGACCAAAAAGGACCAATAAGACACTAGCTCCAATTGGTCTTGGGCTTTTATGTCAACTCTTGACAAGTCCAAAGTTACCATTAATTATATTTAATACCACTATATAAATATAATTGCACTCTAGGCCTTATTAATAAATTATATCCCAAAACTATAATAATATCATTTGACCCCTCCATGAAATATCCATAGTGAACAAAGTCATAATAAACTGGCACTTTGTAAACAACTATTTTATCCTTGAGCACCTGGTTTAATCTTTTAGGTATTCACATTTATTGAAATCCAATTTCAATAAATATAAGCTTTAGTAACTCCTTACTAAAGTGGGTGCTCTGACTAACCAGTTCCCATTAAACTTATCTCAAGAGGATATTTCGTGTCTCTTCAAAAAGAGATTATGGATTCTATCTTGAGCATATGTGTTCCCTCAACACTATATGTGGTTACCCAACATACTGAGGTTTTGACCGTGAATATTAGATCTCATTCCTGATATATCAAAGTAACTTACATTTTATGATTGTGTTCACTACCCTCTTAGGATTGAGAGTCTTTGAAATTTGAAGTCATGAGATTAATTATTCAGGTGACAATTGTTGATTGAATAATTAATCTCACAGCGGTGCAGTTCAATATGTCTTAACTCTTAAGATATATCAACACATCAACTAGAAGTCTCCACTTCCATGATCAAGAAAAATCATTTTAGTTGATGTGTTATAGTCTTCGCAGATGAAACGCCCAATTTCATTACCGACTACGAACTACATTTTGAGTTTATTAGAAATTGTGATTTACATCTTCTGTGACTTTTCATATAAATCACATACAATGCATCTCATGGACTATGATAATGTCCCATTAGTTCATTTATAAATAGTCTCATATAATTAAATAATTTAATTATGCCAATAAATTGGATTTTAGGACACAAACCCTAACAATTTGATAGGACTAGACTTGGCGCAAAAGTTGCTGGCGTATCCAGTTACTCTATTTTTTTTTTTTTGGGAATGACTCGGCGCCCGTTGAAGTTATTATTGTTATTGTAGTTATTATGTATATTACTGGTCTGCTAACCTGTGCGATGCATGGACTAATTGAACAACACAATGAAGAAATGTTAGCGAATAGCATTATAAGACTTCTATAAGATTAACATTCGTATACTCCATTCCAGTAGTGCGAAAGCAAAAAAATCAATACTTGAAAAAAAAAAAATTGTTAGACCTAATGTGGGAGTGCATGAGGTCGTGCCAAGTGTTGCTCTAATTTTTTTCTTTGTTACGCAAAGCATGACTTGAACATATTTTACAGTTTTCTCATTAATTGTGTAAACTGACTGCACTGCAAGGTTTCATCAATAAATTTCGTAATGAAAATATGATGTTATAGTCCATACGGGGACCAAATTCATAATAATATGAATGTTGATTTTTTTTTGGGGGGGGGGTGTTTGGGGGGATACTTTTCTCAATGGCTTTATGAATGAAAAAACTATGATCTACTCTATGAACTGAAGGCAAGATATTGCAAAACAACCACACAATGCATGATAATACAAGAATGGCTTTCCACATCCTTTTGTTTGTGGAGAAAGCTTGGATTTTAATTTTTAGTTCGAATAGCTTAAATAAAATACAAAATGTACAAATAATTTCTATCGATGAAATTGCTTTAAAAAAAAAAAAAATTCTGTTGATGAAATTCATGGATGGATTTAATCCTTATTAATATGTGGATTTCAAATTATTAGGTGTATTAATTTTAAATTCATAATAATACTTACAGTTAGAACCATTTCAATAATACTAATAATAATAACGATGGGCATGAAACTAACCATCGTATTAATATATCAAATTACTTTCCATAGATACCATGTTCTTCAAACTGCCACTAAAATAACAAAATATACAACTAGCTAAAAGTCACTACATAGAACTGTTATACAATTCTCCAAATATGCTACAACAACTACAAAAAGTTTGTCTCCCCCTTGGGTACAATGGCCAATGGTAATCATCAAGAGTCAGATGGTGGAGAAGATGGAACAAGACGTCTATAGTCAGCTAAGTCCGCTTGCAGAGCTGCAACCTCTACAAGAAGACCATCTAGAAGCTGCCCATGGGCTGCTTGAGTTATCATAACAGTCTCCATCATAGCACGAAGAGAGAGAGAGAGGAGGAGGGCCTGTATGCACAGCAGCAGTAGTGTTAACATCTACCTCATCATCACCATCCTCGGCAACAGCAATTGTGGGATCCCTATGTATGTCCTCATCTGGAATATCTCTAGTAGTAGACCGTACTCGTGGTCTCTTGGATGAACCAACAGTGGGGTCGTCAAACTTCTTTTGGGCACTTTGTTGTTTTAGAAATTTGGCTCCTATGGGAGCAAGGATGTGGACCAACTCTTACGAAGGAAAGTTCTCTAATCCTAAGTATTTAAGGACCCTATGGATGAAAACTAGAAAGAACAGACCATGCCTCTTATACTTGCTCCTATGCACCTCCACAATGGTTTCAATGAAAAGGGAAGGAAAACAAATGGAACTATCGGTGACAAGGGCGTAAAGAAAGAAACACCTGTCTATAGGGATTGTATAGGCATGTGAGATAAGGAAGATGTTATGACAAACTATCCTAAAGAAGATATAATTAAGCTCAGTTAAATCACTACAGCTAATAATTGGGTCAGAAGCCTGAGTGACTGATCTTCCACAAAGGACATCCATAACATCATCAATACGAGGAGACTTAGAGTATGGATAAATAGTTGTATGAATTATAGGCACATCAAGAGCATCAGATACTATGTCCCTAGTTATTGTAGACAGTACACCATGTATCCACGATGTCACTCTATAACCATAGGAAACATCCTCATGCACCGAGAGATTTGAATAGAATTCTCTAATCAAGTCAGCTAGAGGGGGTTGTATGTTTGTACACAGAGACAGCCAATGCCTAAACTGTAGATTCTCACTGGAAGAAGGATGCATTGGGTAATTAGCAATGTAACTCGACATCTTATATATCGAGTTATTTGAAGCATGCTTACAAACCTCCATACTAATTTTGCCTGTTTATTCATCATAAAATTGAACTTGATCACAATCACTTCCATCAACAAATCATCCATATAGTTCCAACCACTTCCATAATCAAATGATCCATACAATTCTAACCACATCCATAAACAAATCATCTCATTTCCAACCACATGAATAAGAAAATCATCCATACAATCTACAAAGGAAATAAAGAGCCATTATACATTTAAAACCATTGAACCAAGTTGTTCACAATGTAAGTACAACCATTTACATATAAATGATGTTTTCTCATAGTTTACAAAAAGTGATTTGAATTCAACTAGCTCCACAAAACCTCTCATTGCCACGAATCCCTTATCTGCACAAGTACAAAGAAAGATACATCAATACCGCATCTTTTACTCATCTTTAGAACCATCTTTTACTATCATGGTTCCAATCTAAAAATTACTACAAGAATCTTAATCCAAAAAGAAGTTGGCGATACATGACTTGTAAGAATAACTTATGAGTTGTAAGAATAATTGACAACACTAAATAAGAATAACTTATGATATATCCCCCCTTGTTACCATGACTTGCAATTGTTACTTGCTATGTAGCACCATGGCTTGTTGATTCCACATTTCAAGTCGGACATCCACGACGGTTATGACCCACTTGGTGACACAGCCCACACTTTGACTTCGGTCCATTCTCAATCCACAAAGTGGTTGGCAACTCCCTATCCTCGTCATCCATCTTATTGTGGATTCTCGTGGACTTAGGCCAACCTTTCTCTTGGATCAACAATGGGTTTGGCATCACTGTTCTCCTTTCTTCCAGATCTGACCATTCTAACCTATCTTTCAATGGTTGGAATATCAGCTTATAGCTGTGATACCGTTTAGACACGCAGTAGAAACGATCCATAAACCCTATCGCATCATAGCTATACTTAGCACAAACTACTATTAACTGTGAACAGGGGATCTTGTATGCTTTCCATTTCCCGCACGTGCATGTCATCTCCACGAAATCAACCCTATGGGTGTGAACTCTCACCTAGTAGCCAAAAGATTAGACTGTCTCAACTATATATAAGTGCTGTTGCGCGCTTATCCTTCTAACGATATGGAGCTTCGCTTTCTCTTGATTTGCCTTGAACTTGTCATAGGCATATTGGCACTATTTTTGCCCCTCTTCCATCTGCTTTAGGGTTTTGTTACAACAATCGTCAAAGTATGAGTTCACATTGTAAAATGTGAACTTCACCATTGTGGTTATGGGTAAGCTGCGTGCACCCTTAAGTACCCCATTAAAGCACTTTGATAGGTTGGTTGTCATTGCCCTACATCGGTGCCCATGGTCATGTGCAAGTGTCCACTTTTCCTTCTATACAGCCTTAAGATAGTCGTACGTCTTCGGATTGACATTCTTGATGCAATCCATGGTGTTTTCAAACTTCCTAACTTGATTCTCAGTTGTTGCCTTCCATACCAAGTTCTTCAACTCTAGACTATTGAAGTTAGTGTTAAGATTGCTTACTAAATGGCGGAGGTAATACCGGTGATGGGTTAAGAGCACTTGCAAATAGCCCCTTGTGGTGTCATTGAAGCATGATTGTATCCCACAATTTTTGTCAGAGATTATACACGAATTGGTCTAATTTGTAACTCGACTTAGCAGGTATGCCAAGAACCATCCCCATGTCTCTGTGCTTTCGCTTTCAACAATGGCAAACGCGAGTGGTTAAACCTCATTGTTACCATCTGTTTCCATTGCTATCAAAAACTTTCCTTTGTACTTGCCATAGAGGTGCGTTGCATCTATGCTTATCATCGGCCTACAATGCCTAAACCTTCTAATACACGGACCGAAAGCCCAAAATGCGGAGTTGAATATACAAGTCCCCAGGACACGGGGGTCGCACTTTAGCAAAGTTACAGTGTCCAGATTTGCATCATCCAATGCCGCTAGAAATCGTGGCAATTCCGAGTACGACTCATCAAAATCCCTGTAAATACACGCAATTGTCTTTTGTTTGGCTTCCCAAACCTTGTACATAGTAACTTCATGCCCGTGCTTTGCATGCAGCATACTATGTAGGTCCTTTATGGATCTTGTAATGTCCTCCTGTATATACTACTCAAGTGCAATGGAAATAAACCTTGAATCCATTATCCATCCATCGGTCACTACCTGGAAGGACCCATACATTTACTGATCAGCCACATCTCGTGTTTCTTGCTGAAAATAGCTTGAATTGACCATGGACATGCATCACGTATGCACCTCACTACCAGCCTATTGGTGTCAAACTTGATGACCTTGTATTGCTTATTATGCTTCACAGAGTAGAGGGTCAACACATACTGAACGGAGGCTTTATTCTTGAATAGCATCCCCTTCACTGGCTGGTCACCTTTATGCCAACTTGTGATCTGTCCTGTACCCAATGAAGGTGATGGGTCATTAATATTGTTCGTTGTGTTTGATGTGAACCATTTTGGGATAGGAATTGTATTAGGGCAATCATCCTTGTTGTCTTCAATCTGTAGTTCATCTATGACCTCCGATTGTCCACCGATCCATCATTATCAGTGAACTCTTCGTACACATCTTGTTTGGCATCAATATTAAGTCTCCCGTCCATATCAGCTTAGACATGTTCATATGCGTGACTAGACTCTCCCACGTCATGTGTTTGGGTGGTGCCCAACACTTCGGCTTCTTTAGTGTTGTCCAAATCATCAACCGTACTGCATGGTTGTGTTGTAGGGCAGAAGCGTGGCATCGACAATGGAAGGATACACATCAAGCGGAGATGAGTGTAGCTCTTCCACCCCACTGGCATGCTACGAACTTGCACCAACATGGAACCCAACAGCCTTAACAATTACATACAAGTCGGACGCTATGAACTGGGGGATTCACTTAATCACTGCCCACATCATGTCCATGTCATCATCGCAAAGCAACGGATGCGAGTTGTAGACAACTTGAGTACCTATAAGTAGCTGAGGAGCATGGTAGACAATGGATATCTGATGTGACTCACTATCCAACCCTAGAACTCTAGTTATGTTCCAATGCATTTTTCTTAACTGTGATTCGCATTTCAACCTGATCAACTTCTGCTTCAGTGACTAGCCTCGATAGGACAGCCCATGCAAATCATGGCAATATGCCTCCCCATCGTAGTAAATGTAGAAGTGATGATGACCCATGGCAGATGTGGATAAGGATAATTAATAAAACAATGGTTTTCATGCAAAAGATAGGGGGTTATGTTAACGCAACTGTAATTAATCTTTATGCACGTGAATGTACAATGAAACTTTTACAGACGCACTATAATGACATCCTGCGTATTCTTAAAAAAACTTGATTCATTTGTACACAAACATGCACTCAACCCAGACAATTTAAACCCATAATTGTTTGTTACATCATTGTTGATACCTATGTAGGAATGCAGAAGTGTGTGTGTGTGTGTGTGTATATATATATATATATATATATATGATCATAAGAAATCACAGGTATGTTTGTTTATATATAGATATATCTATACATACATAACTATATATATACACACACAATGTCACAATCACACACACACACACACACACACACATATAAACATACCCAAATATATATATATATATATATGGTCATATATGGTTAGGTATGTTTGTTTATATATAGATATATCTATACATACAGATACACACACATAGTGCCAGAATCATACTAAAGTGTAATCACATTCATACTAAAGTGCCACAGTAAGTGTAATCACATTTTTTTTCGAAGTCAAGATATAGTTGCAATCTCATATATTTACAGCTTTGTACCTATCAGGGGAGATGTGCCAATACAGAGAAGATGCAATGGCGACTAGGAAATTGCCAATAACTCAGACTAAATCAATGACCTCTCAAGCTTTTCTGATCTTTTTTAGGATACAAACACTGAGCTGTTTCAGAACTCAAATAGCCAAAGCAGTGCATGGGTTCTGATATGTGGTCCCTGGGCATGGAATTATAACTCAACTTCTTTGTAGTCGAGTTATATAAAACTCAATTTCTAAGTGACCGAGTAACATTTACAAAAAGCTGATGATGTGATGGCAAATTTAGAAACACGGCAATTGGGGAATCAAGTTATAGCCATTGCTTTTAAGAACTTTGGATAGATCCAGATGTAATCCAGGAGGAGTTCAAGTGTCCAAATGGGTCTTGTACATAACTCGACTTCTCAAAAATCGAGTTTCTCTTCCCAGTTTTTCTATAAACACCCAGACCTACTCTGCTATTAAGAAGGTATGCATCCACCATTCTGGTGCAAAGACATTCCAGCAGTGCGTGTTTGTAGATAGGGATGGGACGTACGAACGTTGTGTTTAATGGTCGTGTTCCAGGCATATACGACAGTTGGCTAGATGCGAGCAGACAAGTTCATAAGTTCCCAAACGCCAATCACAAATCATATAAAGATCGAAGGGAAGCTAAAGCTGCATACATGGGGTATAAGCATCGTAATAGTATGCACATGCAGGGTGGTGCATCCGCATCGTGGGCAACTCGGAACATGTTGGCCGAAAGTCCACCGAGCATGTCTCCAAGCAAAGGAACCAACTATGGCAGTGAAGACATTAGGAACACCTTGTTGAGGTATCAGTTGGAAGTTGCCATTGAGGAGCATGACCACGCAGGGAGGATTGCAAGCTTGAGTGCGAACATGTTAAATGAAGTGGTGGCCCATGTTGTGGGGGATGATGAAGTCGATGAACCGACAAGACAACGTATGGGTAAATGAATGCAAAAGTATGACTTCTTGTTGTGGTATTCAATAAGATATGTATATATGCCAAGAAAATAGTTTCGTGCATGTGGTTTAACTAGAAGTATCATCATTTTCCAACTATTTGACTAGCAGTGTGGCTATCTTGGGAACATGTCTTAGTATTTTGTGATGCATCTTGTACAAACCTGCTAATCGTTTCATTTATCACACGTTCTAGTTAACCTTATTATTTTTGAGAAGCACTACTTTCGTCTTATTCGGTCTATTCAATCTACTTTGGTCTTATTCGGTCCACTTTGGTCCTATTCGGTTCAGTAGATTCTATTCAATCCATTTTATCCTATTCAATCAGCTTTGGTCGTATTCGATCTATTTGGTCCACTTAAGTGCATTGCTGTGTAGTTACATAATACAAAAAGATAGATTTGCGTTGAGAGCACCTATTGGAGTAATGTTACTTTCTCATTACGGTTTTATTATTCTCATTCTTAGTTAATATATTAATTAATTTGGTTTTAAAGCACTTGTGAATTTAAATGGTGTTCTGACTTCTGATACAAATGGCAAAATGATATTCTAAACAGTCTGGAGTATTACTTTCATTGCAGCTTCTATTCTGGGAGAGAGGTTCTAATTTTGACCGCTTCCTAAGTTCAAATATAAGTTTTGAACATTGAAACCTTCCCTATAGGCTTGGAAGAATGACATTCCTTACCAAATCTGGATAGATAAAACCCTCACCTTCCTTGACGTTTGAAGAAAATAACACTCATTGTTTTTAAACGAAATATTCTAAATTTGTATAAAATCCTTTTTACCAAAGTTTAACCTTGATTAGTTAAAACATAAAATGTTGAATGTCATTTTCCAAAACCTCAAGAGAAGAGTGTAATTACCCCAATTAAATGCCACAATGTTCACTTTTCAAGTATTTGTAAAGGTTAAAAGTTAAAGGTAGTTAAAATGAAAAATCTCTACTAAGCACGAGAAAAAAATCCGTTTCATTGTCTTCTGTTAAGCCAACTACTCCGCCACAATAGATCACAATATAAACTTTTTTAGCCACACGAATAAAATGCCACAACCCCAATCTCATATACCTTTGTTTTTTTTAATAATTATTTGTACGTCTCATATTTATAGTTTCGCAAAAATGAAAAGAATATTGGGGGCAAATATTTGAAGGACCTATATTTACATAACGGTATTTATATGCAGTGCTTTTAGCAACGAAGTCCATTTGTTTCACCAAAACTTAGCCCCCAGAGCTTTGCCATCTCTACGTTCCTCTATCAAATTCTGAAGCTTCTGAGGCAAATCATTCTCCACAATCAGTTGCTTGGGCCGCGGATGGTGCTCATAAACAGCCTGCAGTATCAAAAATTTATGTGCCTATTAAAATTAACTAACCATAGGAGGAAACCACAATTCCAATATAGACTTTTCACCATATATGTTGTAGTAAAACACTATGCAACGTCTATTAAAATTGAAAACTCATCAACATCAAAATAACCATATCCCAAAAAATCAAATATCTTTGGTAAAGAAAGAAAATCTATTACTTAATAATAATAATAATAATAATAATAAAATAAATAATAATCAAAATTCAGAATCAAAATCAAAATCATCAAAACAGATTAGCTTCAAGCATCACATTTCAAAAAAATGCATTCCAATGAACATGCCTACTAATATAGTATGTAAACAGCACTTTCACACGACAATATGCATGTATGGAATCCAATAGCTTAACAGGGGAACAGGCTAAACAAGTAGTCAAGCACATAATCTTTACTATAAAGCTACTCATTCTGTGAAGAGAAGAAATTCTATACAGAAAGTAGAAAAAACTAAACACACAAACACTGTACTGAGCCAACAATCCTTAAAACAAGGAATTATATTGATGTCATCAGAAACAATACTCTCACAGCAGCAAGGTAACCAAATAGAGGAATCAGGATGACTAATATTTTTGGAAATAGAGGCAATAAGCCATTCAAGATCAAGAATGAGGATGACATTCAGAAATGTATCGTTACCACAAAAAAAAAAAAAAAAAAAAAAAAAAAAAAAAACTCATCTTGTATATTTTCATAGGACAACATATGCAAAAAGACGAGGCAAACAAAAATTGCTTGTGTGCAAGCCTAAGAAAACACAACTTTCTAGGTATAAGTAGCTCAGAATTTCCACACTGATGCCTAACGAATCCCATTAACTTTCAAAGATGCACTTAGAACAGGTTATATATTTCAGAGAAACATTGTCTAAGCCTCAATAAATAAATGAATCCAGCTTTCCGTTTGCCCACCAAGTACCATCCCACAAACCTCAAATATGGCCACCAGTTTTCGAATCTGAAAAGCATGGATGGCAAGACTGCTTTCAATGCCAATATGAGCATCACTATAATCTTCCCCCACTGGTGGAAGAGGAATGGATAACTATATCATGTAAATGTCTCTCATGAAGAGTACTCAAAGATTAAAAGAAAACAGCAGCAATAGAGACATTAGAGCTGGCTGCTAAACCGTATCCATTCAAAAAAACAAACAATAGGGAGAGGTCAATTCATTGGTAAAAAATCAGTAAAAATCTATCCTTTCAGTCATTAAGCTTGGTTACGTCATCTATGGAACCTTAATAAGCTGGATCTCCCAAAAAAAATCCAAATTTCAAACTCTTAAACCCTATCTCAAATGGCACTTCCTCCTCTCACAGGAATGCATGGGAGGAGGTCATGGGTTCAAATTCATTGGGTGCATATGGCACTTCCCAAATTCATAATAAAAATAATAATAAAGAAAAAAAGAAGAAGAAGATAAAACTGAACCATGTACAATCATTCCAAAGCCTTCTTTGGTTCTCGAGAAGAATTGGGAAAAAATGTAGGAAAATGCTTCAAAGACACTAAGAAGAGGAAGGACAAACAGCAGGGAAACAGAGTAATACATCAGGTCTGCTGTAGAGGTTTGATAAATTGATCAACATGAAAAAAGGTTCAGTAATGAAGTAGATGTATCACAACATATATATTACTTTGAGGTAGAGAGCTTGGGGAGTGAGTACTTACACACTAATACAAGGAGAAGACTTCTAGCTGAGGGTATCAAAGCAAGTAAATATATGGCTCACAGAAGAAGAAGAAGATAATATTCAGTTCCTACCCTATAAAAAACAAAGATGAGATCCCAGAGAAATCATAAACTGAAAACACAAAATGATAATGAACTAACAATTACAGTGCCTCCATTCCTTCGATTCCATAATTATTGTGTACCTCCAAGAAAGAAACCCTCAAAATCATTATATTACCCGCATTGATGGTGGCTTGAGTTGCGCTTTTAATTCCCTTACTGCAGACTGGAAATATAAGAATAAGCTGGTCTTAGAAGATCAGAAAATAACATGCAAATAATGAACATACTAAAAAAACCAAGATGTATTAAAATTTCATAGAAAAATAGGGTTCAGAATAATCATATAATAAAGGAAAATAAGGTGCAGTTGCAAAATCGTCTTTGTGCATTAATTAGAGAAACCTTCGAAGGAATCGGCTCATTTGTATAACTTGATATGAAAAGACGTGCATTTTCTAAGTATTTACTCAAGCCATAACATCACAGTTACTGCTTGGGCCACTTGTAAGTACTTTCTTATGTTTGATTGTTATGGAGTCCTGTACAGGAATCCATGCTACCCTAGAATTGAAAGTATGGAACCGTGCCATCTCCTTTTTGATAACTCCAAGTTTATTATGTGGTAATAGCATAAAGCTGATGTTAAAAGTTTATCACTCTGAAATTCTGAATCAGCTCAAAGGAAATTAAAGCAAAATTGTCAAGGGATGATAGAGGAGCAATGAAAATACAAAAGTTTAAAACAATCCACATTGAATTTCCAACAATCCACTATGGAAGTGGTGATATTTGTGTGATGCAACCCAAAAATACAAAGGTTTAAAACATTAACCATCCATCAACTAACCCCAAAATACACAAAAGGCTAAAATAATGTTCTCGGATAACTGTTCACAGCACTAAATAAACTCAAATCCTAGTTTCTCCCCCTTTGTTTCATCCCCAAATCCAACTATTCCTTCTCACCATTAGAAATCCCATATTTCCTTATATATTCCAATACCTCTTCATCAATGAAAACCCTAATCTCAGTCATCCTAAATACAACAAAACTGCTATCAGGTAAATTCCAGCGACCTAAATCTTGCAATTCAACACTATGTTGCTGTCCTATGTCAATGAACCAGTGTTAAAACACTTCAACCCCAACATAAACTGGTCTATGCACCATTAGAAGGACAAAAGTCCTCCTTTTGGTCAATGTATCAACATTTAGTAAGCACAAGCACTCACTCAACAAATATAAGCTCATGCAAACGCTTACAGGTAGGTGTGTGTGTAACATATGAATGAAATTACATACAAGTGCACAGACAAATTTCTTTTTCCTTTTTTTTTAGGGTCAATAAACAATACTACCTGCAGTACTTACAAAGCATGCCCTCTCTGACTGCTCAATGACCTTTTCGTTTCTGCCCATATGCTCTCACAGGTTTCATCTTACCTGTTTCATTAGACACAATAGCATATTAAATGAACATATTCAATCAAATGCATAGTATAATTAGCTCGAGAAAATGGGAAGTGTAGACAAATTACATACCATTGCTGGTCCTGCAATCGAGAGCGTGTGAGGAGGGCGTCGCGATCTCCGCAAACCCTCCACCTGCTCAATGTCCTTACCTGGTATCTACTCAATCTGTATAGCCTCTTTGTAGGGGGTTGGATGATAGGCAAAAAATGTATTGACCCCTTGTGATGAATTAATTGATTAATTACCCAAGTTTATTAATTAATCAAATTAACATGCAATGTATGTGACAACATAAACAAATCACCAACTAAAATATAATGCAGCAAAAAATAAAGTTGATGTGGTGATTTGTTTACGAATGGGGAAAACCTCCAAGGTAAAAACCCTACCGGGTGATTTTAAAGTTACCACTCCCAAAAATTCACTATTATCACAATAAGCGGTTATAAGTAAAGGAATCTTAGTATCTTATACCGACCTATAGTTAAACCCTTACTCCAATATTCAATTGGACTTGTTCTATAGTGATAATCTCTCCTTTTAATGCACGACTCCCAGTACGTGACCAACTAATAGATGTGTGGATCCCAATACGCGACTTGATCACCAACTTGAAAAAGATGTTGGTTGTAAAGTTCTTCAATTAATCAACATGATGAAAATCACGAAGTTGCTTGGTCACAAAACCCTATGTGTACAAACACAGCAGCTTCTTCAAGATGAACTACGGCAAACTAGGTTTTCGGTCACAATTTTCATGAACAACACTTTGCTTCATGCTTCATGCTTGTGCAATTGTGCTCTTTGTGATGACCCTTAAAATAATTCTTATATATGTTTAGGTTTGTGAGAAAAGAAAGCCCAAACACGTACTCACAGATTGGAATGAAATCAAAATTGAAAATCTGATTTTCATAATTCTAGATAGATAACCTATATCGAGCAATTGTCAAGTTTCGAGCTGAAATAGCTTTTTAAGCCTCGATAGATATTAGTTGTCGAGCTTTAATGAACAACATTTCTTCACTTATTTATTAGATAGACTTGTATGGGTTTAACACTTGAACTTGAAACCTTGTTTTTTGAAGTATTAAATATATCCTAGGTCTACATAATTACAAGTAAAGTGCATTTTGTCAAAAGAGTAGCTAATTACATAAAATATTGATATATGTTCCTAACATGATTCACATATGTACTAATAGTCTCCAACTTTGGCAATCCGTGACAAAACCACATCAAACAAATGAACATATAAAAGAAGTCATAAATCACTCAACTCATACTTACTTGTTGAATACAATAAAATCTATCCTAGAACTTTGCAAAAAGAGAGTTCATGGCAAGGAAGACTTTGACAATCTATATTTCTGAAACACTTTAAACAAAACTCATTAAGGCATCTTAGTGTGAGACAGAAATAAAATATTGCATACAATATATAAGAAGTATGTGCATAAAGAGAGAAAAGAAACAACACATGTAAAGATAGGTGAAAGAACTGTAATAACAACCTCATCATATATGTATCATCAAAAAGTACAAAGTTTACTATCACTAAGCAGTCACAAGACCAAAGGTAAATGAACAATGTATCTAAAATAGAAAAAGAAAGAAAGAAAGAAGATACATAAGTCCTCACTACATCCCTCAAAATGTAAACACTCCTCCTAACAAAAATCTTGTATACTAACTCTCCCCCTATGAGTATAACTACTCTCATATCCAAAACTATATCTCTCTTTTTGTCATGAGTGACAAAGGGTAAGTATATCAAGTAGACATCTCATCATCACTGCGTGAGCTAGCACCATCGTCCTCATCAGCATCATCACTATCAGAGCCATCATCACTCTCATCGTCTAAAGCCGGTGGAGATGGAGAAAAAGCCACAGTGAAACCACCCATGACAGCCGGCATTGTGTGATACAACCAACATGGGTGTTCACTTGACATAACTCATCATTGAGAGTGTCAAGGCGAGCATCATGCGCACAAGCTGTGCCATGATGGCCTTGAGAGTCACCCCACCTATGGAAGAAGAAGGAGCGGAGGTAGATGGAGTTGAAGAAGCTAGAGGACCTGCCGTTTCGGTCTGAGTTTGCCTTGAACAAAGCTAAGCATCACTCCATCTAAAGGTAGCAGCATCAATGGCACCCATGACGAAGAAGGGGTCGGACATAGGAAAGGAGACAGAAAAATGGCGAAGAATCCTTGTGGACAGAAAAATGGCGAAGAATCCTTGTGATAGTTGAAGGAAAAATGAGCTTATCACGGGTCGCCGTATCCCTATAGACATCTATAAAGGATATGATGAAGTGAGAAGGGAAGTCAATAGAAATGTCCCTAATGAGGGATAAAAATAATCTAGCATGAGGCTCTATGATAGAGTTATAATGAGACAATGGATGGAGAACGAATGTCGTCACCATGTTAAGCAATATCGGACCTTTAGCAAAGGCCGAGCATCGGGTGTATTGATGATCACCCCATGAAGATGGTGTCTCACAAAATAAAGACATGAGTTCGTCTTTGGATATAGTCCTCAGATGATTGCAATCAGGGCAGTTAGGATGCGCTACCCAACCCTGACTGTAAATGACAGTGGGAAGGTCAGTATTGGAAAAATTCAATAGGATGACTTAGCACTCTGAATGAATGCCTTGTCTAGAGAAGTTCTTCGAAAGGTCCATTTGGGCTTTATCATCATGGAATCAAATGTGAGAAGGAGTAGGATCAGAAGAAGAGGATGCCCTAGAATGAAGAGGGTTTTGGGATGGAGTGGATTTGCGTTTGGGTACCATAGGGCAGACTAACACGAGAGAGAGAGAGAGAGAGAGAGAGAGATGCAGAAAAGTACCAACAATATCAATATCAATATCAATATAAAGATAAAAGAAGGTATGTATGCATGAAAATGCATGTTTATATGACATGCAAACTTAAAAACATCATAGGCTTAGCCCAATCCAAACTTGCCAAAACATATTATTGCAACAAAGTAAAAACACATCTAAAATGCATGGAACATTGTTATAATGCAGATATAGTGCAATCCATAATGTTTTCAAACTCATTTTAGCAAAACCCAACCCAAAAAATTTGCAAAAACCTCATCAATTTTGAAAAACCCCAAAAGCTTTTCAAAAACCCAAAACTTAGGTAAAAAAGAGTGAAATGCATGATACAAGAGAGAAAAAAAGACCATACCAAATGAAGAACACTTGATTTAGGCCGAAGATCAAGTGAGTAATGTGAAAAGGTTGAGTTTGAGGAGTTTTGGAGTGAGAGAAAAGAGAATCTATCGAGATAGATAGGAGAAAATGAGAGAATTTTGTGCTAATCGTATATATATAAAAACATAAATCTCGAAAAATCGAGAGGTGTCGAGATTTAAAACACGTGAATCAGTTGTCGAAGAGCTATCGAGGATCTGTTGAGAGGTTTCCACAACATAAGGATCTCGATGGATCGAGAAGCTATTGAGCATCTATCAAGAAGACAGAAGCTTTTTCGATGGATCGAGGAGCTATCGAGAAGCTATCGAGATTGCGATAAAAAGAAGCTGAAGAGCTCGATAGATAGCTTAGCTGTCGATAGGTAACGAGAACTTGTCGAGATTGCTTAAAAATAGTTTTTCAAGAAGAGCAAAACACAAATATGAATGCAATCAAGCATGTTACTCAACTAAGGATCCAAACAACATTTTAAACTCTCAAAATCATCTCTCAATAAGGAAAATGTTAAGCACATAGATCCAAAACACACACACACACACACAAAACAAGTTTAACTAATTTTATATTTCAAAAACAAATCAAGACAGTTTAGTGAGCATATATTAACATATGTATTCCTTGTGATGGCCAAATCACATTATACCTGCACATGTATCAAGAGTAGTAAAGAATATTGCATGTTGTGTGTGAAAAATATCATAAGATTGCATAAGTGTCTATATTTTATGATGATTTGAGATATGAGTAAATCAATTTAACGCACATACGATTATAACTGCTTGATGGGGACTATTACATTCAAGGTACATCCTATAACTTCCACATCTCCTAGAATACCTGCTTGCAATTATATTTTAAAGCACTTTGATTCTTTTTGTTTTAATTTTTCTTTGTATATTTTCTTTTATTAAGCATATCACGCATGGGCATATAAGAGAGGAAAGAAATACCTACTTATGTTAAACTTTTTGACATTGCACTTTTGCTATGCCGAAGCATACTGATGTCATTCCATGATTGGCGGGCAACAATGGTGAAATGATTATTTATCCCTTTCTCTTAGGATTTTTTAATAATTCCTGTAAAAAAGAGTGATACGAGTGTTAAGTACAAGAGATAACTTAATCTTACTCATCACAAACAAGAGCCACAAAGCTCACTTGCTTAGTTGTGCATAGAGATGCTCATCTAAGGTACAAGAGACACAAAATTTAGAAAATTTTGTTTCATTGGCCATTCAAGGTACACAAGTACCAATGTATACAAACACACACTGTTTTTGTATTATTTTTTATTTTTTGGAGGAAAAAAAAAATAAATCAAAACTAAAAACAAACAAACAAAAACATGTTAAGCAAAGCAATGCATAAAAACTAGACTGACTCAAAATAAAAAAGCAAAACACACAAATAATGTAAAAACAAAAACAAGAAGGGGGAGAGAGAGAGAAAAGTGACTAAATCACTTGGAGCTTTTTTCCTTTCACACCTTGGAAGAACCTTTCCTTTTGGCAAATACTTAAACTAGTGGTGAGAGGGAAGAATTGTAATCATTCAAGTTCGAAAGGAACATAAGGGCCTTGAAGAGATCTCCAAGAGGAGCAAGAAAGGATGGAAACTGACTCAAGTTTCCTGATGAGACCAAACTGTTGCTCTGTTAAGTGGCTTGCTACTTGTAGTAATAAGGTCGAGTATGTCCAGTTGCTCCACAGTGATGGCAGAGAAGCTGTTTCTTCTTTTTAGACTTTTGAGCATTACTCTTCTTAGCCCTAGGGTTTTTGGTTTCTTTCTTAGCAAGCATAAGGGGTGCTCCTAAGATAGGTTTACCCCTGTCTATGTTCTCACTAGCTATCGCATTTTTCACATTATTGTTCTCAAAATCAACATTATTAGTAGGAGAAACAAAAATAGTAGTACTAGAAGAAGCAATATTGGGAGAGAAGAAATCATACCTTAAATCGGTTCAATCAAAAGTAGATTTTTGAAGGCTGAGCATCTCATCAAGCTTTGCAATTGAAATCCTCTCCAACTGAGCTCTGACTTGAAACAGTTCCACTTCAAGCCTCTTGGTCTTCTCAACCAAGAAATTATTTTTAAACCTTAATGCTTCTATAGTCTGATTGGCTTCATTAAACTTTCTAGAGAGTTCTTCTTGGTCAAGCTCCACATCACTGAGCTTCTTAGTGGCCAACCTATATAACTTCTCATGCGTTTTCAAGACCTTGTATAACTTTGCATAGGTAGTGTGGATGTCATCTTGTTCATCCATCTTCTCAAACTTTGACTACACCAAGTTTTCTTCTTCATCCACATCTTCTACAATCCCTTCAGTAGGATTAACAATGGTAGTGAAGGCATTTAGGATTTCGTCATCTTTATTTTCGGAATCATCCTTAGGTTCGTTGTCGCTTAAAGTTGCAGCAAGTGCCTTGCTTTTTCCAATGGACTTGAGATAAGTACGACACTTTTTTTTCATGTGACCGAAGCCTTGATACCTGAAACACTTGGGTTCTGAGGGAATAGTGTACTGACTGCCATCTCTAGCATCCTTCTTCCCTTTGTCTTGGCTCTTAGATTGAGAAGAACTTGACTATCTATAGTCCTTGTCAATGCCCTTTGCGTTGGAATTCTTCATGAACTTCATGAATTGCCTGGTGATGTAGGACTTTATTTTAGAATTTTCATCATCGGAAGACTTATTCATATCACTGCTCTTGGCCTTCAGTGCCATGCTCTTTCCCTTACCGAATTTCCCTATCTTTGTCAAACCCAACTCATAGGTTTGCAGATTGCCAACTAGCTCTGTCAAAGGAATTTTGTCAATGTCCTTTAATTCCTCAATAGCGGTGATCTTGGCATGAAATCTCTCGAGTAAAAATCTGAGCACCTTTCTAACAATCTTGGGCTTGGGAATGGTTTCCCCAAGATTAAAGGTCGAGTTCACTGTGTCCTTGAGCTTGGTATAGAACTTATCAAATGACTCATCCTCTTCCATCTTAATCTTTTCGAAGCTTGTAGTGAGCCTCTGTAACTTCGAATCCTTGACAGACTTGGTTCCCTCATAGGTTGTCTGGAGGATGGTCCATGTTTCCTTCGCAGTTTCAGTAGAGGATATCTTCTTGAATCCTCATTTGTGACCACATTGAATAAAACATTCAATGCCCTGCCGTTGAAGTTTGCCACCTTGATCTTAGCTTCATCCCAGTCGGTCGGTGTTTCCTTCGACTTGGTCCAGCCTATCTCCATGACTTGGTCTAGCCTATCTCCACATCTTACCACACTTTCTCATCTAAAGACTGTCCTCTTTTTATGACAACAGGGGTCAATGGATCACACAACAAAAATTAAAACCTAATCAAAGTGTGCCTGCGCTGATACCACTTGATAGGTCAAAAATGTATTGACCCTTTGTGATGAATTAATTGATTAATTATCCAAGTTTATTAATTAATCAAATTAACATGCAATGTACGTGGCAATACAAAAAAATCACCAACTAAAATCTAATGCAATGGAAAATAAAGTTGACATGGTGATTTGTTTATGTATGTGGAAAACTTCTGAAACAAAAACCCCACTAGGTGATTTTAAGGTCACTACTCTCGAGAATTCACTATTATCACAACCAGTGGTTACAAGTAAAGGAATCTCGTACTTTATACTAACCTACTGTTAAACCCTTACCCCAATAACCAATTGGACTTGTTCTGTAGTGACAATTTCTCCTTTTAATGCACGGCTACCAGTACGTGACTAACCAATAGATGCACGGATCCTAGTACATGACTTGATCACCAACTTGAGAAAGATGTTGGCTGCAAAGTTCTTCAGTTCATCAACATGATGAAGATCACAAAGTTTCTTGGTCACAAAACCCTATGGTGTACAAACACAGCAGCTTCTTCAAGATGAACTAAGGCAAACTAGGTTTCCGGTCACAATTTTCATGAACAACACTTTGCTTCATGCTTGTGCAATTGTGCTCTTTGTGATGGCCCATAAAATAATCTATATATATGTTTAGGGTTGTGAGAAAAGAAAGTCCAAACACATACTTATGGATTGGAATGAAATTAGAACTGAAAATCTGATTTTCATAATTCTCAATAGATACCCTATCTATCGAGCAGCTGTCGATCTTCGAGCTGAAACAGCTTTTTAAGCCTCGATAGATACTAGCTCTCGAGCTTTAATGAACAACACTTCTTCACTTGTTTCTTGGATAGACTTGCGTGGCTTTAACACTTGAACTTGAAACTTTGTTTCTTAAAGCATTAAACACATCCTAGATTTACCCAATTACAAGTAAAGTACATTTTGTTAAAGGATTAGCCAATTACATAAAATATTGAAATATTTTCCTAACATAATTCACATATATCCTAACATTGGAGATGAAGGTCCCATAGTGGGCTCTATATGCGCTAGAGGTGGGGTGGGCATGCCTGGTATGGGGACAAATATGCATCCACCATTATGGGTAGATCCACTAAAAACTGGGGACGACATATGGGGAGGTTCTCATAGTTCGTGCTATCACCTCAGGGACGTAGTCTGGGCTAGAACAGTGACCTCATGACCGGCGGTGTGGGATGGCCCAGTACCAACATCAGACTTGCATCGCGGTGTCCCGTCGCCGTCGTCAGACAATACCCAATCACCCTCAAGCCATGAATCTTTTGCACCCGAGTCATCCCCTACCTCATAGATATTCCAGATCGATTGTACGGTCACGGCCAACTTAACCACCTCCACGGTGTCCATGCCTTCGAGACCCACCACTTCGCCCGCCATGACTCGGGGCCTGTGTACCAATGCCAGATGCTTCCACAAGTGCATCCGCCAATTGAAGTCGGCCCAACTCCTCGAAAACCTCTAGTGTTAGCTTGAGGTCATTGTACATGTCGGAACCTCAGTCGCACCTCTATAGAGACCTAAGCATCAACCAAACCTACCAAACAAGGGCGTCATAAAAGCAGGAATGCAAGTATGATGCAAACCTATAATAGGGGGTATGAACGCAGCTTTAAGCTATTATGGGTACCACATATGATGTTACAAATAACAAAACTACCTAAATTAGAAGGTCCAAAATGAAATAACTTTAAACTTAAAATGTCAAAAGTGTACTGTTGTGACTAATCTAGTTCTCTCCTTAGACCCCTACATACATCAAACCGCAGGCGTGTGTAAGCATCATGGTTAACAACATACGAAACATACAAGTGAAGCAACAAAAAAGCTAAACCTTACAATTCATATGATTTCTCAAGAGTCAAGTAATTCCAAGTTCTTTTCTATGTCTTCCTCAAATCCCGAGCAAGGATGTGTCCTTACAACTTTTTAATATAAGACAAGACAAGTTTTTGATAGGAATTGCATTCAAGTTACATTTACGGTAACTTTTAGAAAATTATAGTACTTGACAACTTTTTCCCATAATGTAATTTTTGGATATTACAGATATCAAGATGATTTTGAATTTGGATACTACAAGTTCACTTATTTATGAAGAACTTAAATCACAGTATTTGTTTACTTTAAAATATAATGAAAGATAAATTCATAGAGATCTAATGACAATAATTATGCTACGATCGTACCACCTCATGTAGTCAACGAGGTATGTCGTATCACTGTCCAAGGGAAGGGCAGCGTGAACAAGTTGCCCTCGGTTGGCCCATTGCTGAATATGGACAACACGTTCAACTGCCCAGTCCCTATCCCATTTACCCTGGAGGGATATCCTATAAAGGTCGGTCAACGTATCCACGACCCTTGGAACTGGTTGCTTCATCCTAAACTAACATAAGACCCGCTCGGGATGATGCCCCTCTGCTATCCAAAAGTATATCAATGGCACCTTGGTCCTCCAAATATGCTGCCTAGCAGTGCAATATGTAGGCAAGGAGCCCAGCGTATGCGTGTACGGCTCCCATACAATCTGCATAAGTGGTTTGTTAGTTTAGTGATTATGTGAAGATGGATGGTTGTCATTTGTCATGGAAGGTAAGAGTATTTAAACACAAGCAGGTTTATGACAACTCCAACCTTCTCCCCAAAATTCACACTAGAAAAATGCTACCATGCAACTAGTTAATCGAGTCATGTACAAGTTGCATATAAATTTCACACTCAATATAGGCTTTTCAAGCATAGCAAGTTGACATATCAGAGATGAAGTTGTGCAAAACCAATCACTGAGGGGACCTCAATATTAGGAAATTATAAATGTGATATATAAGATACAAAAACTAATTAGTAGTACTTTTTCTTGGAGACCGTTGACAAAAGCATAGAATTATTAGAATAGGGAAACTTGCTCCTCTTGTCCCACAGGAAAACAAAACAAACCAAAAACAAAAAAGTTATAACGAACTTCCATAATCAAATCATTAAACAACCTAATGTTAATCAATCTATAGCTTTTATGTTAAAAAAGGTGGGAACCAAGTCTTTCTAGGTAAGGGTTATTTAGCAATCCGATTCCTTCTAGAAGTACTATTGGAAAATAGGCTATATAAGAGTATTTTATGTGTTCAATAATAGACTGATAGTAAGATTAACTATAATAAAATTCTAGCAGCTTAAGAGTGTAATTGCCTTCTCCTACCTTAAGAATGATTTCGTTTAGAAAGCGTAGATGTTATTTCTAGGGTTTATCTTGCTCTGTTTCTTGTTCTATTCATGGCTTTAACTTTTAACATCTAAAGGTTATGAAGCTCATTCACTAATTACCTTGAATCACCATATTCAATTCTCTAACTTCACTCAATTCCTTCCTTTTTTTTTCTTCTATTGTTAATAGGTAATTTAGGGTGTAGGAGTAGAACTTAAAGGCAACATTCACAAATACAAAACTTGATGAGAATCAGCACCATGATTCAAATTAATTTGAGGAAGCATCAATACCAAGCATAGATCCTAAATGAACCAGAAGGCTTCAATAAAAGCATAACCAACCTAGAAAAGAAGCTCTCGGTGAGGATTATATAGGAGCACCTGCATTGGCTTCTTTTCAAATATATGTATTTTTGCATCACTGAAACACACTTTATCTATTTTACATTATCACTAAAACAACATACCCCACATTTCATTCTTTCTTCTTCTTCTTTTTTTTTTTTTTTCCAATTCATCCCACTAAAATAATAATTTTTTTTTTTAAAAAAAACAACAAAATATTGAGGAAGAGAAAGAATATGCAAATTTAGTACTACATGCATGATATTACAATTAAGGGTCAAAATAGCATGTGCTGATGGAAGAGTGTTTTATGAGTTTTGGGTGACTAGTAACATGCAATGTTCTTTTTAAAAAAAAAAAAAAAACAGTTTTATTAGATTTTACCCAATGGGATGCTATAAAAGATGGAGGAAGAGAAAGAATATGAAAATTTAGTACTACATGCATGATGCTACAATTAAGGGTCAAAATAGCAGTTTTGTTTTTTGGGCTAGAAGAAAAGCAGGTCAATTGGTAGTTGAAACTTGAAAGGGTGTAAATTCACTTTTATTCACCTGCCTTCTCGAGACCAAAAAGGCTTTGTAGTTGTAGGTCACTAAAAACCATCACTTGATGCTATCCCAACAGATAGGAGGACAATAAAGAAAACTACCATATTTGGAGTAAAGTCTTCTTCTAGTTCTACTTAATGCAGTTGATTGCTAAGTCTCACTTGCTCTATCAGTAACCCTTTTTTTTACGAAATATGCCGGCATTTATGCTCTCTGTGGCTGAAAAGCAACTCATCCAATCAAGTCCAGTTTAGCTAAAGCAGATATTATGTGTGTGTTTGTTTCCACTTTTTCAGCCCAGTTATGCACGTTTATAAAAAATAAAAACTGTTGGCGTGTTTGGTAACACATAAATTTGGCTTTAATAAAAAAGCTACGTTCTCTGATTGAGAGCGACCGCGACCCCGGGCCCGCCAATTTTTTCTCTAACTGGGCCTAACTCACGCGAATGGGTGGGATCGTGATGCTCAAAATGTACGAATTCACTGTAAAATGTACTCCCCCCTAGATCGAGGGTTTTACATGATGTCGCCACTTATTTAATTTAAATGGAAAAATAAGAAAACCTTTAATAAAAAAAACGCCTCTATTGTATTAATGTATATGACAATTTACATCAATTTTGTAGCAAAAATTTACAATGCTTTTTTGTCCTAGATACAATCTAAGAAAAGAAAATTACATTGCTTTATTTCCTAGTTACATTCTAAAAATGTAAAATTGCAAATACAAGAGCATAGTTTAGAACCCTTGATCTTAGTTCAGAGGCTAATTTACGAGATGAGAAGGGATTAAGCACACATCTCACCTGGTAAAACCGGTCTCCTAGATTAAGGTGGCCAATATCATGTCATGTCAAACAAGTACAAACAATATGTCATACAAACATATTAATTTGCAAGAATTGTAAGCAAATATGTGTTAAGGGAATCTAACATAAAGAGCAAAAAAAAAAAAAAAAGAAATTTGTTAGATAACAATTTTAATGTAAAGAAAGCGTGAAGGTAATGGCATGTTCATCCAAAAATTCTTAGCCTAGACATGTTCATATAAGCATGTGAAAAAAAGAAAAAAACAAAGTTGTCATGTCATTTGTCATCAACATAATTGCAAAGAGAAAAAAAAAATAAAACATTTAAACATATTTGATCATCCAAGCAATTATGAAAAGAAGTAAAGGAAAATCCCTTAGACATGTTCATCTAGTAAAAATAAAAATACTTAGACATGTTTGTTCAAGCATTTAACAAAGTAAAACGATTACCTGGACATGTTCATCTAAGTATTCAAGAGAAAGTTATGTTTTAGCCTAGAAGTGTTTATCTAAGCATTCAAGAGAAAATTTGTGTATTAGCCTAGAAGTGTTCATCTAAGCATGTAAAAAGAATATCAATGAGATATATAGACATGTTCATCCAAGCATATCATGAAAGAAATAAATAATGACTTGTTAAGTATTTATTCAAGCACATGTGAAAAGTTAAGAACATAATTACTACTTACCAGCATAGAGCATAAATTAAAAGGGGAAAGTGATCACTTAAAGGGTTAGGGAGAAAGCAAGGAAGTACTCAACTACAACCAAAGTAAAAACAATGGTTGCACAACAGCTTTTCTTTTTTACTTTCTCACTAGCTCTCTGGAAGGAATTCCGAGGGTCCTAAAAATGGAAGAGGTCTTCTCTATTTATAGGGGAAGGGATGGCTTAGCTTTGAAGCTAAGTTATTAGCTTTCTTCTAAAGCTAATGGATGAGATAAACCTGTTTAAATGAGCTAGAACGGATTTGGTGTTGATCCCCATTTGAATTTTGAAAGGACGTTGAAGATGATGCTGAACCTGTGTTATCCTCTACACCTGTTTCGTATTTTGACTCTAACTTTCTGCTCAAAATTTCAATTGATTCAAAATTGGTGTTTTCTGAAAGGAAATTTAATTCTCTACAACTTTTCCAAAAATAGAGAAAACCAATTTTCAACATTTTCCAGGCTAAAAATGCGATTTAAGTTGCTGCTGAAAATAGTAACGTTTTTTGAGCATTTTTCTGTTTTTTGAAATTTTTCAAAGAATGTATCTGTTTTCCTATCCAAATTATTTTCCAAAAACTTTCTTTTGAAGGTAAGGGAGGGAATAAGCCTATTAGATAAGCTTGATCAGATTGGGTGTTGATCCTCATTTGAAATTTTGAAAGAAAATTAAAGATGATGCTGAATTTGTGTTATCTTCTGCACCCATTTCATATTTTGGCCATAACTCTCTTCTCAAAATTCCAATTGATTCAGAATTGGTGTTTTTTGAAAGGAAATTTAATTCTCTACAACTTTTCCAGAAATAGAGAAAATCAAATTGCAACGTTTTCCAAGCCAAAAATGCGATTCAAGTTTCTGCTAAAGATAATAACGTTTTTTTGAGCATTTTTTTTATTTTTATTTTTCATGGATCATATCTTTCTCTCTCTAAATTGTTTTTCAAAAGAGCAGATAAGATGCCATAACAAAAAAATAAATAAATAAAATGAAATCCAATCAAAATTCACACTTAATTAATTTTAAATTAATTCTTGTTGGAACTAATCAAAATTAAGTGTTTAAGATAGGATGTGATTGAGCCCATCGTGTAGGTGAGCCATGATCATTGAAAATTGATTGTATGATAACTTTTGATCGGGTGGTCCGATCAAAACCCATGACAAACCATTATGATCGTTAGAGCATCAAGATTTGTTTTGTATCACAAATCTGAAGATCTGCCGATTGGTTAAACTCAAGTTGTAAAATGGGGTGTCAATAGAATGCCCCTCATTGACAGAGCTTGAAAAGTGAATGTCCATGTAAAAGAAAGACACCAAATTTTGCAACTTGAAAATTTAACTGATGTGTGATGAAAATTTGTTAAAGTTTTGGAAACTTGTTGGTTTCCAAAAAGAATTTTGATCCAAAATGTGTTGGCAATTTTCTTGAAAATTTTGAATCTGTAAATTAGAGTCCGTTGGGTTTTCTTGTAAAAAATCTTGTCCTTTTTTGAAAATTTTTGAACTTGAAATTTGTTGAAAATCTTGGTGAATTTTCTTTTGCGAATTTTGATATTCTTATCAAAATTTGAATTTGTGAAAACATATTGGACATTCTTGGAATGTTCTTTCTGGAAATTTACTAAAAACCTTGTTGGGTTTTCTTATGAAGATCTTGGCAAATTTTCTAAAAACTTGTCTATTTTTTGAAAACTTTTGAGCCCGAAACTTGTTGAAAATCTTGTTGAATTTTCTTTTGAAAATTTTGATATTCTTATAAAAAATTTGTATTTGTGAAAACATGTTGGGCATTCTTGGAAAAACCTTGTTGGGTTTTCTTATGAAGATCCTAGCAAATTTTCTAAAAACTTCTTTGTTTTTCAAAATTTTTGAACTTGAAACTTGTTGAAAATCTTGTTGAATTTTCTTTTGAAATGTTTTATATTCTTATCAAAAATTTGTATTTGTGAAAACATGTTGGGCATTCTTGGAAAAACCTTGTTGGATTTTCTTATGAAGATCTTGACAAATTTTCTAAAAACTTGTTTATTTTTCAGAAATTTTGAACCTGAAACTTGTTAAAAATCTTGTGGAATTTTCTTTTGAAAATTTTGATATTCTTATAAAAAATTTGTATTTGTGAAAATGTTCACGTAAAATAATTTGCAAGTGCAAGAATCGTAACAAGTAGTAAAGTGTTTTTAAAAAAAACAAATGTCGAACCCACAAAGATTAACTATGTTATTGAATACCGAAATTCACTAAATCAATTACTATTTGGAAAATTGAAAATAAATGGAACGTTCTACTATCTGAATTAAATTAAACTACTTAATAAAAATAAATCTACGAATAAAAGATTAACACAATTCAAAAATCTAAAAGTGTAAAAATATGATAAGAATGGATTTAGAGCAGTTGATTTCACCTAACAAATCCCACACAATTTATTCCTCCTAATTATTAAATTCTAATAATCTCCCATTGATGATTAAAAATTCCTTAAGTATTCAATATCTTCTCTCGAATAATATCAAAAATATCTTCAACTAACAATTCCATATCTCTATGTGAATTTAATTAATTGGAGACTCGTTACGTACTTTGAATTTTCTGAAAAATCACACTAATCGCGGTAAAGCATCTCTACTTTCGCTCAACTAATGATGTTTAATTCTAGAACTAAAATAACAAATCACCTCTCGGTCTCATTGTAATTCAATTGATCAAACTATAATTCGTAAAGAAAATAGAAAGCATTAAGAATAAGAATTAAACACTCAATCATGGAAATATTAAAAATAAAATAACTCAGAAAATAAATTGTGTGTTCATTGCCAGAATACATCAACGCTCTAGAAAATAAATTTAGTTCTTGATAAAGTTGAAAAGAAAGCAAATAAAACTTATTTCTTTCATCTAAATTGGTTGATCAACTTGAAGCTCTCGCCTTTGTCCTTAGATCCTCCTCTTCATAATGACTCCCAAAACAAGTTCTTCTCAGCGGCACCTCCTTTTCCTCTCTAGGGTTTTTTTTTTTTTTTTTCTTTTTTTTCTGAAAAGCCTTTAAATAGGTCAAGGAATCCTATTCCCGTTTGGAAAAAATTCAAGATTTTTAGGCTTCACTTAACTAACGATTTTGGCCCATTTAACATAAGAATTTGGACTTTTGTTAAACTACAAAGTTGTATCCCTTTAAGTTAAATTTCCAGCCCAACTTGAATCATCTCAATTGGATATCTGAGCCGAAATTTATGCTAAAAATACTACTGATATGCAGGCTGGATTCCTAATCCGAATTGGACTTGGATTTGGTGCAAATTTCCTTTGATTCCTTGCTCCACTTGGACTTGAATTTAATTGGCTTAGTCCCACTTTGCATGTAAAGCTCTTGTTACCTACAATATAAAGATATTATATATTTCATGCACATCAAATACCCCCAAACCTCCATTTTTGCTAGTCCTCGAGCAAAACAGATAAAGAGTAAAACAAAACAAAGAAAATCAATTTTTTTTTTTTTTTTTTTTTTTTTTCAGTTTCAATTGCCTTTTGCAAAGAGAATTACTTCAAGTTCAAAAACACTACAAATGCTAAAGAAATTTCTCATGCCATCAAAACTCAATGTGAGTGAAAAGTGGTAGCCAACCTAAACATACTCTTAGTTTTAGAATAAACTTGACTCGAATTTCTATTTGAAAGTATGCTTCAACTCAAACCTTTCTGGTGTTATCACTCAACAAATGAAATCACTCTGAAATGGGGTGTAACACTCTCAACAATATATGTGAGTGGAATAATGTAAGCAAAGTAAACAAATCTCACATATAAATCACATGAAAAATGCTTAATCAAGAAAGAACAAGTAGTCTCATGAAAAGATGCCAAAAAGAATTTATACCACACTTTTTATTCAGTCATATCAATATCTGAACTACACAATCTTCAAGATCAAATAAGGACTTTATTAGGACATAATGTAGGGTAAAAGTGAAGGGAATAAAAATGGGTAAAGGTAAATATAAGAAGTGTTTTCAAGATTTGTTGGAATGGCAACTCTTTTTGGAATTTCCATTCAACATTTTTTTTTTTAACTCTTCTTCTTCAAAGCAATACTCCTTTACATTTCACTTCTCAAAATTTGATGAGAACCCTTTGTATTTACTTCTTCTTTTTCTTACTTTAAGTCGTCACTTATCTTTTGACGTGAATGCAGGCATTTGTGATGGATGCACCCAGTTACTCAACAAGTCACAAACTTGAAGTGCTTTTGCATACTCATATTTCAAGCTACGGTTTGATGTAAGAGTAAACATTGGTAATGAATACCCCTAGTTACTAAGCAACTCAAAACATTAGAGTAAACTTGAAGTGCTTTTGTCTTCTTTTTTTTTTTTTTTCTTTTTTTTTTTTCTTTGAATTCTCGCATAACCCACCACATTGAAACAATCTGATCAAATTCTATCTTGAAACACTATGAATAAGGGCTTTAAGAAAGAAAGGCTAATTAAAAGGCTCAATGGGGTGACTAGCGATAATGTATAAAAAAAAAGAAAAACACATATATGGCTCAAAGTAGACAAAAATGGCCTAATCTCATCTCTTAAAGACTAGTATAGTTCATTCAACATCAATGACTTCCAAAGGTTCAAGTGTGGCATAAAATCTTTTTTTTTTTATTGGCCAAAAGAAAGAACAATAAGACTACAACAAGGGAAATATGTTACGCACTTCCAAATGAATTGTAAGATTAAAAAAAAATAAATAAATAAATAACCTTCCAAAAACAATGATTGGTTCAAAACTCACAAGGGTTACAGTTTCCACATATTTTTCATCAAGATTTTCTAATCATTTTTATCCTTCAACAACAAGTTGTGTCTGAGTGGCTACGTGCATGTGCAATGAATTGAGCATGAAAGCAATGAAATTCTTTAAGCAAGAGTAGTATAATGAACTTAAAACACAAACCTCAAGCTAGGCAAAAGAAATTTTTTTTTTTTTAATAAATAAAATAAATTCCCTTCCCCCAAATCTAAATTTCACATTGTTCTCAATGGGAAAAAGGAAGAAAAACTAAACAAAAGAATGAGAAAGGAGAAGAGATGCTACCCTGACTTCTAATTGAATATTTTTCCTTGAGGTCCAGCCATGTACCCAGTGAAGGTTTCTGTGGTCTCTTCATTCCTACAAAATGGAAGAAATAAATAAATAAATAAGTAAAAAAAAAAAAAATGAAAACAGACACAAAAAATGAAAAACTTGGGTTGCCTCCCAAAAGCGCTTTATTTAACGTCTGTAGCTAGACATTATCATTTCATCCTTTTTTACATATGAGATCGACAGAGCATTTTTCTGAGTTAAAATCTCCATCTATATAGGGTTTTAATCTCTGTCCATTTACTTTAAATGTCCCTTTTTGTTCATGATGGACTTCAATCGCCCCATAGAGAAAAACTTGGGTTACTACAAATGGTCCTGACCACTGAGAGCGCAGCTTTCCTGGAAAGAGTCGAAGTCTTGAGTTAAATAATAGAACTTTTTGTCCGACTTTGAATTTCCTCCTTAGAATATGCTTATCATGCCATGTCTTAGTTTTATCTTTGTAAATTCGAGCATTCTTATAAGCATCATTGCGGAACTCATCCATCTCATTGATTTGCAATATTCTCTTCTCCCCAGCTGCTTGTAGATCAAAGTTCAGTATCCTTGTCGCCCAATAGGCTTTGTGTTCTAGTTCCACCGGTAGATGACATGCTTTTCCATAAACGAGCCGGTATGGTGACATCCCAATTGGTGTTTTGAATGCTGTTCTATAGGCTCATAAAGCATCATCTAACTTTCTTGCCTAGTCTGTACGAGAGATATTCACAGTCTTCTCCAATATTCGCTTCAACTCTCGATTAGATACCTCTACTTGTTCGCTCATTTGAGGATGGTATGGTGTCGCCACGTGATGTGTAACTCCATACTTAGTCAATAGTGCTTCAAATTGGCGATTGCAAAATTGCTTTCTGCCATCACTGATTATTGCCCTTGGAGTGCTGAATCGAGAGAAGATATTCTTTCGTAGAAAATTCACTACGACTCTCGCATCATTAGTCGGCAAAGCAACTGCTTCCACCCATTTGGAGACATAATCTACAGCCACCAAAATAAATTTGTTAGAATATGAGGATGGAAAAGGACCCATGAAATCTATACCCCAAACATCAAATAATTCAATAACTAAAATATTGTTTAAAGGCATCTCATGTTTCCTAGAAATATTTCCAACTCTTTGACAATGGTCACACAAATTAACAAATTTAAATGCATCTCTAAAAATAGATGGCCAATAAAACCCTGATTGTAGAATTTTTGCCTCTGTTTTTGCACCACCAAAGTGACCGCCAACTTCCAATGAATGACAATGTCTGAGTATGTTCTCCATCTCCTCCTCGGGCACACATCTTCTGATTATCTAGTCTGCACAGTGCCGGTATAAAAAAGGTTCTTCCCAAAAATAATATTTCAAGTCGGAGAAGAACTTCTTCTTTTGTTGATATGTCATCTTGGGAGGTAGAATTCGTGACACCAAGTAGTTGACTATGTCGGCGTACCATGGAACAACTTGTATAGCCATCAAATGCTCATCCGGGAATGCTTCTTTTATTTGAACTTGTTGCTCATCATCCGCACCTTGAAACTCCATCCGAGACAAGTGATCCGCCACCAAATTTTTAGTACCCTTCTTGTCCTTAATCTCCAAATCGAATTCTTGTAGAAGCAAAATCCATCGAAGCAATCTTGGTTTAGCATCCTTCTTTGTAAGCAAGTACTTCAAAGCAGAGTGATCAGTGTAGACAGTCACCTTCGAACCTATCAAGTAAGAACGAAATTTGTCAAAAGCAAAAACAACTGCTAATAATTCTTTTTCAGTCGTGGCATAATTCAGTTGAGCTTCTGTTAAGGTCCTACTTGCATAATAAATAACATGAAAATTTTTATCTTTTCTCTGCCCTAAAACAGCCCCTATAGCATAATCACTAGCATCACACATTAATTCAAACAGTAAATTCCAATCTGGTGACACAATTATAGGTGCTGAAATTAATTTCTTTTTAAGTGTTTCAAAAGCATGCAAGCATTCATTAGAAAATTCAAATCGAGTGTCTTTAATCAACAAATTGCAAAGAGGTTTAGTAGTCTGGGAAAAATCCTTAATAAATCGTTGGTAGAATCCGGCATGTCCCAAGAAACTTCTCACGCCCTTCACATTGGCTGGTGGTGGGAGTTTTTCGATCACTTCTATTTTCGCTCTGTTAACTTCAATTCCCTTAGAGGAAATGCGGTGTCCCAGCACTATCCCCTCCTTTACCATGAAGTGGCATTTTTCCCAGTTCAATACTAAATTTGTCTCCTCGTATCTCTGCAAAACTGAAGATAAGTTAGACAAACAATTATCAAAAGAATATCCAAAGACAGAGAAATCATCCATGAAGACTTCTAAAAATTTTTCCACCATGTCCGAGAAGATGGACATCATGCATCTTTGAAATGTGGCTGGCGCATTGCAAAGGCCAAAAGGCATCCGCCTATATGCAAATGTTCCATATGGACAAGTAAAAGTGGTCTTCTCTTGATCTTCAGGCGCGATGGCTATTTGATTATAACCAGAGTATCCATCTAGAAAACAGTAGTAAGCATACCCTGCAAGTCTTTCTAGCATTTGATCAATAAAAGGTAAAGGAAAATGATCTTTCCGGGTTGCATCATTAAGCCTTCTGTAATCTATGCACATTCGCCATCCCGTGACCATCCTTGTTGGTATAAGTTCATCATTATCATTTTTTATCACGGTTATTCCACCTTTCTTTGGGACGACTTGTACTGGACTTACCCATGCACTGTCTGAGATAGGATAAATAATTCCGGCATCTAACAGCTTCAGCACTTCTTTATGCACCACTTCTTGCATTGATGGATTCAATCTTCTCTGGGGTTGGATAATCGGTTTATATTTATCCTCCATTAAAATCTTGTGTGTGCAAATTGAAGGACTAATTCCTTTGATGTCAGAGATGGTCTAACCCAAAGCCATCTTGTGTTCCCGTAAGACTCTCAGTAACTTTTCCTCCTCTACATCACTCAAAGAAATGTTAATAATAACTGGAAGGGTAGAGTCTGGACCTAAGAAAGCGTATCTTAACTTTGATGGAAGCAGTTTGAGCTCAAGTTTAGGTGGTTCTTCTGGTGGAGATATTGGCTGACATGATTTCAAGTTTTCCACTTTTGGTTGCATCGAAAGAGATAAGAATGGTGTAGCCTCCAAATATCTTTCACACTCCTTAACCTCTTCATCATTGAATTTAACAGGTGTAGAGCGAGTAAGACATACCTCAAGTGGTAACTTTAGAAAATCAATTGCATAAGTCTCATCGGCCATGATCATGTCTCGGTCACTTATTTGAAAACAAGAATGTGCCTCAGAAGGAAATTCCATAGACTTAAATACATCAAAAGTGACCTCATCCTCTTCGACCCTCAAAACAAGTTTTCCTTGCTGGACATCAATTAAGGTCCTCCCCGTAGCAAGGAAAGGTCGACCCAATATCAAAGGTATCTCCTCGTCCTCATCCATATCAAGAACAATGAAGTCAGCAGGGAAGATGAACTTATCAACTTTTACTAATACATCCTCAATGACTCCTCTTGGATATTTAATGGATCTATCCGCCAATTGTAAAGAGATAGTGGTTGGCTTTACTTCTCCAAGACCCAATTTCCTAAAAACAGAGAAAGGCATTAGATTAATACTTGCCCCTAAATCACATATGCTCCACCAGTTCATATGCTGCCTCATGAGTTTTACTCATTAAAGCTCCACCAGTTGTTGCATCAACCACAGACCTGTTTGTAGCTCCTAGACCATTGTAGAACGTTTGCACTTGAAGCCATGCTGGAAGGTCATGATGAGGACACCTTCGCAATAAATCTTTGTACCTCTCCCATGCTTCATATAATGATTCACCCTCAAATTGTATGAATGTGGTGATATCATTCCTTAACTTTGCTGTCTTTGCGGGAGGGAAATATTTTGCTAAGAATTTGTGAGCCAACTCCTCCCATGTAGTAATGATGCCAGGTGGCAAAGAATTCAACCAAACTTTTGCTTTATCCCTAAGTGAGAAGGGAAAAAGTCTTAGTCGAATCGCATCATCTGTCACTCCGTTATGTTTAAAAGTATCACAAATTTCCAAGAAATTAGCAATATGGACATTAGGATCCTCTTGTGACAACCCCCCGAATTGGACAGTCTGCTGTATCATCTGAATGATGGCTGGCTTGATCTCAAAATTATTGGCTTGTATGGTTGGCCTCCTTATGCTCGATGTAGCTCCATTTATCGAGGGTGTAGCATAATCTCTTAACGCCTTTTGCTCTTGATCGACCATATTAGATAGAGATGTGTTGGCTTCTTTCTTTTTTTCTTTCTTGAGTTGACGTAAGGTTCTTTCAATTTCAGGATCAAAGAGTGTATGCTCTAACAGTTTAGATCTAGTCATGCACTTCTAATTCCTGAAAAAAAAGAAAACAAACTTAGATGCACCTAATTTAGATTTTTTTTTTTTTTTTGGGAATGAATAAAATAAAATCCAAAGTAGTAAATATCTAGCTAGTATCAATATCAATAACAAATAGTTAATCCCCGGCAACGGCGCCAAAAACTTGTTCACATAAAATAATTTGCAAGTGCAAGAATCGAAACAAGTAGTAAAGTGTTTTTAAAAAAACGAATGTCGAACCCACAAAGATTAACTATGTTACTGAATACCGAAATTCACTAAATCAATTACTATTTGGAAAATTGAAAATAAATGGAACGTTCTACTATCTAAATTAAATTAAACTACTTAATAAAAATAAATCTACAAATAAAAGATTAACACAATGCAAAAATCTAAAAGTGTAAAAATATGATAAGAATGGATCTAGGGCGGTTGATTTCACCTAACAAATCCCACACAATTTATTCCTCCTAATTATTAAATTCTAATAATCTCCCATTGATGATTAAAAATTCCTTAAGTATTCAATTGCAATCAATTCATTGAATAAAAATCTTAAAAATATCTTCTTCGAATAATATCAAAAATATCTTCAACTAACAATTCCATATCTCTATGTGAATTTAATTAATTGGAGACTCGTTACGTACTTTGAATTTTTTGAAAAATCACTAATCGCGGTAAAGCATATCTACTTTCGCTCAACTAATGATGTTTAATTCTAGAACTAAAATAACAAATCACCTCTCAATCTCATTGTAATTCATTTGATAAAACTATAATTCGTATAGAAAATAGTAAGCATTAAGAATAAGAATTAAACACTCAATCATGGAAATATTAAAAATAAAATAACTCAGAAAATAAATTGTGTGTTCATTGCTAGACTACATCAACGCTCTAGAAAATAAATTTAGTTCATGATAAAGTTGAAAAGAAAGCAAATAAAACTTATGTCTTTCATCTGAATTGGTTGATCAACTTGAAGCTCTCGCCTTTGTCCTTAGATCCTCCTCTTCATAATGACTCCCAAAACAAGTTCTTCTCAGTGGCACCTCCTTTTCCTCTCTAGGGTTTTTTTTTTTTCTTTTTTTTCAGAAAAGCCTTTAAATAGGTCAAGGAGTCCTATTCCCGTTTGGAAAAAATTCCAGATTTTTAGGCTTCACTTAACCGATGATTTTGGCCCATTTAACATAAGAATTTGGACTTTTGTTAAACTACAAAGTTGTATCCCTTTAAGTTAACTTTCCAGCCCAACTTGAATCATCTCAATTGGATATCTGAGCCGAAATTTATACTAAAAATACTACTGATGTGCAGGCTGGATTCCTAATCCGAATTGGACTTGGATTTGGTGCAAATTTCCTCTGATTCCTTGCTCCACTTGGACTTGAATTTAATTTGCTTAGTCCCACTTTGCATGCAAAGCTCTTGTTAGCTACAACATAAAGATATTATAAAATCAGTAACAAAATAACATAAAAGTAAGGCTAAATATGTAGATATGTGAGTACTTTATTGTATATATTTCATGCACATCAGAAAACATGTTGGGCATTCTTGGAAAAACCTTGTTGGATTTTCTTATGAAAATCTTTACAAATTTTCTAAAAACTTGTTTGTTTTTCAAAATTTTTGAACTAGAAACTTGTTAAAAATTTTGTTGAATTTTCTTTTGAAAATTTTGATATTTGTATTTGTGAAAACATCTTGGGCATTCTTGGAAAAAACCTTGTTGGATTTTCTTATGAAGATTTTGACAAATTTTTTAAAAACTTGTTTGTTTTTGAAAATTTTTGAACCTGAAACTTGTTGAATTTTCTTTTGGAAATTTGTTTTTCTTGGTACCTGGTTGGGTTTTCTTATGAAGATCTTGGCAAATTTTCTAAAAACTTGTCTTTTTTTTTTTTTGAAAATTTTTGAACCTGAAACTTGTTGAAAATCTTGTTGAATTTTCTTTTGAAAATTTTGATATTCTTATCAAAATTGGTATTTGTGAAAACATTTGGTCATTCTTGGAATAATCTTGTCATGTCTTTTGGAAATTTGATAAAAACCTTGTTGGGTTTTTGTGAAAACTGTGTAAGATTGTCAAGCGTTCTTTTTCTGAGAGATGTTTGAAGATCTTGTAGGATTTTCCTCGACTTTTGAAAAAGATGCTAAAACTTTCTGAAAATCTTGTTTGTTTTTCAAGAAAGTCATGAAAACCTTGTTTTGAAAAATTGTTGACAAACCTTGTTAGGTTTTTTGAAAATTTTGTTCACAAACCTTGTCGGGTTTTGAGAATTTTATTTTTTGAAAATTTGTTAAATAAAGTATGAAAACCTTAATGGGTTTTGTTAAAAATTTGTAAGAATTTTGAATAACTTTCAGGCTTCCTTGAAAAAAAGTTATGAATTTTTCTGAAAACTTTTTTGTGACTTATAAAAAAAAACTTTGTCAAACCCTGAGCTTGAGATGTTGGACAATACTGGTCAACTTCAATGAATGCAAGAGACTCCTTAGTCGAGCCTTGTGTGATGTGAGAGGCTTCCTAGTTGATCCATGTGAAATGAGAGACTTCTTAGCTGATTTGGTGATCTGGACTTGAAGCTGTTATTGAATGTTGAAATGAATGAGAGATTTTTGCTTAATTCCTGCAAAGATGAAAATTTTCCTTTCTCAAGTTTGTTAGAAACCAGTTAATTTGAACCAATGCCCCTAGTATAAACATGCTTGCATATGAAAACTAATGGGCCAATGTTCATAATCTAGGCATGCTTAATGCAAATAAAAAAGCAAATGGGTCAATGCCCCTAGTTTAAAGCTATTTGCAAACACCTTTGGGTCATTGTCTTGATTTGGTGCCTATTGTTTACAGAGCCTTTAATAGGTTGCCTACGCACCTTTCTTTAAGAGGACAAGGTCAGACATAGTTCAAGTCTATAGGGAAGACATCTAGTCCAACCAAAAGATGATCATGGCTTCAAACCTTGCATGGCATTTTCAAAATGGACTTGAATATGAAAAATTTTTCTTTTGAAAGAAATTAATTTTCTTCTTGAAAACCATTTGGTGCATAGTGGTGCCTTTTGGGAAAATTCGTTTCCTTTTCTAAATGATCATGAGATAATTCTTTCAACAAGTATTTTAGCATATCATACTGTTTAAGAGTCAAGTCAATCTTTTTTGATTAAAAAGGATCAAAGTCATTAAATACACGTAATCAAGTTTGCTTCTTCTTTTTAAACATTGTTGGATTAGGTCTTCAAAAACAATCAAAGAAATGAAATGTAGAGATGTTTGAGAGTCATGTATTTTTTTTTATTTTTTTATTTTTGAGAGTGCTTCAAGTTTAGAAGACACTTTTTTTTGCGGGATAGAAACAAGGAGGAGTGCCCCAAATTTGGGAGTCACATTTGTTGGAAACAAACAACAGGGAGGGCTTTCAATTAGAGAATTCTTTCAAGTCATTTGAGAATTTAAGAAACTATGTCATGGAGATTACTTGCCAGCGGGGCTTGATAACCTTAAGCATTTTTCTTTTTTAATCCAAGAGAAAATATTGCCAGAGTTAAGGATGTGTTTATGACTAGTAAAACTTCAAGGAGGTCTTTATGCAAGGGTTGTAATGTAGGCTAGGTTCAGGTTATGAAAGAAATGATATAAAAAGGCTCAAAATCCCCTATAGATATTACCCTCAAGTGTACAATACTCAAAAGTTAGGCATTAGAAGGATTTTCTTGTTTCTCCCTTTCTTGACATTGTGCTGAAATTCTCATCATTCTTGTCATTTGCTCACTGGTCATCATGGATCATTTGTATCGAAGTTATATCATTCTTGTTTGCCTTGTATTCTTCTTAGGCAACTCTTTTTTGAGCTGTCAAATTTTCTTCTTTGATTCAAATTTGTGCTAAAGTCTTTGTAGTGATTGAGTTCTTCTGACTTTTTCTTCATTGATCTATTGTATGAATGTTCTATCTTGCTCGTTTTTCAAACCTCTAGACTTTTTATCTTAATGAATCTTTCATCTTCTTTTGGAACTTGTGACTAGGCCGCATTTTCAGTTTTCAATCTTCTTTGTTCTTCTTTTTTCTCTTTTTTTGAAACCTATGACAAGGTCGCTTTTCTTTTTCTCTTCTTGTGACTAGGCCACCTCTTTGATTTTCCACCAATTGGACTTCTTTTGTTCTTTTTTTATTCCTCTTTCTTTGATAGCAAATGAATGAATGAATTTTTTGATCTGACCGTGCTTGAAACAATTGCCAATGTACCTCTTTTAAAAGAAGGATCAGGTCATCCGTAGTTCAAATTTTTTTTTTTTGTCTTAACTTTTGCCTAGGCCGCCCTTTAGGGTTTTCAACCTAGCAGACTCTCTCACACTCAAATTTTTTTTATCTCTCCTTTTGCATAGATCGCCCTTTCGGATTTTCAATCTATCTTTTTTTTTTTTTTTTTTTTTTTTTTTTTTTTTTTTTTTTTGCTCTTAACTTTTGCCTAGGTCGCCTTTTTAGATTTTCAACCTAGCAGACTCTCTCACACTCAATCAATTTTTTTTTAATCTCTCCTTTTGCATAGACTGCCCTTTCGGGTTTTCAATCTATCTTCTTTTTTTTTTTTTTTTTTTTTTTTTTTTTTGTATCCCTATTTTTGCCTAGACTGTCCTTTCAGGTTTTTAATCTAGCGGGATTTTCTTGTTGTTGGTTCTTGCTTTCTGACTTGATGAGCTCTCATCTCTTTCCATATGATGGAATCTCTTAGCTTTCAGCTTGATGAACTCTTGTCTTCTCACCTTGATGGAGTATTATCATCTACATTCTCAAATGTGATCTCCATTGTTTCTTGTAATCATGATGGACTCTGCTTTCCTTGATGTCTTCATTGAAGCTATGAGATTGTCCTCCATAGCATAAAATTTAAGTATCCACACTTGAATTTTCCCACCCTAGGTTTAGGTTGTTATGGGTTCATGAAAAAAAGGCTAACTGTTTAATAGCTCAAATGGGCTAGCAATGGATAATATTTGTAATGGGTGTCAAGGAATAATGTGGCTAAACCAAAGATGGCCTCCTATCCCTAGTAAGGCTTGTTTATATGCACAGTGACTCGAACTCTTTTAGTAACTTCCTCTTGGAATAAAAATTATGAATGCTCCAATATTGTGACACAAAAAATGTTCTAAGATTTGGATTGAGTGTACGTTGTTTGAGAATTTCTAATCAGTGGAATCTCTCTTTGTTGAGATTTTCTAGTAATTGGATTTTCTTTGATTGCCTTCTAGGACCTTCTCTTCTTATGTTCTAAATGATTCAGCAAAAATCCTTACATGAATCAAATGAAATTAATTCTCTTTTGGTGCACATTGATTGGTTGGCCCATTAAGCATTATGATTTGCAAAAGCTTTGCCAAAAGAATTCTCATGTAGTACTTGAGGAAAATAACATTTGAAAATTTTGACCTCTCACACTCTTTCCATGCGAATTGGGCTTTGATGAGAAGGTTAAATCTTACATGATTTTTGAAAATCCACTAAAGGGCCCAATACCCCTGGTTGGAAGATTTTTTTTTTTTTTAAAGCATTTTTGTAATTTTTGAAGGATTATCATGATCAAGTCCATTTTGATAGAAATTGTAGGCCTCAAGGAAACCATTTTCAATCGGCTTTGAAGGGAGTCGAAAATGTCATTAAAGATCCCAATGCCCCTAGTCCAAAGTTTTCTTTAAAATTTTTTTTTTGAGTTTTTGAATTTTTTTATTTTTATTTTTGCATCAAACAAAGTATGAATAACAAAATGCATCAAACAAGAAATGAAATTAAGATAAGAGAAAAATGGAAACAAGTAAGGAAGATAAAGTTTGTAAAAAAAAGTTCTTGAAAAACCCATTATGGCTTGGCAACTCATAAAGTAGAGTTGGATTGATTGGTAGATGTTGGTGTAGTAATGATTTGTTGGTCCATGAGATTTCGGATAATCCAACCGTTATTGATGGCATCTTCAATTTGGGTTCCAGTAGCAATTAAGGTCTTGAAGTTGGGAAAGTATTGAGCAAATAGAAACTTGTTGTAGGTCGAGAGAAGATTCTTCACAATCATGTTCAATTGTTCTTCCTCATTGGGCCTAACAGTCATCTAGGCTGCTTTTGTCCTCCACCTTGTGATGAATGCATGAAAAGATTCACTGGAATCTTGCTTGGTTATCTCAAGGTCTCGCCAAGTGATGTTCGCCTCAGTATTGTACTTGTATTGCTTGTAAAATTCATGGCACATATCTTCCCAAGTCCGAGTTCAAATCCGAGTCCGAGATTCTTTGGTCTCAACCAAAATGCATGAGTTAGATTTTTTTTTTTTTTATATATATATATTTTAAGAATTCTCAAACAATTATGATGGGCCTAAGCATTGGACTAAGGCACATCATGGATCAAACAACAGCAAAACACATTCATGGGATGCAATGTATTTTATGGGATTAACCTAAAGATTAGTTCTATGGCTTTTTACACGAAGGTAAAAGGTAGGCTAAAAGGTTTTCCAAAAGTTAGGACGTTGTACCTCCCAACTTGTGACATACGAACGCCGCGTTGGTCCAAACGGTAGAGTTTGTCCTTTACGAAACGCAAGAAAGATCAAGCGAGTCTTAGGCGATGGGGTGGTAGGTTCACCACTGAGTACACGAATCCAGGAGGACTGCGATCCATGGCTACAATTACCGTGGTTTCCAGGCAACATACACAATTCATATCCAATTCCAATCATGCAAATGATGTTATGGCAAGCAAATATGACATATTATTAAAAGAAATAAACAAACAAATGACATGGTTGGCCACCATAACCTAAACTAGAGTCTAGCCTTCAACATCCCCAGTGGAGTCGCCACTGTGAGCGGCCGCGACCCCGGGCCCACCAATTTTTTCTCTAACTGGGCCTAACCCGTGTAAATGGGTGGGATCGTGATGCTCAAAATGTACGAATTCATTGTAAAATGTACTCCCCCCTAGATCGAGGGTTTTACATGGAGTCGCCACTTATTTAATTTAAATGGAAAAATAAGAAAACCTTTAATATAAAAAATGCCTCTGTTGTATTAATGTATATGACAATTTACATCAATTTTGTAACAAAAATTTACAATGCTTTTTTGTCCTAGATACAATCTAAGAAAAGAAATTTACATTGCTTTATTTCCTAGTTACATTCTAAAAATGTAAAATTGCAAATACAAGAGCATAGTCTAGAACTCTTGATCTTGGTTCGGAGGCTAATTTACGAGATGGGAAGGGATTAAGCACCCATCTCGCCCGGTAAAACCGGCCTCCTAGGTTAAGGTGGCCAACATCATGTCATGTCAAACAAGTACAAACAATATGTCATACAAACATGTTAATTTGTAAGAATTGTAAGCAAATATGTGTTAGGGGAATCTAACATAAAGAGAAACAAAAAAGAAGAAATTTGTTAGATAGCAATTTTAATGTAAAGAAAGCATGAAGGTAATGGCATGTTCATCCAAAAATTCTTAGCCTAGACATGATCATCTAAGCATGTGAAAAAAAAAAAAAAAAAAAAAAAAAAACAAAGTTGTCATGTTATTTGTCATCAACATAATTGCAAAGAGAAAAAAAATAAAACATTTAAACATATTTGATCATCCAAGCAATTATGAAAAGAAGTAAAGGAAAATCCCTTAGACATGTTCATCTAGAGAAAATAAAAATACTTAGACATGTTTGTTCAAGCATTTAACAAAGTAAAACAATTACCTAGACATGTTCATCTAAGTATTCAAGAGAAAGTTATGTTTTAGCCTAGAAGTGTTCATCTAAGCATGTAAAAAGAATATCAATGAGATATATAGACATGTTCATCCAAGCATATCATGAAAGAAATAAATAATGACTTGTTAAGCATTTATTCAAGCACATGTGAAAAGTTAAGAACATAATTACTACTTACCAGCATAGAGCATAAATTAAAAGGGGGAAGTGATCACTTAAAGGGCTAGGGAGAAAGCAAGGAAGTACTCAACTACAACCAAAGTAAGAACAATGGTTGCACAACAGCTTTTCTTTTTTGCTTTCTCACTAGCTCTCTAGAGGGAATTTCGAGGGTCCTAAAAATGGAAAAGGTCTTCTCTATTTATAGGGGAAGGGATGGCTTAGCTTTAAAGCTAAGTTATTAGCTTTCTTTTGAAGCTAATGGATGAGATAAACCTATTTAAATGAGCTGGAACGGAATTGGTGTTGATCCCCATTTGAATTTTGAAAGGAAGTTGAAGATGATGCTAAACCTGTGTTATCCTCTGCACCTGTTTCGTATTTTGGCTCTAACTTTCTGCTCAAAATTTCAATTGATTCAAAATTGGTGTTTTCTAAAAGGAAATTTAATTCTCTACAACTTTTTTAGAAATAGAGAAACCAATTTTCAATGTTTTCTAGGCTAAAAATGCAATTTAAGTTGCCGCTGAAAATAGTAACGTTTTTTGAGCATTTTTCTGTTTTTTGAAATTTTTCAAAGTATGTATCTGTTTTCCTATCCAACTTGTTTTTCAAAAAATTTCTTCTGAAGCTAAGGGAGTGAATAAGCCTATTAGATAAGTTTAATCAGATTGGGTGTTGATCCTCATTTGAAATTTTGAAAGAAAATTAAAGATGATGCTGAATTTGTTTTATCTTCTGCACTTGTTTCATATTTTGGCCATAACTCTCTTCTCAAAATTCCAATTGATTCAGGATTGGTGTTTTTTGAAAGGAAATTTAATTCTCTACAACTTTTCTAGAAATAGAGAAAATCAAATTTCAACATTTTCCAAGCTAAAAATGCGATTCAAGTTTCTGCTGAAGATAATAACGTTTTTTTGAGCATTTTTTTTTTTTTTTATAAATTTTTCATGGATCATATCTTTCTCTCTCCAAATTGTTTTTCAAAAGAGCAGATAAGATGCCATAACAAAAAAAATAAATAAATAAAATGAAATCCAATCAAAATTCACACTTAATTAATTTTAAATTAATTCTTGTTGGAACCAATCAAAATTAAGTGTTTAAGATAGGATGTGATTGAATCCATCGTGTAGGTGAGCCATGATCATTGAAAATTGATTGTATGATAACTTTTGATTGGGTGGTCCGATCAAAACCCATGACAAACCATTATGATTGTTAGAGCATCAAGATTTGTTTTGTATCACAAATCTGAAGATCTGCCGATTGGTTAAATGCAAGTTGTAAAATGGGGTGTCAACACTGATATGAAGTAAAAGCGTATAAATTTTATGGGTGGAGAAGGACCAAAATTGAAAACACAGACTGCACTTTACAAGCTATCCGTTGGACCACATCTGTTTTTACCTAATTGCCCTTGCTTTCCCTAATCTCAAATACCCTTGATTTTACCCTTCTTTTCTCTCTTTTCCTCACGCAGACTGCCTCTCATCTCTCATCTCTCTGCTCTGCGCTCTTTGCCTCTCTTCTCTCTGCTCTGCACTCTCTGTCCGTGGTAAGTCTCTTTGTCTTCTTCTTCTTCTTCTTCTTCTTCTTCTTCTTCTTCGTCTTCTTCTTCTTCTTCTTTCTTCGTCTTCTTCAACGCATGTTTCTATATATTTTTTTAATTTTAATTTGTCTCTGATCTGAAAAATTTGTTGAAAAATTTGTGGAAAAATTTTAGGATCTGTGCTTCTTCTTCTCTCTCAAGACTTATCACGCCAGCCTTTCCTCTTTGCTCTACACTTTCGGTCCATGGTGATTCTCTCTTCGTCTTCTTCTTCTTCTTCTTCTTCTTCTTCTTCTTCTTCTTCTTCTTCTTCTTCTTCTTCTTTCTTCGTCTTCTTCAACGCATGTTTCTGTATTTTTTTTTTAATTTTAGTTTATGTCTAATTTGATCTGAGAAATTTGTTGAAAAATTTGTGGAAAAATTTGTTGGGGTTGATTCTGAAATATATGTTGAAAAATGTTCAAATCTGTGCATGCTATAATTTGTTCTTGCTAATGATCTATCTGTTATGTTTTGGGTATTGAAAAATTTGTTCTGTTCTTCCATTTGTTGAAAAATTTGTTCTGAAATATGGTTGTTCTTTTGAATTTGTTTTGTTTTGGGTATTTTAGTTTTTGTTACAGGTTGGATTTTGGGTCCGTTGATTATGTGATCTTAGAAGTTAGAATTCTGTTCAATTTTGGATTGAGTCTGCTCTGTTTTGAATTTTAGAAATGAATTACAATGAAGATAGGTAGGGTCTGTTCTGTTTTGGATTTTGGGTCTGTTGAATGTGATCTTAATGAAATCACAATTGCTTCCAATATGTGTCATACTCCAGACTCCAGAGTTTACACATCGATTTTGTAATAGCAGAAACGAAGCTTTAAAAAGTTATATATATATATATATATATATATTTATTTGACCTCGGCCTTGACTCTAGTAGTAATCAAAGTTAGATTTTTTTTTTTTTTTTTTAAATTTTTGTAAGGAACATTACAAGATTCAATTTTCATATATATATGGTAACCATCTCTTTCCAATGATTGAATGGTATCTCATTTAGGGTTCAAATCCCCGTAAAATGACCCTAATAGTTTGACACTTAAATTGATAATACTTAAAACATTTTCTTTTGTGGGTTTTCTTTCACAAAGAGGAATTTACAAAATTTTAAAAATTAACACCACAGATGGTATTTGTAAATTTTAAAAATTAAGCACAAGGCTTTGCCTCCACATAAACTAATTAATCATTTTCTGGATATATACATTACCAACCATTCTCTATTTTTTGCATTTCTTATGGTTGCTTAACTATATTGATGGGTAAAAAGATCACTTCCAACTCCGAGGCAAAAAAGGCTAGAGCATTATGGGGAGAAGCAAGTTGGACAACTATTTTTTGTAACCTTTGTGTGGAACAAATTGAAGCCGAGAATAGAACAAAAGATGCTTGCTTTAGTCCCGAAGGTTGGAGCACATTGGTGACCAAATTTTGTGAAATGACCAGTCAAAACTATGATAGGGACCAATTAAAAAGTAGGTGGGGTGTATTAAAAGGTGATTGGAGAGTGTGGGAACAATTGATAAGTCATGACACAGGTTTAGGTTGGGATGCAGAGAAGGGAACAGTTAAAGCTAGTAAAGATTGGTGGGAATGGAAGTTGAAGGTGAGTTGAGTATTTTATTAATATGTAGTTAGTTGGAGATAGTTTTTTAATATTATTGTAGTATGAGTGAAATGACAATTACATTTTGTAGGATTACCCAAATCTTCAAAATTTTGACTGAAAGGTTCACAGAATCTAGATCAACTTGATAGAATGTTTAAGGATGTTAGCTACATGGACCCCTTCTTCAAACACACTCCCTCCAACAATGCCATCGGAGGGTGCTGGTGATTTTGATGGTAGCTCCGAATTTAAGGATAATCAATGTGACCTGAGTTAAGACATTAATAGTTTGCAGCAAGGACATACTAGTCAATCACGTAGTTCAGGACAAAAGCGAACTACAATTAATCCATTAACCCCCTTACAAAGGTGTATTAAAAGGTGATTGGTGAGTGTGGGAACAATCGATAAGTCATGACACAGGTTTAGGTTGGGATGCAGAGAAGGGAACATACTACTAGTCAATCACGTAGTTCAGGACAAAAGCGAACTAGTGAATCAATACACTCACAGAAGAAAAAGAAGAAGATAGGAGGAGCTGCAATGTTGGATGAGCGTATTAGTGAATTAATAAAAGTATGTCAAAATAAGTCTGCAGGTACTTCTCGAGAGTGTCCAAGTTCAGTTGATAATGTCATGGAGATTGTGAGAGCAAATCCTGAAGTGGATAGTACGTTTGTGGTTAAAGCTTCAGTTGTCTTAATGAAAAGGTTACGTAGGGAGATGTTCCTAACTTTTAAGGACGCAAAGTCACAGCTGCAATGGCTACAAGTCATGATTAGGAACCAAAAGATGTGACCAACTTTATCTGGTACTCTGTATTAGCTTAGGACTAGTATTAACTTTATGTTGTATTAGCTTAGGACTAATATTAGCTTTATGTTGTATTAGCTATGCTGTATCAACTTTAAACTAAGTTATGTGATATGTAGTATTAGCTTTGGACTAATATATGTGTAATGTGAACACATTTGAAATTTTCAATTAATTGTTATTGTTGCCTTTTGTTACTTTGTTGATGTTGATTATTATGTTGATTTATATTAAAGTAGTATTAGTAATAATTGATTATTTGTTACTTTGTTGTATAGAATAAACCAATATGGATGATTATAATGGTACTCATGAGAGTGGCTATATGGAACTATTAATGGATAGGGATTACAAAAATTATCGTAATGATCTTAATGGTGGTGACTTGAATGATGACAATTATAACAATGTTGACAATAATAATGATGGTGATAACAATGATGATGATGATGATGATGATGATGATGATGAAAGTAGTGACAGTGATGATGATGGTGACAGTGATTCTGATGATGATGATAGTAACGACGATTCTGATAAGGAGTTTTACCAGCTTGTGGCAGTTACATGTGAAGCAGTTGTGACATATTTCAATAAGTACATTAATAAGACTCCTTGTTATGATTATGAGCAACCAGAGTGGGCTTGGGTGATTTTACAACATGTTCAGAATGAAAAAAGAGGTGTTTCATAATTTGTGTCAAGTTTTACAACATGACTATGGACTTCAACATTCAAGGAATATAAGGTTAGAAGAGTAAGTGGAAATATGTTTAATGATACTTGGGCATGAAACATGTAACCGAATGGTTCAAAAAATATTTCAACATTCGGGTGAAACCATAAGTAGACATTTTGAGAAGATGGTCACTTTGTTGGGTGCTCGCTTTGCAGCTGCATATGTAAAGCCTTCAGATCCAACTTTTAGTGATGTTTCTGCCCAATTACAAGACCATCCACTTTATTGGCCACATTTCCAAGTATGTGTACTATTACATATTTGAATAGGTGCTATTGTCTATAAGATAATACAATGCATGTGGAACTGAAAACTATTAATGTTTTTATTAGGGTTGCATTGGTGCGATTGATGGCACACATGTGATAGCGGTTGTACCTATTAATAAGTCCATTCCATACTAAAATGTGATGGTTGGATGTGACTTTGATATGTTATTCACATTTGTTTTTCTTGGATAGGAAGGTGCAGCACACGACACCTCCATTTTTCTTGATACTATTCGTAAATAGAGTAACAACTTTCCACACTCACCACCAGGTTTGTAATTGGTTAATCAATTGTTCATTATAATGACATATTGTGTGTGTGTGTGTTAATATAATTGATTTTTTTTTTCTAGGGAAATATTATGTAGTTAATTCTAGATACCCAATGATAAAAGGCTACTTGGCACCATACAAGGAGATAGCTTACCATCTTCAGGAATTTCGAAGGAGAGGTGGAACCCAAGTAGACATGAAAAATTTAATCATGCTCACTCATCTCTTCGATGTGTGATTAACAGCACTTTTGGTGTGTGGAAGAATAAATGGAGAATTATCAGAAGCATGCCATATTTTCCATTCCATATCCAAATACTTATTGTATCTGCTACTATGGCTCTTCATAATTTTGTTAGACTAAATGATAGGGATGATAGGGGCTTCATACACGTCAATCGAGATTCAATTTCTAGAAGAGAACATAATAGTGAAGCAGATAGCAGTTATGAGCAGAACTCAGGAACTTTAACAGACCCTGCGATGGTGGTTCTTTATGATTTCATTGCTAGTTCCATTTGGGGGGATAATAATTAGTAGTTTTATTTATTTATTTTATAATATCCTGTAGTACAATTTATTAAACTTGGGTTATTGGTATGTATTTTATCATCTTTTTACATTTTTATGTAGTACAATTTAACTTGGATTATTGGTGTGTATTTTATCATCTTTTTACATTTTCATTTTGTGCTTCGTGATGACGAAAAATATATATTATAATATATATATGTTATAATATATATTAAAATATATATTATAGTATAGATTTAATATATATTATTATTATTAATTAGTTTTTTTAGTAAGTATATGAAGTAGTTGATTTAAGTATGAAATAAACTCCCTTATATATAGATATCGTCATTTTTAGTAATTTACTCCTCAAACTGCCACTTTTATAAGTGCTAGCCAAACACTCAGCTTTTTCAAAAAGCACTTTTTAACAGCTTTTACCAAATACTCAGTCTTTTGAAAAAACACTTTTTCATATTGCACTTTTTGAAAACTCCACTTTTTCAAAAAGTCCAATTTCAAAAAGTTGAAACAAACTCACCCTATATATCACAAGGGACCCATCAATTTGGTGGTGTCATTTTCTAAAATTGTTATACACAGAGAGAGCAAATGGATGGGACAGTTGAATTGTTGAAGCAATGCCGGCTTGTTGGATAGAGGTACTTTAAATTTACTTGCTGATATTAACTTCATTTTTCTATAATCAGAGTTCCTCCAATTATCCATTTTTTTATATCATTTTATGGCCAGATTACCCTACCTTATCATGAGACATTGTAGAATTTGCTATTATATATGGCAAAATCTATTTACTATTTGGATGTCACTTCTAATGAATCGATGCATTTCTTGGTAAGTTGTTGTCAATTCATTGAGGGGGTACATATGCCTCCCCCATTTGAAAATATTCTAGAGAGAGAAGTAGCTCATGTCCTAGTGCATACAGAGTTAAGTGAGTTAACTCAAGTCAATGGGCTTGAACTCTCATCAATTTTAAAGGCCAATTGCTTGCTCCAACTTCTAGAAAGTTGGAAGTCATCAATAAATGGTTTATTTTTGGTTAAATTGCATATTAAGTCATCAATCTTCCAATATTTTTTATTTGTTTTAAAACTATTTTTATACTTTAGAATGTTGTCTTTCAAAATTGTTTTGAAAAAGTTCATTATCATCTGCTAACTATATAAAAAGAGTGAATGCCTCTACAGTAAATTTTTGGTTTAGTCAATCACTGTGCAAAACTCACCGTTTCATCTCATGCCTCTATCTACACGCTATACATCTCATGCCTCTATCTACACGCCATAGAATTTGTGCTACAATGCTTTCATTTATTCAATATTTCAATCCCACTGTTAAAAGATTCAATATTTCAATCCCACTGTTAAAAGAGCCAATGAGAACTTCTGCTACAGTACATGCATTTATTCAATCCCACTGTTTCGCTTTATTATGCGGTTATACTTGCCTCTCTTTTTTTTTTTTTCTGTTTTTTTTTACTTGCTTATATGATAATAATTAAAATGCTGAGACAATAAATTGCCACAATATTTTTACTATTGTTGAGGTGTAAATTTCTTATATGTTAAATTAAAATAATGAAATATCATACTGAAAGCAACCACAAATAAAAATAAAGGTATTGTAAAAAAAATATTACATCTATAACATTTTCACGATATTTTCATAACAAATCTTACGTGATAAATTGTTATTCTAATATAAACTTACCAATCTCCAGTACTTTCGTTTATTTAATCCCACTGTTATAAAATTATACTTGCCTCCTCCTACCTTTTTTGTTTTTTTTTTTTTTTTGTAAACTTGCTTATATGATAATAATACAATATTAGCACAATAAATTGTCACAATATTTTCACAATTGTTGAGGCGTAAATTTCTTATATGTCAAAATAAAATAATAAAATATCATACTGGAACCAACTACAACTAAAAATAAAGGTATTGTGAAAAAAAAAGTATTACATCAGCAATATTTTCACAACATTTTCATAACAAATCTTACGTGGTAAATTTCTATATATAAAAAGTGTGAATGAGTAAAGGAACAGGGTATTTGGTTTATTCAAGTGGCACTGTTCCGCTGGCCTTTCTTTTATTTTTTATTTTTTGTTGTTAATATAGCCTGTTCAACTCTATTGAAACAACAAATTATTACAATGTTTTCACAATTATTAGAGGTGCTAAGTCCTTTTAAGTCAAAATAAAATAATAAAAATATCATACTTGGACCAATCACAACTAAACATGAAGGTATTGTATAGAAAAAGAAGTGTTACATCTATAACATTTTCATAACAAATTATAGTGGTAAATTGTTATTGACTTTACTTTAAATTTCTATATATAAAAAGTGTCAATGCCAAAGAAACAGTGAATTTGGGTTATTCAACTCTTTCAGCTTTCAATTGCTTTTTTTTTTTTTTTTTTTTTGAAGGTAAAATAGCCTATGGAACTCGCTTTTTATTTTTTATTCTTTTATATACATATGAGCTACTCTAAAAAAATAAAATATTAACACAACAAATTGCTACAATATTTTCACAATTGTTGAGGTGTTAATTCCTTATAGGCCAAAACAAAATAATAAAATATCATATTGGAACCAACCATAGCTAAAAATAAAAGTATCGTAAAAAAAAGTACAATATCCATAATATTTTTCACAACACTTTCATAACAAAATATAGGATTTAAATTGTTATTGGTTCTGATTCAAACTTACCAATGAAATTACTTTTTTACTTACCAGTAACAACCCATAACAACATACTACTTATAATTTGTTGTGAAAATGTTGTAAATATAATATTAAGACAATTTATTGTCGTCATAATATTTTTGCAACTACTAAAGTATCAATTCTTTACTAATCAAAATAAAATATAACGAAATTATGGTATTACGAAAATGTTGTACCATTATGTTGTGTTTCTAGAAATTTTTTTTTTTTTGGTTTAGTCAACTTTGTTTAGCCAAAATTCATTATTTCATGTACAATTTTCTTAAGTTGACTTTTGTGTGTATATATATATATTAGGACAAACTTTAACTACAAAATTGGTTATAACTTTAAGCTACAACTTTATTCAATTTTTTTTTTTTTTTTTATTGGAGGTGAATTTTGACAAATCCACCATTGGATTACATCTTATTCTTATATCCTCTATGCTTGCAAAATTTTAAGAAAATTAAAGATCAATAGCTATGTTATCAATAAATTGTTTAAATTGCAAGTTTTTGTAGTTTAAAATTATGCGTAAAATAGAAGCTTATAGATCATTTAGTAAAAAACATCCGATTGACACAACTTTGACATGCGCATTAAGAACGTAAAGAATATGAATTCATTGATTAGATTTTCAAAATATGTAGTAATATTTATTTTATTAAGCAAGGTTGTAACCTAAGGTCACAACTCACCTTCAATAAAAAGATATTTACTAAAGTTGTAACCTAAACCTACAACTAATTTTATAGCTAAACTTTATTATTTTTTTATTGTACTTTTATCTTTACATACAATTTTAAGTAAAAACACATAGTTTTACACCAAGAAAAAACTTAGGATAAATACACCTTTCATCATTTATGTTTGAAATAGTTCATAGTTCCTCCTTAACTTTAAAATAAAGCAATTCTCTCCTTAGTGTTTTTGAAAAGAGCAAATATGTCATATTGTTATTCTCTCAGTTAAATCTTAACGAAAGTTTATGATTCTTAAAATATTACATTGTGTAATGTCTAAAATCCTTCCACTAAATTTTAATATTCCAAAAATTTTATTCACGTATTTTGAGTTTTAGATGATAGTAATGATTAGAAAGCTGAAATGATGATATAAGATATTTTATTTATTACCTAAAAAACATTGATATTCTAGGTTTAAATCTTTGAAACTTATAATTTATTTAATGGAACATTCGAGACACATGCCTTTTGTTATTTATTTATTTTATTATTTTCTTGCCTAAAATGGGTGTTCATTAAAAACCAAGCTAGCTAAACATTGTACCTAGACTCATGTAGAATGATAAAGAAGAAAGTATGAATGAAAATTTTTTCGTTGTGTATGGTTGAAGGTATTTGATGAAAGGGTTCAATTGTAGTATATTACATCTTTTATTATGAAAATTTAAATATTGTGACAATGTCCTAGCAAAACTCAGTTGCTTATTATTGAAAGATGATAATATTCATCATCATTCTTAAAAGTTTTTAGTGAGTAGATATTATCATTAACAAATAAATACTAAGAAACTATTAAAATAAAATAGATATTCATATGTTAAATAGTTATCCTAACTTTGTGTGTGACATACATTTTTTTATGTATATAGTTTCATACTTCTTCAAATATAAATTTTATCTTAATTTTTTCACTCAAGAAGTAGCACGTGACTTGCACTTGCCACCCTAACTAGTTATCTAATAAAAGGAAAATGTTGACCATTAAAGTGGCCCCAAATTTATAAACTTCATTTACTACATCAACCTTTTCTATTTATTACATTTGAAAGTAGGATAAAAGCTGGGTACAATTCTTAGATACTATAACTTAGACAATTACGCGACTGAATTTATTTGGAGAACATAAGTTATTGTATATAAGTTTTATCCTTTATAAGTATAGAAAGGATGTTGAAACAAGACAAAGATTAAGGATAAAAAATATACAATTTCCCCTTCATTTGTAGGACGATGAACTGCTGGCAACCATTTTTACTGTCCTCTTAAAAGTGTGCATGGACAGACCTGAATCAAATGCATAAAACACCATGCCCCACCTCTCATATTAATGAGGATAGTGGATAAGGCCGTACATACACATACGTAGAAAACAAATGAATAAGTGGATGAAGAAACACCAAAATCAAGCACTTCAATGACTATTCAGATAATTGAAAAGACAAACTAACAAACAACGGCGTTTTTTCATAAACAACAAAAAAATCTAAAAAATATTGTTAGTTAGCCAACGTTTCAAACTAATTTCGTTTCTAACAATTCGAGTCCAGTAGACTTGATTTCCGCATCAAAAATCGAGTATAGTGTACTCGATTTCTTAATCGTTACACCGTCTGATCTGGACAAGGAGTCCACGTAGACACAAAAAATCGAGTTCATTGACCTCAATTTTGGGTATCAAAAATCGAGTTCTTTGAACTCGATTTCCATGTCTGTCAGCTCACGTGGCCACTAGACTCCATGGAAAAAAAATCTCACAGATCAAGTACTCCATTAAAAATCGAGTTCATTGAACTCGATTTTTGTTACCCAAAATCGAGTTCAATGAACTCGATTTCCATGTCAGATCACGTGGGCACTGGACTCCATGGAAAATCGAGTTCTTTCCATGTCTGTGAGATCACGTGGTCCTTTTAAAGGAAATCGAGTCTACTGGACTCGATTTTAGGTCACCACTGTATTTCGGGCACCTGGACTGAACTCGAGTCCAGGAGACTCGATTTATTTGCTTTTAGAAATCGAGTCTTTTGGACTCGATTTCTGTGAATGGTCCTCAGACCATCCACGTGTCATGTGCATCCCAACTGGGACCTTCCCCCCCCCCCCCCCCTTTTTACCCGGCTCACAGACCTGCTCTCTCTCATTTCAGCTCTTTGGTGCCACCCCCTCACACTCACATTCTCAAAATCTCACACAATTTGCTCAAGCTCACACTCACACCACTCAAAAAAATTTACCACTCACACAATTTGCCACCCCCTCTCTCAGGTAATACAATATTGAAAATATTTTTTTATTAGTTATTATAATTATTTGCTGGGTTTTTTTTTTAAGAAACAATTAAAACGCATTAGGTAATTTTTTTTTTTTTTGTTTGTTAGTGAAAATATTGTGATTAGTTTATTTGTTAGTATATTGTGTGATTAATTGCTAGTTTTTTTTAAAATTAATATTATGATTAATTATTGGTAATATTTGTATTTTTTTTGTTAGTGTAAATATTGTGAGTAAATTATTTGCTAAGTTTTAAAATATATATATATATATATATATATATTGTGATTAATTATTGGGAATATTTGTTTATTTTTTGTTAGTGTTACATATTGTGATTAAATTATTTGCTAAGTTTTTTTAAAAATATATATATATATATATATATATATATATTGTGATTCATTATTGGGAATATTTGTTTATTTTTTGTTAGTGTTACATATTGTGATTAAATTATTTGCTAAGTTTTTTAAAAAAAAATTAATATTGTTGGGAATATTTGTTTATTTTTTGTTAGTGTAAATATTGTGATTAAAATTATTTGCTAAGTTATTTTTTTTAAAAAATAATATTGTGATTAAATTATTTGCTAATTTTTTTAAAAAAATAAATATTGTGATTAAATAATTGGGGGAATATTTAGTACCAAATATTGTGATTAATAATGTTGTTACAACATATTGGGAATATTTTTTTTGTTAGTGTAAATATTGTGATTAATAATAATATGCTAGGTTTTTTTAAAAAAATAATACTGGGATTAATTATTGAGAATATTTACTACTAAATATTGTGATCAATTGTTAGGAATATTTTGTACTTTTAGGTCTTTATCATGAGTATGAAATGGATTATGAGTTTGATACCTAAGATAGTATTTGTAGTCTTTTTAACATAAATTATTTGAAGATATATTTGTTTAAGATTTGTAACAGAGATTTCAATGGATAACTGGTTGGTATAATATTTAAGTTTGATACGTAGAATGATTTGGAATTTGAAAAGAATATGAAATTGGTAATGACTATTTTTGTATGTGACCTGAGGTGAGTATAAGCAAAGTTTTGTGATTGAGAGTTATAAATTTGTCACTAACACAATTGCACTTGATGATCTATAGGTTGATAATGATCTATATAAATATATACTACGGTGGATCCCTTAACAATGCCAACCCTTATGACGGATTTCCATTTGAAGGTCCGGGTATGCAATGCTATTATATGATGATACGTCGTAAGTTAAAGACCTTGAGTGATTTGAAGATAAAAATTATGGAAGAGCTGCAACTGAACCCTGCTTTGCATGACATACATATTATTTTCCGTTCTCCACATGAAGTCCTCAATTAATGCATTAATTACAGATATGCAGCGATAACAGAAGACAAACATGTGAAGATCATGTTTAACAAGATGCGTTAATGGGAACAAATAGCAAATTTTGAGTTGTACGTCACTTTGGAGCCGCGTGCGGAAGTCGGCGTAGAGGAAATTGCACAAACAACTGCATCTCTACAGTTTGCAGTCCTAGATGATCAATGCACCACATTGGGAGGCTATACACCCCCTTTTCAAGAGACACCAATAACAGTTGAGAGCGAACCTGACAATAGATATGAAGATCAATTTTGTACACATCGAGGTGAATCCTCTACATTTCCAGTAGTTGAAGATGAAGGCGAACACTGTGTTGGGGAAGATCTTGATGATAGAGATGAGTACGAAGAGAGGATTGAGCAAGGCGACTTTGACAAGGGTGTTGATGACTATGAAATTACTCTCAATCCTCATGTTGATGATATGGATGAATGTGATGAAGATGATGCGAATGCTATTGTTAGAGTTCAGCATGTTACAAATGAGACCCCCGTTTATGAACCTCCCGCCTCATCATTTTATGAAAATACTTGGGAAAATATGGTTGATCCTGAAGTTGGTGAGCAAGCATTTGCTTCTTCTTGGAATGCAGACATGAATTTTTGTACGGGGTTGATTTTTGCGAATAAAGAAGCGGTGAAACGTGCATTAACAATTTATGCCGCAAAGCATAACAGAAATTTTATAACTAGTAGGTCGACCAAAAGTAGACTGTATGTGAAGTGCATGGATGAGTCATGCAAGTGGTACGTTGGGGCAATCATGAAGCCTAAAGAGGGAATATGGTGGGTCACATCTTATGGGGGTCCTCACAGTTGTATGACCCTTGGCATGGCTCTTGATGGTAGAATGATGGACTGTAATTTTCTTGCAGCAGAATTTGTTCCAACGTTGCAAAAAAATCACATGGCAACAATTGATCACCTTAGAGATTACATCAAAGGGAAGTATTATGAACATAAGCTGTCTTCTACAAATTTTACTTTGTTATGATAGGACAATAGAACCCATCACTCAAAAGGAGGGTCTGTTTCTCAAAGGAAAGCAGAAACTAGAAGTAAACATGAATATACCCATTAATTCATCTTTATATTCAATAACTAAATATTCCTATCATGGGATCAGAAAAAAAGTTTAAACCTATGATGTATTAAAAATCTAAACTTTATCTTTAAAAAAAAAAAAAAAAAAAAAGCTTTCCCTGTTTCTAGTTAAAACAATGTCAAACATTCACAACTAGAATGAAAATTTTTAGAAATCTATGACAACTCCAAACATAAGGGATTTGCATTTTACATCCTATCCTAGGACAACTCCAAACATGTCTGAGAGATTTAGAATGGAATTATCCAATATAACCATTTTCAAACAAACATGGACAGCAAACATCTCTAGTAACAGCTTTTGAGAGAACTAAAAAATGTCTATACTAAAAAGTAATTATTGTCCCCTCAAAAAAGAAAAAAAGAGAGTAATAACTGTTGTAAAAAAGAAAAGCTGCAAAGGCTTAGCCAGTTCCTTCTAGTCCTACAAAACAAAAATTGGTGCCTACTCTACCAGACTACCCACCTTCTAAATTGTTGACTTTGTTGGCCACTCAAATCTACTTCTATTGCAAACGAAATCTATGGCAGTCAAGGAGAACTTGTGCTCTACACAATCTCAACAAAGTGAAAATGAATTAAGATACAATGAGTGACAATCACAGAAACATATACATGCAAATATGGGGGAAAAAAAACCCAAGGTTAAGAAGCGATCAGTACCAAAGGCAGATGTGAGAATTAAGAGACAAATGCAAGCAAAGTGTTAGAGAGAGAGAGAGAGAGAGAGACATACCTGTGAGGAGAGGAGTCCGATGAGGACAGGAGTCCGATGAGTGGAGCCGTCGATGCCTTGAGCTGCCGATGAGAACAGGAGTCTGATGAGTGGAGCCGCCGATGCCTTGAGCCGCCGATGAGGACAGGAGTCCGATGAGTGGAGCCGCTGATGACTTCAACCGCCGATGAGAGGAGAATGACAGAGACGGTGTCGGCGTCTGGGTGTTTGAGAGTGAGAGTGAGAGTGAGAGACTGTGAGAGAGACGAGAGGGATGCTGTGACAGTGAGAGTGAGAGACTGTGAGAGAGACGATGTGAGAGTCAGAGGCTGAGAGAGACGGTGTGAGAGTGAGTGTGTTTAAATTTTTGTGATTTTGAAAGTGAACTGATCTGATCTGGGAGTTTGAGTATGTGGACACGTGGATGGCTGAACGGAAATCGAGCTTAATAGACTCGATTTATTAAAATGACTTCACTGAACTCGATTTGTTATATCTACGTGGACACCTTGTCCACCTCAGCAGGTGCCACAATATGGAAATCGAGTACAAAACACTCGATTTATCAGCCCAAAATCGAGTTCATTGGACTCGATTTGTTAGAAATGAAATTAGTTTCAAACGTTGCCTAACTAATAATATTGTTTACATTTTATAGTTATTTAAAAAATTTTTCCACAAACAACTAATGGTGGGGCTATCCTCTTAGCACTTAGTTTTGCTACAAGGATGTCATGCAAAATCAAAACCAGAAAAGTAATTATGAAAAAAAAAATTAAAAATAAAAGGGCTAGGCTATGATTCAAATGTACTACCAAATCCACCACATGATGAAACTAAAAGACAAATTTTGAGATGGCAGAGGGCATTCTTGCTGCTATCTTAAAAGAGATACAATATACTAATACTAGCAAAAACACTAGATAAACTGGTATAAGCTGCTGCTAAACCTTTTGTTTTTAATTATTTCATCTATTGCTCTATGTTCAGAAATTCTAGACATATTTCAAACTCTCTGAACACTGCATATATTTTGGTAATTCAACCTAAAAGCTTTTGAAGACGTATGTTTTCCGAACAAGACAACAGGAATTACTAACAGCAAAGATTACCAAGTGAGGGTTCCACGATACAAACAATAGCAAGCTACTTGACACAATTATTTACCGGTTGAGTCAATCTCCAGACATTCACCATATTGGCAATCACCAATGCAAAATTTTGAAGCATATTGTTGGACCTTTTACTATTTCTCAAGGGAAATGACTAAATCAAAACAGAGAAATAAATCTCAAAATCCTTTCTCTTCTTTTTTTTTTTTTTCTCCGCAAGCATTTTTTCCTTCTATTGCTCCCACGTTTGAGAGCTCCTACTTTATATTAAAATTCTTACCCAAAATGAAAAAAAAAAAAAAAAGAAAAAAAAAGAAGAAAAAAGAAGCCTTTTTAGAAATTAAACATCAAGAAAAGAAATTGGGAAACTTGTATCTAAAATTGGTGATCGCATGGCTTTGCAACACTAGTGCCAATCATGCCAACCAAACAAAAATCACACCTGAATGCATATTGATTTATTATATATAATCCAGTATATTAGACAAAATTTCTAATTTATGAACTAAAATTTTCTTAATTTGGGGCTAAAAAAAAAAAAAATAAATAAATTCACTCCACATTCTACACCAAATAGATTCCCTTACTTGAAGCATGGCTCTCTCTCTCTGTCTTTCAATACTAATAAGATAAAGCAACGAAATTTCTATAAAATTTTAATTTTATTTGCAATTTCTCAATTTATCATAAATCAAAAATAGTGAGTCAACATTTTCTTTTATGTGCACATTGAAAATTTTCAGGCAAAATAATATTCCTTTTCTTTCCTACAGTTTCTAGGCAAACAAATTGCACCTAGCCCACATAAAAATGTGGTCATGCAATTAAGGGAAACAAAAATCAAAACCTTAAATTGTGGCGAAATAAATGTGATCATGCAATAGAATGTGGTCATGCAATTGAGGACGTAAATTAACCGAATACCTGCTCTACCTGTAGTGTAGTCAGCAACGTCCAGTATGCAGCAAGGACGTGCATGGCATGCTCTCAGCAGTGCTCTTTGGCCCGCTCCACTTAGCAAACATGGGGTTTTGACAAATGCTCATTAGTGAACTTTCATGTGATGAACTATCAACAATGTCGTTAGTTTTGCTTTATATTTCACATCCATATACTTCAGTATCTAAGCATTGATAAGTTTCTTTTGTTTGTTAGTTTGGCATATTTTTATTATATCAAAGAGAAAAATATAATATAATATACTATTACATATAAATAATTATTCCTAACATACACTTAGATTGAATAACGAGAACTCAATTAACGTACCTAATGGCAAGGGGCCCTGAGTGCATTGGCGGTAAAGGTGGCCTTGCAACAGGGCATATTCATGGGAACCTTGAATAGGCCCACAGCTGCACCAACAATAGTGCTCCTCCAATCTACATCACATCCTTCTTCGATGCACTACAAAGCTGCCTGTACAGCTAGGTCAATGCTGCACTACCCCAGCTATACTGTCTCACATTGCTAATTGGGTTGAGGAACTGCAGAGGCAGGAGTGAGACCTGGTTCGCTGACTTGTCCATGAACAACAGGGCCCCATTTAAACAAGTAGGTGGTAGCGAGCATGTTGTTGCACTACTTCATAACCAATGTTCATAGCTGGGGGAGTAGCAAATCGTGCATCAAGCCACTTGTATCTTATCCTCACCCTAGCAAGGATAGACGTGTTTGAGTTCATGGCCGAACAAACCTTGGCATGCCTCGCTTCATTCCATGTCTGTCTTCCCAGTGACAGGCAACCCATCCATCGGAATCCCTATCATCACCTCTATATCTTGCAAGGTGATACCCATTTCTCCATGGGGTAAGTGGAATGTGTGCGTCTTCGGATGCCACCGCTCGACCAAGGCCGTGATCAAGGTGTGGTCAACCTCCATATCAAGAACCTTGAATAACCTCGATCAAACTTGCTGCATCTATGTATTGCATGATATGTGGGTTTAGCCCACCCCGCGACAGTACACATTTACGACGTTGAACCTTTACGACGCCAGGCACCTCCTACACACGGACGAGCATTGTGTTAGGTAGTGCACACGAGGTGATTATAAAATGGAAATGTATTAATAATATAGCTACATACCTCATCGGTGGTGAGCCTCTGAGTTGACCAATGATCCGCCTACTGCGTATCATCGTCGGTCCAGGCTCCAACCTAACCAGTGCCTACAAATCTAAAATGGCAGCAAATAGATTGTTAGCAATTATTAAGGATTCACTCTATGACAAGATGTAATTACAATAGCAAATCATGTCATCTAAGCATGTGATCCAATGTATACCCGTGACTGATCCGCATCAACACAAACTTGATTAATATGCGTCAATTCATGACTACAAAAACAATATGACATATAGAACTACAAAGGATTAATGATTGTTATTAATTATAGAGAGGAAGCGTATGCTTGAGTTTTATGATTACCGGCTGAGAGAGATTATTATTAGCCAAACATTCCAATTTTCTCAAACATTCCAACAATAAGCCGTTTCGATTCTAGGATTGGAAATTAAGTATTACTCACTTACCTAAGGTTCAAGGACACTGCTTTTACGGTAGCCGTTTAACATTGCAAATACCATTCTAACATATAATGTAACATATTAACTATTGCAAGAATCAAGCCCAATTCAGACTATAATACTAATGGTTCGTTGTGTCATATATCATGACTAAACACTGAGGATAGGAACATGAAGACCCTAAGACTCCTGGTCTAGTATAAACTTTATCAATGCTCCATAAAACAGCATTCAAGAAAATGATAGACCCAACTATTAGTAATCACCAACAAGAATCCCACCCACGAGCTCACTGCTCCATCCTTCTTACCTTTCCCTATCCCTATCCCTACCTTTCCCTATCCCTATCCTTTGTCTAGGTTCAAAGTAATGATTAGATAAATAACACAAATTGGAGTCAGCTAACAACAACAACAAAGCCTTGGCCCCAATGTTTTTGGGGTTGGCTATGAATCTTCAACAAGACTTGTCATGATCAGCTACATGTATTCTTTTCCACAAAATGAAGTCAGCAAACCCAACCCTAATTTTTTATTTTTTTGAAATTCCTAGCAACACCCATTTTAGCTACAATAAATATGATTTGCCAGCTAGCAAGCCTGTCTAAAGAAAAATAAGTTAGGTTGTTTTATGCTTGAACAAATCTAGTATAATATAATATCAAAATCTTGGAATAAAACACATGTCATTTCCACTATTCCTTTGATTGAGAGTTTTGGTAATGACCGTCTCAAACATCCTTCCCATTAATGTTGTCCAATCCTACTTTATCTTATTTTCTTTTAGCTATAATCTGGGTTTGTCACTCGCAAGTAAGTCTAGTCATTTTTCTTTTTCTTCTTTTGGCTCACCATGCGCAATCAATTCCAATCACCCCATACTTTTTGAGTTCCAAGAAGCATAATAATTAGTAAACATTGGGCAAGTAGTTGAGAATATGATCAACTTCCCCACTGCCGTCAAGGATACTGATAAAGACCTATACAATTCAAAATGCAGTAATTCCATAGATACAAATGCTCACTTTACATGATAAGGCGAACAATAAGTACTACTTCAAAGTCAATCATAATTCACTACGTTGCAGTAATAAAAATAAATAAACTTGATACAAGTAGCAAGGTTAAAAAATTAGATTTTGAAATAAGAGGGTTAGATTTTAACAATTTCCTGGTTTGAAATAAGTCAAACGAGTTAAATAATTCCGCAAATACGAATTTGTATTGATGAATGTGTGGTACAATTCTCTGTGATTACAAAAGAGTGATCCTCTGATTCGATCTCCTTAAAAGATTTGTGATGTGGTTTTGATTTGAACACAAAGTATCCTTCAATTTTAGATTTTGAAATAAGAGGGTTAGATTTTAGCGACATTTTTCCATGTTTTCAACAGTTAATAAAATCATAGGCATAGAGACATTAAGAGGCACTATATGTATAGAAGAAAATCAATTGAGTAATCGATTCACCATTTTTGAAGTTAAGTCATATAACCCAATTCACTTAAATAGAATCGCATAAACAAAACTAAGCTATAGTTATGAAATGATTGAGAATATGATAGGAAATTAAAATACATTCTCAAGCTTTTCCCTTTATAAACAGGAAACTGTAAATGAATCAGAAAGACGTAGGTAGACATTGATTGGAGTTGGAGTTGTTTTCTCTCTACACGTGTGCACACAAAAAAGATTGAAAGCTCAAAATACCCACACACACAAAAAAAAAATTGCAAGACTGACGGAGATGCAAGGCTAATCTAGATCAGTAGTGATACACAAAACAAGAGAGAGAGAAGAGCAACGTACTTGTAATCAACGGCGGCGGTGAGGGTTCGACGGAAGCACCAGGTAGAGTGAAAGGGTGAGGGAGAGTGTAAAGAGAGACTGATGGCAGAGTGAGGCTGACAGAGAGTGAGACTGATGGAGAGTGAGACTGGTAGTGTGCAGAGAGCGAGGGAGAGTGTAGAGGGAGAGTGATGGCAGAGCGAGGGAGAGTGTACAGGAGAGAATGAACAAATTGTGAGACGTTAGGGATTCAAATGGTTAAGGAAAACTCGATTTTCTAGTTACCGAGTTATGGATGTATACACGACCATTTTTTAATTGGGAAAAGCCACGTTTGCTTTGCCAGTGTGGCACAAACCTCATACAAAACTTGACTATATGAGCATTGAGTTTTTCAATAAAACTCGACTTTCGTATTATCGAGTTCCAAAATAGAGGCATTTTCTTAATTAGTTTGAGAAATGGGGCAAAATGCTAGAAAGTTTCATTGAAAGGGGTAAAACCTCATTTCGGCCATATTTTGTGGTTATAGGTGATCCCTTCACAAAATGCACTAGAGGAAACAAATTTTTTTTTTTTTTTTTGAGGAAAAAGGAAACAAATTAAGTGTAACTTCTCATGCTATTGTGATAAAACTATATATCTTTTCTTTCTTTATTTTGGATTTTTTTTGAGAATCAAAACTATAGATCTTTCACAACAACTAAGGAAAAAAAAATTTAGTGAGAGACTCCCTTACGTTTTTTTTTTTTTTAGAACCCAGTAAGAAAATTTATTAAAGCAAATCAAATTGAAAAATATCCTCCAAATCATGTGGTAGATCTTCTAACTACACATCAAAATCAGCAGAAACAACTACTCTACGAGCGAGGGCACAAGCAAGTTTTTTCCCCTCTCTCTTAACATGACAAAAACTACAATTAACATTAGAAACTAAACTGTGTATTTAGCAATAACATGACCAAACATAGTCCTTGAAGGCCTAGCGGCAGCTAAAGCTTGGATAACTTTTGAGGAATCACCCTCCAACACCACAGACTGAAGACAAAGCTCCTTGGCAAAAACAATGGCTCTATTAGCAGCTAGAGCCTCCAACATGTCCACAGAACTTGGGTGCCTAATTTTTTGGCTCAAAGCACCAATGACCAATCTTGCCGAATCCCTGATAACCACTCCTAGACCTGCACAAGCCTGCTCCTCAAATAAAGCACCATCAAAGTTGATTTTATACATACTAGAGGCTGGAGGTTTCCACTGAGAATCACTACTAATAACAACCATTTGAGGAACCTTTTTATGCACATCATGGAACTTTTTCAATAGATGAGAAGCACGCCGACACACCTCCCCAACCCCTCAAGCCTGCTATCGCAACTTGACTTTGTTCCGACGCACCCAAATGCACCACGCAACCATGACGAAATGCTCCACCAGCCTAGGAGAAGCCTCTTTATGCAGAAACAAAAAGGCATCGACAAAACTGGAAAAATGCTTGGAATGCATAAAAGAAAAACCCTAATTAGACATCCAAATAGCCTTCATCGAGTCACATAACCACAAAGCATGGAGACTATCCTTGTTGGACTCATAACAAAGCTCACACTGCCCGTCAACCACCACATTCCATTTCAACAGATTGAGCTTGGTAGGCAGTGCCTTTCGAACCACTCTTCAAAGAAAATGGTGAATCTTCGGAGGAACTTGGAGCTTCCAAATTCCGTTCCACAACCCTTTGCCTCCCTTCACCATGGAAGAACTTGGCAGAGCCTATCTACTAATCTCACCACATAACTGATAAGCACTCTGAACTGAGTACATTCCATTAGATGTCAAAGGCCAAACCAACATGTCCACATCCACAACCTAACTAACATGAATACCTTTTATAACAGTAGCCTCCCAAGGATAAAAATTGTGGCCTATCAGCTCCTTATCCCACTTCTTAGAACTGGGCAAAAAAAAGTTTGGACCACCTGAAGGGACTGATCCCACAGGGGTGAAATCACACAGTCACCACCTTCAGACGGCAGCCAACGATGCTGACAAATGGATATATCTTTCCCATTGCCCACTCGCCAACGAGCACCACTCAACACCCCCTCTCGGGCTTGCAAAATACTCTGCCAAGAAAAGGAACATCTAGGAGATTCTTTAGCATCAAAGATATTGCTGGACTAAAAATATTTAGCCTGAAATACCTTATAGACCAAAGAATTCTTGTCATGAAACAAACGCCAAACTTGTTTACCTAGCACAGCATCATTGAACATCCGAACCCAATGAATTTTCCTGGTAAAGGGGTTTCAGTTTGGGTTGATGATTTTCAAAGTCATCTCTATCTCTCAACCAATAAACCAGGAAACTTGTTCACGTGGCAAAGGTGCATGTACAAAATAGTTATGAAAAACAATGAAATAATTTAGATAGTGATGATGCCGAACTTCACCAGTGAGCTGCACGGTCTTGAAGGATGCGAAATAAAGACCTGAAAGACAACAGGAGGAGACCTGGAAGGGAGTACCGGTGTGGTGCCGGCCAAAAACCCTCCGAAGGTTAAGTTAGGAACCTCGTTAATAACCCAAGAGCGCTAGAGTTCAACTGATTGTGCGTACCTTGGTTTATGAGAGTTCTGGCGTATTTATAGTTGTGTAGACCTATTGACCTGTTTCCTTGTAGGGGTACCCTATCCTTTGGGGCCTAGGCGTGTGGATCAAGCAAGGGCTACAGTACCCTAAATGGGCCACGACCGGGCTCATTTGGAAGGCCCTGGAGCCCAATATCCGATGAACAGGACACACACCAGACTTATCAAATATTTTCCTCTCCAACTGCCCCCCATTCCATGAATCCGTCGCCCTACATGACGGGTCCATGGAATAGGTTGCCCAACCCGTCGATCACCTTCGTTCGTCACTATATATGACGGACAAACGGGATACGTCGACCCGTCCTCGTATATCCGTCATGTCCTTGTCGCGGGTGAACTGCCAGGTTGGAACAGGCATAAATGCTCGAGGACACGTGGCGAACCTCTATTGACAGTTAACTAGAATCGAGGCGTCTCTTCGTGAGTCGTGTCGCTACCCCTATATATTCATCCCTTGCTCAAGTCATTTTCGCATTTTGGAGAAATTTTTGCTGGTCAAAGCACATCCGTCATCCTCGCGAGCATCGTCACGTAGATCAACCGTTCAGTCCTGCTTCAAGTTTCTACCGTCGCTTAACCACACGTAAGCCTACTCCTTACTCCTCGCACCCCCCTCTTCTTTTCGAACTTTAGTCCGTCGTCAGTGTAAACAAAGAGTCTTAGGTTTCCCTCCCCGTCCTTTGTAGGTGTCCGATGTCTAGCGAAGCTTCTAGCGGTCAATCTTTTGTCCGTGAGGGAGCGGGCTATGAGGAGGTGGGCCCGTCAAGTTATGGAGACCAGGGCACCTCCGTCGAGGATAGAGAACCGTCATCCAGCTCTCCTTCCTTCACGGAAGAAGAAGGGCAAGGAGAAGACGGGTCGGAATATGACTCGAGTGAGGGAGTAGAAGTCGTAGACCTTTCCGTTCGATCCGTGGTTGGCAAGGACGGTCTAAGGGAGTTCGTCCTGCTTCCAGAGTGGACGGTGAATTACTTCACGTCCTCTATCAGTCTGCAACACTTCAATACTCTGAGGGAAAAATACCAGATCCCAGACACAATTCCCATCCGTCTACCCCTTAAGAACGAACGGTGCTATCACGAGGGGCTAGAGGACGTCGGCGTGTACGAGCAAATGCTCAAGGCCGGCCTTCGCTTCCCTCTAAGCGCCCTACACCGTCAACTTCTACAATATCTGGGCGTGTCCGTCACCCAGATCTCCCCGAACGCCTGGAGGGTGTTCTTAAGTGTAGAGGTCCTGTACGGAGTCATGTCCAATGGTACAAGGCGGTTAACAATGGAGGAGTTCTTCAACTGTTACCGTCCGGACGAAATTGCTAAGTCAAAGGGAATGTACAGCTTCGTGGCAAGAAGCCCGTTGCTTAGATTAGTGTCCGAGACCCCAGACTCCAACCGGAATTGGAAGAGTAGGTACTTTTTCCTACAAGGGGACGAATGGATGGGTCGTCGTGACGACCCAGACTTCACACCCGTCGATAGGACATGGGGCATAGTGTCTCCGTCTGGTATGCGTCTCTTTCTGTGTCCGTCTTATGCTTATTGTGTTGGTTGTTCTAATCTGACCGTCTATCTTTGCAGCTCGCCGCCGTCCAGACATTACCGTCAAGCAGTTCGGCTTTCTCGAGTCCATTTTCCAGAAAACTCAACTGTCAGAAAGGACTTGGGCCAAGCTCGTCACATTAAACACCATCAATTGGTACTGTGACGGCCCCGAACCCTCATCTGCGGCCATAAAGTACGACGAAGGGATACGCAAGCGTAAGTCCGTCGTCCTTTCGCATGTTTGATTTTTATGTCCGTCGTGTGTTCTCACTGTTCACTTGTTGCAGAAATGGACGACGCCAAGAGACGAGCCTTTATCAAGCAGCAAGCTGCCAACAAGAAGAAGAGTGGCGGTGATCTCCCCGTTAAGTCCCTCACTCCGTCTGCGACAAAGGGGCCCGAGAAGACGGACCGCCCGTCAAAGAGGCAGAGGCTAGCGACGGTCAGTCTGCCGGCCCCCCAAGATGTCACCAAGGCTCCGTCGAGGCTTGGTGTTGGCAAAGGCAAAGGTCTCATGACCAACCCTAACCCCACTCTGGGAAAAACTGCTCCCGTCCTGCTCAGGGAGGACTCGCAGTACGCCTCTCTCAAATCACTTCCATCATTAAGGAGGAAGACTACGAGGACCTCAGCAACCACGCGACGGAGGCAATGGGGGAGACGGCTCTGTTTAGCCTGACCCAGGTATATGTCCGTCCACTTTCTTGTTTTGACGGGTCATGTGTTTTTATGCTAACTTCCATTTCTTTGATGCAGACGGTGCTAATGGCGAAGGGGCTGATGGACCGTTGCTTGGCTCGAGAGAAATCCTTGGACCGTGCACGTGCCAAGGCTAGGGCGACGGGGGAGGAGCTAGACGAGCTAAAACTTTGGAGGCTCCGTTAGGAGCAGAAGCTAAAAGCCTCCGCGCAAGCTCGTGAGGCGTTGGAGAAAGAGGCGGAGGCCTTGAGGGAAGCGATGAAGGCCAAAGACGACAGCCTCCGTCGGGCCAAGGCGGAGGCCATCCAGGAGTACCGAGACTCCGAAGCACTGCTGACGGAACTTGGTGCTTCCTTTGCTGACGGGTTTGACGACTGTCTCCGTCAAGTGAAGGCGTCGTATCCCGACCTTAGTGTCGGACACATCAACATCGACGCTGGAGGCCAGACCCCCGCTCGCACCGTCGAGTCCGGGGAAACCGCTGATCTTTTCGGCGAGGTGCCCGATGGAGGCGATGCCCCTCAAAGCAACCATGACGATGCCCGCCCTCACGATCCCGACGGTGCCGGAGTGCCAGCTGACGTCCCCCAAGTAGAATAAGTTTTGTTTTTGATGTCTTTGGAAAAGGATTGTAATTTTAACAACAATTGGTCATGTAATTTTAAGACCGTCATGTGTACTGTTGTAAACAATTTATTTGAGCTCAATATTTATTTGTCGCACATTTTTCATGAATGCGTTAAGTGCTTTTCGGAGTTTTGCGTATGTTTTGAATAACTATCCGTCCACCGCATGTATCGTAAGTACGATCCGTCCACTTTATGGACGGGTGGATTGACCATTTCAGATTGCCCGTCCACTTTTTGGACTTGGTAGATTATATCCATTACTTAAATGGTCCGTCCACTTTGTTGACTTGGTAAGTTATATCCATCTTTTAGATGGTCCGTCCACTTTGTGGACTTGGTAGGTTATTTCCATCTTTTAGATGGTCCGTCCACTTTGTGGACTTAGGGGTTATTTCCATCTTTTAGATGGTCCGTCCACTTTGTGGACTTTCGTTGATTATTTCCATCCGTTAGATGGTCCGTCCACTTTGTGGACTTGGTAGGTTATTTCCATCTTTTAGATGATCCGTCCACTTTGTGGACTTAGGGGTTATTTCCATCTTTTAGATGGCCCGTCCACTTTGTGGATTTAGGTTACTTCAATCTTTTAGATGGTCCGTCCACTTTGTGGACATAGGGGTTATTTCCATCTTTTAGATGGCCCGTCCACTTTGTGGATTTAGGTTACTTCCATCTTTTAGATGGTCCGTCCACTTTGTGGACTTAGGGGTTATTTCCATCTTTTAGATGGCCCGTCCACTTTGTGGATTTAGGTTACTTCCATCTTTTAGATGGTCCGTCCACTTTGTGGACTTAGGGGTTATTTCCATCTTTTAGATGGCCCGTCCACTTTGTGGATTTAGGTTATTTCCATCTTTTAGATGGCCCGTCCACTTTGTGGACTTACGTTACTTCCATCTTTTAGATGGTCCGTCCACTTTGTGGACTTAGGGGTTATTTCCATCTTTTAGATGGCCCGTCCACGTTGTGGATTTAGGTTATTTCCATCTTTTAGATGGCCCGTCCACTTTGTGGACTTACGTTACTTCCATCTTTTAGATGGCCCGTCCACTTTGTGGACTTACGTTACTTCCATCTTTTAGATCGTCCACTTTGTGGACTTAGGGGTTATTTCCATCTTTTAGATGGCCCGTCCACTTTGTGGATTTAGGTTATTTCCATCTTTTAGATGGCCCGTCCACTTTGTGGACTTACGTTATTTCCATCTTTAGATGGTCCGTCCACTTTGTGGATTTAGGTTACTTCCATCTTTTAGATGGTCCGTCCACTTTGTGGACTTGCTAGGTTATTTTCATCTTTTAGATGGCCCGTCCACTTTGTGGACTCAGTAGATTATGCGTTTGGATTTAAATGTCGTGCAAGTGTTAAGACGTTCCAACACTCCTACTATTGCGACGGGTACGTAGAGCTTTGATAAAAAACATGAAGAGTAGCCTTTAGGTGATAAGGAAGTAGTACTATAAGGAACAAAAACTACAACTTTGACAAAAGATACAAAGGTTGGTTGTTGTTCTCTTCTACTGATAATACTTCTTTAGGTGCTCTGCATTCCAGGGGTGATTTAGCTTCTTCCCGTTTAGGGTCTCTAGGTAGTACGTTCCCTTCCTGTGCCACGCTGTGACCCTGTATGGTCCTTCCCAGTTTGGTCCAAGCTTCCCTTGGGTGGGATCCTTCGTAGCGCCGAGCACTTTCTTTAGGACCAGATCTCCGACCTGGAAGCTTCTGTGACGAACTCTAGAATTGTAGTGCTTCGCCATTAGATCCTGGTACCGGGCTATCCTTTGTTCTGCAGCCGCTCTTACTTCGTCCACTAGATCAAGCTGTAGTCGCATGGCTTCGTCGTTTTTGCGCTCGTCGTGGTTTCCGACTCTGTAGCTTGTGAGACCTACTTCAGCTGGTATTACAGCCTCAACACCATATGCCAAACGGAACGGCGTCTCTCCAGTCGGTGTTCTTACCGTTGTTCTGTACGCCCACAAGACACTCGGTAGTTCGTCCGGCCATATGCCCTTTGCCCCCTCAAGTCGAGTCTTGATGATTTTGAGCAAGGATCGGTTTGTAACTTCAACCTGTCCGTTGGCTTGGGGGTGTGCGGGTGACGAGTAGTGGTTCTTTATTCCCAGCTGGGAACAGAAATCCCTGAACGCCTCGTTGTCGAATTGCTTGCCGTTATCCGACACCAGGACTCGTGGTATGCCGTATCTGCAAATGATATTTCTCCATACAAAGCTCCGGACATTTTTCTCGGTGATGGTTGCCAAGGCCTCAGCCTCAACCCACTTAGTGAAGTAGTCGATGCCGACCACTAGGAACTTTAGCTGCTTGGCCGCTATTGGGAAGGGGCCCATGATGTCGAGTCCCCATTGTGCGAACGGCCACGGGGCTGTTATGGGCGTAAGCTCCTCTGTAGGTTGCCTGATGAGGTTGCTGAAGCGTTGGCACTTATCACAAGATCTGACATACATGTTGGCATCCTTCTGCATCGTTGGCCAGTAGTATCCCGCCCTAAGAAGCTTGTGCACTAAGGACCTTGATCCCGAGTGGTTTCCGCAGATTCCCTAATGAACTTCCCTCATGACATAGTCCGCCTCTTCGGGGGAGAGGCATCTCAGATAGGGTCGAGAGAAACCCCTTTTGTACAGCACACCTTTCATCATGACGAACCGGGATGCCTTGACTCTTAATTTCCTCGCATCCTCCTTGTCGTCTGGTAGTAGGCCGTCCTTCAAGTATGCAGCTATCGGAGTGATCCAGCATTCCTCATCGTTTACCACCTGCAGACTCGTACCGTCGACTGTTGGTGACGTTTGGGCGAAGGATAGTACTTGGTCGAGGACAATCATTGGCTCGGCGGAAGCTGCCTTGGCGAGCTGGTCAGCTTCTTGGTTTTCTTCTCTTGGCACCTGAATTAACCTGACCTGTAGGTTGCTCATCCGACTCCTCACCTCAGAGAGGTACTTCTTCATTCTCTCACTCCTGCACTCGTAATTGCCATTAATCTGGCTCGTGACGACTTGGGAGTCGGAGTAGACATCCACTCTCTCCGCTCCAGCTGCAGCGGCGATGTCTAGCCCTGCTATTACGGCTTCGTATTCTGCTTCATTGTTCGTGGCGGAAAAGCACAAGCGGATCATGCACTTGATCTGATCCCCTTCTGGCGTGTGGATCACCACACCGACTCCTCCGGCGTGCTTGTTGGAGGATCCGTCTGTTTGAACCCTCCATACGGGAAGCTCGTTCGTCCCCTGGTCTGTTGTGTCGGTGAATTCCGCAATGAAGTCCGCCAGGATTTGTCCCTTCACCTCGTTTCGAGGTTGATACCGAATGTCGTACTCACTCAGCTCGATCGTCCATAGTGCCATTCGTCCCGCGGCATCTGGACTACTCATAGCTCTTCTTAAGGGCTGGTTGGTCAACACGTTTATTATGTGTGCTTGGAAGTACGGCTTTAGCTTTCGGGCCGCGATCACCAATGCGAAAGCCAGTTTCTCCATCGGGGGGTATCTCTCTTCTGCCCCTCTGAGCGCTTTGCTTGCAAAGTAGACGGGCCTCTGAATCCTGTCTTCTTCTCTAATAAGAGCTGCACTGACAGCCGCGGGAGAGACGGCAATGTATAATAACAGCTCTTCACCCTGCTTCGATGGGCTAAGTAGTGGTGGAGAGGAGAGGTATGTTTTCAGGTCTTCAAAAGCTCTCTGGCAGTCGTCCGTCCATTCAAACGATTTTTTCAGTGTACGAAAGAATGGTAGGCACTTGTCTGTTGCCCTTGAAACAAACCTGTTCAAGGCCGCTATCTTGCCGTTTAAGCTTTGGACCTCCTTCAGTGTCTTCGGGGGAGCCAAGTCCACAATTGCCTTTACCTTTTCTGGGTTGACCTCGATGCCCCGTTGAGATACCACAAAACCCAAGAATTTCCTGGCCTTCACCCCGAACGCACATTTGCTGGGGTTCAGCTTCATGTTGTAGGATCGAAGGGTGTTAAAAGTTTCTTGTAGGTCGCTCAAATGGTTGCATTCCCGAGCGCTCTTTACCAGCATGTCGTCCACATAGACTTGCACATTCCTTCCAATCTGATGTGTGAACATCTTGTTCATCAACCTCTGGTACATGGCCCCTGCATTCTTGAGCCCAAAGGGCATCACCCTGTAACAAAAGAGCCCTTGACTGGTGACGAACGAGGTTTTCTCTTGGTCCCTTTCGTCGAGTTTTATCTGATTGTAGCCGGAGAAAGGATCCATGAAGCTTAATAGTTCATGTCTTGCAGTCGAATCCACTAGCGTGTCGATACGCGGCAGTGGATAGATATCCTTTAGGCAAGCCTTATTCAGATCCGTGAAGTCAACGCACATTCGCCACTTCCCATTCGCCTTCTTGACCATGACTACATTTGCAAGCCAGTCTGGATACTGTACCTCTCGTATAAAGCCCGCTTGCTTCAATTTTTGGACTTCTTCGGCGATAGCCCGGTCCCTTTCTGGAGCGAATACTCGCTTCTTCTGTCGGATGGGGGAGAATGATGGCGATACACTCAGCTTGTGTACTATTACCGTCGGGTCGATCCCCGGCATGTCCTCATGACTCCAGGCAAACACGTCCTGATTCTCCTTCAAGAAGGTGGTTAGGCTTTGCCGCGACGAGGGGCTGGTCATCGTACCGATCCTCGTGGTCCGTTCAGGCCTCGTGCCGTCAAGCACTACTTCTTCCAGTTCTTCGACTGCTTCAGCTGTGACTCGCTGTCCCACAACACTTAGTGCTTGCAAGTGATCATCCATCTCCGTCATGGCGACATAGCATTCTCTCGCCGTAGCCTGATTTCCGCGGAGCTCTCCGACTCCATATTCGGTGGGGAATTTAACCATCAGGTGGTACGTCGATGTCGCGGCTTTCCATGCATTGAGGGTAGGTCGCCCAATGATCGCGTTGTAGGCGGATGGACAATCTACCACCAAGAAGACCACGTCCTTGGTGATTTGCTGTGGGTAGTCTCCCACCGTTACGGATAATGTGACGGTCCCAAGGGGATATACTCTTGTCCCCCCGAATCCGACGAGGGGGTAATTAGTCGGGACAAGCTGGTCTCTATCCATCCCCATCTGTTGGAACGCGGGGTAATAAAGAATGTCGGCTGAATTTCCGTTATCAATGAGCACCCGATGTATGTTGTACTCCCTAGCTCGTATGCTGACCACGAGGGCATCGTCATGTGGGTGGTGAAGGCGTCGGGCATCCTCATCGGAAAAACCAAAGGTTGGTACTTCTACCCGCGGGAACTTCGTTGTTACGCCCGTCGTCTGCACGTTCTGTACCATCCATAGGTAGGCTTTGCGAGCCCTTTTGGACGGTCCGGGGGTACCCCCCACTATCATTCTTATGTCCCCGATGGGTGGTCTCGGGCGCTCGTTCCCTCGTGGGTGGAGCTGGCCTTGTGACGAATCCGTTCCTTCCTTATTGACAAACCTCTGTAGCTTCCCTTGCCTGATGAGGGCCTCGATCTGTTGCTTCAAGTCATAGCACTCAGATGTATCGTGGCCGTGATCACGATGGAAGCGACAGTACTTGCTTCTCGACCTTTTGTTGGGGTCCCCCTTCAACTTTCCGGGGTACGTTAAGGCTTCCTCGTCTTTTATTTGCATTAGTACTTGGTCGATCGGGGCCGTCAGAGGGGTGAAGCTGGCAAATATCCCTATGGGCGGCTTCGGACGTCGATCTTCCTTTCTTCCCTCCGTCCTAGCTTTCTTTCGTCCTTCCTCTGACCGCGTTTCCTCCTGTCTCTCCCTTTTCTTTGGCTTACCGTCTCTCGCTATCAGTGCGTCCTCTGCGTTCATGTACTTCGTCGCCCTGTAAAGTACCTCGGACATAGTTTTCGGGTCATTCTTATATAAAGAGAAAAGGAACTTGCCCTTCCGCAGCCCGTTGGTAAAGGCCGCTACTTGTATCTTATCATCCGCTTCGTCTATCGAGAGAGCCTCTTTGTTGAACCGTGTTATGTAGGATCTCAGTGTCTCTTCTTCCCTCTGCCTGATGCTCATCAAGCATGCTGTGGACTTCTTATACCGGTGGCCCCCTATGAAGTGCAACACAAACTGGGCGCCTAACACTTTAAAAGTACTAATTGAGTTAGGCGTTAGCCTGCTGTACCAAACCCTCGCGGACCCCTTCAACGTGGTGGGGAAAGCCCTACACATAATCTCGTCTGGCACTCCTTGTAGGTGCATTATGGTCCTGAAGGACTCCAAGTGGTCCAGGGGGTCCTTGGTTCCGTCGTAGCACTCCACCTGAGGCATCCGGAACTTTGGTGGTAGAGGGCACGAAGTGACATGTGCCGTGAAGGGTGAATCGGTTCGCTGGACCAGGTCGTCGAGGTTGTTAGATACCCGTCCTTTGAGGGCGTTCATCATTACGGCCATTTGTTCCCGCATCTCCTGCATTTCTGCGGCGACGTGGGGTGGTAGGATTTCAGAAGGGGCCGGCAGATCGGCATCCCGCCTTTCCTGTCTGCCTGGCGCGTTACTGCCCTCTGGGGCCTCGTCATCCCTCCTTTCCACGCTTGTTCCTTCCTCTTGCCCTCCGAGGTGTCCATCCTTCCGGCGTAACTGTTCCTCCAAGTCATAATTCTGTTTGGTCAAGCGTTCGACCGCTGCTGCTAACGTTTGGACTTGTCTTTCCAGTGCGGTTGGGCGAGGTTCGTCGCCTCGGTTGTTAGTTGTTGCCATCGACCTTGTGAATACCATGCAACCTTTTGTCTTAGGTGTAGGACAACGTTTGATCGTCCTAGCGTGTTCCCACAGACGGCGCCAACTGATGATGCCGAACTTCACCAGTGAGCTGCACGGTCCTGAACGATGCGAAATAAAGACCTGAAAGACGACAGGAGGAGACCTGGAAGGGAGCACCGGTGTGGTGCCGGCCAAAAACCCTCCGAAGGTTAAGTTAGGAACCTCGTTAATAATCCAAGAGCGCTAGAGTTCAACTGATTGTGCGTACCTTGGTTTATGAGAGTTCTGGCGTATTTATAGTTGTGTAGACCTATTGACCTGTTTCCTTGTAGGGGTACCCTATCCTTTGGGGCCTAGGCGTGTGGATCAAGCAAGGGCTACAGTACCCTAAATGGGCCACAACCGGGCTCGTTTGGAAGGCCCTGGAGCCCAATATCCGATGAACAGGACACACACCAGACTTATCAAATATTTTCCTCTCCAGATAGAAATAATAAAATGGATTTCGACTTAAAACTCATGCTATAAGTAATAAAAATTTTGAAAAATTGGACTTATATTTTGTGCAAATTTCTTTTAATTCTTTACAAATGCCTAATATCCAAACTGATATATAAAACAGAAAGTGTTTCCGACAAATGCCTTTAAAGTTCAAGCACCAGCAATGTTGTATTTAGCTGTAGTATCTATCTAATTACTCAATATTTTATTTTCTAATAATTGACTGACTAAACTGATTTATCAGATAGGTGAAGATCCTCATGTATTACATATATTTTTTACAGTAAATTCATCTCTTATATTCAATCGTGGAAATAATAGTTGATGTGTTGGGGTGTTAATCAAAAGAAGCGAAAAATACTTATTACTTTCTTTACTTGATTTCTTTTTTCTTACCCATACATGATAACCACTGATAACTAAATCAAAACATACTGCAGGTACAGTATTCACTATACAGGGCAACAAACATTTCGTCCATTACACACAAACACACACCCCCCAAAAAAAAGAATCTGAAGAAGGCTCTCCATAGGAAGCTAAAATAGAATAGAGATTTGGACGGCAAGTTGCTTACGGTTCTTAAAAATAAAAATTTATATAGCTCCTTTTGCTTCTTCTTCTCCTCTTTATTTTATTTTCTTTTAATGTCAACCTTGTTTCTGTTGACTTTTCCAAGGTATGAATAGATCATGAGTGTTAGGAACCTAGAGAGGTTCCTAATGGGGATGAGTATGAATTATAGGGGGATTGATGAGAATTGTAGGGAAATTGACTTAATTCGAAGTAGTCAACCTCCATAGAGAAAGAGAGAGATTAAGAGGGAGAGAGATGCACTAATGCATTAAGAAGTTGGTTTATTCTTCAATTGATTTCTCATATTGGATTACAATCATGTATTTATAGGAGACTAGCTCTAATCTCATTGGCCCACATGGCTTCATCCTATTGGTTCTATTATTCCCCATGTGCATTAATAATTCCAACATGTGCCAAATGTGATTAACCATATGCATTAATAATTCCAACATGTGCTAAATGTGATTAACATGCTTGGAATTGTAAATAACTAACTAACTAAATCTCAATACAACAATTATTATCTACATGCTTATGGCATTCCTAACATTTCCCTCCCCTTGAAAACACCTTGCCCACAAGGTGATGTTGTTAGGAATGCTATAAGCATGTGGATAATAATTGTTGTATTGAGATTTAGTTAGTTAGTTATTTATAATTCCAAGCATGTTAATCACATTTAGCACATGTTGGAATTATTAATGCATATGGTTAATCACATTTGGCACATGTTGGAATTATTAATGCACATGGGGAATAATAGAACCAATAGGATGAAGCCATGTGGGCCAATGAGATTAGAGCTAGTCTCCTATAAATACATGATTGTAATCCAATATGAGAAATCAATTGAAGAATAAACCAACTTCTTAATGCATTAGTGCATCTTTCTCCCTCTTAATCTCTCTCTTTCTCTATGGAGAGTGACTACTTCGAATTAAGTCAATTTCCCTACAATTCTCATCAATCCCCCTATAATTCATACTCATTCCCATTAGGAACCTCTAGGTTCCTAACAATGAGTCTACTGGAAGTTTAGAATTAGAACCCCTCCTAAATTGATTAAACAAATCTATGTTAGTAGTAGCTATTCGCAAGGGCGTAGCCAGGAATAATTACTTGGGGGGGAGGGGGGGCTGGGTTGTAGGAGAGATATACTAAAATATAATTCAACTAATTTTCATGTGATTCAAACCACGAAAATTGAAAACTACGACAATAATTTTTCGCTCCTTTGTATGGATACTCTATATTTCTAGGTAGATATAGACCTGTTATGAGATAAGCAGGTCGAATTTCATCTTGTTTGTTGATAGGGAATTCATATATTTATTTATGTGATCCTGGATTATGGTCTATCCCTTTAGATTGAATTCTTGAACATTTGGAGAAACGCTCATCAGACATTGAAGTATCAACATTTGTTTCTATAGATTACCTAAGTTTTGAATGACATACAACTTTTTTTCTTAAAAAATGCATTAATTGTTTGTCATTTGCTCGTTATTTGGCACCTAATTTCAATCCCAAAAAAAAAAAAAAAAAAATCAATTCAAAAAACAATGAACTAACTTGGAAGAGAGATATAATAAATTATCATATAAAATTCACTCTTACACATTCTCATGGCACTCACCCCACCTGGACCCGCTCAAGAGACAAACAACACAAAAGCCATAAAGGTTGAGTCATAGAGTTAGTGGGTCAAGAATAAAGAATCCAATAACAATAAACACAAAAAGATAAAGTCAAATAAATATAAATTGCTTTACTGGCAAAAGATATCAGATACACATATTTGATATTTCTAGTATGCTATTTACTATTTAGTTCAGTTCTAAAGAAAAAGAGAGAGAACTGATATGAGAATGGCTGAATGAGATACCTTGAGGAATTGAGGTGAGGGCTTTGGGATTTGAGGTTGAGTGATGAAGGCTAGGTCAAGTCAGCAGCTAGTGGAGCTACAGCGTCACGGCGAGCCGGAGAGGCGTGACCGCATGACGTGAGGACTGGGAATTCAAGCAGCATGAACTAAGGCCGTCAAGCAGAGCGCAGAGGCGTGACTACGTGAAAACTAGGAATTTAGGTAGAAGCGTGAGGTGATGACTGAAGAGTTTGTTTTGTTTGATTAGGATTACAAATTTCAAATTTGGGGCTGGACTGGGCTAGAAGTGCCTTTAGTTTAGAGGAAAAATAATTTTGTATGATTAAGGATTTTGGGCTAGCTGGCTGGGCTGAATGTGGACAAATATTTATGTTTTATTTGAAGTTGTATTGGACTGGTTGTTGAAAATAATTTGGGGGGGGGGGGGGGGGGGGCGGGATTTAATTCTTGGAGGGGCCCATGTCTTTTTTTTATATACTCTAAGGGAAAATTTAAAAATTTGGGGGGGGGGGGGACATGGCCCCCCGAAGGAGCTAAGTAGCTCCACCCCTGGCTATTTGAAAAACTGAATATCGTAAAATAATGCAAGTGTCAAAAACATATATTTTCGATCACCACCAAAGTTGTACTTAGCTGTAATATCTATCAAATTGCTCAACATTATGTATCCTAAAATGTTAAGACTTCATAATATAAAGAGAGAGACTGAGAATAGTCAGTATATTGATATATATTTTCTATGTATAATACTCTGTATAGTATGTGTGAAGAATAAGTAATATGAGTGTGCAAGTGCAGTGCACTAGGCCCAAGCAGAGTGGGCTAAACTAACATATATACTAACAATAATAATAATAACTTATTGATATTGTCTAATTTTTTTCATAAAGGAGTCACCGAGATCAAATCCCTCTCTCACACTTGTTACAAGAAAAAAAAAATGAATAAAATGATTTGTCAGATAGGCGAAGATCTTCATCCATTTTTACATTCATATAGATAAATAGTATTTGATGTGTTGTTGTGTGTATCAAAATAAGCAGACTTATTGGTTTATGATAACCACTGAAAACGAAATCACAATAATACATGTACACTGTACCAACACACACAAGCAGGCAGGCAAATTTGATATGTTGGATAATTTAGATTGCAGAAAATGAAACATGTAACTAATGAAAAAAAGAATATATAATGAATGGTGCAATTTCCTATAACTACATTACAATTATTGTTAAATGATAATGACAAAAATGCAATACTGTGTGAGGAGTGAAAACATACTCATCTTATTTAGTACCAAATTAAACAAGAAAAAAAAAGTCTTAAAACTTGGAATTTAGGCTATCAAATTACAAAAGTAAACTACTCAAATGTTTTTTGGGCAACATTAACTACATATTTTCGCTAATTTTTCAATTCTTACAACTGCATACTAGTACATTATTTAAACCAAATTAATTTTAGGGAAATTTAGGAAAATCAATGATAATTATAAAAGGACGAAGGAACTTAGATGCACAGAATGATCATTTTCTTTAAGAAGATATTTATCTCCACTCGATTGAGTTTACTAACGGATTGCAAGTAAATGGTTTCCAGGATACAATTAAACCAAGATTCTACAAGTAGCAAAACTTGGAGAATTCTGTAAATTTCTATTTATGTTGTGCATAATCTATATTAAAAAGAAAAAGAAAACAATTTTTTATATATAAAATAATGAAGAATTACCTTTGAAAATGCATCTTTGAAAAGTCACTTATATTCGGACAAATACTTTAAAACTTTACCACTACTATCTAGTCGTCAGGGACACAAATAGATGCATTCGGACCCTGTTTTCTTTTGCAAAATTATCCATAAAAAAAAAACCTTTCTGTAAGTATCACGCTTTAGCGAAAATGCATCTCACTCAAATGAACTACCCTTCTTGCTCAAGCAAACTCCTCTTAAACAACCGAAATAAAATCTAGACAAAATGTTTTGTCTATCCCTCGCTCATGCAAGATCCAAACAAGTTCACTTGTTCCTCACCTCAAGTTAGATTCTTAAACTTAATTTTATTTTACTTGAAATTACTCTCCATTATTCTACCATTCAAGTAGGATCCCTCTTTACTTACAACATGTATATACAACAACTTTCCATGATCAAAGAATGCAGCTTGCTATCTTGGTTCCTAAACTGCAACCAGGGCGATTATAAGAAACATGCTTTGCAATTCACAATCCCACCCCCACACCCCCCCTCCTCTGAAGTTGGGTACAAAGACGCAATCTGGCCCATTTGCATAAGCTTGAATGACAAGTGAATTAACTAAGAGAGCAACAGTTGAGTATTAAACAATGTCTTCATCTGTGGTCACTTTTCAATTTACTGCAACTATGACTGTAATAATCTATTAATTTAATCTATAACCAAGTTTGGGAATCCCATTGCAGAATATAAAATGGCTGTGCTATACTATAAAAACATTCTCATAAAGCTTTTTGGTGTCAATCTTTTCAATCTTTTTTGCTTTTGGCTGACAGTTACTGTCTTCAATCAACTTACATTTGAAGATACCCTCTAGCTTATTTCAACGTCACAATCACATCCCACAAGGGAACATAAGCACAAGAAGAACGCGGAATGTTTTCAGTTGAGAACCAATCAATCAATATAAAAGTATCAACATTGAGGTAAACCATATTTACCAATTCAGTGTGTCCCTGGATCAGAAACGACAAAGGGAAAACATTTTAAAGGTTTTCATTTGTCACTACCATTGAAGATTCCCCTACTTTTCATTGGAATGCTAAATGAAATATCGAAAAGCCTTTTGCAGAACTACAAAAGACAGACAAACAAGCTTTCAAGTTTCAACTAACTGAGAAATAAGAATACCTATGCCCAACAGATAGTTATCACAATCTTTTTTTTTTCCAAAAGATATGATTTACAATCTTGAGGGAGAGGGAAAAAAAATATCCCCTGCAATTCACTTAAAAAACTAGTACAAAGATGCTGAACTGAATGCATCTTCAAAAATTAGTTGGCAAGCAAATGGAACAAAAATTGGAGCAACAGAAAAATTCTCTAATCTTATGGATCTCTATTTTCTTTTTTGTTTAAATGTAAAATCTGAAGAAACATTTTGATAATCTTCTATCTAAAAAATCTCAATTACCTATCTAAAAAATGTTGACCAGAACAATGTTAGCTACCTCCCAAAATCCACAAGAAGCCGACTCCTAATTGGTTTTGAACTGCACCAAACAACAAAATGCTCATAGAACAATCTTTAATCATGTAATTCATTTGCTCTTGTAGCCAATGCACTTCTTATATCAGAAACCTTGCTCCCAATCAAATTCTCCTCCAACCCACTATAGTAGTCAGTGCTCTGATCACAGTCCCCCAACCCATCCCCCAAAGCCGTATAGTCCTCCCTCATAAGCAACGCATTGTGAAGCATGGAACAAGCGCCAATATAAGCAACAGCAATCTTAAACTCCTCCTCTACAGGCTTGCTCAGAACACCCCAATTCTTCAAACTAGCACTGGCTTTAAGCCCCGAAACACGCATCAAACTATGCACCTTATTGAAATTCTCTTCAAAAGAACCAGGCAAAGCTTCCACATAAGGTACCATTAACCAAGGAAGCAAAGGGTACCCTCTATTTCCAACTAAATACTGATTCACAGCCACACCATTTACATTCACTGGTGGTGAATTCAATAACCTTCCTTCTTCAATATCCTTACACAAAGTCGATGACTTTAGAACCTTATAATCAGCCTTATCACCGCGATAGCCTGCGACAATGCTGAGGATTCGACAGGAGGAGTCGACAACTATTTGAGCAGCAATGCTATCTTCTTCAATTTCATCATTGTTCTTGACAACCTTGAACCTTGTACACTCTAGTACACCACAACAATTTGGCAATCCAGTGAGGGTTTGAAACGCTGTGGACACGGATTCAAGCTCGTTTGGGGTAGGGAAAGTGACCCAGAATCGAAAATCGGTGCAAAGAACACGGCATAATTGTTTGGTACAGAATTTCGCTACTGACTCGGAGACACCGAATCGGTTAGATATTTCCGGGTAACCGGACCCAGTGGCCAAGCGATACAGACCGAGACCCAGACGAAGCTCGGCGGAGAGGTTCAAGGGTGAACCAACAGGGTCACGACACTCTAGCAATGGTTCGAGCAAGCCAGAGAGCCATTCAAAGGTTGAGGAGGTCATTCTGAAGCAATTCTTGAAGGAATCGGGGGTCCGAGTCAGAACGAGTTGGACTCGGCCGCCACCGAGTCGAGGTCCGAGTTCTGGGCTTTCTTCATCATCGATGGGTCCAGCGTCTGGTTCTGGCAAATGGGTTCGCTTGCGTTTCCGGGAAATTGAGAGGAAACCGAGAGAGGCGGCGATTTTTTGAACGGAAAGGAAGTAGTGGATGAGAGGGAAAAGGTTTGCATCGGAATTGGAATTGGTGGAATTACTGGAATTGGAATTGAGGGAAAGGGGACTGGAGGAAGGGAAAAGAAGGAGGAGGAGAAGGATGAGTTCAGAGATCAAGGATGAGAGTAAAGCTGCCAATTTCCGGGATTCCATGTATCTTTTTGTATTTTTTTGGGGGATTTTATTTTTTGTCGAGAATTTGATTTTCTTGGGAATCGAGGACAGTTGTTATGTGAATGGGGGGTGAATCTTTGTGTTTGATGGGAAAATCTGTATTGGAGGAAGAGATACCTAGGTAATTATTACTGGGTGTGGTGAGAGTGAGACTGATTTGGAAGCTTTCGATTGGTTCAAAAAAGGTGACTTGTTTTTTAATTGGAAATTTGGGCGTTGTCACTAGTCAACTTTTTTCCTTTCTTTTTTGATAAACAGAGGCCGATTACTATAATATTCCATTTTTTATCTCTCACCTCTAATGCTAATATATATATATATATATATATATATATAAAAAAGTAAGAATATAAAAATTTCACAAAATTAAAAAAAAAAAAAAAAAAAAAAGGGCTATACAGGCTTGGTTTACGGATTTTTTTTTTTTTTTTTTCCATTTACTCTTAAATATCTAACATTTTTGTTAGTTGTCACTGTTCAAAAGAATGCTGGAAACTAGCATCTCGAGTTGTAAAAACTCGAGATCCATTTAAAACTCAAGCTTTTAAAACTTGATTTGTCGTGTTTGTCAGTACCATTACGTGGACAAATTTTTCACGTGGAGGGAATTTAGCCATATGGAAATCGAGTTTATAAGACTCGAAATCTGCCCACTATACATGCATAGCCAATTTCAAACGCTTCACTCAAACACTCACTCTCTTAAAAACTCTGAAACACTCTCAGTCTCTTAATCTCTCAAACACTCTCTCTCAATCTCTTAAACACTTTCTCAAAGTTCAAATACTCTCACTCAAACACCCAAACCAGTCACCCTCAACCCTTGGCATGCAACAAAAATCACCCTCACCCTCACCCTCAAACGCTCTCCTCTTTCCTCATAATCGGCTTCAGAAGATCCTCTCACCCGTACCAACGGAAGTTCAGATTTTTTCAAGTTTGAAGGTATGTTTTTTTTTTTTTTTTTTTATAAAAGTTTGAGCTTTTTAAATAATTATTCTATCTAGGTTTAGCCCAAGTGTTTGTATTTGATAATTTTCGTTGTTAGTGCTTTAGTTTGTCTTGTTAGTGTAAGAGATTTAAGTTAAACGAATTTGTTTTGTTACTTGTTGTATGATTTGGATTGCTGGCATATTCTGTTTGTCTCTATTTTTGTTGGTTTTTGGGTAATAATGCTTGATATGTGTTTAGTTGTTGGGATTAATGTTAGTAAAATCTTTGTTATGGGGTGGTTGCAAATGTTGCAGAACTCTTCCAAAGTGTAATATGTTTTTACTTATAAAATGCGTAGAAATGATGCAAATTTCTTCATTGGGCTCAAAATTAGAAAAATTTGTGCTTTTATTTTTGTTCTTGGGTTATAATTACTAATTTTTTTAAAAAAAAAATTGGGGCTTTTGAGTTTTGATACCTTATTTTGTTCTATGGAAAATTTAAAGAAAAAAAATTGTGATTTTTTTACATTTGGAGCCCGTTTGGATAGGCTGTTCACAAAACCTTAATGCGCGTTTTAGACAAAACATGATTTTATAAACCGTTTGGCTCTACAAAAAGCAGCACGTTTGCGTTTTCAAAATCCAAATTTTTCACATTTATAAAATATTGCAAAGCTCTGCTTTTTCAGAAACACAGATTGGGTTACCACAATTTTTTTCTTTAGAAAATCAAAAGTGCGCCAAAACGATAATCAGTTTTTTCGAAATACCAGCTTTATCCCTTCCCCATGTATATCTCTTCCAAAATTTTCTCAGTTAGTCGATACTCCTTCATGTATATCTGCTATCCTGTTCTCTTAGTCTCCATGGGCTCTCTTCTGCTTTGTTTATGGTCTTCGTTCTTCATCTCGCTTGCTAGGTAACAATTCTTCATTCCTCTTTTGCTGAATTTATGTTATAGATTTGGGCTTTTTGCATGGTGGGTTACATATTGTTAGAAATCTAAATGTTAGAACTTATTTTGACTAAGGGACTTGTTGCTGCTGTTGTTTTTATTTCTGGGTTGTGGATTTATTTGGGCTTTCAGTTGCTTTTGATACATGCCCATTTGGGTTTTGTTTAAAATTGCTTTATATTTGTAGACACAGATGTCATTGAAATCCAAATTTCGTTTTTTTTTTTTTTTTGGTTGGATTGAGAATAAATGGATAAAGGAGTTTTCTTTATTTTGTTTCTGATTCAAGAATCAAGATTGTGTTTATGGGCTTTTAATAAAAATTCAAATTTTAATTTTCTTTAGTGATAAAAACCTTAATGGGTATTCCTTGCTATGTGTGTTGTTGGATGGCCATATTGGAATAAGAAAAATGTGAAATAAGAGGATATTCACCATAGTTAGTATGTGAAATTTCCCAATAAAGTATGGCTTATGTTGATTCAAGGAGATGTAAAACCTATGTGGAGGTAAGTATGATACCAAACCCATATCCTAGTTGGTGGTTAAGGCAATTATTGATGGTATCAGGAACATGGTGACCAAGTGCAGAGCACCCTTCTTCAATTGGGTTCCTCGAGAGATGAATAGAGCTACCCATGAACTAACTAGGTGGGCAGTATACTCAAAACTTGAAAAATATATATGCTTTCTTTTGAGTTTGTAGGGAGTTTGTTTATCCTAAAATTATATTACCACTCCAAGAAGATTAGTTTCGATTCACTCCAAACTATAATAAATTTGCAGTTCCTATCATGTCTAGAATTCCTTAGCAAGACAAAGAATTTGATTAATGTTGATAATACCAACCGGTCCTAAATTAGGAACTATAATTGTAACTATGGCCATAGAAATAAAAGCTCCATCATGCTAGGAAAACTCTGCATAACTTATTAGCAAAGAGTCAAAATTTTATATGAACATGTACATGAATAAATATATAGGTACGTATTGGTTCTTTTAGTTTTGATTCATAAAATTACCAAGTTCATTCACTTACTGTATAAAATTTTAACTTTTTGTTAACATTACCAAGCTCTTGTCCACTCCAAAATGTCCACTGGTGTTTTAGTTTTGAGTCTTTTGATGGCAAAAGTCAGCAAGTTTAATAGTGAGTGAATCATTAGTCATAAACTAGTTGAGAAGCTTGGGAAATCTAAAACAGATGTTTACTACTTGGTAATAAGATATTAATTGAGAAAGCAATTATAATAATTTAAAAATTGAGAACTAAAGGGATTTGTGTACAATTAGGCATCCACTCCAAAAATCAAGGAGAACTTGACATTGCATCATGAAAGTTGTCCTAAGGATTGAGTTTACTCAAATACATGTGTTTAGTAAAAACTGACAATAATTGTCAAAATGCAAGTATATATAGAGACTATATGAGCAGGAGGGACAAGATTCATGTTAAGGTCTTAGATGGATTGGTTTGATTAATGGTGGAAATTGTTGTGGTTATTTAAAGGGAATCTGACCTCAAGAATAGCTGTTGGGGTAGAGTAAGAGAATTAAGATGTTACAGCAAGAAATTAGTATGTCATGTAAGAAATTAGAATGTCATGTGGCAGAGAGCGATTTGCAAGATAGGTAAATTATTAACATGAAAATCAGCTAAATAGCAAGAAACAAACATTTATATGACTGGCATTTGTCATGGGAAAATCATTGATCCCTAAAGGACACAACAAGGACTACAAAAAAGCATAGAAAACTATATCGGATGACCTCCAATATCATACCTATTAGACAAAAGAAAAGTAGTTTCTTTAGCTTTTTTTTTTAATTATAAATTCCTGCTCTTTTGTTGGGTTAAAAGAACCTGCAAACTGCAATTATGCAGCCCACACAGCTGCAAAATTTGCTCTTGCCTCTAATCGCTTTTGTTTTTTCATTAATGGTAAGCTTCCCCCTGCCTTAATGGCAATTTGTAAGGTTGATTCTTGTTCCTTTCCTTCTCATTAATGCATTGAACTTTTTCAATCATATAAATTATAATTTGATAAGGAGATGAAGGTTATTCGTGACAGGATTGCTCAGTCCATATGTGGGTTGTAACCAATGTATTTTCATTATTTCTATTTTGGACAAATTTTTATGTTTCGGACAGTATCATGCTTTGTATGATGAAAGCTTGCTTATTATGTTGGCTCATGATTGAATTTTGTTATCTTATTTGATGCATCATGATTAATTTGAGGTAGCTGATGGTACTAGAATAAAATTTTGGTTGGATGTTTGGTGTGGCTGTTGTTTCTTATTATGCCTTCTTCTTCTTTTTATTTTAATATATTTTTTATATTTCCTGCTAGAAGAATTCTTATTATACACTGTGTTTGAATGTCTAGTCCATGTCTTCTGCAATTTCATTGGATTGATCTTCCTATTTTTCTCTAAATTACTGTTGATCTTACTATTTTTTTTAGTAATTACTATAAATCTCTCTCTTAATCGAATGAACCCATGTATCTTTGGGATTCTAGTTGTTCTGTTTACTTTGCGTGATTGCATTTGTATATCACATGTGTTGCCAATTTGATGTTGACAATCTATGTCAGACTATATGATGAGGAAATTGGAGAATGCTAATCAATAATGATTACAATGTCTTAACTCTTAAGCTTCTCTACTAGGGGATCTTTTTCTAAACTTCCAATTGAGTCTTTGTAATTAAGGGTGTGATTGCCTTCTCCTAGCTAACTGTGATTGCTATGGAAAACCTAGTGGTGATTGCCTAGAGTTTATCTTGCTTTGTTTCTCATTCTATACATTACTTTAACACCAAATAGCCATCAAACTTATTTATGAAGCAATCTTTTTTTATTGCCTAACCCTACCTAAACCCGTACATACCCTATTCAACAATCCATCAAGATCTCATCAAAAACCCTAATTTACAAATGAATTCCTGAGGATTCCACATCATTTTTAATTCAAAATTGGACTTCATTTTGATCGTGGACGTATTTGAACTATATAAAAAAAAAAGTTGTGTTTGAACTTTATACCACCAGTTGATCACATGACTATCATACTGTCCATTAATAATTTCTTACAAAATACTACATTATATTTTAGAAAAATGCATATTTCTCAGTTTCACATTCAATCCCCTTTAGGCCAGTTTGCAATGGCGTTTTTGATACCAAGATGTCGGTCAAAAATTATGCAAATGCCTTTGTCAAAGTATCACGTGGCTAATCGTATCTCTGAAGCATTGTAAAAACCACCTTCAACTGGATCCTGACTCACAATCCACAATTGCAAAGGCGAGAGGGAATACCTTGTTGTTAGCGTCGGTTGCCATCGCGACCAACAACTTTCCCTGGTATTCACCATACAGATGGGTCCCATCAATACTGATCACCGACTTGCAATATTTGAATCCATCAATGCACGGACCGAAAGACCAAAACACATAGTGCAACATTACGATGTCATCTTCATCGGGATTTGTGGTACGAAATAACACCTGAGTAGTCGGATCCTGATCAATATATGCCATTAGTAACTTTTGCAACTTCTAGTAAGACTTTTCCCAATTCCCAAACATCTTCACAATCGTCTTTTGTTTTGCATCTCATACCTTATAGTAAGAAGGCTTATGACCCTCATATTTCGTCTTTATCATATCTGTGAGATGCTTAATTTGGACAGTGTGATCCTCACTTATCTTCTTTAATATATCCATTGCAATAAAATTACTAGTCATCATTCTACCATCATTTTGCACTCCAATCGGTATACATGTGTGAGGACCCATATACACGGTGACCATCCATAGTCCGTGGAGATTGGGCTTCATGACTGCGCAAACATACCACTTGCATGGCTCATCCACACATTTCCCAGAAAGTTTTTTCTTCGTCGACCTACTGATCATAAAATGTTTGTTTTCCTTGAGGGCACAAGTTCTTAATGCACGCTGCACCTCCACTTTATTGGCAACCCTTTGCACAAATTCATCTCTTGTCTCCAAGTAGACACAAATGGTATCTCAATATGTGAATGATCAACCATATTTTTCCAAGTATTTGCAAAAAATGACAAGGCAGGAGGTGCGTAGGCAGGGATTGTGTTCGTAATGTTTTGGACACTAATAACATTGTTTGCATCAAGTTCACTACCATCCAATGTCTCATCATCATCAATGTCCCTCTCAAGGTCCAAAGTCCTGTCATTCAATCATCTCTTCAAACTCATCTCTATCGACAAAATCTTCACCGTTAATGGCAGTAGTCTCATCAACATAGTCTTTATCATCATCGTCGTCGTCATCATCATCTTCATCATGAACATTATCCTCTACATGTGTAGAATACTCATATTAAGCATCCGGAACTATAACCTGTAAACTTGTGGTTGTTTGTTGGAATTCCTCGATACCAACTTCTGCACACAGTTCCAACTGTATGTACAACTCAATGGAACTCACTTCGGCTATTCTTTCTAACTTGCCAAACATCATCTTTACATGTTTGTCTACTTTTATCGCCATATACTTGTAATTAATCTTGTCCTTGAAGATTTCATTTGGCATACGATAATTAATTTGTACGTTGTGCACAGCAGGATTCACACACAATTTTTCCGTAACTGTCTTCCTCAATTCATCAAGGGTCTTCAACCTACGATCAATTTGGGTAAACTCCATGTTTATACCCGGCCCTGCAAATGGCAATCCCTCGTTCGCATTGGCGTTCTTAAGCGAACCACCGTGGTATAGGATTATAGCAATTTCAGTCATTGTGAACCTGTTCGAGTCAAGTTACTATGTTAGTTAAAAAACAAAGCAAGTCATCAACCTCACATTTCAAAATTGTACAGATGATTAACAAAAAAGTTTATAAATTATAGCTAACACCCAAGTTCAAAGACTAGATGATACTTTCTTCCCTTCTCAACTTTAAAAACTTAACCAAGAAACTGATTACAGTACTACAGAATATATTGTTTAGAGTTAAGAATAATTAAAGAAAACAAATAGTAGAACAATCAAATGGCCAGAAAAAACAACAGTGAAAGAACAAGAAATAGAAAAAATTCAAATGGGTGTCAAATGATTAATCAAAAGTTTACAAATTTATCATTTAATTTCAATGCCTAGACCATATTTTGTCTCCTCCCAACTTGGAAAATTTAACTCAGAAACCAATTGGAGTGGCACACAGTAGGAAGGACACAAAATTTTTCACAACTAATGTTAACAAGAGACCTATTGTGATAATGTACGATAATACAATGTAGCAATAATCAGTTTAAGTGAACGTGATGTTATTCCAATTTACAACAAATCATGTCTATAGTTGTGAAGCGGACTTGCTATACATGCATTATATGTATCATTTGAGGCATAACAGCCTTGAACAGTATTAGCAAGCATTATTTGCAACACCAGCACATAGATTCAAGGCGTAAAGCAAAATGCAAAACTTCTATTTTCTTTAACTTAATATATACCAAGATTCCTTTCCTTTGGTTGCAAATTGAATCTTATACGTTGTCCTCCATCAATGTATATACGTTCCATTCAAAGACCAATTACTAGGAAGGCATATAATGTGGCTCACAAGCAAAGCTTGGGGAAAGACACACCATGATCTATCACATTACACTAGACATGACCTTCATCACATATAGGAGAATAGAAATGAAGAAAAAATATATATATATATATATAGGTTTGTATGGTAGAACCAGGTGATTTTGGAAATGCTTTGTTGACTTGGACTTCAAGTAGAGAGAGATATGAAACAAAAATAGGTTAAATTATCACTCAATATCATGAAACAAAAACTTAACCCATTTCATGTATATTGTTCAGAGTTAGAGTAATTCATGAAAAGGGAGAGAACAATCAAAAAGTGGGTCAAACAAAGGTATCTTAACTAACTTATGTTAACTATCTACAAAATAAATAGTCAAAATCTTTTAACCCACTCCCAACAACAAATAATACCCAACAAACAAATAATATCCAACTACAATGAAACCCATACCTGATATATGAATTTGTTGAGAAGGAGGAGGAATGAGAGAGGAAATGTGGTGAGTGGGGCAGTGAGGCTAAGCGTGGGTGAGAGAGTTCTAAGTGAGTGTGGGTGAAAGAGTTCTAAGTGAGGCTGAGTGGGTGAGGAAGTGAGAGCTCAGCTGAGTGTGTGTCCATGAGCGTGTATTTATATTTTTGCCCAGCAAAACTCAAGTCTCTAAGACTTAAGATCTATGTGTCAAAAATGGTTTTTTCTAAAAAATCGAGTGTCTAAGACTCGATTTTTTGTTGCGAAGAACTCGAGTCTTTAAAACTCGAGATCTATGTGGCGTTTTCTGTCCACCTCATCAATTACAAATCGGGCCAAAAGCGAGTCTATGAGACTGGAGTTTTATCCGCATCTTGAGTTTCAAAAACTCGAGATGCTAGTTTCCAAGATTCTTCCTACCCAGTGTTAACTTATTAAATTTTTTGTCCCTACTGCGCTAGCCTGCAAATTCCCCCCTTGGTTTACAACTTGGAGGGGTGGGACATCCCTCTTTCACACCAATAAACCTATATAATTTTTTTTTTTTTTTGGAATATTAAGTATTTAACACAAGCACGGAGAAAAATGAGAAGATTTTCAAAAAACTTACAATGGTATATATTCAAAATAACTTATAAAATTATATAATATAAATAACATATTTAGTAAGGTTATGAACAACGAAATTCTTAGTAACGAACTTGAGAAAAACTAATCTAAAGGATTCCACAAAAACTTAAACATCTGCAATTAAATGGCTATATGAGGTGAGAGAAGTTTCTTTAGCTTACAAAGAAGAGATGATAATAATCTTTGAGTCTCCTTCTTTTTCTTTTTCTTTTTTGATAAACAAACTAGAACTTTCATTAAATTAAAGCAAAAGATACATCATGGAGAAAAATTTGTTCAAGAAAACAAGGATTCTCTTCAATCCAAGCTAAATAGTCATAAGTTCCTATAGCAAATTTTGCTAAAAGATGAGTAAGCCTATTTCCTTGCCAACGAACATGAGAGAAATGAACATTGCGAAACTCAAGACTTGCAGCTAATATTTCATACAGCATAGGTGCCACGAGCATTCTCACACAAAGATTGAATAATAACCAAAGAGTCACTCTCCAAAAAAAAGTCCAAAATACCAACTTCCTTTGCAATTAGCAAACCCAATTCAAATGCTTTAGCCTCAACTTCAATAGCTCCCAATGGTGCTTGAATTTTTTACATAAACCAGCAATGAACTTACCTTCATGGTCTTAGATAATAATTTCTACCCTAGTAGCTTTCTGAGAAGAAAAACAGTCCCATCCACATTGACCTTATACGTCGGAGCTATTGGAGGAGTCCACTTCGAATCACCTGTTTGAGAAGACTTTGTTTGAACAACTGAGAAAGCCCAAAATTCCTCTAAATAATGTGAGCACCATTGAAATAGTTGTTGTCTATTTTTCCTAGAGCCACCATGCCAAACATCATTTCTATTCTACCAAAGAGCCCAGACCAAAGTGACAGCCAAAGCAAAACTATTTTTTTTTTTCATCCATTTCTCCTCCATCAGTACAAACCGTAAAAAATCCATGAAACTCTGAAAATGTACCATGGGGAAAGAGCAAAATAATTTAGATGTAGCCCACATCTCCTTAGCATTGGGGCATTCCCAGAACAGATAGAGTAACACTTTGAACCAATACCACATTCTTCATAGGTACCATCCACCAACACGTCTATGAACCAAATTGTCTTTTGTGGGCAAAATATTCCGAGCAGCTCTCTAGGCAAAGTGGCGAATCTTATGAGGAGTTTGAATTTTCCACAATCTTTTCTAGAATAACCGTAGACTATCCCCATTTGACAAAGAAACAACTTCTTTAACCATGGACAAATCCAAGGTAATTTTATATGCACTCTTAATAGTAAACATCCCAATTGTATTCTCTACCCAGATCAACTTATCCTCAGGCAACCTCATACTTAAACGGGATTCCTCCAATATAATTAGCCTCAAAAGGTAGGAAAACTTGTTGCAGCAAATCTATATTCCATCTCTTATTATTAATGTCAATTAGATCATTGACCAAAGAAACTGAAGGATTTGGACTTTTTGGAGAAATCACCTTATATGAAGATGAGTTTGGAAGCCATTTTTCATCCCATATTTGAATTTTCTGCCCATACCCCACTCGCCATCTTACACCCTTACAAACCACCTCCTGAGCTGCCATTAAACATCTCCAAATATATGAAGGTTTTTTTACCTAATGAAACTTGAAGGAAATCACAATCCGAAAAATACCTTACCTTAAACACCTTAAAAACAAATGAGTCCCTGCATACTTGAAGTCTCCATCCTTGTTTCGCCAAGAGAGCTAAATTAAAAGGTTTCAAAATCTTAAAACCAAGCCCCCCACTTGATTTCGACACACATAGTTTTTCCAACTCATCCAAGCCGTTTTCTTCTCATCCTGTTTTTGTCCCCACCAAAAGTTACATATCATACTTGAATCATCATAGAGGGAATCAGGAATTTTAAAACAACTCATGGTATCAGTTAGTATAGCTTGTGTAACAACCTAAATCAACACCCCCTTACCAACCTTAAGCAATTGCTTTTCCTTTCATCCTGCTAATTTTTTTGCTATTTTCTCCTTAATAGCATTGAAAGAATTTCTTTTATTCCGACCAACAATGGAAGGGAGTCCAAGATATTTTTCATGCTGACAAATTATTTGTGCTCCAAATATTGTCTTAATTTCCTCTTGAATATTTCCATCAGTGTTCCTACTAAAAAACAGAGAAGTTTTTGCTTTATTCAACTATTGTCCATAAGCCCTTTCATACACCATTAGAGCACGTTGCAGGGAGTCACATACATCCAGGCTATCTTTACAAAAAAATGAGACTATTATTTGCAAAAAAATAAATGAGAAATATTGGGACCTCCACAACATATAGACACACCTTCCAAAGATCCAGCATTTACAATTTTTTAATTAGTGTAGAGAGACCCTCTGCACAAATTTAAAATAAGTAAGGAGAGAGGGTCACCTTGGCGTAGACCCTTAGAAGGAGAGATATTACCCCAAGGTTTCCCATTGATGCGCACAAAATAAGTAAAAGTTGAAATACACTGCATCATTAGATCCCTCCATCTTGAATTAAAACCTAGTTTCTCCATGATTTTTTTCCAAACAAAGCCACTCAACCTTATCATAAGCCTTGCTCATATCTAACTTTCAAGCCATCTCCCCAATCTTCCTAGTCTTTTTAAAGATTTATATGATGCATGGTTTCAAAAGCTACCAAAACATTATTAGTAATCAATCTACCATGAACAAAGACACTTTGAGAATCACTAATAATTTTTGGCTATATTTTTTTGAATCTATTAGAGAGGGTTTTTGAAGCAAGTTTATAAATCACATTACAAAGACTGATTGGGCAATAATTAGTAACTCTCTTAGGCTCCTTAAATTTTGGAACTAAAACAATATAAGTTTCAATAAATTTGGGAGGGATAATCCCAAAGTTAAGGAAATCCAAAACTGCTTTGGTTACAACAACCCCAATAGTTGGCCAAAAATGTTGGAAAAATAAATAAGACATACCATCAGGACCAGGAGATTTTAGAGGATACATTTGATTAAGAGCCCTTCTAATCTCCACTTCTTGGAAATCAACCATGTGCCTTATATTCATATCGTCAGCAACTTTCGATTGGACAACTTCTAGCAATTCCTCAAATTCCTCAAACATAGAAGGATTAGAAGACTTGAATAGATCCGAATAATAGTTTAACATAATACTCTCACTTCCTTCTTATCCTTCTGTCAAATATCATTACAATCAAGCAAACCTTCAATGCAATTATTCTGAAAACGAGTTGAAGCTTTAGAATGAAAATAGGCAATGTTTCTATCCCCAACTTGAATCCAATTTAATCTCGACCTCTAATACTGTCACATCCCAAACACGATACTTAGGTTTATGACCATGACTGACATGCCAATATCAAGCTTAAACCTGGTGTTAACAAGAACCAACTAAACTTATAAACAAAAATCTTCCCTCTTTCTTTTCATTCTTGTTTCTATATTTCTTGATATAACTTTTCACTTGATATTCAAAGTATCTACATTGTACTTCAAGGGATAACACAATCCACTAGTTATTCAAATTCCAAATTTCACATAATACATCTCTTAATACTTCAAGGTACACAACTTTTATTAGATCCTAAAATACACAATATGATAGGCCAAAAACGTATTGACCCCTTGTGATGGATTGATTTGATTAATTAGCCAAGTTTAATTAATTAATCAATTTAACATGCAAACACATGGTAACACAAACAAATCACCAATAAACTAAAGTGCAACGGAAAATAAATTGACATGGTGATTTGTTTAAGAATGGGGAAAACCTCCAAGGCAAAAACCCCACCAGGTGATTTTAAGGTCACCACTCCCGAGAATCTACTATTATCACACCAAGTGGTTACAAGTAAAGGAATCCCAGTACCTTATACAAACCTACAGTTGAACCCTTACCCCAATACCTAATTGGACTTGTTCTGTAGTGACAATCTCTTCTTTTCAATGAACAGCTCCTAGTACGTTACTAACTATTTGCGCAGATCCCAGTACGTGACTTCAATCACTAACTTGAGAAAGATGTTGGCTGCAAAGTTCTTCAATTCATCCTCACAATAAAGAACAAGAAGATGCTTGGTTACAAAACCCTATGGTGCAAAGACATAGCATCTTCTTCACAAAGAGATGAACTAGGGCAAACTTTGTCTTTAGTCACAAATTGCTTGAACAGACTTTTCTCAATGCTTATGCAACTTATGTCTCCTTTGACGGCCCTTGAAATAATCATTTTATATGTCTAGGGTTATGAGAAAAGAAGGCCCAAAGACATATCCACAGATTGGAATCAAAACAGATATGAAATTTTGTTTTTCTTAAACCTCGACAGCTAAAGGTGTCGAGATGCTGTTGAGCAGCTGTCGAGCCACGGGGCTGAAACAGCTTCTTAAAGCTTGATAGATGCAGTTGTCGAGCTTTAATGATAGGCACTTCTCAGCTTATATCTTGGACAGTCTTGCATGGCTTTAACACTTGATCTTGAAACAAGGTTTCTTGAAGTATTAAGAACATCCTAGATCTACCCAAATACAAGTGAAGTATGATTTGTCAAAGGATTCGCCAATTACATAAAAGTATCACATATGTTCTTAACAAGTGAACCACATATATCCTAACAATCTCCCCCTTTGGCAATCCGTGACAAAACTATAACAAATATATGAACATATGAGAGAAGTCATAAAGCACTTAACTCATATTCACTTATTGAATACAATAAAATCTATCTTAGCATAAACTCTTGAAAAACATTGCAAGAAGAGAGTTCATGACAAGTAGATTTTGACAACTTGTATTTCTAAAACACTTTAAACAAAACACATCAAGGCATCTTTGTGTGAAGCAGAAATAATAGATTGCATACAAAATAAAGAAATATGTGTATAAAGAAAGAAAAGAAATAACACATGTAAGGATAGGTGAAACACATACATCATCATATATATATCTAAGATAATCATCATGTATGTAAAAATGGCCATAAGACCTAGGTACAAGAACAATGTATCTCTAACAAGAAAGAAAAGAAAAGATACATTAAATCCTCACTACATCCCTCAAAAATAAAACAAACTCTCCCCCTAACAGTAATCTCCTATGTACTAACTCTTCCCCTAAGAATGATTACTGTCATCTCCAAAACTACTCCCCCTTTTTTTGTCACGAGTGACAAAGGGTAAGAGTGCTAAGTAGACATCTCGTCAGAACTGGAAAAGCTAGCATCTCCATCCTCCCCATCATCATCATCATTGCCAGAACCATCATCATCAGATGTCTCGGATGCCTTGGAAGGAGGAGAGGGAGACTTCATAAAACCACCAAGGCGAGCTTGCCATCTAGCAATACGGCCAATATGGGTGTTCACCTGATACAAATCCGTAGAAAGTGTATCCAGGCGAGCATCCATGCACTGGAGCTAAGCCACGATCGCATCCAAAGTCGCACCACCCGCTAAAGAAGAGGGAGTGAAGGTAGAAGGAGTGGAGGTAGAAGGAGGAGCAGCTAAACCGGACTGCCTCGAATAAAACTACGCTTCGCTCCGTTTAACAGTTGCATAGTCAATGGCACACATAACGGGAAAGTCGTCGGAAGAGGGAAAATGAACAGAAAAATGGCGTAAAATCCGTGTGATAGCAAATGGAAAGATGAGTTTATTACGGGTCGCTATATCCCTATACACATCTATGATAGAAAGGATGAAGTGTGAAGGCAAATCTATAGAAAGATCCTCAAGAAGAGATAACAGAAAACAAGAACGAGACTTAATGATAGAGTTATAGTGAGAGAGAGAGGATACAAAACAAAAGTTATCACCATGTTCAAGAATCTAGGACCTTTAGCAAAAGACTGACATGGTGTAAACTGACGCTCACCCCAATCAGCTGGGTGCTCACAAAAGGCAGAGATCATATTGTCTTTGGACACAGTCCGTAGACACTCACAACTGGGATAATCAGGATGTGCCACCCTAGGAACACGAAGCACATTGGATACCGACTCTGGTGTGACTACTATGCGCGTACCTCGAACGCGAGTATGAAAGAGAGTTATTGAAGTATTAGTTCCATGCATGTTGGAGTAGAACTCTTGAATTAGCACGAAAGGACATGTGTCTGAGACGTCACATAGTGACTCTCATTCCCGTCTGTGAATGACATTGGGAAGGTCAGTGTCAACGAAATCCGACAAAATAACTTGGCGTTCCGAATGAACACCTCGTTTGGAAAAATTCTTCAAGAAGTTCGTTTGGGCTTTCTCATCATGGAACCAAACAGAAGAAGGAGTAAGATCAGAGGACGAAGAGGCCTTAGAACGAAAAGGGTTCTAGGATGGAATAGACTTACATTTTGGTGCCATTGACGCACTAACGCAAACTAGAGAGAGATGAGGAAGAAAGAAACACTCAGAAAAGTTCCAACACAGTTCAAATATAACAAGTATATTGAAAGGAAAGAACGTATGCATGAAAAATGCATGAACATGTGACATGCAACATAAAAGACATCATAGGCTTAGCCCAATCCAATCCTACCAGCACACAATCAAATTGTACACATCTAAATGCATGATAATACAGTTATTATGCTTATGTGATGCAGTGCATGAGATTTGAAACTCATTTAGACAAAAACCCATTCAAAAATTTTCAAAAATTCAACAAATTTTGAAAACCCTAAAAATTTTCAAAAACTCAAAACCTAGGTATGAATGCATAAAAAGATCATGAGAAAAGAGAGAAAGAAAGATCATACTAAGTGATTTGAAGCAAGAAAAGCTAAAAATCACGTGGGTTGAAGGTTTTGAGAGAGAATAGAGTGTTTGGAAGAGAAACAGGTGCGGACAGATCGAGAAATTGAAGTCCAGATCATGTGAGAACCTATATATAGAACCTCAGTAAATCTTGACAGATAAAGGTGTCGAGAGGTATCGAGATAGGTGTCGAGGTAGGTGTCGAGAACACAGGCGTCGACAGATGCAGCTGTCGAAAAGGCATCGAGGAACAAAACATTAGACACACAAAAGAAGCTTAATCGATCCACCATCTGTAGAGAAGGTATCAAGAGGCCAGAGATTTCTCGATCGATCCACTAGGTGTCGAAAAGCTATCGAGAGGTCAGGAGGTTTCTCGATCGATCCACCAAGTATCGAGAAATGTTGAGATTATGATAAGATACAACAGATGAGCTCGACAGATAAGCCAAGTAGCGAGAGGTGTCGAGAAGGTGTCGAAAAGGTGTCGAGAATGTATCGAGAAGGCTTAAAAATAGTTTTTCAAAGGAGGAGAAAAACACAGATATGAATGCAATCAAACATGCAACTCAGCCAATGATCCAACCAACGTTTTAACCTCTCAAAATCATCTCTCAATCAACAAAGAGATAAGAATATAGCTCCCAAACACACACACACATACACACACACACACACACACACACACACACACACACACACACACAAAAACAAGTCTAACCAATTTTATATTTCAAAAATAATTTAAGACAGTTTAGTGAGCATACATCAACACATGTAAATCTTGTGATGGCCAAATTACATTTTACATGCACATGTATCAAGAGTAGCAAAGAATATTACGTGTTGTGTGTGAAAACCATCGCAAAATTGCACAAGTGTCTCAGTGATATGACGATTTAAGATATAAGAAAATCACTTTAACTCACACACAATCATAAGTATTTGATGGAGACTATCACCTTTGAGATACATCCTATAACTCCCACATCTCTTAGAAAACACGCTTGCAATCATATTTCAAAACATTTTGTTCTTTTGCTTTTATTTTCTTTGCATATTTTCTTTTTATTAAGCAAACCATGCATGGGTATACAAAAAGAGAAAAGAAATACCCAATTATGTTAAGCCTTTTGACATTGCACTTTTGCTATGCCGAAGTATACAAATGTCATTGACATTGCACTTTTGCTACGTCGAAGCATACATATGTCATTTCATAATTGGCGGGTAACAGTGGTGAGATGGTTATTTATTCCTTTCTCTTAGGATTTTCTAGACCTTCCCGTCAAAAAAGTGATACGAGTGTTAAGTATAAGAGATCATTTAATTTTACTCATCACAAACAAAGAGCCACAAAGCTCACTTGCTTAGTTGTGCATAAGGATGCTCATCTATGTTACAAAAGATACAAAGTTTAGAAAACTCTGTTTCAATGGCCATTTAAGGTTCACAAGAACCGATGTACACATACACACACTGTTTTTGTATTTTTTTGAATTTTGATTTTTTTTTAAAACAAAACAAAAATAACTAAAACTAAAAAACTAACAACCAAAACATGTAAAACAAAGCAAGACAATGCATAAAGCTAGACTGACTCAAAAACATTAAAGCAAAACACACAAGTAATGCAAAACCAAAAATAGATGGAGAGAGAGAAAAAGTGATTAAATCACTTGGAGCCCTTTTTTTTTCCAGACCTTGAAGAACCTTTCCTTTTTGCAAACCCTTGAACCGACGGTGAGGGGGAAGAATTGATACTGTTCAAGTTCGAAAGGAATATGAGAGTTTTGAGAAGATCTCCAAGAAGAGCAAACTAGGACGGAAACTGATTCTGGTTTCCCGACGCCAACATGCTGTTGCTATTTTGAGTCGCTAACCACTTATAGCAATTTGTTCTAGTATGGCCAGCTGCTCCACAGTGATGATAGAGATGCTGCTTCTTTTGTTTAGGCCTTTGAGAGTTAGCTTTCTCAGCCCTAGGATTTTTAATTTCCTTCTTATCCTACTTAGGAGGTGCTCCTAAGATAGATTTACCATTGTCTATATTCTCACTAGCTAATTCAGTTTTAACATTAGAGTTCTCAATTTCAACATTATTTTTAGGAGGAACAAAAACAATAGTACTTGAAGAAAAAATATTTGAGGAAGAGAAATCATGCCTTAAACCTGTTCGATCTGAAGCAGATTTCTGCAAATTGAGCATCTCGTCGAGCTTAGTGCTTGAAGTCCTTTCCAACTGAGCTCTGACTTGGAATAGTTCTATCTCAAGCTTCTTAGTCTTCTCAGCCAAGAAGTTATTTTCAAACCTTAATACTCCAATAGTTTGATTTGCTTCATCAAACTTTGTGGAAAGTTCTTCACATTCAAGCTCCACATCACTAAGCTTCTTGGTGGTCAACCTATACAGCTTCTCATGCTTTTCTAAGGCCTTATATAGTTTAGCATAGGCTGTGTAAATGTCATCTTGATCATCCATTTTCTCAAATTTGGCTTCCACCAATTCCTCTTCTTCATCAACATCTTCAGTAGTCCCTTCAATAGGATTAACTATGGCAGTGAAGGCATTCAAGATTCCATCATCCTTATTGTGGGATTCATTTTCAAGCTTGGTGTCGCTTAGCGCAACAACAAGTGTCTTGCTTTTTCCAATCGTCTTGAGATATGTTAGGCACTCCTGTTTCATGTGTTCGAAGCCTTGGCACCCAAAGCACTTAGGTCCTGTAGGAACTGCGTACTGAACGTCATCCCTTGTATCCTTCTTCCCTTTGTCTTGGCCCATGAATTGAGAAGAACTGGATTGCCTGCGGTCCTTGTTGAAGCCTTTTCCATTGACATTCTTCATAAACTTTTTGAATTGCCTAGTGATGTAGAACTTCATCTTAGAATCTTTATCATCTGAAGACTCTTCCGTCTCACTGCTCTTGGCCTTCAGTGCCATACTCTTGCTCTTGCTCGTCTTTCCGATTCTAGACAAACCCAACTCACAGGTCTGTAGATTTTCAACCAGCTCTATCAAAATAATTTTATCAATATCCTTTGATTCTTCAATCGCGATTATCTTGGCATGGAATCTTTCGGGCAGAGATCTGAGCACTTTTCTCACAATCTTGAGTTTTGGGATAGTTTCTCCAAGATTAAAGGTAGATTTCACTATGTCCTTGAGTTTTGCATAGAACTCATCAAACGACTCATCCTCCTCCATCTTTATCTCTTCGAAACTTGTAGTGAGCCTCTGAAGCTTCGAATCCTTGACAGTCTTTATTCCCTCATAGGTTATTTGGAGGATGGTCCATGCTTCTTTTGCAGTTTTAGTGGAGGATATCTTCTTGAATTCCTCATTTGTAACTACGCTGAACAATGCATTCAATACCCTTCTGTTGAAGTTTGCCGCCTTGATCATAACCTCATCCCAATCGGTCAGCGCTTCCTTTGGCTTGGTCAGCCAATCTTTACAGTTTGCCACATCTTCTCATCTAGAGACTGTAAAAAAGCTCTCATGCTTACCTTCCAGTATGCATAGTTAGTCCCATCAAATAAAGGAGGGATAATAAGAGATTGTCCTATATCCATGACAAACAGGGGTCAATGGATCACACACAATGATTAAACCCTAATCAAAGTGTGACTGCTCTAATACCACTTGATAAGCCAAAAACGTATTGACCCCTTATAATGGATTGATTTGATTAATTAGCCAAGTTTAATTAATTAATCAATTGAACATGCAAACGCGTGGTAGCACAAACAAATCACCAATAAACTAAAGTGCAGCGGAAAATAAATTGATACAGTGATTTGTTTATAAATGGGGAAAATCTCCAAGATAAAAACCCCACTGGGTGATTTTAAGGTCACCACTCTCGAGAATCTACTATTATCACAACAAGCTGTTACAAGTAAAGGAATTCCAGTACCTTATACCAACCTACAGTTGAACCCTTACCTAATACCCAATTGGACTTGTTCTGTAGTGACAATCTCTTATTTTCAATGCACGGCTTCTAGTACGTGACTAACCAATTCCGCAGATCCCAGTACGCAACTTCAATCATCAACTTGAGAAAGATGTTGGCTACAAAGTTTTTCAGTTCATCCTCACAATGAAGAACAAGAAGATACTTGGTTACAAAACCCTATGGTGCAAAGACACAACAACTTCTTCACAAAGAGATGAATTAGGGCAAACTTTGTCTCTAGTCACAAATTGCTTGAGCAGAATTTTCTTAATGCTTGTACAAATTGTATCTCCTTTGATGGCCCTTGAAATAATCAATTTTATATGTCTAGGGTTATGAGAAAAGAAGGCCCAAAGACATATCCACTGATTGGAATCAAAACATATCTAAAAGTTTGTTTTTCTTAAACCTCAACAGCTAGAGGTGTCTAGATGCTGTTGAGCAGCTGTCGAGCCACGAGGCTGAAGCAGCTTCTTAAATCTCGATAGATACAGCTGTCAAGCTTTAATGATAGGCACTTCTCAGCTTGTTTCTTGGACAGTCTTGCATGGCTTTAACACTTGATCTTGAAACAAGGTTTCTTGAAGTATTAAGAACATCCTAGATCTACCCAAATACAAGTAAAGTACATTTTGTCAAAGGATTCGCCAATTACATAAAAGTATGACATATGTTCTTAACAAGTGAACCACATATGTCCTAAGACAATACTGCAAAGCTAAACATCAAATTGCTAGTTTGGGATCTATACTTTTAAAACTAAAACCAGTTCCTTCCAAAACTTGGCTAAGGCTCCCTTTGCTCCAAAATAAAACCTGTTGACTGAAAGAATGGAAGGGGTGAGCTACATAACTCAGTAAGGGTAAAATACATAAGAATTTAATAAGAATGCATGTAAATTAAATCATTTCATTTTATAAATGTTCAGATAGGAGAACATCTTTTCATTCATAGTATTTCATACTATTCATAATAATAACTTATATGCTCTTCATAGGAAAATAATTGTTCTCTCTTTTCTTATCTATATAATATTACCAAAACCTTTCAGATTGAATTTCTTTCATTTGTTACAAAGTCACCAAATATATTATGGATTTTTTAAAATCATATACATACATACATACATACATACATACATACATACATATTCTCATTACAAAATATTCATTTTGACTTAAATCAGATAATTGATAACTTTGTCTCAAACTAGAAACATCTTGACGAATAAGAAAACTTTTCTTTATAAACTTCTTCTCATAAAATATTATAACTTTTATAGTCATAAAAATTAACGTTTCATAAAGAACAGATATCTGATAACTATTTAACATAAATTGTACTTTCATCAGAAACTTTATCTTTAAAGAACAGCAGAAATTTCAGAAACTTTTATCTTTAAAGAACAACTTTTCTTTTCATCAGAAACTTCTTCTTTTCATGAGAGCTTTTAACTTTTCATAATGCATTTAAACAAAAATCATTCTCTCATGATCATAATATAATATAGCTGTTCGTAAATAATATATTAGTTAGTCTGTATCTGATAAGTCTGTACATAATTAGGAGGCTTCCAGCACCACTGTGCTAGGCATCTAGCATTCCCCACAATATCAGGGATTCCCGAGATCATATCATAATACATATCTTCAACCATAGGATTTGATTGACATCCTCCACAAGTTGGCCATTCCCAACAAGGGCGGGTACAACAGAGCCTCACCACTTTTAATGGCCAATCAGATAACATTTTCTATAGAAAGCCAATAATTTAACTAAACGTGGCAAAAAGGGTGGGTCGGTTTAGGTCGGGTCAATCAGGTTGCGGGTCTAGTTGACCCGTATTTTCAAACGAGTTTTTTTTTTTTTTTTTTTTTAAATAGATGTAATCTATCAATTATTTATGAGTTCTTTAACTGTGATTAGATTCTCACTGGTGATACTGTTACCATTTACCAATTACCACTAAACACTTGATACCCAAATTTGGTGCAACTCTTGTTCCAGCTTTTTAGAAGCTAATCTTGGTATAATTTTTGATTTGTTTAAAGTAGGAAGAGAAAATAAAGCTGGCAAGTAAAGAATGACAAACTATAATGGAGTACATAACATATTAAGTAAAGAAGAATAAGTGAATATTTTATAAGAATTATATCGTAATCTCAATCTACTCAACGTTGGTAGACGTGGCAAAACGAGCATGTCTGGTCAGGGTTGGGTTGGGTCAATCGGGTCACGGGTCAAACAGGTCATTTGTAAACAGTCAATCGAGTCAGGTCAGAAAATTCTGACCCATTTTGCCATGTCTAAATTTAACCCCCACTGGCCAAGTTCAGATCACTAAAGGACATAACCTGAAAATATTTCATACTAATATATCATACTAAAATTATTATTTTGCATAACATTTCATAATAATAGCATTTCCATTATTTTCTTTAAACATCATGTTCATGAAATTAGTAATAACATCAACATGGTTTAAATCATATACATAAGGTTTCGAAAGCTCACAAACATATCTTTCTCGGAAACATGATTATATGCCATATCTCTAATAAAAAAACCTTTAATGCATAATACACTTTAAAATAACCTCATGACTTATCAAATGCCCATATAACTTATCCCTTATCAAAAAGCAAAGGAACCAAGAGCCTAAAGTCAAAGGAGCTCAAACTTGGGGGCTAGTAACACCTAAACCAAATATCAAAGTTTATTACTATCAATTTTACCTTAGAATAAACTTACACATTCATCTCAAAACCTATATCTTAAAATCAATGATATCCTAATCTCACCACAATGAGGTTCCCACAAACATATTATGCACACATCAGCAAATGATGTACCAAACTAAAGAAAAACCATCATTCTCATATTTATATCACATCTCCAAGTGAGCCAACTTCATTTCAAAATGTGTTTGAGGTTAGGGCAATAATGTGTGCATAAACATAAAATCCTTTAAACATGGTCATATAACCATATACACTTATATGGCAACATACAACACGTTGAACAAGACAGCAACATGAAAAAAGTAGTAGAATGGTTTAGAAACCCTCCTTTGAGTACTAAACCTTGAACCAAGTTATACAAAATTTATCTATAGACATACCAAATGATGAGCATATTAATTTATATCTCAAATCGTTCAACCTAACTTTAGAATTAAATCTTCAAAATTAGGTATGTTGCTTACTGTTCACTGTTTATTCCAGCAACATATACTTTACTTATAAAATACAAATGGGCTATCAATTCACATCCAGTTTTCATGCCAATTTACAGAGCCACTTCTATGGATGTCTAGTAGATTCCATATCATTTTCAGAGCCAAATAATAATACCATGATTTACTAAAAATCATATAAGACAACATACTCAAATCTGTCCTAACAAAATTTCAATTAACTTACAAATTGCACTACTATTTTTTGTATTAATCCAATTGCTGTGAGACCAATTCAACATCAACCATAAGTGTCTTAGATTTCATAGGAAATATCCCTAGCATCCAAATTTACTGTATACAATTTACTACATAATTTACCATGTGTAAACACAGAATCTTTCACAGTGACAATTTTGCAACATTCACAAACAATTATCAAACGATGGTATTTTCTGATGATATTTAATACACACATACTGGACATATTATATAATAATCTCCAACAAATCTTTTATCCATAGTTGTCCTAGAAAACTACAGGATTTATAATGACCAAACATGTTAACTAATGAGTGCAACTCTTAACAAGTTCATGAAGTGCCTATGAACTAATTTTCAACAAGCTTCAATTACTAAATCAACTACACATTCAGCACCTCAATTAGCAATTCCATAAGTTTATCTAGTTATTTTACTCATTTCAACACTTACCCATAACAGATTTTATCTTAGTCTATCATCTAGAAGCACATGCAAGCATAAACAATGATTCAATTCATATCCAGGCAATCAACAATCTCTAGAATCCAACACACCCATATACAAATTCATATAACCATCACATAAGTTTAAATGGAAAATAGATAAAAGAATTAGATTTTCCCTTTACCCTAGACATGGGTTCTTGGAGTGATAGAGCTGGAATCACTCTAGCTTTAAGTTGGGAACAAGAGCTTGAGAAGAATTGAAAGAAATTTCCTTGTTGCTGCTGGACCCCATAGGTGTGAGAGGGAGAGGAGAGTTGAGAGTTGAGAGTTTTTCTTTCTTTTGATGTTGGACCTGTGGGTATGAAAGGGAGAAAGTTTCTTGATTGTTCTAGTTGCTTTGAGAGAGTAGAAAGAAGAATGAGTTGAAGCTTGTTTGTTGCATGGCCAGTCAAATGTTGGTCTTTGCAGTTTAATAGGATAACATGTGTCAACATGCAAGACACTTTGGCTTTACATGTGCTGAATTTCACTTGGTTGCATGTGTGAGTGGAATTTCCATTGTATCATTCTCTTGACTACCTATTTACAACCTTAACCATGTTATAACATCTCATGCATCATACCTAATTAAAACACCAACTATGTATCTAATAACTTAAACCACTTAATATAGTTTTGTACATACTTAGTATATATTTATAATACAATTAGCCATTCAATTATTTATGATCTTTACCATTCTTATTCAATGGCATTATAAAATAATATATTTATTAAATACTATTCTATTAATTATAGAAAGAAAGTGGCTTAAAATAATAATTAACCACTCAAACACATAGTTTAACTCTAAAGTTGGGTCGGGATGTTATAGATAGCACATAGCATTTTCTTTGTCCAACCAACAATTAAGTTCCACCCTTGTTTCTCTTATGGACATGATATTTTTAGGAGACGCACTTTGTAATTTCAACCACTCTAAATGTTTTTGCAACCGAGCTATATTTTTACCCACATGACCAAAAACATTCTTATTCCATAGTTCCAACTTAGAATGACAATTCTCCAAACAGTGTTAAATTGGAAAATCAGAACCCAAATACAATCCTTCTTCCCATGCAGAGTTTACAACATACTCACAACTAGGATCCTCATAGCCTTAAAACAAAAAGGTTTACTTTGTTTTGTAACTTTCTATTTACCAACCAACTGAAGAATAAGGTGACAATGATTTGAAACTGGAGAACTTTTGTGGAAAAGCTTAGCTGAAGGAAATTTGCTCAACCAATCCATTGTAGCAAGAGCTCTATCTAATCTTTCACAAATTTGAGACCCGTCAAACATATTATAGAGCCAAGTAAATTTAGGCCCAACAAACCCCTGATCACGCAGGCCACACCAATTCAGCGTATCCATGACTCTTTGCATCTGTTGGTCAGGCCGAACAACTCCTCCTTCCTTCTCAGACAAACCAACAATTTCATTAAAATCACCTATAACCATCCAAGGTTATTGTGAAATTCCACTAAGATATTTAAGAAGCCTCCAAGATTCAAATCTTTTAGTGGAATCTGGGTTACCATAAAAACCCATTAGATGCCACCAACCAATTCCTTCACCACTGTAAATTTCAGCATCAATATGAGACATGGAATATTTAATTACATTCACTTGAATGTCAAACTCCCAGAATAAGGCTAAGCCACCACTAATACCCCTACTAGGAACAATCAATCCTTGCTTAAAACCACATTGACCACGGACCCACATCAACCAATCTCTATCTGACAATTTTGGGCTTCTCTATCCTACTTACCATCTTCAAGGCATTAACTGTAAGAGGGTTTCTAAGCCTCCGACAGTTCTAACTTAAAAGATTCATTGCTCTCGGTGGGGTTGCTTAGCAACCTCTACCGATCCCAAATGTGTAGCTAAAAGAACACTATGCTTTTTAGTTTCCTCAACAAACTTCACCTTCTTATCCGTAGATGAAGAGGACATACTCCTAGCGAGTTTTCTTTTTGAACCTGAGTCCTCCAACTTGACACCCACTTGAACTTTTTCATTGGACTTTGGTGGAATTCTAGCCCAAGTACGAAGTTTACCAGTACAAGTTTTCCTAACCTTATCCTGCTTCTCACGTCCCATATTAAAGTGAACTCCACTATTAGCCAAGTCATCCAACTCATGCAAAGGAACGTGCTTATTTAAATGACTCTCCAAATCTTGTATAACCACCCTATCTCCATAGCCTCTTTATCCACCTTTTTTGGCATGCTAATAGATGATAAACTACCAACAACTTCCACTTCTAATTCACCAACATTTAAATTTGAATTTTGGCCCCTAAGACCTTTGGATAATTCACTATCAATCTCTCTTAGAGTGTCCTCAAAATTCGGGATTGAGTTTCCTTCGTTTGTAGTAACCATAATTCCTGGAACTTCCATCTCCAACTGCCCATGATTAATGCCAACCATTGATTTCCTTAAATCAGGTCCAACCTCCACCAGTGCCACCTTCTCCTGCCTATTAGTATGTGATGAACATCTAGCACCACCCACTACTTCCACCCCCTTTTTGACAATGCATCCATCAGTAGACACATTATGCGATATCTCTAAATGACTACTAGACAACCAATTGAAAGATTTTCCTTAAACATTCACCCTAAAGCCTTTGACCTCCACAATAGACTTCCTTGAGTAATTAAATTGAGTAGCACAGATCCACTACCCAAATTGTTATTCTTCCTTTTTAAGGGAACCCTTACTTTGAAGCTAGAGAGAACACTCCTTGTCATGATGAGACACCATACCACACCAGTAACAAATATTTGGAAGCCTTTCATATTTGAAAGAAATCCAACCCTTTGAATCATCTCCAAATGAAATTTGTCCCCCTCGACACAAAGGTTGGGTAATATCAACAGCCACTTGAACTCTTAAAAAATCCCCCAGCCATCTCTAAAGTATCCTCCATACAAATAACCTCCCCTAGCGTATCTCCAATTTCAATAGCCACCTCAGGCCATAATAGACTAAACGAAAGGTTGTAAATTTGAACCCAAAACATGGCAGTATCAAATTCCAGACTCTCCATGACAGATTTTCTATCATACCTTTGAAAGACAACAAGATCTCTATCAAAAGACCATAGTTCACCCATGAGTACTCGTTCGACATCAGTTTCAAGTTCAAAAACAAACAAAAGATGGTTATCTCCAGCATCTCTAATATGAAAATTTTGACTTGTACGCCATAATGGTCTAAATGTTTTGGCCATAGCATCAATATTGACATTCCTTTTGGTGAGGAATTTAGCCGTCAAAACAAATTCTTGAGAATGTTTATTTTTCGAAATAACCACTTTCTTTCCCTCTTTATGAGAAAGGGAAAGCTTATTCCACTTAGCAGCAAGATCATCCATAGTCCTAACTAATCTGTTTCCCAACCCCCACAAATAGTACCCAAGCCTTACATGTAATCTAATTACAGTAAAGAAATGTAACATCTTCACCAAAAGGAAGGAAACTAAATACTACAGTTGAGAAAGTGGGGAGAACCTACAAAACTCAATAGTATTATCTACTGCCAAAGCTTCAATCTCTGACAGACATAAGTTATGAAATACCTGGTAAAATTAGTTGTGTTTTTTCTTCTTAAAAAAAGGCTTTTTATTTTGAATGATTAATGCTAAAATCACAATTTTATTGAAGTGACATATTATGATTGATGAAATATTATTTTTATTGACATCACTTATATTGTGCTCTAATCAAAATATATTAACTTTAACTGTTGTAAAATATAATTCTGATAAAAAAATTCAGCCTTCGTAAAAATGGAATTATGAAAAATGTAGTGTATAGATAGGTGATTTTTTAATAGATACAATATAACTTTAACATATGACATTCATTATATGATGATTGTTCTTTATTATAATCTTTACTAGTTAAGCTAACTGGAGCCAACAGATGTAGGGTAGGTTGATGTTATTATTTCTCTTGTTAATTTTTAATTATGTTTTAGATTTTTAAGAAAAATTAAGAAGGAGAGTTGTTGATGGTGTCCAATTATTTTAAGGCATGATTAATTAAAAATTTATTGAATTTTGAGTAAGTTATTCTGTATAATAACAACCAAATGTTTGGGTGTATCTGTGAGTTGTAATTTTGTGGCAGCTAAATGGCCATCAATGTTACCAAAAACAAAAACTTGATACAAACTACATAATTTTCTCTCTCTTTTTAAGTGTAAGAATTAATATGATTAATAAAGATGGATAGCGGTTTCACATTTGATTTTTTCCCTTGGGAGGATAATTTATAATTTTATTTTCATAAGAAATAAAAAGTATCATCTATATATATATATAAAACCGAAGCTTTGCTCTCTCCACAATTTTACACGTCAGCATTATTAAAAATAATTATATATATATATATAAAACCGAAGTTTGCTCCCTCTACAATTTTACAGGTCAGCATTATTAAAAATAATTATTTTCAACTAAAAAAAATTAAAATACTAAAACGTATCGTGTAACGCTTCTACTTCTCATTCATACCCGAAAATTTCAGCTAAAATTTCTCCCCAATTCTGAAAACCAAACCCTATAACTATTCTCCATTTCTCCCCAACTCTGAAAATCAAAAGGTCAAAACACATCTCTTCTCTACTCCTTTTCCTTCCTCCAAATCACAAAATCTCCTCTCCCCATCCTCCCACTCTGAGACCAGACAAGCTTATATGGTTATCGAACCTCAATGGAAAATTCTCTGTTGAATCTGCCTACCATCTTGCAACCCAACTCACTGATACGCCAACCACAAACTGATGTTTGCTGGAAAAAGCTTTAGAAGCTCTAATACCCTGAAAGGATTGAGAGAATTACCTCTTCAGCTGCTTCGTTCATACCAAAGAGGTATAACTCTGTAAATTTCTGTCTCTGTGTGGGAGTTAGGGTTTTGTTTGGTTTGGGTTTTTGAATTTTTTCACCATATTGTTGAGGTAAGAATTCCGATTTGCTCTTCAATTGAAAATCTATCTGCCTAGTTATTACTTCCTATATACTGCTCTCTCTCCACTTCAATTGTTCATGGAATTTTTTTTTTTTTGTGGTTATGGGTGATCTGCTTTGGTGTTTTGGGTTGCTATGGCTGAATAGTTGGCCTTTGGTTTGCTGTCATTAAAATGGTGGGGTTTTTTTTTTTTTAGGTTCTGCTGATCTAACGTGGAAATTTATTTTTCCATCTCAGTTTTGAACCAAAATTGGGGTTTGGATAGTTTGGGTTGTTGTCTTTGATTCAATTAATGAAGTAGCTACTATTGTATGGGAAGTTAGGTATTTAGGTTCCTTTCTACTTTGAAGGCCTTGATTTTGTGATTTTGAATTTGATCTTATTATTGATGATAAATTGATAATGTGTGGTTTGTGATAAAATATATATATATATATATATATATTTTTTTTTTTTTTTTAAATTCAATGGTGTGGGCATGGGAGGTTCATGGACAAGAGAATCGTCTAATACAAGTTTCTTTTGAATGTGCTAATAGTAGGAGCTTCTTTACTTTTCTGTTTTCTACAGATTATTTACAACTGCTGACAACGATGATATTTCCACAGCTATATAGTTCATCAATAAGGCAAGGCCATGGATTACATTGATGGCTGTTGGCTAGGAATATGGTGCAAACATGTTGATGAAGTACTTGACAAAAGCTAGAGAGAATACACCGCTTACAGCTGCCACGTGCATAGACAATCCATTTGACTTAGAGGAGGTTACAAGGTCCTCTCCTTATCACATGGCCATTGATCAGAAGCTCACTGATGGACTGATAGATATTCTAAGATCTAATAAGGTTGGTGATTGCTTTCAATCTTTTGTTTATTTTGGTTTAAATGCTTTATACCCCTCCATTCTAGCATTGTTTTAATGTTGAACAAACATAATCATTGATGTGGTATGCTATGAATTGTGTTGGCATCCATTTAAGTATAATAACTTATGCTTAATTTTTTTAATTGGGAATAACATATGTTTAATGTCTACTTAATATCTTCAATCTTCAACTTTTTTTTAAAACATCATCAAAGCTTTGGTGGGCTTGAGCATAACTTTCAATCAAAGCTAAGCCCATTGCACACTACTTGGAATCTCAGCAAAATAGCAATGGCAGCACTTGCACACACACACACACACACACACACACACAAAGTTTTCAACTTTTATTAATTTTCATAAATGTACATGTGATATTCTCTTATCTCACTCTTTTCCTCAAAAAGATACTTAACTACATCCACACACCTGAAACTCGCTGAACTTTAATGAATTTAATTCCTCAGCTAAATTTAGCTGAACTTTTTTACAAAACCGACAAATCTGATACTGACCCATTTCACCCAATATGGTTTTCTAGACAAACGTCAAGATAAGGAAGGCACACAGTTCATTCCTCACCTAAAAAAAGATCCACTTTATTGAGAGATGTACTTTTTGTTTGAACGAAGTTGCTTGCTTCAGACTCCCAGTTCTAAGAGTTGAGTTTCACTGTTATCAATAATGGTGATTTTGATACATTTGAGGTTAGTTTACAGCTGGGGTAGTCTTATTTTTCTTGAAATCCCATCTAGATTTCTTTATGTGTTTGATATAGTGATTTCTTATGCATCTGTCTATGAGGAAAGCTACTATAAAAATTGAGCTATGGTGGTCTTTGTTTCTTATTTAATTATTTTAAAGTTGATTCTCATATTGGTTGTCCTTAACTATCCTAAATTGTATTTGGGTAGAGCTTTGGATTATGGTCCTTTTGCCTATGGTAGGGGAAAAGCAATTTTTCCCCCCTTAAGAAAAGAGAGAAGAAGTTGACAAAATTGCCTGTTAATGATACTTTTTGAGTTTAAAGAATAGGTTTTGTTTAGTAATGGTGTTTCCACATTTCGTTATCTGTTATATATGAAAATAACGCCAATATGTTGTGGTTATCGCACTTTCTCAAATACTATAATTCTTCTTTTGTTCTCAAAGCCCCTAACTTGGGTAAAGCAGCTATTTTCTAGGAACTATTTCAAGGCAAAGCAAAAGGGTTTGGCATGGAGAAGGCTTTATTGGCAAAGTCTATTCATGATTTTGAAAAAGCACTATCTATGGTATCTTAGCACAAGAGACGTGGTTGGGAATGTGAGCAAGCAAAGAAGATTTTAAAAACTCAGTGTTTTATGTTGAATAAATATATGATGTACTCTTCTATATAATGCAGATTTCTTGTATTATGTTCTTTCTCTACTCTTTTTGTGTCATAGCAAAAGAATTTGACATTGGTAACTATATTCTATTTATTTATTATGAAAATAAGATTGCGATCATTATTGCAATTTTTTTTATTTACAATATATATGTAACTACGAAAATCATTGACAATGGACCTATGGTAGTGGTATTAATCTTTTTGGCATGTATGTATTTTTATGGAGATTATATACAGGATTTCCTTATCCCTTATTTGTCTTTATAATTTTTTATTGGGCACAAGCACATTGTGTATTAGGTTTGACAATGTTTAATATTTGAATTAGTAAAGATTTTATGTTATGCTTGGGTCTTCTCCATTTAGTTGTATTATTTGATTAGTGAGTCTTAAGACATTCTAATTTAGTGCAGCAAATGATAATTGCAATATATATATATATATATATATTTTTTTTTTTAAAGAATTCCGTGCATCGCACGGGTTAGCGACTAGTCTATATATATATATAAAACCGAAGCTCTGCTTGCTCCACAATTTTCCACGTCATCGCTATTTTTTTTTTTAGATTCTTTTTATTTTAGGTTTTATATCTTATATATTTATTATTTCTCTTCACCTTCTATATATATATATATATATATATAAAACCGAAGCTTGCTTGCTCCACAATTTTCCACGTCATCGCTATTTTTTTTTTTAGATTCTTTTTATTTTAGGTTTTATATCTTATATATTTATTATTTCTCTTCACCTTGTAATTATCTTATCAAGTGTTACAATAGTTTAGTTCAAGTAAAACTCTATTAGATGATTGCTCCATAATTTTCCACGTCACCGCTATTTTTTTTTTTAGATTCTTTTTATTTTAAGTTTTATATCTTATATATTTATTATTTCTCTCCACCTTATAATTATCTTATCAAGTGTTACAATAGTTTAGTTCAAGTAAAACTCTATTAGATATATGTATTGCTGCCTTCCTTATCTCTCGCTCCAATCCAATCTCTTATCTACTTAGAAAACCAGATTGCTTTAGTCAATTGTAAACGTCACGCTTCTTTTCCTCCTCTATGAATTTTACTTCCTTTGTCTTTGAATTTACATCGGCAATTGTTTTTTCTGAACTTAAATTTGTTAAGATTCTCATTCCTTTTTTAGTCAATTTGTATTCTCTTTATATTTTCCCCCATTTTGCTTTTGGTTTAACATTTTGCACTATTATGGGTTAAAACAAATTTATAATATGTTTTGAGCCCCGTGCATCACACGGGATAGCGACTAGTATATATATAAAACCGAAACTCTACTTGCTCCATAATTTTCCACGTCAGCACAATAATAACAATTTTCCACTTCAGCACAATAATAATAATAATAATCAAAAGATAAACAACACAAAAAAAAAAAAAAAAAAACTTTTCTATAACCCAAAAAAAAAAAATGGCTCTGCCTCCTTAATAATAATAATAATAATAATAAAATGATAAACAAAAAAAAAAAAAAAAACTTTTCTAAAACCCCCCAAAAAAAAAGGCTCAGCCTCCTTCCTCTTAAACGCAAAATCAAAGAAGCCCTAAAAAAAAACACACTTCACCTTCTCCTTCCTCCAAAACGCAGACCATGCTCTGCCGTTCCCCCACACGCAAATCGCAGCTCAACGGCTCCACCTTCAGTCCAAAACGCAAGCCACCATCAGTCCTTCTCTCCCACCGTTTGATTATCTCTTCAGCCCTCTGTCTATTAAGTATACTCATCCAAAACCTTCTTCTCTTTAACCACTTCACCTCTTCCTAATGCAGAGAGACCTCTGAGTGCCTCTCTTAAAATTTGGGTTTAATCCTCTCTATCATTCTCTCTAAGGTATTAGCCCAAATTGCCAACTCTTCCAAAGAAGGTAACTCTTTTCTCTCTTTACGATTAAATCCGTTAGTACGAATAGCATCAGATATCTGTGAAACGTTTTAAATTTTATGTAGTTTTAATGTTTGAATTGCTTTCAGTTTGATTATTGTTGAATTCAATTAATTTACACCTAAGAATTTGTTAAATTAATTTTTTTTTTTTTAATTTGATTTCTTTCTCTGATTTCGTAGCTGATAAATCATGTTTTTCTTCTTTATCGTTCTCCTCCAACCCAGGTTAGTTAACTTTCCTAGAATCAAAATAGTTTCACTTTTCATAGACCCACACCATCTGCTTGATGTTAAGCTTCCAAAGTATTTTCACGATCAGACAAACTTAACCAAATTGAGCATCTGTTTGGGTGTTGAGGGAAAAAAAATAATGAACCTTTGTGAATTGTGAATTTTGCTTTGTTAATTTGCCAATTGTGAATTACTTTATGTTATTTCTACTAAGATTTTTCCATGGTATTCTATTTTATTTCACTTTTGTTGCAGGTGCTTGCATTTTTCTTTTTCTTTTTTTCATGTTTATAGCTAAACATAATTAAGGAAGGGTTACATATGATTCTTTGTACTACAAGACGAGTACAGTCAGGTATTTACCTTTCCTTTATTTTGTACGGTTTCTTGCATATTTATTGGTAATATGTTTCTAGAAAGAATTTGAAAATTTGGGTTTGGAACTCTGTATTGGTGTCATTCTGTTGTTATTACCACTTTTGAGAGACAAAATGCAAACCCCTTCACCTTCCTCCACCATTCCCCTTCTCCTTCTTCCAAAACAAAGACCCACAGCCAAACCCATTCCCCAAACCACCATTCTCCACCTTTGTGACTTGACATCAATTTTTTTTTAATGATTGGGAAGATCACCAATCTATCTGTAACCAAAAGAAAAGGAGAATTAAATCGTGTGGATGGGCCTTTGGGTTTATTTCTACCCAAAATCAAATTAAATGATTGATCTTTGTTTTTTCTCTACTTTATAAATAAATATTATATTTTTATAATTAAAAGTGTTGTATTTGAACAGGCACAACAATTGCTTCAAATACATGCACAAACGATTACACCAGAAGCACTTGAGAGCGTAAATGCTGCCCTTGCAAGTAGTGAGATTGAGCACAAAGTAGAAACCAAGAAGAAAGTAGTTCCTCACAAAGCTGCTGGCCAAGCTTGGGAGGACCCGACACTAGCAGATTGGCCAAAAAGTACAAATTATTTCTCCCTTCTCTTATTCACTATGTGTTGTTACTTAGTTTATATGATACTAAGGCCAGATCTGCTGATCTATAATGGGTGAAGGCTAATATTCATAATTTTCTAACCGATTTTTTATAAAACTCAATTCCTTCAACTACTAGGTCTTACTCATGTTATCCTTTTATAACATTTGGTCTGATTCTCTTATGATGATACTATGATAGTAACGTGGGAATTAAATAGTAAATTTTATTGTCTTGATACTATGAAGTTACTATGTCTGATTTTTATTTTATATAAATTGATAGAGTTTATGTATGATTGAACTTGGATCAGTTGATGGTTTTTTCACTAATTCAGTTTGCTGTGTATGTGCTATACTCAATTTTTTCAACTATTTAGTTAGAATTCTTTTCTATCATTGGTTGTGTAATACTCCATTTTCAGTATTACATAACTGACATTGCATATCATTCCTCTTTCTCTTTTGTCTTAATTTAAGTTTTTTTGTTTTTGCAAAGTTTCCATGTCTTCTTCTTCTTCCTTTGGATTGGATTTTTGGTATTGGACTTTATTTTTCCCTTTTTCTTTGTATGCAATTTTTATTGGATTTTAACAAGTATGTTTTTAACTTGGAGATTGAGACTATAAACTAATGAGTAATGACCCCTACACACTAGGACAAAGTTTATTATTTCAACATGATTTGGTTATTGTGGTGCATGCAGATCTGTAAATGCTTGCAATCCTTTAGCAAACTCAATCAAAATATGAGCAAGTATTATGTTCATAATAATGATCATATCATGGCTCTAAGCCAACTTCAATTCTTTGTTTTTCAATGATTTTTACACTTTTTTCTTTTTTTGCTCAAAACCTAATTTCCCAACAGCAAGATGGGATTAGGCCAACTATTTATTACAAATTGTAGATGATATGCTCCCATTTATGCAGATGATTGCTATGGCTGATATTGATTTTTCCTTAATTGACTTAAAGAGAGCAAAGATGCCAATTGCCAAGGTAAGCTCTAAAACCAATTTTTTAAAAAAAAAAGAGAGCCATGGTTAATAAATAGAGCCTCAAAATTTATAATTGGAGTGGGTACTTTCTCTTTTTAGGTAGCTATGGACCAGTTGCCCCCATCAGGCACAATTATACTACCCCGACACTAGGTGGATGTGACGTTGACGATAGGCCTGTATTCTTGAAGGTAGCATGGTATTTTAACAAGTATGTTTGATTGACATTGTGAGTACAAGCACTAGAAATTTGGATCTTTCTAGACTAATATTACTACTTCTTCCTAACATGGGTGTCCAGAGCTCCTCAAGCACACAACTACTTCTCTGGATGTGTTTAGTATCCCCATCTCTCATACATGTACATAAGCTATTTGATAAAATTACTATGTGATTTTTTTTGTTATTCTAGGAGTCATATTACATGGAGATTGGTAAGGAAGAAGATAAGTAAAGAATGTGATGCTATGTTGATGATTTAATCAGGTTGAAATGTGTTTGTCGGCCTTCTTTTTTCAATGTCATTTTTTTTTGTGATGTAAAAAAATGACTGGCTAGGTTGCTTATGCCTCTAGACAATTAAAGAATTTTGAACAAAAATTACCCAAACTCATGATTTGAAATTGGCTGCTTTGGTTTTTGCTTCAAATCTGATGGTAAAGTATTGAATGTTAATAATAGACCCTTGGTTACAAACTTGTTATGATCCGATATGTAGGTATGATATATAAGAGGTCCATATATGATTTTGGATGAGGGATAGCAGGAATGGTTTATAGAAATAGTGTAAAGAACTCTACTCATTTTTCTTATGCTTTTCAATTGAACCAGGATGGATTTTGTTTCTCCAACTTAAAACGAATGATTGGTTTTATGTGCCACACCTATTCTTTGAACTTGCTTTCAAGTTTCATATGATTGTATTCTCTAAGAAAACATTTATTAAAAATTTTTTGTTTTTTTACCTTTTGGAATATGCTTTTACATCCTTTATGAGATTTTGTGTTACTAGCATTTGCTATAGCTCAGTTTGTTGTATAGTTTACAGTGGTGGAACAACTGAGTGTGTGTTTTGGTTTCTGCAATGAAAATAGTTGGTTTAAGATCTCTAAAGATGACAAGAATTATCTGCAAAGTTGTGAAGTTTGTTTAATTATTCATATTATTTTTTTCCTATAAAGTTTTTTTTTTTTTTTTCCAAATTGTCACCATTAGCAATTCATTACTATTTTTTTTTTTTCTCAAAGTCATAATACATTTAGTGTTAATTTTGTTTTTTTAACCTTGGGTTGTCCTTGATTAATTTAAGTTGAATCTTTAAATTGAATAGTGGTTTTTCCTGTTACATTTGTAGTTTTGCAATGATTTATGATTATTATGCTACTATTTTAAAGTTGAATATGGACATTTTTAATAATGTTCACTTTCATTAAGTGTTGTTTCTTCTACATGTACACAAGGTGTTTGATGAAATTTCTTATGAGTTCTAGGAGCCATAATACATGGAGAGTCGTAAGGAGGGTGATAGGTAAGAAATGTGATGCTCTATTGTTGATCTAATCGAGGTAAGCTATATTTGATTCTTATTACTATTTATCAATTAAAAATGTATTGTATTCTAATCAAGGGGTTGCTGATATTTCCTATAGGTATCAAAGGTTTGATTTAGCATTAACAAAAAGTAAATAACCCAATTCAATTATGCTCCTATTTTCATGGAGGAAATGAGGACAAGAAGAAAAACATCTCATAAGTTTCACATACACAATTGCAGAACCAGTTCATAAACCATAGAAATATGGAATATGCAAATGGACAAATGTCCATGTACAATGATAGATTTGCTAAGAAGTGGTCATACTAAATTTAAGAAATTTTACATGTATTACTTTTGTGATCTTTTGAAATTATGTTGTGTTAGGTTTCTACAAGTTTTGTGTTTATTTTTATTTTTATGTGAACTTTTATTTTGAACAAATTGTTTTTATTTTCATATATTTTCAAGTCAATACCTTGAACAAAATAAATATATTTAATTTCTATTTAACTATCCCGTGCATCGCACAGGTTAGCAACTAGTTTAATTATAAATAGCTATCATTCAAGTGTCAATCATCACCTATATTAAAATCTGATTGGTGTCTTAGTCTGGTGATAAAGAGCTATTATCAGGAGTGGAGGACACCATAGGTTAAAACTCTCACAAAAATTTTTTTTCCCTTGGGAGGATAATTTATAATTTTATTTTCATAAGAAATAAAAAGTATCATTTAATTATAAATAGCTATTATTCAAGTATCAATTCATGTACGTTAAAATCTGATTGATGTCTTGTTCTGGTGATAAAGAGTTATCATCAAGAGCGGAGGACACCATAGGTTGAAACTCTCTCAAATAATTATAAGTACTTCTTTTTTAGCTTGGTTTATATATACACCCCTTCCCCTGTCTTGGACCTAAGACCCCCCACAACCCTTAAGTACAATATTCTATTATTGTTATAATTACTACCCTCTATGCATGCTCAAAGACTTTTCTTCATATTTTGTCATGCGTAAGTTTAATTTATTAAACTTTTTTATTTAGATATATTTCAGACCTAAAAATATTTATATTCTAAAATACTTACGAAGTTCAAAACAACATTACAAGATGATTACTGGTATCTAATGAACCAATTGACAAGAAGTTTTAAATCAACTAAGTTATTTGTCAGGAGAGAACCAATAAATGTGATGATCACTTATTCTTGATTGCTAGCTTCTTAATTTTGTAATAATGCCTAACCTCCACAGAGTAAAACTAATCTAATTTTTGCTGATAAAGAATGACGATTAGAGTCTATCTAACTTGCGTAGAGAATGCAACTTTTGAAGCTAACGTGATAATAGGGATGAATAGTACGTCAGATCCTATCTTTGAGAGAATATGGCATTTCAGGTTGTTAGCCTTCCACCATTCCAAAGCATTAAAATAGAATCTGAATCTTTTGTGCACATAAAAACACCTTCCAATGCGCTGTAGATTAAGGTTTTTTGCCAACCTGATATGCATAATAGGTCTTCGAATGGGTCGGATGGAAGAGAAACAAGTGAAGAAACTACAATTAAAGGATCTAGCAGATGAAGACCAACTTGCCTGGGAGAAAGGACAACCAAATTAAGTATGCAAGACAGAAAAAAGGGCAAAACCTTCAATCAAATCACTTTAGAAACCATGGAAAAAGATGTAAAATGCTATTCATAAAGTCTTAAGAAATGGATGACCACCTCTACAGTGGTAAAGGAATGACCTCCATGCCACAACTCCTGCCCGAATAAGAATTTGGAGATACTAATGTAGTGTTTGGTACATGGGAATGTTTAAAGATTTCTAAGAATATTTAAAGCTTCCTATGTTTGGTTGCAAATTACGCTTGGGAATCAGATGCCAGGGGAATCTAGATTTCCCCTTTAAACCCCTCTCAATGGAAATGTGATTCCCTTTAAAATAGGTGGGAATCCAGATTCCCAAACTTAAAAGAAATTTTATTTTTTATAAATTGACAATTTTAACCTTTTTTTCCTTATCATTTAAGCAATTAAGATAATCTATAAAACAAATTATCATTATCTTCTCTCTTGTCTTTATATTTTCCCGTCAAAATAACATAAATAGGATAAACAACTCCGTTAATATATTTTTTAACAAAGTTCTATTTAGATTTTACATATGGAAAAAAAAGTTTGAAGGAGACTCTCCATTATTGTCAGGTATTCACTTTTACTGTTGTGTGTGTTGTTCAACAAAACTTTAATGAAACCCAGGCCTATCAAAGATCGCATTTGTTTCATTGTTGATGAACTAATTTTACTTTTATTGCTACTTCTATGGTCTTATAGACCTAAACATTGTTAGGTGGTTTTGTTATGGATTAAACTATTTTTAAAATTATTATTAAGAATAAAGCATTTGAGAATTTAAATAATTATTTTTATATTGTAATTGTCATTTTGAAATGTTAGACTACAATTTAATAAATGTGTTGCTAATTAATAGTTTATATTTTGTTTTTCATTATTTATTTAAAGGAAGATATTTTTTTAAAGGACTAATTAATAGTTTATATTGTATTTTTTCCATTATTTATTCATAGGAAGATTTTTTTTTTTTAAAGGACTTGGTAGATTACATTCAAATCTAAGGGTAAAATGGGAAAAATAAATAATTCATTTAAGATTTCTAGGAATACACCAAACATTATCATCTCACATTCTTAAGAATCTCTAAATCAAACCAAACATAGAAATAGTTACATTCCTAGAAATATGAATCACATTCCTAGGAATCTGAATGCCAGGAGTAATGTGAATTCCCTCGTACCAAACGCCACATAAAAAGTTTGACAGAATCAGAGACCTTAAATAGCTAGCATGTGTGTTAGTGCTTGAACATTACTAGGATGAAATGGAAAAATAGAGAGCAAAGTTACAACTTACACGTGTTTTTTTTTTTTTTTTTTTTTAAATTACACGTCCCCCTCACAAGGAATTCAACTAAGTGGTATTACTCCAACGATTTGGGAAAGATGAATTTATGGGAAGACCTCATTGAAACCTCGTTTATGGGGAATCAATAGCAACTAGAGACCTTCCATCCCAATGAATGTCAGTTCCATCACCTTTCAAGCTTAAAAACAAAAACAAAAAAAGGGTCAACTGGAGACCTCATTTTGCTTTATTTTTTTAGATGAAACAATATCGTCTTTCTCTTTTTCCTTTGCCTTTGCTGCTTCCTTTGATTCTTTATTCTGGATTTCAGCACAATACAAAAAGTCAATGTCTCCATCCAGAGAGTATTTTTGAATGGATAAGATGGATATGCTTAGCCCGTTGTCTTCTGGAGAAATCTCAAGTATGACAGCTAGAAAAAATATGGTGAGAAGCAGGATGAGGCACAGAAGACTGCAAGAGAAGACAAAATTCCTGATCTTGTAAATGGAGAAAACCAGGAGTAGTAGATGTCATAGTGGGATATTCACCCTCCTCGAAAATTCTACGTATGCTCAGACTGTGTTTGAACCACACATTGTTTTCTAAAAGGTAGGCATGTAAAGGGCTTTTATATTGATTGTCAATTTGTCATCCACGAAGTAACACCAATAAAGACCTTCACCACTAGTCACTGCTATTTATCCTGCATTTGGGTTAACATTATGTTAGGAATATGAAATAATTGTTATAATCCTTTTAATTAGATAGTTAGCTGGTTGGTTGAGATTAGGATTAGGATGAGTTAGTTAGGATTTGAGCACATATAGCTCATTTAACATATGACTTAATTCATTGAGCACATGTTGAATTAACTAACCAATTATCTTGAGCCATGTGGGCCAATGATATTAGAGCTAGTCTCCTAAAAATATATGATTGTAATTCAACATTAGATATCAAATGAAGAATAAATCAATTTCTTAGTGCATTAGTGCATCTCTCTCTCTCTCTTTTAATCTCTCTATTTCTCTATGAAGAGTGACTACCTCGAATTAAGTCAATTTCCCTATAATTCCCACCAATCCCCCTACAATTCACACACATCCCCATTAAGAACCTCTAGGTTGCTAACAAGTGCTATCAGAGTCGTCGATCTTAAGACAAGTGATTGTCACTGAAGAAAACTTTGAAAAGAAGTATTGCAAATGTTGAACAAAGTTTCAGAGGGTGTCAAGGATATTTCAAAGATGGTGAAGGCCTTGGCTGAATCTAAAAAAGCCATGAAAGAAGAACTCTCAAGATTGCAAAAGGATCTTGAGAACATGACGGAAGAGGAATTACAATCTCTTGATTCAATGGAATTCGAAGAACAAATTAAGTTCCAAGATTCTAATGCTATTGTTGCAAGCCGGGATGTTGATTTTTGTGTCTAAGTGGATGATGATATACATGAAGACACACCCCTTGAAGTTCAGTCCAAAGAACCAACAAAGAAGGAGATTGTGATTTTCCAAGAACCAATTCTTGATGCACCAATGGAGGCTTCCATTCAAGAGTTTATAATTCAAGAATTGGCAATCTAAGTGTCGGTAATCCAAGAATCCAAGATGCAAGCGCCAACAATTTTAATAGTTCTAAAATCAAATGAGGTCTTGAGGATACGAGAATATTCCAAGGTTCAAAGAACCAATGAGGCCTTGAAGATTGAAAAACCATTGAAGGCTCAAGAATTTGAGTAAAGTTTGAAGATCTACAAAGAAGAAACATTCATGTGCACGGAACCGCTTGTCAAAGAGAAATGCATGAATATGGTGATCAAAATATCACTAAGGTATTGGTCTGTTGGAAGATCTCCTTTAATGAAGGTGTCATTTCACAACAATAGGTGTTTTCAAGGGGAGAGAAATGTTAGGAATATGAAATAATTGTTGTAATCCCTTTAAATAGGTAGTTAGCTAGTTGGTTGAGATTAGGATTAGGATGAGTTAATTAGGATTTGAGAACATGTAGCTCATTTAACACATGATTTAATTCATAGAGCACATGTTGAATTAACTAGCCAATTATCTTTAGCCATGTGAGTCAATGATATTAGAACTAATCTCCTATAAATACATGATTGTAATTTAACATTAGATATCAAATGAAGAATAAACTAATTTCTTAGTGTATTAGTGCATCTCTCTCTCTCTCTCTCTCTTTTAATCTCTCTATTGCTCTATGAAGGGTGACTACCTCAAATTAAGTCAATTTCCCTGCAATTCTCACCAATCCTCCTACAATTCATACCCTCCCCCATTAGGTTCTTAACACATTCAGCACAGAATATTTAAGGTCGTTCCAAGACCCATCACTGATATTGTAAGTAAAGAAATCACCATCTTCACATTCATTCCAATGCTCCAAATTCGGTTCATCATCCCTGAGGCTCAATGATTCATAACCATCATCATCCTCGAAGCTCTGTGATACATCACTAGTGTATATCAATGTAGAACTCGATTGTTTGGAGACAATAATTTCTCTTTTGGCAAGAGCAAAAATCATATAATCTGAATTATTTTGAGATGGAAGACTGGGTAAGCATGTCCACTTACGTAAATTGGTGTCAAAAACCTCCATCCAGCCCACATCACGTTTTGGTTTGAAACCATCCAAACCACCTAACACATATAGCTTGTCATTTGCGGCCAGTGTGTGAGGATTCCAACAATGGAATTTCATTTAAGGACTAGCCTTCCAATTATCCTAAGGACAAGTGAGGTCTAGGATCCAAACATCCCTAGTCCCGATGGTACTTTTGCAAAAGGATGTCATTGGCTGAAAGACCTCCTCAAGGTCTGGGTAAATTCGGTTGTGACATGTTAGAGATATATTAAACATATTAGCCCAATGTAATAGGCCCAAGCCCAAGCCCAATCCTACTTGTACTAGTAGTCTAAGGTTTAGTCGTCTATATATACTCATGTTAAAGTTCATTGTAACATAGGTTATTATACTACACTCTTATACAATAAAAATGTAGCCCTTAAGAGATTCCTCCATAGATGTAGGTCGACAAGGATGAACCTCGTAACCCTCGTATTCTTAGTGTTCCTATTCTATGCTTTCACTTCCGCATCCACTCTAGCATATAAGACAAGGTATAACACATTGTGTTGCTACTAATACATTTAACATGACATATTGTGATTGGGCCGCCCATAGAATAGAGATGAGTGCCTACCACTGCAAAAGATTTGGAGTGAGAAAATTTAGCAACTTCCAATAATGGAAATAGCTTCTTTGGCCTAAACTCTTGCTTTTCCTTTTCCTTTTCCTTTTCCCGTCTAGTACAAACTAAATATACGGAGGAGGAGGAAATGCTTCAGTTTGGGACTTTAATAAGATAGCAGCGTACAAGCCTATCTTCCAACCTTTCTCCACGGAAATAGATTTGAAATTCATTAGACAAGCTTGGTGGCACTAACATTGAAGAAATAGATCCTTCCTCCATTGAAGCAATTTTCTATGTGAGAAGAGAGATAGCCAAGGGTTTGGGTAAGGGTTTTTTTTTTTTTTTTTTTTTTTTTTTTTTTTTTAAGCAAAAGTTAAGTAAAGGGTTCGAGTAAGGGTTAGAAATTAGGGATTTCAGGTTTGTATTATATATATACATATAGTCGAAAGCCAAACCTTATAAGAACGACACCGTTTAGTTTTTATTTGTTAATGAGTCAATCACGTGTTTTATTATAACTAGTGTTTAACACGCACAATGCGCAGGGTCATTTTACATATTATGAACTTTGCCAACATAAACTTAGTTATCATACTTCTACTACATATATTCAAACTTTAATAACATAGTATATTTAAGCATATAGTGTCCAATATCCCCTAAACATTTTAAAAATTAGTTTCTTCAAATCACTTCTTGTGTGTACTTCCCAGCTGTGAGAGACTAAAAAAAGAATCTAACTTTAAGCAATTAAAATTTACATGACAACTCCCAAGAACCACAATGAATCACACCGAACTAAAACTTCCAAGACAATTTCAAATAACAAATCTACCACAATGAATTAAACCATGAGATTAGAGAAAAATTTACAACCAAAATGTTAAAATGAAAATAATGGCTACAGGTTTATGAAATCCATTTTCCAAAACTAATGTCTAGTGTGAAGTATCAATACCATAACCAACTAATGATATTCTCTTTATTCTACTTATTCCTGTAAGATTCAATTGTGTAGAGTAGTATTGATGTCACAGCTAGCTGATAACATAGAGGATAATTTCATAATGTTGTTGTTGGTCTTGACCGAGAGAAAACTCATGGATTTACAACTAAGAATAAATTGTGGTAAGGCAAAGTGTTCAGTTCCAGAGAGTTCAAGTTGAATTCTTTGTATGCCTAAATTTACTGTATGGGACAACCATGTGTCGACTCTGTGTGCTTAGTCTGCAAGGAGTAGTTCAAAACACCAATGGAGAATGAAGGTGTGTAACTTAGCACTATGACAATTGCAGCGAGATATGAACCCATTGACAAATTTATTGAAGTCAAATCACTTCTTGTGTGTACTTTTTTGCTATGAGAGACTAAAAAAAAGAATCTGACTTTAAGCAATTAAAAGTTAAATGACAATTTCAAATAGCAAATCTACTATTCCTAGGAACCACAATGAATCACACCAAGCTAAAACTTGCAAGAAAATTTCAAATATCAAATCTACCACAATGAATTAAACCATGAGATTAGAGAAAATTTTACAACCAAAAAGTTTAACAGAAAACAATGGCTACAAGTTCATGAAACAGGAAGTCTGAAAAATATTAGTCAAATAACAATGCATAATTAATAGTACATGGGAATCTCAAATTCTAAAGCCAAACCAATACATAACCCTTAAAAGGGACATTGAATCCAACTTTTTAATCACAAAAGAAAAAAGAAAAAGTTGTAGTGCATCTTGAATCCACAATTCCAAAAAAGCTGCAATGATACACATAAAATCTATAATCAAAACAACAACCCTCAACCCACAATATATAATCAATATAGAATTCTACCTGTCACATATAAAATGCATTATCAATTAGATGGGAATCTCAAATTCTAAAACCAAACCAATTCATAACCCTTCACTAAAATGTACAAAGAAGATGACATACAATAACTTGACAATGCACTATCACAACCTTATAAAAGTAAACAATTCTGCCCTATAAATGTTTATAAACTCAAAATTTTAAGTGATAGCAGACAACCAAAAGAAGCAAGAAGCTTCAGAGATTTTGCAATATAGGAACAATATAAATGATCAAGGTAAAGAATTGAGAGACCATTGTAATAATTTGAACAAATGTAGAAGCTGAAATTTAGGTAAAGATGTGAAGAAAATGTAAAAGACATACAAACAAAAGCTCATTGTAGGTGTGTTATTATAATTTTTTTCAAATCTAAAGTTTGTTTGAAATCAAATCAAACAAACAAGATAGAAAATCAACACAAACAGCAAACACCAGTATCTAAAACATGTAACACCTAACCAGAAAAAAAAAAAAAAAAAAAAAAAAAAAACAAAGCAAGCAAGAAGCTAAATAGAAGTTGCAACTAAACTTACAGAGAATCAAACTAAAACCCTCAATTATGAGAAACTCAATTGAGGCCTTAATGGCTTAATGCCTCTTCATACTTGACATTATTGTAGAATAAATAATGAAAAATCTAAAGTAGTCTTATTCTATGAATCAATAAAAGTAAAGAAAAGTCTATGAAATAGAATGACAACCGGTGCAAAGTTCCAAACCCAATGATTTATCAAAGTTTGTGCACAAACTCAATTATATAGATACACAACTAAAACTGCAAATACAAAACATAGTCAACAGACACAGGAATACCCCCAATATCAGCATAAATTTCAAAATCACAAATAGTAATAAAAATTCCAACCAAATTCAGAATTATAACCCGGTTACAATAAATTTTTTTTCCCCAAAGCCAAAACTTATCAACAAAAATAAATGAACTTATGTTGGGGGTATTGGTCTCTTTTTCTTTTTCACCTCTCACCTAGAATAGCTTACCTTCCATGGCTTGAACAAATTCATTCTTAGTATTGCTTCCTCCACCACAACTCCTAGCATGAATCATCTTCCTCCTCGAATCATAGCTTGTCAATAACATTTGCTAAATCTCCCTCTAAGATGATATTTCTTGCACCTATCCCAATTTCAAAATTAATAGCCTAGCCAATTGCTGCTAGTTCTGCATCCTCTTAATCCATAATTGCTCTCCCTTTGTGACTCAATGCTACAATGAGGTACCGATTATTATCTCAAATAAAACATCCTGCTCCCAATGTGCTTTGTTCTTTAAAAATTGCTCCAACAAAATTTATCGTGAAGGATATATCTTGAGGAGGTTGTTTTTTATGCTTGATTGGTGGATTCTTATGTGCAATCAGGTTGTTGTAGGTCTTGTAGTCTTGCAACAAAACATATGGCCTCTTGATATGCTTCACCTAATACCAACGAACATAAAAAATAATGAATAAACTTGGACTTTTAAAGACAATCCCTTTGCGTGGTTTTAATATTGGGAACAAAATTTTGAGAATGAAAAAAAAAAATGAAGCAATAGATGACAGTGCAAGACACTTTGCATCAAGCATATGAACTTATAATTCTACTTTAAATAACTTATAAATTTTTAAGCAACTTTTGAAGTTCCATTCAAGCAAAATTATTACAATTTACACCAAGGACCGTTCATCATATATTTATGATTGGTTATATCATTTTTTTTTATGATCAAATTGGTCCCACTAATACACCAAGGGTCATTCATCATATTATAAATTATCTATGAAGACAAGTGGTTGTCCCAATGAATATAAATCTAACAAAATTATTGCTGTGAAATAAATTTCATTCAAGACCTAGAGAGAACTCTAATAAGACTTTGTCTCACTGAAATCTGATAAATGCTAAGTAAAAGCTCAATTCCCAAATTCAATCTATAATAATATTAAATCAATCACAGGAACCAATCAATACAGGGGAAATTATAATCAATTAAGTAGGATGGAGTGGGAATGTGTAGGTAGATCACTTTTTGAAATATAAAACCATGAAGGAAATTTCAAACAATAAAGAGTAGCCCCTTTCTCATTAAAATAGTTATAAGCAATATACCATTCAAAACTTACTCTAGACTGATCAAGCTTGCAAAGGACAGAGATGGTCTTAGCAGATCACTTCTTTGCTAAGTTACCATTATCTATCAAATCATAAAAGAGAAAAAAAAAATCAGAGGAAATTAGCATGGTCAAAATTACACAGGTTGTGAACATATTTATCATCTCCATATTTGTTCCATCTTTTAACCAGTCATGGATAAAAGCAATCTGATTTCTTTTCTCCACCATGCTTTCCTCTTCCAGCTTTGATTTTTCACAAAAAACAAATGCACTCCATTTGCCATGTACTGATGTCCAATACCCAACAATAAGTAGAAAATTTTCAACCCAAAAATAGATGCGCTACATCTTCCATATACAATATCAAAGGAATATTTCCACAAAATTTGCTTTGCTTTTTGATTTCTCACACAAAATTTGGGCGATGGAGAAGAATACACTAGATTATGCAATCCCACAAAAACAGTTGTCAAAATATAAATATGGAGATTAAGCCAAAATCTCAAAAGAAAATTAATTCTAAACAAAGAAAAAGAAGATTAAGCCAAAACTACTCCCCTCCTTGCCCATCTTCATCCAACACATAAGAAAGAAAATCACAACCACAAATGAATTGAACCTTAACTTAATATAAAAAAGAAAAGAAAGAAAGATAGAGAGAAAGAAACAATGGTGATTTATGAGTTAAAAACAACTGGTTATATTCTTGCAAAAGGATACGGTTAAGAGATGCAGTTTTGATTGAATTATTCAATTACAATGCACCCAATCAAATCAGTACATGCTGAAGTGAGATCAAAACCCACTACCTCTACTAATCATTCAAAAAAACAAATACATATCCAAATGTAACTCTAAACCAAAATCAAGTCAACTAAAAATACCAAAGCTTAAATCATATTTAACTGGCAAGTGTATAAAACAAAATAAAGAACTTTACCTGTAATATTTTGGAGAAAGATTGGTCTAACAATGGATTTTTCACTCCCTCTCTGATAGTCTAACTCTCGCTACCCCTTATTGGCGATCTCAATAATAGTGAAAGACATTTATGAATATGTCAATTATTTTTTTTAATAGGGAAACTTGAAAAGGTTAGAGCATCAATTCACACCAACGTAGCAACAAAAGAAATGTAATTTATTATAGGCAACAGAACACTAATCAGAGGGAAAAATTTAATTGAAACGGTTTGGTTAAATAAAAGTAGACAATGTTAAATTACATGGATATAGATATAGATTATATTTTTTTCAAAAAAAATTAACCCAAAACATAAATCTAACCCAAAAACCTAAATCAAAACCAACCCAACCAATATACCCAAAACTAACTCATAAGTTCATAACCAAATCGAAGGAAAAAAAAAATCATGGTAGATTTTAGAAAACAAAAAAAAAATATTTGAAGAGGGAAAAAAGTATACAGACCTTCAAAATATGCTATTGCAGAGACGAACCAAGCTAGAGAACGAACTAGGGAAATTTGAAGCCTCAAACAGTCTCTCAAATGATTGAATTAGGGAGGCCATGTAGCCTGTAAATCTCCTTAAAAAAGAGACCAGACATTGGATGCATTTGTAGCCTTCTTACAATGAATCAAGTCACTGTTGAGGCTGTGATTGAATGGAGCTAGAGATGGGTGGTGCTGGACCAAAAACATAACCCTAAACCAAAATCAAGTCCTTCAAAAGCCTAAATCATATTTAAAATTGAGAAAAAAAAAAAAAAACATTTTGATAGAGAATCCAAAAACCCAAAACAAAAACGAATTAAATCTAAACCTATCCAAAAAAAAAACTCAATCAAAAGTAACATTTCATACCCAAATCTAAAAAATGGAAAAAAAAAAAAAAAACAATGTACTAGTGCCGGTACTTCTAGCAGTCTAAGTCTAGCAAGGGACCCAAACTGCAGTAAGATTTTGGTTTTTTCCTTTTAAAAATTTATTAAAACAAATCAAAAATCAAAGAAAGCAAACAAAGAAAACTCACCCTGTAACAAAGTGCCGCCGGTTGAGGGAAGCTGGATGTTTGGTTGTTAGAGTCTGACAGTGGTGCTAGCTTCTCTATCTTGCTAAACTATGACTCCTCTATTCTCTATTTCATCTCCGTGTCCCAGGCCTCATTGCCTTTTTCTTTATTTCTCTCCGTGTCCCAGGCTTCTCTGTATCGCTAGGTTTTTTTTTTTTCAGTTGCAAGCCTTTTTTCTTTTTCTCTTTTGCTTTAACCGGTTTTATATATATATACACAAAGGCTATCGAACGGTGTTAACGTTGAAAAACAATATAATATATTGCTTTTTAACTTAAATGTGGCTGAATTTTGGGTGGGTTTTTTTCCTACGTGCCAGCACCTTCTTTATTACTGAAAAAGACTTATGCTATTATATATAGTATATGATGTGCAATGGTATTGATTTGCTATTCGTGAATGACAGCATTTTAAAAATTTTTTCAACCAAAAAAAAAATGACACTTCATTATAAGGAAATAGCCTTATTGCAACAAAATGTTCTGTTGCAATAAGCTTCATATTGTTGCAATAAATTTATATTGCAACGAAATTTTTTTGTTGCGATAAAGTTTGTACCAATAGACTATTACAACAAAAAATTTGTTACAAAAGATTTTTTTTTTTTTTTTTTTTGCAATAAGTTTGTTACAATAAAAGATTTTTTATCATTATTTAAAAAACTCTACTGCAACAAAAAATATTGTTTTTATAATTTATTGCAACAAAATTTTTGTTGCAATAGTTTATCGCAGCAGTAATTTTTGTTGCAATAAGTTTCCAGAAATAAAGTACCTCTGGAAACTTATTGCAACAAAATCTCTTTGTTGTGATAGATTACCACAATAGTATATTTTGTTGCAATAAAGTACCTATGTCAACTTATTGCAATAAAACATTAACTTACCACAACAATATTTTTTGTTGCAATAAATAGTATATTTTTTTCAAAATATATTTTTTTCCACTAAATACATTATATTTAACCTATTAACAATATAAACATATTTTCACAAAATTAAAAAAAAAAAAAATCTGCGAAAGACAAAAAATGTATATTTCTTCATTCATACTCTCTCTCTCTCTCTCTCTCTCTCTCTCTCTCTCTCTCTCTCTCTCTCTCTCTCTCTCTATATATATATATATATATATATATATATTCAAACATATAAATTCATTATCATAAATTATCAATATACAGCTAGTTGAATTAATAAAATATGTAGGTCAAACATGCTATATTATAAGTTTAAATTTCCTCTATCTAAAAATTGTTTAGTGATACTATTGAATCTAGATTTATGACATTGATAATACCAAAGAGATGCTTATTTAAAATTTCAATACAAAATTGACACCCATCTTTTTCAGCTTACAAAATCAATGTATCTACCTCCTCTTTTTCAGCTTCTTTAGCAGCTTAACCTAGGCTAAACTAATATCACCAAGTAACCAAAATTGCTCTCCATGTTCAGCCACTCTTCCAATAGCTTTGTCTTTTCCTCTTTCAACTTAGGTGTAGGTTTTTTGTAGTAGTTGATGGCTTTCTCAAAAACCATTGATTCAAAGAAAACAAAAGAAAAGTGTTTGGACTTGTGCCACCGAATTAACAATCAATTACCTAAACAAACCCTAAATCAATCAAACTATTGATGATTTGAAGCCCTAAACAAAATAAATTGCAATTGGTGAGTGAGTTAGTGGATTAAGATAATAGCTGCTTTTTGAACCTCCATGACCACCATGGCTGGAGCTCTAAGCCCTTTTGATCGTCACCAAAAATGTCTCCCTAGACCTTCTTTTCTCCTTTCTTCGAGCTCGCCCTGTCTCTCTCCGTATCGGACCACCATGGCCGATTCACTCAAGCTTATTGCCGCTACTAACGATGGTAGTTTACTCCTCAACCTTATCAACCCCCTCTATCTGAATCAAACCACCATGGCCTCCTTGCGCTGCCTTGGTGACCAACTACCGCCATCTTGAGGTGGCTTCTCACTCTCTCCAAACCCTAAACTCACTCTTCAATTTAAAAGCTAAGGTTGACTCAGATATTTTATGCGCATGATAGAAGAGGAGGGTTATTTGAAATTAGGGAAAATAAATGCTATTAGTCTATTGCGACAATAAGTTATTGCAACAAATAAAATACTGATGCAATATATTAGTATTTATTAGTATTTGAAGTCCTCAATGCAACAAAAAGACATTATAGTGGCAATAAGCATAAATATCGGTGTTAAAGGAATGACCTCCATGCCACAAATACAAGTCCTACTCAAATAAGAATTTTGGAGATACTTAAAAGTTTGACAAAGTCAAAGACCTTAAATCAAGGTAGTCAATACCATATCAATACGTATACCGGTATCGAAACGTTAACATTTCGTACCGGTTTAAATACCAGCCGTACTGGCCAATTTCGGATAATACCAATCAGTACCAGGCGTACCGGCCAGTATAGAAAAAAGTTTTTTTTTTTTTTTTGTAATTTTTGAATTTTTATTAACGCAGAATGGTAACTTATTTGCATTAACTTAGTAATATTATTTGTTTTCTTAGTATGCAATGAATAATTAAGCTTTCTATTTTTTTATATTGTGTTTTTTTTTTTTTCTTTTAATTGATGCTAAAGTCTAAAACCATGAATAATTTGTTCTAAATTGAGGAAATGATATATAAAGACTTTGTTGGAATTAGGATTTAGGGTAGGTCACTTCAAGGGGACCTAGGCCTCCATAGCTAAGAAAGTAATTGGGAAGGTAAAAGAATCAGAAAGAGAAGGGAAGAGAGAGATATGTAAAGGAAGTATAACAATTAGAGTCTTCTTATTATCCAACGGATACAATCCTTGCCTCTTATATACACCTCACACATCCTAACTACCTACCCAGATCATTAGCTGGACTAACCACCTCTAACTACCATTAATTGCCTTCTAGCAATACTACCCTACAACACACACCACAGTACAATTATACACCCTACACTCATGCTACAATACTAGCCTTCACCTTAACACAATGCAATAGCATAGATATTTTTTTTTTTTGATAACAATTCATTCCATTCAAATGACCAAACTGTGATTCAAGTTTACAACATCATTGCGCACGAGGTCAGCAATCATGGGTGGAGTATCTTCCACCCATATTTTACAATCCAAAAGGGATTTTGCCTTCCTAGCCATCACGTGGGCAGCACCATTTCCATTTCTGCTAACATGAGAAGCACTCCACGCTTTGAAGCTGCTAAGGCACTGCAACGAGCCCTCCACAACCTTCAGAATAGACCACGGACAAGCCACTGGATTCAGCAGGGCCTTGATGACAACTTGAGCGTCCCCTTCAATAATGATCTCCCTCAGCCCCAACTCCCATGCTAGCTGAATTCCCTCCTGCACTGCCCTTGCCTCAGATTCCAAAGCCTTCAAAGGAAGCTCCACCCGTTTGCTCATTGCCCCCATCAACAGCCCCCTTTCATTCCGAATAACTACTCCCACCCCACAGCTACCAGACTCCTTAAAGACAGCCCCATCCACATTTATTTTGTACCAGCCACCACTGGGAGGAGACCAGCGAGGTTTAGGGGGATTTGAGGGCTGGCCCGGGCTGTCCTTCTCCTGCCTAAACTCCTTGACATACTCAGAGGCTTCACTTAATATTCTGCTTGCATCCTTCCGCAAACCCCCATGTTTAACAGCATTTCTTTGGCTCCACAAACTCCATGCCGTGACTGCAAAAACTTCCCAGTCAATGTTCGGTTTCCGCTCTCTAATTTCCCAAACAATGTCAAGGAACGCTTGCGGCTGATTGAGGATTGCAGGAATCTTGAGCCTAGAGGAGCCCCAGACCTCGGCTGCAAGCTTACACCCCCACAGTACATGCCCCGAGGTTTCACACATCCCACATTGATCACATCCAACCTCAATATTGATCCCCTTTGCATGCAGACGTTGCTTAGTTGGAAGAATGTCCCTACACGATCTCCACAAGAAATGCTTGATTTTATTGGGGCATTGTAATTTCCAAATTAGGTTCCATAGGGATCTCATCTTGTAGTTTTCCGAACCAACCCCAGTCTCTACCTTGTGGCACCTCTCTTTCAACCGTTTTTGGGCAACCTTGTAGGCACTCTTAACCGAGAATCTCCCATTAGCTGTCCACGCCCAAATTAGGGAGTCGTTCAACCAGCGAGGGCTAATGGGCATACCAAGGATTGTTTCAGCTTCATGAGGGAGGAAAACACTCTTAACTTTCCTTACATCCCACGCCATCTTCTCCCTATCCAGCAGCCAGGACACTTTGTTGGAAACAAGAGGGATCTTCGGGCTGACTACCATGAAAGAATCGGGGGTAGGCAGCCACTTATCCATCCAAATGTCAATTTTTTCACCATCTCCCACAACCCACCTTGACCCAGAAACCACAACCTCCTTTGCCGCTAGAATGCTTCTCCAAGCATATGAAGGCCTCCATCCTAGCTCAGCCTCCTTGAAAGGTCTATCCGCAAAGTATCTTGCTTTAAATACCCTATGCAGTAGGGAATTAGGATTCTGTTGGATTCTCCATCCTTGCTTCGCGAGGAGAGCAAGGTTGAAGGCTCTCAAATCTCTAAAACCCATACCTCCTTCTTCTTTTGGAATGCTAAGCTTCTCCCAAGCAACCCAAGCCATTTTCCTCTCACTATTTTTCTGCCCCCACCAAAAACTACTCAATAAAGCATTCAACTCCTTACAAAGCGAGTCCGGCAATTTGAAACAACTCATAGTATACGTGGGGGTGGCTTGGGCAACGGCTTTGATTAAAACCTCCCTACCGGCGCTTGAGAGCAACTTCCCCTTCCAGCCCGCAATTTTCTTACCCACTTGATCCTTAATACGGTTGAAAGCCTTTTTCTTCCCCTTCCCCACAAAAGGAGGCAAGCCAAGGTACTTTTCGTGATGATGGATGATCTGTGCCCCAAAAATCTGCCTTATTTGTTCTTTTGCCTCACGGTTTGCATTCTTGCTGAAAAATAAAGAAGTTTTATCCTTGTTTAATTTCTGCCCCGACTCCGTCTCATAATCCTCCAACACTTTGAGAATTCTTCGACCTTCTTCCACAGCAGCCCTACAAAACACAATACTATCGTCTGCGAAGAACAAATGAGAAATTTGAGGCGCCCCCCTACAAACTGAGATTCCCTTTATATTTCCTTTCTCTTCCTCCTTTCTTAGCAAGGCGGACAAACCCTCAGCACACAGCAAGAACAAATAAGGGGAGATAGGATCTCCTTGCCTAATCCCCCTAGACGGCACTATTTTTCCCCTAGCTTCCCCGTTGATTAACACAGAGTAGGAAACTGTGCTAATACACATCATCACGAGGGAAATCCATCTTTCACAGAACCCCAACCTTCGCATAATCATCTCCAAATACCGCCATTCAACCCGATCATAAGCTTTGCTCATGTCGAGTTTTAAAGCCATCAGTGCCTCCTTTCCTTTCCTTTTCCCATTAATGTAGTGCATTGTTTCAAACGCCACGAGTACATTGTCCGTAATTTGCCTCCCTGGGACAAAGGCACTTTGAGATTCGTTGATAACCTCGGCCAGTATTCTTTTTAGACGGTTTGCAAGCACCTTGGAAATTAACTTATAGCTTACATTGCACAAACTAATTGGGCGGAACTCGGTAATTTTTTGAGGAGACTTGACTTTTGGAATGAGGCAAATAAAAGTTTCATTCAATCCAGGGGGCATCCTACCAGAATTAAGGGTCTGCAACACACAGTTAACCACATTTGTGCCAACAACATCCCAGTATTTTTGGTAAAAAATTGGGGACATACCGTCGGGGCCCGGTGACTTCGTAGGATGCATTTGTTGGAGAGCATTCCACACTTCCTCTGCTCTGAAATTAGCTGTCAGTGTTGCATTCATAGCCGGAGTCACCTTGGGAGAGACAGCACCCCTGCTTGCTTCAAAATTATCTGGCTCATTTGATTTGAATATAGCACCGAAATACTCCAATATGATGCTTTCAATATTCCCTGGGTCTTCCTGCCATCTCCCCTCCGAATCAAACAACCCCACAATACCATTCCTTTTACGTCTTTGGCTTGCGGTGGCATGAAAGAATTTTGTGTTTCGGTCCCCCCACTTCATCCACGTAGCTCTCGATCTCTGATTCCACATTATTTCCTCCCTGGTCAGAATTTCATTAATCTCCCCTTTCAGCTGCTTTACTTCTTCTGCCTTATCGTGTAGACTATTACCAGACTCAAGAGCTTGGAGCTGCTGCCGCTTGTGTTTTATTATTTGGTTCACATTGCCAAATTCTCTCCAGTTCCAGCTCTTCAGCATTTCCTTGCAATTCCTCAACCTATCCATAAGCTGAATATCAGACAGATGCCCACCAGGGTCCCAAGCTTCTTCCACAACATCTCGGCATCTAGGATCTCTAACCCACATGGCTTCAAACATGAACCTCTTTTTTTGAGTTCTCCTTTTCAGCTCCCTCTTCAAACTCAACTTAATAAGGCAGTGGTCCGAGATAGACATGGAATTGTGGAAAACTCTTGCATCCGGAAATCTCAGCATCCATTCTTCATTCGCCACTACCCTGTCCAGTCTAATTTTAGTCCTTTCTCCCCCGAAACGACCATTACACCATGTAAATTTCTGACCCGTGAACCCAAGATCGATTAGTCCGCATCTGTTAAGACATTCCCTAAATTCCAACATTTGTTGAGCCTCACGATCAGCACCCCCCAATTTCTCATTCGCAAACAGGATTTCGTTAAAATCACCCATAACCACCCAAGGCAAATTACACTGAGAATTTAAAGATTCAAGGAGGTTCCATGAGATATATCTCTTATTGGTTTCCGGATGTCCATAGAAACCGGTGGCACGCCAAGGCTCCGCTGACTGAGAATCATTAACAACCACGTCGATATGCGAATTTGAGCAACTCTTGAAATCAATCCTAGTCCCTTCCTTCCACAATAATGCCAAACCGCCGCTTCTTCCATCGCTGGGAACGATAATCCCCTGGGAATACTCTAGCTTTCTCTGCACTCCTTTCATCCTATTTATGCCGGCCTTCGTCTCTGCTAAAAAAACCAGTGTTGGGTCAGTGGCTTTCACCTCGTCGGTGAGAATACGAACCGCCAGGTTTGACCCCAATCCCCGGCAGTTCCAGGCTAGCAGAGTCATTGGGCTCGGCGGTGCTGCCTCGCAGCCACCGCCTCACCGCCAACCATATTCTCTTCATCCTCCAAACCAGCTACCGAAATAACTTGCTGTTTGTTCTTCCCTTTTCTCCGTTTCAGCTCCTTTATATTTGGGTCTAATTCTGCCAATGGTGTTGGGCCCTTCCTCTTTAATTTTATTGGACTTATGTTATTAGTGGGATCTGATTTTGCTTCCCTCGCCAGCCTTTTCCAATGCTTTGTAGTTGGGCCCATTTTTTCAGCAACCCAGCCCAACTTTTGGTCATAAGACATTGCCATTGGGCCCATCACAGGCTCGGAACTACCAATTTCCTTTCCGTTTTGAGCTGGAGTGTTATTAGGCGCCAGTTTGAAATTGAACAGAGGCTCTGTCTTGTCCGTCTCTGCCATCTCCCACTGCATCGCCTTCACTGTGTCAGAATGAACTTTTGGGGTCTCAAGACACTCATCACCTAACCTAGCATCCTTTCCCCCCACTTTCTCTAGGTTCAGATTGACTAAATCTGATTCAGCTAGTCCATCCCCTGCTTCACGCTGACTGTCAGTCTTTGGGAGCTCTTTTCCTGGCGTTTCGGCTCTCGCGCCTGATGGTGACAGCATCTGTTCTCTTTCCTCTCTCTGTTCTGCACTAGGGAACCTCCCAAGCTCCCCGATCATCGCCGCCTCCGGCTCGGTATACCTCTGCCGGTATTCCTGTCCTCTTTCCTGCCCTGTTTTTGCCTTTTCTCCTCTGTATCTTTGCCATGGATCACCTCTCAGCCATGCCCCATACTGTAAATCTCCTTCTTCATCCTCTTCATTTCCCCTAGCCCTTTCCGTGCATTCTTTAATGGCGTGATCAAGCAAACCACATCTGTAGCAAAAATTTGGTAATCTTTCGTATTTAAAATTTACCCACCTGCTCTCACCTCCTTCAATGTTTATTTTCTTTCCCCTGATAAGTTTCTTTGTAACATCAATACTCACACGAACCCGCAGGCATCTCCCCCATTGAACCCCAGACTCTGAGACATCTACCTCAATCACCCTCCCAAGCTTTGATCCTATGGCCCAGCCCGTGTCCCTTGTTCTGCTTTTGAGGGGCAGATTGAAAATCTGAACCCAGAAGGGAGACAACCTCATCTCAATGTCCCTTGGGTCAAGGTCCCCCTCAAACTCTTTCATGACTATCAATTGTTTTTCAAAGCTCCAGGGGCACATATCAAGCACTTTCCTTTTATCCTTTTCATCCCCAAACTCCACCAGGAAGAGTTCTTCCTCTATTTCCGAGAGTTGGAGTCCTCTATTTGGCTTCCATAGCATTCTCAGATTTTTCCTCAGTGTATCTAAGTTTATGCTTCTCTTTGTTAGAATCTTAATAACTAAACAGTTTTTCCCCACAGCTTTCGCGGCCTTGGAACAACCGCTTCCCAATTCAATACCTTCATCTTCCTCCTCGGTAAACTTTAACTTACTCCACAGCTTCTCCAACTCTTCAGCCATTTGAGTTCCTTCTCACCAGACTACACGGGGCACTCTCCCAGAACTACACAACCTTACTTTCCAAAGACAACAGACCTGACCTCACGCAGGGAGGTCACTAAACTCCTGTAAACGAAACGCTACAGGACCACACTGCTACCACATGCCCAAGCATGAGAGCACTCAAATAGACAGCGGCTCGCTTTACACGATGTAACCAATATGAACATTTGCAATAGCATAGATATAATACAAAAATAGATGCCTAGTGAACGGAAAATACTTTAATGATGATTAACTGCCTCACTAAAAATGATCAAGTAAACATGATTGTGAAAATTTTCCTACAGGTGTATTGTGATTGTGATTGACTATTTTATTTTCCCATTATGAATTTCGAAAAATTGTGTGACTAACTGACTATGGCTTTTTCCCTCAAAAAAATAAAGAATAAAACAGACTATGGCATGGGAGTTGAAAATGCCATCAACGATGGGTCTTTTAGATTGCAATGAAGGAAAATCTCAACAAAAGAAAGACTTTTGGAGGGGGAACCAATAGCAGCTAGAGACCTTCCATCCAAATGAATGTCAGTTTCATCACCTTTCAAACTAATTAAAAAAAAAATCAAACCAATCACTTTTCCCATATTTTGTGTAGATTTTGAATACAGGTATCTTTCTGTGAATTTTTGTTCATAAAATTATTTGAAGTAATTATAAATGATTTCTTCATGTGAGATATTTAACGTAAAATATTGCTTGGCTCATTTTTAGGATTGCAACTAAACAAAGGAAAACAAGTCAATTTTACCCAATTTTTTAAAAATATATTTTAAAAAAAGTGCTTTGTGCCTGAAGAAACAAACAAACATGGCTTGAACATAAAACACCAGTATAGTGTTGTAAATTGATCTATTATTATGCCTTAAGAAAGGCCTGGACATATCGCTTTCCAACTATGCCTACTTATTGCTTGAAAGTCACCCCACACAAAACTTATATATATATATATATATTGATAAGGGTTATCCTAAATGACATAAAGTTGACGAGCTTGGGGCTGACGACCCCATGGCTGACGACCTCAACTCTTGAGCTACCTGAAGCTGACGACCTTTGACGTATGGAGACCTAAGACTGACGGCCTCCACCAATAATCCTATTGAATAGCGTAGCTGACGGGAGAAGGCTGACGAGGTCAGTTTCAGCTCCATTTGCAATCTTACTTGACTGACACGCATACATAAACAATTCTTGAACAATACGTCTAAGTAAGGAGACCCCTACAAGGACAAGGATTCTAGGAGATACGTGGGATCCAAGTATCACTATCCTAAAAGGAAAAGAACTCCTCGGTCAAGGCATGGATTTCGGCCCAACGCTACTATAAATACCCCAAGACCCTCTCGAAACAAGGTACGCACAAATAACTCAACTCTAGCACTCTAGTGTTGTAAAGTAAAGATTTCTAACTTAACCTTCGGAGGGTATTTGGCCGGTACCACGCCGGTGCCCTTTCAAAGGTCTTCACTCTCTTTGTTGTGCAGGTACGTCATCGGGAGCACGTGAGGACCGTGTGACTAACTGACGATTTTCGAGCATCATCAGTTGGCGCCGTCTGTGGGAAACGAGAGTGGTAACGCCACACTATCGCTTCCCGGACAAAAGTTGCATGGTACTCACCCGCTCAATGGCTACCACCAACAACATTCAGGAGAACGAACCGCGCGCAACCGTTCTGGAAAAGCAAGTCCAAACGCTCGCAGCAGCCGTCGAGCGCCTGACCAAAGAGAATAACGACTTGGAGGAGCAGCTACGTCAGAGAAACACGCGTCCTAGAATACAAGAGGAAAATCAGGAGGAGACAAGCGCTGAGAGAAGGGATCCCGAAGCGCCAGAAGGCAGCAACGCCCCGAGCAGGCCGGAGAGGCGGGATACCAACCTGACTACCCCTTCTGAAGCCATACCCCCTCACATCGCAGCCGAGATGCAGGAGATGCGTGAACGAATAGACGTAATGATGAATGCCCTCAAAGGACGACTGTCTAACGATCTCGACGACTTGGTACAGCGGACCGATTCACCTTTCACGGCACGTGTTACATCGTGCCCACTTCCCCCAAAGTTTCGTATGCCGCAGGTGGAAAGCTACGACGGAAACAAGGACCCCCTGGACCACTTAGAGTCCTTCAAAACTATAATGCACCTTCAAGGAGTGCCCGACGAGATTATGTGCAGGGCTTTCCCAATCACCTTGAAAGGGTCCGCAAGGGTCTGGTATAGCAGGTTGACGCCCAACTCAATAGGCACCTTTAAAGAGCTAGGCGCCCAGTTCGTGTCGCACTTTATCGGAGGCCACCGGTACAAAAAATCCACGGCATGCTTGATGAGCATCAGGCAGAGGGAAGACGAGACTCTAAGGTCCTACATAACGCGATTCAACAAAGAAGCTCTCTCGATAGATGAGGCGGACGACAAGATACAAGTAGCAGCCTTCACCAACGGGCTGCGAAAAGGGAAGTTCCTCTTCTCCCTATACAAGAACGATCCAAAGACCATGTCCGAAGTACTTTACAGGGCAACAAAATACATGAACGCGGAAGACGCGCTGATTGCAAGGGAAGACAAGCCTAAGAAGAGGGAAAGGCAAGAAGATACTCGAACGGATAGGGGGCAAAAGAAAGCCAGGACTGAAGAGCGACGGGATGACCGCCGCTCCAAGCCACTCCCAGGGAGATTCACGAGCTTCACACCATTGACCGCCCCTATCGATCAGGTTCTAATGCAAATCAAGGACGAGGGGACTTTGACTTTTCCCGGCAAATTGAAGGGAGATCCCAACAAAAGGCCAAGGGACAAATATTGCCGCTTCCATCGAGACCATGGACATGACACGGCTGATTGCTACGACCTAAAGCAACAGATAGAAGCTTTAATCAGGCAAGGAAAGCTGCAGAGGTTCGTTAGCAAAGAACGAGCAGAACCACCGCAAGGCCCGGCCCCAAGACGGGAAAACGAACGCCCCAAACAGCCCTTAGGCGACATCCGGATGATTGTAGGAGGGACGACGACCGCTGGATCGTCAAAGAAAGCTCGAAAGACGTATCTCAGAATGGTGCAGAACATCCAGCTGACGGGGACCGCACCTCAGATGCCACGGGCTAATAACCCCCTCATCGGATTCTCGGAAGAAGACGCGCGACGCATCCATCACCCCCATGACGACGCACTCGTCGTCACCATACGAGCAGGAGACTTCAACATGCATCGAGTTCTTGTCGACAATGGGAGCTCGGCGGACATCCTCTACTACCCTGCGTTCCAACAGATGGGAATTGATAGAGAACGACTGACTCCGGCTAACGCCCCACTAGTCGGCTTCGGAGGAACAAAGGTATTTCCCCTCGGTGTTATCACCCTCACGGTAACTATTGGAGACTACCCGCAACAGGTCACCAAGAATGTAGCATTCCTCGTGGTCGACTGCTCATCAGCCTACAACGCCATCATAGGACGTCCCACGCTTAACTCATGGAAGGCTGTAACTTCAACCTACCACTTGATGATAAAATTCCCAACGGACTATGGAGTGGGAGAACTCAGAGGGGACCAGGTGGCCGCACGCGAATGTTACGTAGCGATGATGGAGATGGACGACCACCAGCAAACCATGAGCATAGAACAGCAGGCATCAGCGGAGCCCACAGAAAAACTAGAAGACATGCTTCTCGACGACTCTCAGCCAGGGCGGACAACCAAGATCGGTACTCTTACCGACTCGACGATACGACAGGAACTTGCGGTCTTCCTCAAAGAAAACCGAGACGTGTTCGCCTGGAGTCACGAAGATATGCCGGGCATTGACCCGTCAGTCATAGTACACATATTAAACGTGTCACCGTCCTTTCCGCCGGTTCGACAAAAGAAGAGAGCCTTCGCCCCGGAGAGAGATCGGGCAGTAGCGGAGGAGGTCCACAAATTGCGGGAGGCGGGCTTCATTCAGGAGGTTTACTATCCCGAGTGGTTAGCGAACGTCGTCATGGTGAAAAAGAGTAGCGGAAAGTGGAGGATGTGCGTAGATTTTACCGATCTAAACAAGGCGTGCCCCAAGGACAGCTATCCTCTGCCAAGGGTCGACCTGCTGGTGGATTCTACGGCCCAACACCAACTATTAAGCTTCATGGACGCGTTCTCGGGATACAACCAGATCCTAATGGACGAAGCTGACCGAGAAAAAACTTCGTTCGTAACAAGTCAAGGCCTTTTTTGCTACAAGGTCATGCCGTTCGGCTTGAAAAATGCAGGCGCAACATACCAGAGGCTTATGAACAAGATGTTCGCGGAGCAGATCGGGAGAAATGTCCAGGTGTATGTCGACGACATGCTGGTAAAGAGTCGAAGAAAGGAGGATCATCTGAAAGACCTGAAGGAAACCTTCGATACCCTTCGCTCCTACAACATGAAGCTAAACCCCGCCAAGTGTGCCTTCGGAGTAACGGCCGGAAAATTCCTGGGATACATGGTGTCCCAACGGGGTATCGAAGCCAACCCAGACAAAATCTGAGCCATAATGGAGATGACACCTCCCAAAAACGTGAAGGAAGTACAAAGCCTTAACGGCAAGATCGCCGCACTTAGCAGATTCGTATCCAGGGCGACGGATAGATGCCTCCCGTTCTTCCGCACACTAAAGAAGTCCTTCGAATGGACGGACGAATGCCAACAAGCATTTGAAGACCTCAAGACCTACCTATCGTCGCCACCACTATTAACCCCCTCCCAACCGGGCGAAGAACTATTCCTCTATTTGGCCGTTTCTCCAGCCGCCGTCAGCGCAGCCCTAGTGAGGGAAGACAACAAGGTACAAAGGCCGGTATACTACGCCAGCCGGGCACTCCACGGGGCAGAAGGAAGATACTCGCCACTGGAAAAGCTGGCCTTCGCTCTAGTTACGGCAGCGCGCAAGCTAAAGCCATACTTCCAAGCTCATACGGTGGTCGTACTAACTGACAAGCCCATACGACGAGCGATGAGTAGCCTTGATGCCGCGGGACGTATGGCCTTATGGGCAGTAGAATTGAGCGAGTTTGACATAAAATATCGCCCCCGCACTGCCATCAAAGGGCAAGTACTCGCCGACTTTATTGCGGAGTTCGCGTATCAAGAAGATCAGAGGGCAGGGAGTTCCCAATGGAACGTTTTCACTGACGGTTCGTCAAACAAAAAAGCTGGCGGAGCAGGAGTCGTACTTCGTTCTCCCGAAGGTGACGAGGTCGAATGCATGATTCAACTTGATTTCCCTACGACCAACAACGAAGCGGAGTATGAAGCCCTCATAGCAGGTTTAGATCTGACAAAAGCCGTAGGAGTCGTAGGTGCGGTGATCCATTGTGACTCTCAGGTAATCACCAGTCAGATCAACGGTGACTACGAATGTAAGGGAGAAAGAATGAAGATGTACTTGGAACAAGCAAAGAGAAAGGTGGACGAGCTCCAGGCAAAAGTTGTTAAAATTCCAAGAGAGGACAACGAGCAGGCCGACCGCCTTGCAAAAGCTGCATCCGCAGAGCATGTAATCATCCCCGGTAAGGCTCTATCTTTTACTCAAATCGCACCACTGATAGATGTCATCAGCATGCAGGAGGTAAGATCCGAAAACGATTGGACCAACCCTCTGGTCGCCTATTTGAAAGAAGGCATCCTACCTGAAGAAAAGGAAGCCGCGAGGAAGCTGAAGGTCCGTGCAGCGAGATTCATCTTAATAAGGGACGTCTTATACAAGAGGAGTTTCTCCCGGCCGTACTTAAGGTGTCTAGGACCTGAAGAAGCGGATTACGTTATGAGAGAGGTACATGAAGGAATCTGCGGCAACCATTCAGGATCGCGGTCGCTGGTCCACAAACTGATCCGGGCCGGGTACTATTGGCCGACAATGCAGAAAGACACCCAGACATATGTCAAGACATGCGACAAGTGCCAACGGTTCAGTAACTTCATCAAGCGGCCAGCTGAAGAACTAAACCCGATCACTGCTCCGTGGCCGTTCGCCCAGTGGGGGTTGGATATCATGGGCCCATTCCCAACGGCAGCAAGACAACTAAAGTTCCTAATAGTCAGAATCGACTACTTCACCAAATGGGTGGAAGCAGAAGCCTTAGCCACTATCACCGAGAAGAACGTGCGAAGTTTTGTCTGGAAGAACATTATTTGCAGGTTTGGAATTCCAAGAGTCCTGATCTCGGACAATGGCAAACAGTTCGACAATAACGCCTTCCGGGATTTTTGCTCACAATTAGGAATCAAAAATCATTACTCTTCCCCTGCTCATCCCCAAGCCAATGGACAAGTTGAAGTCACGAACCGATCCTTGCTTCGGATAATCAAAACTCGGCTCGAGGGGGCAAAAGGCATATGGCCGGAGGAACTACCCAGCGTACTATGGGCATACAGAACAACCGTCAGGACCCCCACAGGAGAAACTCCGTTCCGGCTAACATACGGCACTGAAGCAGTTATACCAGCCGAGGTCGGACTCATGAGCTACAGAGTGGACAACCACGACGAAGGAAGGAATGACGAAGCCATGCGTCTAGAACTTGACCCAGCTGACGAAGTTAGAGCGACGGCTGAACAAAGGCTCGCGCGATACCAGAACCTCATGGCTAAACACTACAACTCCCGAGTCAAGCACAGGGACTTCGAAGTTGGAGACCTCGTCCTAAGGAAAGTAATGGGCACCACCAAAGACCCTACGCAAGGAAAACTCGGCCCAAACTGGGAAGGGCCCTATAGAATAACATTGTGGCTAAGGAAGGGCACCTACCACCTGGGGACCCTGGACGGACTACAACTACGCCATCCATGGAACGCCGAGCACCTCAGAAAGTACTACCAGTAGAGAAACAACGGACGCTACTCCTCATTTCCAATCTATTTCTGTCAGTCATTTATTTTAAATCATTTGTTTTAGTTTACTTTTAAAACATTCACCAAAGGGCTAAAGTTTGTCCTTTCTGGGAACAATTTTCTACGTATGTATGCATTCATCACAATAAGAGGAGTTTATTCAGAAGTAACTGATGTATTTGTTAAGCAGACGGAACTACTAAGTCCACGCAGTGGACGACCTTAAATCCACAAAGTGGACAGAACTGCCAAGTCCACAAAGTGGACGGAACTACTAAGTCCACGCAGTGGACGACCTTAAGCCCACAAAAGTGGACGAAGCTACCAAGTCCACGAAATGGACGATCCATAAATCACAAAGCGGACGACCTTAGTCCACAACATGAACGACCCTAAAAAAGTGGACGCCCCAAAGTCCACGAAGGTGACGGCCTTAAATACATCAAAAGGCAAAATTAGTTCGACGGACGATCTCAAAGTCCACGAAGTAGACGGCAATCTAAAAGTCCTCGAAGTGGACGATCTCGCCCACACAATAGACGGAGCTAAAATGCCCGCAGAACTAACATAAGTAACGAACTTATACATTGACGATAAACTTTACTCAAATCACAAAATGGGCGTCCCACCCACGAAATAGGCAAAGTCAGCATCAGGTCCACAAAATGGACAAAGCTGACGACCCCACAAAGAAAAGGTATAAAAATCAAGCAGCCTCGTCAGAACAAAATACAGAAAAGACATTAAAGAATTTAGATCGACGGCACGAAAGCAACAAAATGAAAATAACACTTTGGAAGCAATAAACGTTAAGATTGTCTTTACAAAAGCTCAAAACAACGAGCGTCAAACATTAAAGTTCATTACAAAACAAAAACAAAGTGTTTACAATAGAAGGGTCTACGAAGCAGACGGGGCAGTCGACGAAGGCAGGACGACAGCCGGAGTTGAAGGATCCTCAGCATTAGACTTCTCCGCTTCAAGACCTGCTGACGGATCCAAAGTGACGGACCTCTCCAAAGCCGGTTGGGCGAGGACAAAGCTGCCGTCCCTCGAATCTACCATAGGCTCGGTAGCCTCGTCATCCTCCTCGAGAATGGATTCACCTGCCGGGGTCGACGGTATAGGCTCATCCATGCTTATCCCCGACAAGTCCAAGTCAGGATGGGCACGCTTCATTTGCTTTAAGCAATCCTCGAAACCTTCAGAGTAGTAGACGGCACAGGAGTCAATGAATTGTTGGGAATCTTTGAATTCCGCCACGGCGTCACTCCTGGCCGTCTCCACCTGACCCATCAGCCCTTGAAGTTCTTTCTCCGCCGTCAACTTTGCATCGTCGGCCAGGCCCCGTTGACGGGTTTCCTCCGCCAGCTCATCCGTCAGTCTCTTCACCTCTTTGGCCAGGGTGATGTTGGCGTCCCTATACTGCTGCTGAGCGTCTGCCGACGTCTTGAGGCGCTTGTGCAGGCGAGAGACCACCCCCTCCTTCGCAGCACATCGGTCACGTAGGGCCTTCATTCGAATCATGGCCTTTGGGGCACAAAAAGGTCGTCAGTCGCAGAAATGCCGTCAATACTCTACAACGACTACGAAAAATAATAATAAAAACAAAAATACGGCGAAGGCAGTCATACCCTTGCAAGGTCGAACAGCCCCGACGACCCTATCTCGTCCGTCGGGTGGTCGTCACACAGCTCCATCTCCTCTTCCTTTAGGATGGACTCCGCTACCTCCACGGCATAGTCCTTGTGGGTGAGGAGGCGACGGGAAGAATCAGGAGTAACGACCCCTGAGGCCGTCATCAGGCCTTTGCCAGACCCGTAAGAAGCTCTTGGAGGCGACGGCCTCTTGGTGGTCTTGTCCCCCGAGGAAGAAACCACTTTCTTCCCGGACCGGTCGTCAGCCCCGTCAGCCTTTCTCTTGACGCCCTTCTTCCCGACGGGCTTAGGAGCTGTTGATGGCGTCGCTTCACCTCTGGCCCTCTCCTCCTCCTGCTTCTTCTTAGCCGCGGCGGCGCGGATTCTTTGCTTTGCCGTCTCCATTTCTGGTAAAGATAAAAAGTGAATAGAAACAACAAAAAGGTAAGGAAAGTGACGGAGGTAACTACGAGATACTCACGTCGACGGGATAATTCGTTTAGTCTACGAGCCTCGTCTGACGGTTCGGGACCACCGCAATATAGGTGCAAAGTGTCTAGGGTAATTAGGTCCCGACACCTCCTTTCGTCCAGAGGAATTGACGTCACTCGGCGGATGAACTCCTCTTGCTCCGCGGTTATACGTGGACGGACGTTGGCTGAAAGAAATATAGACGGAGTTAGAAACCAGTTAGGTGAAAAGCAAAGAGAGGCCGACGGGATAAACCTGAATCCCTAACGTGCGCCCAAGTGTTATCGAAAAAACCATAAGGCATGGACTCCCACTCTTCTTCACGACACACCCAGTTCGTCCCTTTAACGAAAAAGTACCTTCCTTTCCAATTTCTATTGGAGTCAGGCATGTCGGACACCAATTTTAACTCTTTCGACCTTAGGGAGAAATGATAAAACCCCTTGGACGAAGAAATATGTTGTGGACGGTAGCACCAAAAGAATTCATCTAAAGTTAGCTGACGGTGCCCGCCGCTGAGACGACCCCACAAAATTTCCGCGCCGATAAAAGTCCTCCACGCATTGGGGGCAATCTGGCTGACGGAGATCCCCAAAAAGTTAGTTAACTGACGGTACAAGCCCGTCAATGGTAATCTGAAGCCCGCTGCAAACATGGCGTCATACATGCCCACGTCGGCTGTTCGACCTGAATAACACCGTTCACCATCCAAAGGGAGACGGATTGGGACGTCGTCTGGGATCTGGTAGCGGGCTCGTAAAGTGTTAAAAACATTTTCTGACATCGTCGGCAGAAAACTATTGACGGACCATTCAAGGGGAAGGATGAAGGGGCGGTCATCACCTGGAGCTCCAGAGGTGCTCTCTAAAGTCTCCTCATCACCTTCATCCTCACTCTCGTCGCCACTTCTCTCTTTCTCACTATCACCCCCGTCCTCACTTTCTCTACCATTTCTATCCACTTCGTCAGAAGAATGGGCCGATGTGTCCCTCTCTGACGACCAGGACAAGCCCTCCTCGGGCTGAAGACCTGACGGAAAGACTTCGTCATAACCCGCTCCTTCGCGGACTGACGACTGCTCACTCGACATCTGACTACCTACAAACGATGGTTGTTGTTCTAAGAACCTAGGCCAACGGCTTCGCTAAAGTTACAGGGTGGAAAAATAAAAAGAATTGAAAGAAAAAACTTACAAGTAAAATGTCGTCTGGCGTAAGTTGACGGTTCAAGGAAGACGAAGCTAGCAAACAGACGGACGGGAATCTTGCGCTTGACGCTTTGGCTCTCAAAAGAATACAAGTGCTGGAAAGTTTGAAATGAGGAAAGTAGGACATATATATAGGAAACATGGGGCACGAAAGACGAAGCGACACGCTCGTCGCAGAACGAGGCGAATCAAGCTAAGCCACGTGTCCTCGCATTTAATGAAAGCCGCGCGAGGTTTTAGGTATATACTCCATAGCTCGTCAGGATAAGATGACGAGGCTATGGAGTAGGGGGCAGCTGATAAGGGTTATCCTAAATGACATAAAGTTGACGAGCCTGGGGCTGACGACCCCATGGCTGACGACCTCAACTCTTGAGCTACCTGAAGCTGACGACCTTTGACGTATGGAGACCTAAGACTGACGGCCTCCACCAATAATCCTATTGAATAGCGTAGCTGACGGGAGAAGGCTGACGAGGTCAGTTTCAGCTCCATTTGCAATCTTACTTGACTGACACGCATACATAAACAATTCTTGAACAATACGTCTAAGTAAGGAGACCCCTACAAGGAGAAGGATTCTAGGAGATACGTGGGATCCAAGTATCACTATCCTAAAAGGAAAAGAACTCCTCGGTCAAGGCATGGATTTCGGCCCAACGCTACTATAAATACCCCAAGACCCTCTCGAAACAAGGTACGCACAAATAACTCAACTCTAGCACTCTAGTGTTGTAAAGTAAAGATTTCTAACTTAACCTTCGGAGGGTATTTGGCCGGTACCACGCCGGTGCCCTTTCAAAGGTCTTCACTCTCTTTGTTGTGCAGGTACGTCATCGGGAGCACGTGAGGACCGTGTGACTAACTGACGATTTTCGAGCATCATCATATATATATATATATATATATATATATATATATCAAAAATGTCAAAAACTGGGTAGAATGGGCAATTGCCCCCCATTCTTTTAACAATATTATTATTATTATTATTATTATTATTATTATTATTATTATTATTATTATTATTATTATTATTATTATTATTTTATATATACTAATTTTAGCAATTTTGTTCTATAAAATTACATTTCGTTTGCCTTAAATAATATCATTGATTATTTTAAGCGTAATGCTATACTCACAAACAATTTTACAACATTTTTACAAATTATTTTAGTAGCAAAGTCTTATTGGTTTGCATAATGAGCCCATCACTCACATATTTTTTTTTACTTACCAGTAGCACTTATCATATTAGTAATTTATAAAAAAGTTTGTAGCTCTAGCATTTTCCTCATTTCAGTGACCATAAAAAAATTTATAGATCTAAAATCTAAAACAAAATATACAAACCTAAAAAAAAGAAGCTCAACAACAAAAATTAACAATAGTAAAATTAAAACAATTAAGCTCAAATAACCAATTTTATCCAAAATAAACAACCTGAGTCCCTTACCTTTAAAAAATTCTAACGAAAAATATTTTTGTTCTTATCCACACAAAAAAAAAAAACAAAAACAAAAACAAAACAAAAACAAAATCTCAGCAGCTAAATAATAGCAAAGTCAGAGGTTTAAACTGTCGTACACAGTTAACAGTAAAGCTGCCCCTTTTTAATTCAAAGTTCTAGCTCTGTCCCTAATCCTGATGAGTCATAAATGTGCACCCCGCCCTATCGAGGACACTATATATATATATATATATATATATATATATATATAATCAATTATTAATAATATATTATTGTAAATATAAGTTTTTAAGTACTAAATTTAAAATAATTTAAAGTATTGCTTCTCAAACAATAGGTTTATAATAGTTTTTATTTATTTTTGCTAAACAGAGTTATAATAGTTATTGAAACAAATGATCATTTCTTTAATTAATGTTTGAAGAGGTACGAAGTTGATGAGTGAAAATCGATTTCAGCTAGGCCCAAGTTTGTCAGGTAGCTTACCCCACCATTCAAATGCTAGCGGGGCAGCCTAATCCAACACCTACAAAAATACACAAAAAGACAAACCCAACTTTGCAGGAGGAAGTTGTGTGTTTTTTTATTCACGCTTATTTCTTGTTTGTATTGTTGATGCCTCAATCACATCCCTTTTCTTTACAGTGGTGGCGAGGCAATTTTCAAAGTTCCCTATTATTTTTCGGTCGCAATTTGTGTCTCTTAAGCTCTGAGCCTCTGACTTTAGTGCTCTTATTTACCCGTGGGAAAAGAAAATGCTTGTGGCTTTGCTTTATTCATTTGCTTACCCACCCAAGCTCCCTCCCTTGTACTTAAATGAGATTTTCGGTGTTTGACCTGCTGAGATAATAATCATGCTTTTGAATCATTGCATGCCCACTCCCTTATCTAGGTGCTGGAGATGAGAAGCCTTTGACTTTGACAAAGAGACCATCTTTCGAATATTTAGTTGTGTTATTGAAAATCCTCCAGAAAGCATATTTCAACTGTTTTCTCATTTTTTTTTCCATCCCTCCAGCACATATATAATAAAGAAATAAGAAGTTTAGATCAAAAAATCCTGATCAGCGATCAACGGTGGCGGCAGTGGTTGGCAATTGGAGACGGGATGTTAGTGGGGATGGTGGTTGGATTTTTGAGAGTAAGTTAGAGATTTGGTCCATGAGTTTTGGGTGAGACGAAAAATGAACGTGTAAAATATTTTTTTTGCTGTGCCTTTATTTTATAGTCAACAGGAAAACAATTTTTTGGTTGACCAACAATTTTAGATACCCCAAATACTTGCAGATGCGGAAAAATTTTTAAAAAATTAATTTCCATTAAAATAAACACAATCTAAGAGCATTTTCAGTAGGCGCTTTAAGCAGTGGCGGCTCCAAGAATGTTTCTCAGGGTGTTCCTGGTAAGACCAAACTTAGGATTTGAACTTAAGGGAGGCCCGAAGCAAAATGGTCAATTTCATGCTAGGGTCATTTAAGTTTAGTTAAGAAGAAAAAAAAATGATATATTTGGGTACCAATCAATCCTAACGTACCTTTTAGAGTTATCACTTTATATTTATTATATTTAATTTGTTTATAAATTAGAACCCCACTTTTTTTTTTAAAGAGCTTTTAAAAAATGTAAATTCATATAATCTATTTTTAAGCCATAAATTCATATATGTATTTTTTTTAAGAGCTTTTAAAAAATGTAAATTCATATAATCTATTTTTAAGCCATAAATTCATATATGTAGTGCGTGTTTGACATGACTTAATTTTGTTAGCTTATTTTACTATTTAATTTATTTTTGTTACTATTTATGGGTCTTTTTGTATTTTTTAGTATTATTTATGGATCTCACTATACTATTTCAACTAACTTTTATCTTTACCTACAGTATTTTTAACAAAAAATTTTCAATTTCAACCAAATAAACGATCTCAATTAGACGCCTAACTTAATAATATATTGCACAAGATACATTTTGATTTCTGTCACCACTCATTAATATGAAAAACAAAATAGATAAAAGGTTCAAAAAAGAAAGATGTGGAGAAGTGAATCCCACGTGTAGAGTAGATGGACTTTGGACAAAATACAATAGTAAAATCTACATGTGTGTCTGACATTTTTGACCAAAAGTTTAAAAGTAGATATAGGGAAAGTAAAAAACCTCTTGAGAAAACAAAGAGACGGTGGGCTGGTGGAGAAATCGAAGTAGTAGAAAGAAAATAATGGAGGAGGATTTCGGCAAACTGGTCAAATCTAAGCCAAAGAAGAAGAAAAACATAGAGGAGGATTTTTGTTGTTCAAACAGCAAACAACGTCAACCATAACAATATGACAGTCCAGGCAAGAAGAACTGAAGAAGCATAAAGGATTCAAGTAAAAAAGGACAGCTGTTGGAGGAAGAATAAGAGTTGAGAGAGTGAAACTGAGGGAGAGAAATTTAAATAGGTAAAATTGGGAATTTGTGATTTTTGTTTTGTTATTTTAGATTTGTGGAATGATTATATTATGTATTTTTTTTGTTTAGACCGAAATTTTTTTCTATTTGAAGTTTTTTTTTGTTACGGGTTGTTGGTACTATTGTGATATCTTTGGGCTGATTTGATGAAATTTTGATGATGGGGGCCTAGAGTCTGAAGAGAGGGGAGCCGAAGTTGTATGTGAGTATCTACCTTGAGGGTGTTCCTAATTATTTTTGAGGGTGTTCCTAATTATTTTTTAAGGGTAGATAAATTAAAAAATTTAAATTATCATATATAATTTTTTTTTTTTTTTCAAGTCAGGGTGTTCCTGGGAACACCCTGGCTTGAACGTGGCGCCGCCACTGGCTTTAAGGTCATTTTGGAGAGTAAACCCACGAAAATAAGCTCAAACCGTCTCTCCCAAATCTCTCCTTTTTTTTGTCTTTTTAGAGTTGCTATAGTAGTTAGCTCTCTTGATGGAGAGAGTACTGTTCATCATCCAAACCATTTTCTCTCCTTAAAGTATTTGACACATGAATAAATTAGGTTAAAAATTTAGCCTGTATCTCAACAACTACAAAGTACTACAAAACACAAATAACAAAACGCAATCAAACAAAGCACAATCTTTCTCATAAAACTATTGAATTCAAAACACTAATAAATAAATTAAAAAAAAAAAAAAAAAACACTGATCTAACCCATCTAGGTTGCATGTCGTTGGTAGGGGAGGTGAAGAAAACGACAAAGAAGAAAGACGACGATCCCTTTGTTTTGTTTGAGTGAAACACTGAAATGTCAAACATGTGGCCTTCATATTTTTTTGTGATAAACTACGTTTTTCGTCCCTATTTTGTGCACCATATTTTAATTTAGTCTCTAATCTTTTAATTGTGACAAGTTGGTCGATAACCTTTTAATATTGTGTTAATTTAGTCTTTTCTGTTATCTCTTGGATGGAAAACTATAATGTGTCATGTAGTGCCCATGGGCCCAAGGCACATGTTGGGCCGGCCCAAGGGCTCCCATAAGGAAGAAAGTTCAACCCAATATCATGAATGGTCCGAGGACATAATAAGTCCGTCCTACGAAGTCATGTGATAAAGAAAGGTGTCATGCATGTGCAGAACACCTCAGAACATGACGTCCGAGAACTACTAAGTCCTCGACAACATGTCGCTGAGGATGAGGCAAGTGACCTGGCAGTCCAAGGGCATCCGTACTGAAGACCTGAGATACAAAAAAACTGAGAAAAAGAGAATAGGGGATAAAAGGAGGTGATAGACAAATATCAAGCATAAAGCTGCTACTACCGCATTGAAGGCCCCATACCTACCTCTTTGACTGCATTAATGAGGAAGTGACACCTGAGCATTGAAATTCAACCTTATACTCACCGCCAGAGACTTTAGTAAGAATGGATGATGGGACAAGTATCCAGAAAGAGGATCTAGGCCACACGTGGAAGGAAGGAGAAAAAGATACAGGCCTATAAAAGGTGAAGGAAGAAGAAAGAAAAAGGGGGAGGAGCAAAAACTCAAGACACACTACAAAGAGAATTTGTAAGGAAAAACCAAAGATTGTTCTCGGCATTAGTATATAAAGCAGTATTTCATCCATGTATGAGAAGTACGCATGTACTCTGTGATTTAACCTAACTTTGTGTTATCTACCGTCCAAAAAACCTAGATTAGAAGCCCACTCTCTATAAATTCATTGTCTAGGGCTCGATAGGCTGGTCTGAAAGTCCCACTCTGGTCTAGCATGATTTGTGTCCTTACATGTCAAATGGCATAAATATTTTATTTTTTTAAATTGCCACATTATCACCTGCCTATCAAACTTTAAAAAAAAAAAAAAAAAAATCAAATCAAATCTTTGCTTATTTTGTTTGATAGAAGTTATAGAACCACGTATTACTCCAAAAAAGAAGAAGACATTAGTTTATAAAAAAAAAATTAAAAAAAAAAAAAAAAAACCTGAATCAAATATTTGATAGAACCACATCAGTTTAAAGAAAAAAAAAAACCCAAAATGAAATATTTTTAGTTTGATAAACTAGGGCAGAACCCATCTAAAACACTTTCTCCCTAAAACCCAAAATCACCATGTGAGGACGGTGATACCTTTTCCTTCCTTCCGACGGTGCCAAGAATGACCTGATGAAATCCATCTTGATTAGTCTCCTTATTAACATATTTGTTTCCAGTATTAGTTTAACCATGTTTTCTTCAATCTCAGTTTGATTCTTTGCTTTATAAAAAAACACTTTGAGCAAACTCCCTTGAAAGTCAAAATGGCCCTAGTTGCTTTGCTTTAAAATAATTATCATACCAAGATTTAAAGGAATGTAGGAATCACACTTTGTGCCTATTTTTCCAATTAGCATGGCTGTCATGGTTTTATCAGTGAACCCAAACTGATGAAAACATGATTTAAATTATCAGGTTGCAATGTTATAAATAAAGATCAACCAACACTAGACCTTTAGAGGGTTACCTTAAGAGTTTTCACAAAAGAATCAAAAGGTTACCTAAGAGTTTTCACAAAAGAGTCAAATTGAAGAACCAGATATGGTGAACGAAATTGGGGCTCTCTATGTCCTTGTACCCAAAAATTTGCACGATTAAAAGAGAACCTTAAAGGTGAACGAACAAGAAAACAAAAACATAAATTTGTCTAGAACTACACCAAAAGTCAATACCAACTTAAACTGAACCCTTCACATTTTGGTCCGTTCTAAACAAACAAGAGATAAAAAGACTAAGAGGAAGATAATACCGAAAGAGAGGGGGAGATATTATCAGCATTTTAGCAACTCTGTGGGCTCTTAGCTCCATTCATCACTGTCAGGCATCACCATTGGTAAAATCTCTAGCCACCGTAGTGCCTCACCTTTCTTTGTAGAGGACCAAAATGTGAAGAAATTTGAAATCATGACTTAGGGATTTTTTTTTTTTTTTTTTTTTTTTTTTTTTTGAGGAAAGGGATTTTCTTTTGTTGATAGACGTGAGTTAGGGATTTTGATTCAAAAGTTTTTTTTTTTTTTTCAAAAACATTTTGATACAAAAGTTACTCTTTCACTTATCTGTTGTTTTGTTTTTCTTCTCTAATTTAAAATTATGTTGACATTTCATAAATAAAAAAAATTATGCTGACATGTTAGTCAAGGCGCTAGCTGATGTGGAAACATATATATATATTTTTTATATAAGCCGTTTGACGCATTAAACTTTTTCATCCAAGAGATAACGGCAAGAACTACATTCATATGATACTGAAAGGTTAGAAACCAAACTGACACAATTGAAATGTTAGAGATTAAATTGAAATATGGTGTAAAGGATAAGGACCAAATACGTAATTTACCCTATTTTTTATTTATTGATGGGAGAAACGTGTGGCCTTCAAGTTATAAGTTTGTCTTTTATTGAAAATTATTGATAAGTTTTTACTAAAAAAACCTAATGGTCAGCTCTTTAAGGAAAATTAATTAGAAGTTAATAAATAAGAATAATAACTTATAAAAAGGGATAATTATAAGTTAATGAATATTAGTAATTAAAGAGTAATGCTACAGATAACTATTAATTATTGATAATTAATAGTTCGTAAAAATGTTGTAAAATAATTTGTGACTGTAGCATTACTCATAACTTAAAGATAAAAACTAATGAATATTTAGGAAAGAATTAATGAATAAACTCATTCCAAATATACTTATATTTGATAAATTTAAAATTTATAGAATTTTCAAAGGACTTGCACAGTGCTAACATAGGTTTGATAAAGATTGACAAATAAATAATAAAAGGGTGATAATTAAATTACCCTTAGCAAAATACATCATTGCAAATTTTGAAAAAAATTATACTGTTGGGAGATTTAAAAATGTAGCTATTAGGAATTTGGAAAACATAGGCAGTTTTGGGAATGAATAAAAAATTTATAAAAAAAAATAATAAAGGAAGATTAAAGAATGAATAAAGAATGAGTGAAAAAAATAATATTTAAATGGGATAAAGAAATGATAAAAGGTCTATTGAAAATTGTACTGAAAAGAGTAAATTGACAAAATGTAAAAATATCTGTTTACTTTTCAAACAATACAAAAATTTGAAAATGCTCTAGGTCCTCAATAAATTAAAATGAATAAAAATAATAAAGGAGATAGTAAGAGAGATAGTACACTATTGTATTGTCATATACACCACAAATAAAAACCCTTAACAATCTGTTTAGTGGGTATAAATAGCACGAAGCTTGATTTGTGTTGGGCTTGTAAGAATTAGCAAAAAATTGCCATCAACAACCACAAAAAATGAACACCATCTTATGAAAAGCACACCCAATTGTAACTTCTCTCTTCACCCCCCCTTTTACATATCGATTATCGATCGGCCATTGACCAATCATTAACTTTATTTATATATTTCAAATTAGTTACTTTTCCTACTTAAATTTTTGTGTAGATTATAAATTTATGGTATGTTTTTGTAAATGAAAGTTCTTGTTCATTCAATGTGAATTTTTCCTCTCTCTCATTTTTAAGGTTGCAATCAAATTAAAGAAAACAAATCAATTATGTAAAAAATATATTAGAAAAACCAATTTATTTTTTCTATTGGAACAAATAAAATAAGAATCAAAACTAAAAAAATATTGCAAATGTAGAGAGATTAAAAAAAAACTAAATGAGAATTCCAAACCTCCAAGTAAAAACTAAGAACGATATAATATAGGTGTAAATGCACTTTTAGTTCCTACATTTTGCATCTTTTCCATTTTAGTCCTTACATTTTCATTTCACCACTTTTAGTTCCTAAATCAATTAGGGCATTCCATTTTGGTCCTTATTGTTACTCATTTAACAAAAATTGCTGATGTGTGGCAAACGGAGTGCACTATTGGCATATTAAATGTTGACGTAGCCAATAAAATAATATTAAAAAAAATGCAACGTTAGCATAAAATAATGATTAAAAAAGACATATAAGCATCCACATCAACTTTTGATTTTGAAAATTAATTTATCTATTTTAACAAAATGAAAAAAAAAAACACAAAATTAGAACCTAAAATATACATGAATTCTAAAAGAACACGAAACCAAAATATTCAATCACATGATCATGAACCCAGAAAAAATAAATTTATTGACAAAAACATAAATTTCTCATCTCAAATCTGTAGCTGGTTGCATTATCTCATTTTTCTAGATCTCTCCATCAACACTCTCGCTGGACCGATCTCGTCGGAGATCGCAGACTGTAAGTTCTTGAACAGCTTGATTTTGAGTAATAAATGCTTCTCCAGTTCGATTTCAGAGCACAAACCCAAAACCAAACACAAAAAACACAAAATCAAATTTAAACATTAACACAAGATCACAAACACAAATAACCTATGGCTGTGGACGTCAAATTCATTGGGTTTTCCCATTTTTTGAGAGGAACCCATGACTTCCATATTGAATGGTGCATTGTTGCCTCTCAAAACCCAGATCAACAAAAACCCAAATCAACAAAAATCATAGCTCACAAACACAAAGACATGCCCATAATTACAAAGACAAAATTTTGGAACCCAAACCCAAAACTCAACCCAGTTTTTTTCAACAATTACAAAAAGATAAAACTCAAAGACATTCAACAATTACACAAAGACAAAACTCAAACCCAAATTTTTCCACCCCAAACACAAAACTTAACCCAGATTATCTTAGGCTTTCTGAGAAACCAAGCACAAAACTCAAAACTCAAGTCCTAAATCAATGAACAAAACCTAAGATCTAAAACCACAAATAATTACGGATTTAGAGAGAGAGCTAGGTTTTTGGCTATGGGTTTAGAGAGAGAAGGCTAAGTTTTTGGCCAAAGAGAGCTGGGTTTTTAGCCAAAATTTAGAGAGAGAGAGAGAGAAAGCTGGATTTTTGGCCATGAATTTAGAGAATTTAGAGAGAGGGAGTTGGGATTTCGGCCATGGATTTAGAGAGAGAGACCTCACCTTCAGTCAACCCCTTCAGCCGAAACTACCTTCAGTCACCTTCACCTTCACCCAAACCACCTTCAATCATCTCTACCTTCACTTTGAGCTCAAAGACTTTTGTAGAAAGAGATAGCTTGGAGAGAGAGCTTGAGATTTTCACACAGAGAGCTTGGAGATTTTGTTTGACATTTTAAGATTTAATAACTGTTATTGTGTTTGGTTGCCCAGAAAGTTTAATAAAATTTGATAAATTTAATTTTTTCTTTTTTGTAATTTTTTTAATTTTTTAATTTTTAAAATTGATAAATTTATTTTAATATTATTTTCAATGGACACGTGAATGCTGACGTGGCATTTTTTAATATTATTTTATTGGCCACATCAGCATTTAATGTACCAATAGCACACTCTGTTTGCCACATCAGCAATTCCTGTTAAATGAGTAACGGTAAAGACCAAAATGGAACGCGTTAATTGATTTAGGGACTAAAAGTGGTGAAATGAAAATGCAGGGACTAAAATGAAAAAGATGAAAAGTATAAGAACTAAAAGTGCATTTACGCTTATAATATAATAATGACATTTTTTTTATCATGTTTTACGTTAAAGGCATAAATGCACTTTTAATCCCTACATTTTAACTTTTTTTCATTCTGGACCCTACATTTATTTTTATCACTTTTAGTTCCTAAACCAATTAGCGTGTCTCACTTTAGTCCTTTCTGTTAGCTAACTAGCGGAAAAGGCTGACGTGGCTGACAAAGCGAATAAAAAAAATAATATAAAATACCACATCAGCATCTAATTTTTTTTTTTTAAAATAGTTTATCAATTTTAACTAAATAATAAATAAAAAAAGACAAAACAGAATTACTCCCAAAACATTAAGAAGTCAAATCCAGAAAATCATTCAAATCCAAAAAAAATCATACACAAACCCATCAAGAACACACAATAGTACAAACCCAGAAATCAAACATAGAAAAATCAAATCCACATCATATTAAACATAAATGAGAAATTAAATATGAACACATTAAACATTTGAACAAGAAGACAAACCCAGAAAATTCAAAACCCAAAAAATTAGCATTGGATCCATATCAACACAAAATTAAACATGAACAAATATGTTGATACCCCATTTTGCAACCCACATTAAACCTCACATGGAAGGTAAAAAGGTAATTGTGCCTTGGTATTATGCATCTTGATTCTAGTCATTATATCCTTAATCTCATTTCACCAAAATGATCTTGATGTTGTAACGATCAAATCGATTGGTCATAAACCCTAATCGGATCATCAGAATGAAAGTTATCATCAAATCAACTTTTAATAGCCGAGATGCACTATCACAAATTGAGTTTGACTATATGTAATTATGAACAATTGATTCAATTTGAGATTAATGATGTGTCATAATTTGATTAGTTAGGACTACATTTTATAGTAAGGTTGCATACACCTAATTAACTAGATAATTAAACATTAATTATTCAATGAATAATTTGTGCAACTATCTTTTAATTAGAGTAAATTTGGAATCAATTAAGTTTGAAATGAGAGTGATTAGAGCCATTTAATGTCAATTGGGAGCTAATTTTGGACCTAGTAATGTTAATTGTGTTGAAATCATTTTCTAACAAATGACCCCTGCTCACCATTTTATCAATATCTCTCAGAATATTTTGAATCTATGAATGAGGTTAGTTTTTCCAGAAACTAGACATCCGGGGCTTTAATATGAGCACAAGAACGAGACAATTCCAATTAGAATTAAGTCAGATATGATTTTTTGAAGTTGGCTCTACAGGTTGTTATAGCAGCTACAGGAAAACCGAATTTTGGCTTGCTCCTCACTCCTCACTCCCCACTCCCACCAATCTCTACATTTAATGCACCAGATTTTTCCAAAGGCTAAAATGAGGTCTAGGTTCATGATTCTTTGTCAACCATCATTAAATAACCTTCCATTCATATTTCCTTAACCACTACTATATAAACTCCTCCTCTCCTCCATTCAGAGCAGAAAAAACCCTCATCTCTTTTCTTCTCTTGAGTTTGAGTGAAGTTGAATAGTCTTGTCATATCTTGGTCTTCTTGAGACTCAAGATATTGAGTGAGACTCACTTTTCCTCTCCTAACTCTTCTTTTCCTCCACCCTTAAGATCTCTACCAAGAGTTTCCTCATCCACCATATAGATCTTGCATGAAGGTATAATTTATTTCCCTAACTTATTTTTTATGTTGTCATGATGAGAATTTAGGATTAAAGCATGATAGTAACTATTTAAATTCCTTTGAATATGTTTGAATGCTCTTAAATGTTCTTATGTGTTCTTCACATATTCTTGGTTGTTCATCACATGTTCATGCATAACACAAGTTTCGATCTTAAATCCACATCAAAAACTTGAAAAAGATGTTTGTTTAATAATTCTTTTAAATTCTTGAATCTAGGATATCACCATCCACACACATTCACTATAATTTATTTTTCAATCCAAATGAAATGCTTAATAAATTGAATTAAGGTTTATCACATGCACACACATTAAATTCAAGGTGAAAATATACTTTTGGTCCCTACATTTTGGATCAGTTTCCATTTTGGTCCCAAAATTGATTTCGTTGCAAATTTTATCCCTAAAAAAAAAAAAATCGTTTTTAAAATGGTCCCTACCATTAACCCACTGATGGAAACCTCCTACGTAGCAGACAGAGTGCCTTGTTTGTTGACGTGGCCATTACAATATTATTAAAAATAATTATTTGGCATTTTTAATGCCACGTCAGATTTAAATTAGTAAAACATTAAAAAAAAAAAAGGCCAGATCAGAAAATTCAAAAAAAAAAAATTAATTCCTCAATTTTAATATAATTAATATAATTAAATTAAATTAAATATAAAAAAATTTCTTCTTTACATTAAAATAAAAATAAACATTAATATAATTAAGTTAAATTTTTATTTTTTACATTTTTTTTTCGTAAGAACATTTCTTTATTTCCAGAACATGAACTTCATGTTCTTCCCTGGTAAACAAACTACCAAACCCAAAAATTTTCTTAAGAAACAAACACAAAAAAAAAAACCCAAAAATTTTAGCTCAAAAACAAAATCATAAATCTCAATTCCACCATTTTTTCAAACACCAGCAAAATCATCAAATCCCAAAGCCCTAAAGTACTAAATTAATCCAAAAATACAATGTAACCAACCCAAACAAAAAAAAAAAATCCCAAACCCAGAAAAACTAAAAGAGAAAGGAAATTGAAGAAGTAATCAACAAACGTAACTCAATGGCATGGGCCAAAAGTCACGGGCTTATTCCTCAGGTCGCAGGTTCTATTCCTAAGTCCTAGTCTTAGTCACACGGATTTGTGAATTGTGATTTGTGCCACTCTGAAAGTGACGCTCTAAAATGTAAAATCTCCCCCATTAAAAAGGAGCCTTACCTAGGGTTTGAAGCCCTTTCTCCCCTTCTTCTTCTTCTTCTTCTGCAACAAATCACCATGAAAGCAAAGCCACCTTCAAAACCAAAAACCCATCTTCATCTTCATCAAGAAGAGCCCCAAAACCTATCAGAGTTCTCGTTCACCATAGCCAAAATAGCAGTCTCACAGATTTGCCAGTAAGTGGGGTACAAGGCCACCCAGCTCTCCGCACTCAACGCTCTGACCATGGTGGCCACAAAGTACCTCAAGGCCATAGCCAAGTCGGCCCCTTCCTTGGCTAACACCTCCAATCGCATGCATTTGAACCTGCTAGACCTCACACTTGCCCTCCACCACCTCGTTACTCTCCACACCTCCACTCTCTTCTCCATCTCTTCCTCCGGAGGATCATTAAAGATTGAGGATCATTACTAAAAAAAAAGTAATTTATTTTTTGTTTGTTTTTAATTAAAACTAAAATTGAGGAATTAAATATTTTTTGAATTTTCTGATCTGGCCTTTTTTTTTTTTTTAATGTTTTACTAATTTAAATCTGACATGGCATTAAAAAATGCTAAAAAATTATTTTTAATAATATTTTAATAGGCACGTTAGCACCACGTCAGCAAACATGGCACTTCATCTGCCATGTAGGAGGTTTCCGTTAATGGGTTGATGGTAGGAACCATTTTAAAAACAATTTTCTTTTTTTAAGGGTGAAATTTGCAACGAAATCAATTTTGGGACCAAAATGGAAATTGACCCAAATTGTAGAGACCAAAAGTGCATTTTTGCCTAAATTCAACATGTAAATTGATTGACATACTGGATGATATGATATGAATGTTGGCTACTATAGTCTAGAAGACCGGTTTCACAAAACAAGGTGGGTGCTTAACACATTCCCACCTTGTAATATAGCCTCCGAGCTTAGATCAAGGGTTGATAGACCAATGCTTTTCTTTGTAATTTTCAATTTATAGATTGTAACTAAGAAACAAAGCCATATACTTTATCTTAGATTATATCTAGGATCAAAGTTATGTAATTTCTTATGATCAATGTAAATTCAATTGCAAATCAATAAAATAAGGAATTTTTTAATTTTGCTTTTCTTATTTATTCTAATAATTAAATAAGTGGTGACTTCATTGTAAAATCCTTAATCTAAAGGGGAAAATATAATTAGTCGACTCTCTATTTTGAGAGGCAATAAGATGACTCCACCCATTCATGTGGGTTTGGCCCGACACCATATAAAAAAGGGGGCCGAGGGCGCAGTCACTCACAAAATTCGAAAAATCAAACCCCCCACACCACGAAAGCATCAAATACAAAACTCAAATCCAGAATTTCGAGCCCCCAAACACAAAAACACTAAACTCTAAACCCAAAATTTTCAACACCAAAGAAAATAGAAGAAAATAAAGAGTATGATTTTCTTATCTTTCCGAGAAACCAACACAAAATCAACTTAAACCAACACAAAACTCAACGATCTGAAACCCAACGATCAACGACCCACCAATCTAAAACTTAACTCAAACCACTAATCCGAAACCTCCAACCCCACTAGATCCACCACCTCTGATCTTTACCTCTGTTCCATTGCAAGGAACCCAGGCCGAAACTTCTCAAGCTTCAATCCTTTGTTGTTGACCACAACAGCCACGAATGGTAGTAAGTCCTTTCTAGACTTGGTCTATGTGTTTCACATCAATGGACCTAGCCGATTCAGACCTAAAAAATTCAGATCTATCCACCACTTGCGATGAGAGCGAGGACACGTCCACCGTTGCAAAAGAACTTGCCGCGAGCGACGGTGATGAGAGCGGAGCCGCCATTGATGGATGGGTGTTGACTTAGGAGAGAGTGTAGAGGAGAGGAGAGAGTCGATGAGGTGTGGGTCGAGACGGTGCTCATGATCTTCGCTTGTTAGAACATATGTGGTTCACTTATTAAGAACATATGTCATTCAAATCCAGAATTTCGGGCCCCCAAACACAAAAACACTAAACTCTAAACCCAAAATTTTCAACACCAAAGAAAATAGAAGAAAATAAAGAGTATGATTTTCTTATCTTTCCGAGAAACTAACACAAAATCAACTTAAACCAACACAAAACTCAACGATCTGAAACCCAACGATCAACGACCCACCAATCTGAAACTTAACTTAAACCACCGATCCGAAACCTCCAAACCCACTAGATCCACCACCTCTGATCTTTACCTCTGTTCCATTGCAAGGAACCCAGACCGAAACTTCTCAAGCTTCAATCCTTTGTTGTTGACCACGACAGCCACGAATGGCAGTGAGTCCTTTTTGGACCTGGTCTATGCGTTTCACATCAATGGACCTAGCCGATTCAGACCTAGAAAATTCAGATCTATCCACCACTTGCAATGAGAGCGAGGACACGTCCACCGTTGCAAAAGAACTTGCCGCGAGCGACGGTGATGAGAGCGGAGCCGCCATTGATGGATTGGGTGTTGACTTAGGAGAGAGTGGAGAGAAGAGAGTCGATGAGGTGTGGGCCGAGACGGTGCTCATGATCTTCGCCTGTTAGAACATATGTGGTTTACTTATTAAGAACATATGTCATTCTTTTATATAATTGGCTAATCCTTTGACAAAACGCATTTTACTTATATTTGGATAGATTTAGGATATTTTTAATACTTCAAGAAACAATGTCTCAAGATCTAGTGTTAAAACTATGCAAGTTTGTCCAAGAAACAAGTTGAAGAAGTGCCTGCATTAAAACTCAACAGTTGGCTCAACAACTATTATCTATCGAGCTTAAGAAGTTGTTCCAGCCCCGTGGCTCGACAGCATCTCGACACCTCTATTTGTTGAGGTTTAAAGAAAACAGAATTTCAGATCTGTTTTAATTCCAATCCGTGGATATGTCTTTGGGCCTTCTTTTCTCATAACCTTAGACATATAAAAGGATTATTTTAAGGGTCGTCAAAGTAAGTACAAGCTGCACAAGTATTGAGCAAAGTCTGTTTAAGTAATTTGTGACTGGAGATAAAGTTTGCCCTAGTTCATCTCTATTGAGAAGAAGTTATTGTGTTTGTGCGCCGTAGGATTTTGTAACCAAGCATCTTCTTGTTCTTTATTGTGAGGATGAACTGAAGAATTTTGCAACTAACATCTTTTTCAAGTTGGTGATTGAAGTTGCGTATTGGGATCCGCGCAATTGGTTAGTCACGTTCTAGGAGCCGTACATCAAAATGAGAGATTGTCATTACAGAACAAGTTCAATTGGGTATTGGGGTAAAGGTTCAACTGTAGGTTGGTGTAAGGTACTGAAATTACTTTACTTGTAATTGCTTGTTGTGATAATAGTAGATTCTCGGGAGTGGTGACCTTAAAATCACCCGATGGATTTTTTGCCTTGGAGGTTTTCTTTATTTGTAAACAAATCACCGTATCATTTTATTTTCTGCTGCATTTTAGTTTATTGGTGATTTGTTTGTACTATCACGCATTTGCATGTTAAATTGATTAATTAATTAAACTTGGCTAATTAATCAAATTAATCTATCACAAGGGGTCAATACGTTTTTGGCCTATCATCACCGATGAGTGTTAGGATGAAGAGGTTGCCGCATTTCTCTAAAGTGCACATGGTTGTGAGTTTGAGACTTTTGGTATGAACAACAAGTTAGTCTTTTGAGAGTAAATAATTTATGTTTGTTATTGTGTTCTTTGTGTTTTTAAATTTGAGTTTGTGCTTGGTTTTGGGTTTGTGCTCGGTTTTGGGTTTGTGCTCTTATGTTATTGTGCTAATGTTTAAATCTGTGATCATGTTCTTGTGTATTCTTATTCAAAATGAATTATATCTAAATTGATGTATTTTATTGTTTTTAATTTTGTTTATTCTTTTTTTATTTAGTTAAAATTGATAAATTATTTTTTAAAAGAATTAAATGCTGATGTAGTATTTTATATTATTATTTTATTCGTTCTGTTAGTCACCTTAGTTTTTCTCGTTAGTGAAGAAAATGACTAAAATAGAATGCGCTAATTGGTTTAAAGATTAAAAATAGTAAAAATAAAATATAAAGAGTAAAAAAAAAAAAAAAAAAAAGAAAAGTAAAATCGCATTTACGCCCACATTAAACACGCAGATGAGCTTCCTGATTATCCTAATGGGTTGTCGAGTGAAAAGTAAAAAGTCGTGAGGTCACAGCGGGGCCCATTGGCTGATTCAGTGCATGCGAGCTACGTGGAACTTGTTCAGACAAC